>CM035793.1:12388826-12776326 GCA_020466265.1 Siphamia tubifer
TATTCCTTACATTCTCAGAAAAGAATTGTTACTTTTTCAAACTAAACAGATGTGACCTTACATAACTAAGTTATAAATCAGTGGTGACTTTCTATATCATAATTATCATTTTTATCTCGTTATTATGACTTCTCTCGTGTTTTTGAACTTTTTATCTTGTAATTTTGATATCATTTTTGATCTTATAATGATGACTTTTTATCTCATTTGTGACATTGTTTTCCATTTTTCCATAATTTCCTGCCTGTATCCACAAAACTGAGTACCATGACCCGATCAAACACATTATCTACACAGTAACATTTAAGGCCTTTATTTTTGGATTCCTTTTAGAACTTTTCTGATTTTTCCTCGTTAATTAAATAAGTATTATTTTGTCCATGGGGGAAAAAAATGCAGTTTAATTTTTTTTTTATTTTTATATTATTACAACTGAGAAGGGGTTGCATGGTGGTGCAGTGGTTAGCACTCATGTCTCACAGTAATAAGGACCCTGGTTCAATTCCCACACCAGACCTTTCTGTGTGGAGTTTGCATGTTCTCCTCGTGTCCCCGTGTGAATATGACAGTGATTGTTTGTCTATATATGTTCAGCCCTGAGATGAACTGGAGACTCATACAGGGTGTACCCCTGCACCTTCACCCATTGTAGCTGGATTAGGCCCCCACAGACCCCCACGATCCTAGTGAGGATAAAACGTGTTCAGATGATCAGAAATTGAGTTGAATCACTACTTCTACTTTTACAAAAGTATTTTTCACCCTTGTAGCTGTACTTCTACTTAAGTATAGAATGTGAGTATGTTTGCTACCGCAAGATAAGACACAGTAAAACCAAGACTGATCTTAAGTTGACCACACCTCCAAATTCCAGGTGATGTTACAACAAAACAAAAAATTAAGTCTATCTACACGCACTCATTAATTTGAATTATTGCCTTACTCTGATTAAGGACTTAACTGGAGTTTTCCAGAAACCCGAGTCTATGTGCCAGCAAGAGAAATTGAAATTATTGTTCTACTCCTAGACACTAGGTGGTGCTACACATCTTTTCATGTTAGCATGCTTCCTGTTGGCACCATAGAAGAACAATAACTGAACATAAATGTCCGATTTTAAACATATGTAGTAGGAGGACACCACCCAACAACCATGCAGCAGCTCAGTATGTTTTGTACGTACTGTTAAACTCTGATTTACTAAAGATAACATACATGTTGTCATGGTGACTCTGGTCACTTCCAGAAGTGGGCGTGTCCAGGCCAGTCTTAATCGAGCTAACGTTGGGCGGCATTTATATACACAAAGAAATGTAATTACTGACTTGGTTACGCTAACTTCTTAAACTCCAGTTGGGACTACAGATGAAACTTAGCCTTTTGGATAATTCTGGCTTTTTTAACCATGTGTAATCATGTGTTTTATGAAAATACATTGTCCCCTTTCAAATAAACTAAATAAATTAAAATAAAATAAAAGTTAGATTTGATTATACTCCCATTAAAGTGTTTATATGACTTTGAATAGTTAGATTTTAGTCAAAGTAAGACAATAATTCAAATTTCTCTCTCTTTTTTTTTTTTTTCCTTTTTCCCAAAATCCACAAACAAAATGCATTTTCCACTTTCCTCATATCAAACAGCAGATACAACATTAATAAAGGCTGTGATTTCATTTTCTGACCATGTAAAAGAGACCCCGTAATAGGCTGCAGTATCGTTCTCACACTTATGAGATTCATGGTTTGGACTGAATTCAAGACTGTAGGCTTTGAGACTTCACAAACAACACACACGTATTAAACACATTTATCCATTCACTGTCTATATCTATGGTCCTCACTACACATCAGTGAGAAATGTGTGTGACTCGGTGCCCCTTCTGTCTCTCTCTCTCTCTCGCTCTGTCTTTCACACACACAGAGCTCACAAACTTCTGGCCTTTCTCTGCAGTGAAGTCCTGTTGTGCTTTCTGACTTTTTATGGGCATGTTCTATATTTGAGCTTGTTGTCAGAGTTCGTGTGTGTGAACGGGAGAGAGAGGGAGAGACAAAGAGAGAGAGAGAGAGAGAGAGAGAGAGAGAGCAGGAGCAAAGGAAAGTCAGCCTCTCACATGTGACCTGAGCTTGGCCCGTTAACTCGATGTGTGTGATTGTGTGTATTACTGCTTCTGGCCGTCCATAAATACTGTGAAGTTTTTACAGTGTTAGAGGAGGAAATATAACCTTGCATTGTGTCACTGTCTCCTTTTCAACCTTTGATCCATTCCATGTATAGTGAGGAAGTCATGGCATTGGACACTTGGTTGTTGTAACACGCTGAGCTCATTCTCTGCCCATCAAATAATGTGAGCTGACACTGTTAATCCGTTTGTCAGCTCATTGTATTTCTGTCTAAATTCTCCATGCACTGTAAAAAAAAAATCCCGTTGTTTTTACGGAAAAAAAAACTGGCAGCTGTGGTTGCCAGAATAATCCTGTAAAAACACATCAAACTATAAATGTATTTACAGAGTAACATGTAGATTTAACATTTTAAACATATAGATATAAGATGTTAAACATGTAGATTTAACATTTTAAACATATAGATATAACATTTTAAACATGTAGATTTAACATTTTAAACATGTAGATTTAACATTTTAAACATATAGATTTAACATTTTAAACATGTAGATTTAACATTTTAAACATATAGATATAACATTTTAAACATATAGATATAACATTTTAAACATATAGATTTAACATTTTAAACATGTAGATTTAACATTTTAAACATGTAGATTTAACATTTTAAACATGTAGATTTAACATTTTAAACATGTACATTTAACACTTTAAACATATAGATATAACATTTTAAACATATAGATTTAACACTTTAAACATATAGATATAACATTTTAAACATATAGATTTAACATTTTAAACATGTAGATTTAACATTTTAAACATGTAGATTTAACATTTTAAACATATAGATTTAACATTTTAAACATATAGATTTAACATTTTAAACATGTACATTTAACATTTTAAACATATAGATATAACATTTTAAACATGTACATTTAACATTTTAAACATATACATTTAACATTTTAAACATGTACATTTAACATTTTAAACATATACATTTAACATTTTAAACATGTACATTTAACATTTTAAACATATAGATATAACATTTTAAATATATAGATTTAACATTTTAAACATATAGATATAACATTTTAAACATATACATTTAACATTTTAAACATATAGATATAACATTTTAAATATATAGATTTAACATTTTAAACATATAGATATAACATTTTAAACATGTACATTTAACATTTTAAACATATAGATATAACATTTTAAATATATAGATTTAACATTTTAAACATGTACATTTAACATTTTAAATATATAGATTTTAAATGTGTATATTTAAACAAGTAAGTAAATGAATATTATGTAAAAAAGCAATACATTAAAACACATTTTATTTCAGTCCAAAACAACATTTGTGTGTACATGACAAGTACATAATGTTTAAAACATTTTACTGTCTGTCCTTTAAAGTGCTAATGTTTACATGTTTGGTTGTTTTTTAGCCAGACTTTAAACTGGCATTTGAAGGAAGCCACTCATTATAATTTGTATTTCAGTTAACTAAAATGTTTTTTTTTGTTTATTTTAATTGTCATTATTTCTTTTATTTTCATTAATAATAATAACCTTAGGTGGTAGAGTCAGAGGGGTCTCAGTCCACCCCAGTGGGGCTGTGGACCCCTCCCTCCGCAGACACGTCATCATCCACCTGCCCAAATTCCCTTTTCATCAGGGGCTGTATTTAAGGGTAGGGGTCTCCACATCCAGGCCTTAAGGACCAGTATCCTGCCTGTTTTAGATATGTTTTCAGCTGATTATAAAGCACAGGGGAAGTCTGATCATGATGGAATGGTTTCCAGGTGTGATGGAAGAGAGAAGTATCTAAAACATGCAGGATACTGGCCCTCCAGGACTGGATTTGGACACCCCTGAAGGGTCTTGCCTGTCGCCAGGACCAGTTCTGGTCAATGTGGTGCCCAAGGCAAACACCCCTGTTTCCATTTTGTGGAATTAGAAATGATCATCTATAAACATAGTGTCCTACATCTGATGGAGTACGTACTGAGTGTCCATGAATAATCACTGTCAATGTTAAGTTTAATGCTTTATTTACTGTATGTTCAACACTATAAGGTGCACTGTCAAAGAAATGGTTTCTTTTTTGAATTTTTCCATATATAAAGTGCATTAAGTGAAGCTAAACAGTCACAATAACGCTCACCCTTATTGAGTTGTAACAACGAACAAAACACAGTCTTCTTCTGCCAAATCAAATTTTCAAAAGGTTCAAATTCATAGATAAAAAGTAAAAATTATGTGATAAAAAGTAAAAATTATGCGATAAAAAGTTAAAATTATGCGATAAAAAGTTAAAATTATGCGATACAAAGTAAAAATTATGCGATAAAAAGTAAAAATTATGCGATAAGAAGTAAAAATTATGAGATACAAAGTCAAAATTTCAAGTTACTAAGCACAAGCAGAATTAATCCATATATAAAGCGCACTGTGAGAAAATGTAAGTCTCTTAAATGTGCCATAGTCTATAAAATACGGTATCTTAATATTGTAATTCTGTGGGATTTGGCACTGCCAGGACAGGTGCCCTAGTCTGCCTATGCCTAACACCGGCCCTGTCTGTGACTGTGTAGGCCTGGATCATTACTCACCCCACAACTACTCTATTATCATCCTTCTTTCACCAGACTCTGACTACTGCAGTCAGGTTTTTCTGTTTCTTTACCTTGGTTGTTTTTTCTGTAAATAAATATTTTTTTTCTTTTAGTATTGTGTATTTCAGTCCTACGCAGTCACACCCCGTGACAGGAGGAGCAGCGTGAATGAAACAGTTCATTGATGTAGAGGCACCGGTAACTGATGTGGGATGTGCAGACAGACAGACAGACAGACAGACAGACAGACAGACAGACAGACAGACAGACAGACAGACAGACAGACAGACAGACAGACAGACAGCTTGGCCAATCATTTCATTCAGTCCAAATAAAATGACTGGTCAGATTTTTATCAGATGTATATGAGAATTAAACTAGGGCTGTCAAACGATTAAAACTTTTAATCTAATTAATCACAGGGTTGCTTTTAGGGCTGCACAATATTGTAAATAAACTGACTTTTTTTAACCATGGTATATGAAAAAAAATACTATGGAAGACATAATAGCTACGTGGTGCTGATGTAAATGGTCAAACTTCTTTTTTTTGCACCAAGTCTTCAGTTAAGGGTGATTTTCTCTTGTTTGTTGCTCATTTTTCAAAGTTATTACCAGTGACTCACTAGAAAATAAGGAATGATTGTGATTGGTGGATCGCTGTGTGCAGTGTGTGTCACATACCCTAGAAATTCAATAAGAACACACTGAGTTCATTTGTCTCCTACATTACACAACCTGCAATGAGACTATTGTGCACATTGCAATGTTAAACCTCAAACAATATATTGTGCACCTCTAGTTGGATTAATTTCAATTAATCATGATCAAAACACTTTTTTTCCTTTTTTCACAAATTTCCCACAAAATACACAAAAATACACTGAGAAACAAAAAATGCTGATAGAAAAAAAAAATAAAGAAAAAAGAAAAAAATAAATTATATATATATATATATATATATATATATATATATATATATATATATATATATATATATATATATATATATATATATATATATATATATATATATTCTAAAATCCACTAATATTCACCACACAATAAAAATTATGAAAAATTAAATGATTTATATTCAAAAACTAAACTAAAATATAGGAAAACAAACAACCCAAAAATGTTTATAAAAATATCCAAAACATGTGCAAAAATATGAATACATGTGCAATGAATATATTTATTCAACACCTTTGACAGTTTCAATGAAGCAACTGAAGAGTTAATTTGCAAAAACAGATAACCCCATTTTTTGTTTCATTTGGTCCACAAAATTGAATAAATAATATATCAAATCAATGAGTATTACCTGGAATGTAAAGTAAAAATTGCCATTTTGTGGAAAAAAAAAAACAAAGAATGGAGTTATCTGCTCTCTTCAACTGTTCCATTTAATTGCGCTAAAATTTGTAATCAGATTAATCATGACCATGGATTAATCCATGTTAATGTGTTTATTTTGACTGCCTAAAATGTAAAAATATTTTAGTTTCCAAAACTGATGGATGCCTTTTACATTGCAGTTTATTTGGAGCATTAGATTAAGATTAGAAATAAAAGTGTAATAATAAAAATGGCAGCTTGTACAGTAAAGCTTTAAGGTTTATAGCTGTGGTTATTATCCACATTTCAATATATCATCTCCTTCCTGTTCAGTAAATCTCTTCCCAATATGCTGATCTCAAATACTTGTGATAAACCAAAGGATTAACTGTTCCTTTATGGGTTAAATCTGAAATTATCCTCATTCCTCAGTTAAATAAATCCCTTGAAGTCCCATTTGGATTCCCTGGGAAATATAATAATAATATAATGTCACCAAACTGAAGTGAAGCATGTTTTTGAGCTTCATAGAATTACATGACATGGTACTATTACTGCTACTTTGACATTTCCCACTGAAGATGTGTTTGAATGCAGTTAATAGGTGATTTTCACTATGTGGAGTTATGGATTTTTAATTGAAAATCCACATGATCTGAATATTTTTTGACGGCTTATTAATTTTTGTTGTACTGTGTGTAGTGATGATAGGAATTATTATCTATAAAGAACAAACTAGAAAACTGAAAGGAGAAAGGACAGTCATTTGTTTTATTTTTCTCTTCAGTGAGACTTACTCTAAAGCAGGGGTCTCAAACGTTCAGCCTGATTTGATTTCAAGTGGGCCAGACCAGTAAAATATTAGAATAATAACCTATAAATACTGACAACAACAAAAAAAACAAACAAAAAACAAAAAACAAGTAAACTATGAAAATACTTACTTTTATAAACCATTCAAGCTAAAAATAAAAAAATAAAAAAGATTTGAGTAATCTAAAAAAAAAAAGCCCTGACATTTCTTAAGCAAATTAAATGCGATTTTAACAATAATCTGCCTCAACTCATCATTTTTAAATGTGTATTATGGATCAGATGTACAAAGACAGTAAAAACTACAACAAATTGTGCTTCATTTTCTTTAGACATTTCAGGTTATTCATATTAGTTTTGGTTTGTCGTATTTTACAGTTACAGGATAGTATGCAAATGTGAATATTTTCACAGTTATGTTATTTTTTGCACTAAAACAAAAACAAAAATTTGAAGTGATGAAGTTAATAGTATTATTTTCACATCAAACAAGAATAAAATATGGAGTCATTATTGTGTTTGTATTATTTATATGTAGGTTATTCTGTTATTAATTGACTATATTGATAATATTGGTCTGTATGTGGAACCTGAACTAAAATCCATTCCACAGCAGTTTACAAATTCATCCCAGGGGCCACATTGGAACCTTTGTTGGGCCGCATTTGGCTCCCCGTGCCGCATCTTTGAGACCTCTGCTCTAAAGTGAAGCTTATTACCTTGTGATCTCTTTTGCACATTTTCATGGGTATATGGTCCATGTTGCTACTTGGTGTGATATCACTTTAAAGCAGCAGTGGGCACCTATTAGCAGGATTTAGTGAGAATAAAAGCAGACAGCAAGGAGAAAGGGGTGTCTATCTGTGCTTATGGAGATCATGTGTATCTAATTGAGAGAAGAATTTGTTGGGGGGAAAAGATAACATTTACTTGTGTTTTTACTGCTGCTATGCACTCATGCATTAAATCAGAAATGTACTGTAACTTAATATATAGCACCACTTCACATGACCTATACATTTACCGTTTTTTTTTTTTTTTCCAAAAGAGCCTGTTAAGAGCTTCTTTTCCACATACTCACACTCATCATCATCTAAACAAACTAATGCAATCTAAGCTGCCATATTAAACCTTAACTTCAATACCTTAGCAGTGTTCCCATCTGAAAAAAGAAACGGCTCATCAATAATGTAGCTGCTTCACATCGTAGCCAGTTGACTACAGATCAAAAGTAGGCAATTCAGCAATGAAACATTTTGTTCCTGGATCTATGTGTGTGCAGGCGCATGTGTGATAGGTAAACTGTAAACACTGCAGGAGCGGTATGCCTTACAAGGACAGAGGGATCTCCCCATGAACGGAGGAATGTTTGTAGGAACAGAGTGGTGGGGAGTAATGGGGAGGGGGCTGGGAGACCAGCTATAGCTGAGATCTGGACGTTCCAATGGAAAAAGGCTCTGGCTAATAAAATGTGTGACTGTCCTTCATCCTAGTTTAGAAAGTAGTGGCTCTGAGGCATTGACGGGGGGTGGTCTGGGTGGGGATGGCAGAGCTGAGGTTGCAAAATTATATCTAAACATTTTCATAAAGTAAATATAAGGATGGTTATATATTGAGAAAATGATTAATGCTCCTCCACCTTCTGCTGCTCTTCCTCAAGACCACTCTGTTAAAGTAATTAGGCCACGTCCAGCACAAGGTCTATTGAGTCCACTGTGATTGCAAACAACGCACCAATGTGACCTCAAATTTGACCCCCTGAACATACACAAAAACTCACCAAATTTTGCGCACACTTCAGAATGAGTATATATAGTTTTGTAAAAGTTGGTAAAGAAATGTCTCCACAGCGCCCCCCGCCCCCCGCCCTTAAAAATTAGGCCGGATCACGCCCAAGTGAAGTTAGAGCTATGAAAATTGCTACACATGTTCATCATATGATGACGAACAAAAAACCTTATGATGGCCACACCCATAATCAAACAGGAAGTCCGGAACTTTGGATTGAAATTTCAAAAATGCAGAGTCATCATTTTCACTGTCTTCGTATTTTAACAAACTCCTCCTTGGCTGTTGGACCCAATGAGCTCAAATTTGGTGAAAACTATCTAGACAAATGGGACATCAAAAAATATCCACTTTTTTTTTTAAAAACTTGCATTGTTTTTGTGCTACAATGTCGCAAAATTTGCAAAGTTTCCATGAAAAATGACCACTACATAAATTGCTTCAGCTGAGACAAACAAACACCAATTTGTCTGAAATTTGACTCAGACGTCTATCTACCAGGTTGCTCTATAGCGCCCCCTACAAATTCACCTTTACTAAAATGGCAGTAGTGCAGACATACGAACACCGATTTGGCTCAAATTTCAGTCAGTTGTCAGTCTCACAGTTCTACACCCATTCAATACACAACATTTCAAATAAGTCACTCTATGGCACCCCCTACCCATTTTTACAAAAGGTGCATTTCTGGCTGAATATCACATCCTGGCCATGGTATTATGTCATCTCACTGTCTGCTGTTGTCAGGAAGGAGGTTGTGAGGGATGGCGAAGGCCTTGGAGACTGCTTGCAGTTTTAATTTTCATTAATAAATAGCAGCTTTACTCACCACTGTCACTTTTATATGAGGGTGTGTAGACTTAGAAACTTTGGATTAATTACATTAAATTATGCAAATACATTAATGTCAATAAACAAAAAGAAGAAGCAAAACAAGTAAATGAATCAAAGAAGTAAAACAGTCACCCAGTTACAATTATGTGTATTTTCAACTGGACTATGTTCCTTTGGTCATTATTTTTGCTTCTGTTCTTACTGTATGTGGACGATCATTTCACTGAGCCCCCTCCCATGCTCAAACTATACACTGTGTTTTTAGGTAAACAACTTAAACTGTTGATGAACAGTAACCTCATTTGCAGTTATTGGTGTCCTGGCAGTTTTACTGACATCTTTATACCCCTGATACGATGTGTGTTTACTGGTTAATTTGAATCTTGATTGCAAGATGTTGTATTTTGTTTCTAAAAGCACAGTGAGAAAATGTCTTTGGACTAGAGTCAGACACAAAATGCAAGTTGAATGACTCAACTTGGACTTTACCAATGATAGCGTGTGACTGTATCTATATTTTGCCGCTCAAACAACTGATATTTTCTCATAGCCAAAGAAAAATGTTTTGATTTGTGTTTGCAACACATGCCAGTATTTAGAAGAGATCCAGTAGACAATCAGTGCAATTTATATGGGAGATTAAAATGCATTAGTTTTATGAGCTGCTCATTCCTTAGAGGTTGCAGAAGAACTGGAGTCTGTCACAGCTAACTATGGGTGAAGGCAGAGTAGACTCCAGTTTATCACAGGGATGACATATACAGACATACAGTCATTCACCCTCAAATTCACACTATGGTTGATTTCAATTAGAGAAATTAAAATTATATCACTTTATACCTATAAAGTACTGTTAACATCTCATTTCATTAAACTCCAAAATCAACCAATCAAATTTTATTCATATATTGCCTGTATATAGTGAGTTAATTTTAACACTACCTCTGTGAACATATAGTGCCTATCTACAGAGTGTAAAATTTACACTGAACCTAGAGTTACATTTGTAGAGTCAACTTTACACCAGTAAGAGTTAATATTTTACACTAATTAGTATCAATCAAGTTTTACACTATGTGACAAGTAAAACCCATAGTGTTATTCACATTCAACATTGAAGAGTTAAGTGTTAAGGAATAAAATTACAGTGTGAAACTGACTTAACACTACATGTTCAAAAATAAATTACTCCGAAAAGTGTTTATTTTTAACTATGAAAACATGACATAAGTATTTTTTCACAGATTCTGCTGGAATTAAATACACAAAAGCCAGGATTTATTTAGAAAAACTTATTGCAGTTTTTCAGTGTTTTACGTCTCACTCAGTTTGAGTGCAGAGTTTGGTAGGCGGAGCTTTTCAGGGTAATTTTTTTATCTTGGGGGCGGCACGGTGGTGCAGTGGTTAGCACTCGTGCCTCACAGCAAGAAGGACCCTGGTTCGAATCCCACACCAGACCTTTCTGTGTGGAGTTTGTGTCCCCCCGTGTCCGCGTGGGTTTTCGCCGGGCACTCCAGTTTCCTCCCACCATCCAAACACATGCACTGATAGGTTAATTGGTTAATCTAAATTGTCCATAGGTGTGAATGTGAGAGTGATTGTTTGTCTATATATGTTCAGCCCTGCGATGAACTGGCGTCTCATACAGGGTGTACCCCGCCTTCGCCCATTGTAGCTGGATTAGGCCCCCAGTGACCCCCGCGACCCTAGTGAGGATAAAGCGGGTTCAGATAATGAATGAATGAATGAATGAACAGTATCTTGCTCTTATCAGTGTTGAATTAAATCTGAGAGAATCAGTTTACTTTAACACTGAATATATGACACTGACAGTGTAAAAACCTGTATTAACTTCAATTATTTTCACCAATACTGGAAGTTATCTTGTTAAATTTTACTCTGTCCATTGTTGGAATAACTCTGAAAGAATTCAAATACTCTGACACTGCCTTTTTTTACACTGGAAAATTTACTGTTTAACAAAAGTTACATTGTGTCACTGGACTAATAAGTTTGGACAAAACCAGACTCTCAAGCCAATTTACAGACAGCCAACAGAATCCTCCAGCAGTAAACACTGGTTGACAGTTCCCAGGAAAAACATGCTTTCAACATACAACCTTGAGCAGAACCCAACTCCTGAAGAATGGTCATCTGCCTTGACCAGTTGGCGTTAGAGAGATTGTTTGGGATTCAAAATATAATGTCTGTGACTTGATCTTGACTTGCAACCTTACATGGGAGTGGCTGATCCTGCTTTAGGACTTCACATTTGACTCCAGTGTTTAGACTACTTGAGACTCATTGGAGACTTCTCTGAATCTGCCTTTATACGTTTACTTCTCATACCATCGTCTGTCTCCTCTTTCATAAATCTCCAAATTCTCCAATTTTGTCTTTGTCCTGCAGACAGAGCTGCGTGACCTGCTGAAGCCTATTTCCGATCACATCCAAGAGATCCAAACCTTCAGAGAACGAAACCGTGGCAGCAGCTTCTTCAACCACCTCTCTGCTGTCAGCGAGAGCATCCCGGCTCTGGGCTGGGTGGCTGTGGTGAGAACAAAAGTAGCTGCAACACACAATCTATCCTGATCTGAAAAGTAAATAAAACAGTGTGAATACAAAACAATTAAATAAGTGAACTTGACAAAAAAAAAGAACCCTAACCCTTACCCTAAATTTTTTTAAATGCAGTTCCTCATTTTACCTCATGGTGGCAGCACCACTGTAACTCTATCTGACTTTTGCCGTGAACCCTTCTAGCTAATGGCGTCTCTAAATAAAAAAGAGGAAAAATGACCGTGACAGGACAGAAGACAATTACAATATTTTTAGCTGAAAATCAAGGCGCTTGTGTTTATGTAACTTTTCCAGAGACTGCTGCTTTGTTTAACGAACTCAATGTAAAGAGACACTACTAGACAAAACATGCTAACACCATGGCTAACATGCGAACAAGCTAACAGGAAATGAGCGCGAGCCCGTGAGTTACAGTAAATTAATCCGTCACCATGGCAACCTACTAAATTTCCAAGATAATTGCATGTAACTGTTGGTGTTATGTATTTGTATTTATACGTGTAACACATATTACATTTTGACTGATCTTGTAAAAGACAAGAGCAAAAGTGATGTTTTAATCTTAAATGCTAACAGGATTTGCTTTACTGAGTAATATATGAGTAACAATTCCTGTTTTAAATCAACACGGGGTTCAGATTTTATCAACACCAGATCCTCCACAGTTTGTTGATTGCTGAGAGGAAAGAAAGGCAGAACATTCTTCATGTGTTCACACTTGACTGGCTTAGATTTAGTTACACTGACATTAAAAAATAATGTAATAATGAAGATACAATTGTTACACTGAATTTCTATGTAATTTTTGCTGTTTAAAATGTCAGGAGGGACCACTGGCCCCCAGTAATCTCTACATTAGCAAATCTGTCTCTTTCTAAAAAGTTTGGGTACCCCTGCATTAAATCCATATTATATCTAATGAACTTGCATGGAGATAGACCAAAAAACTCAGACTACCATATCTTGTCCTTCTGTAATAAATAAGATTCTATCATCTGTTTTCTCATCGGGCTCTGTTTCCTGTCAGTTCATGATCTCTCCTCCTGAGTTTTGGGATAAATATCACTTAGATTATGATCAAAGTTCTTCCACTTGAGTGCATAAATAAAGAGCTCTGATGCTGGTTTCTGCTCAGTGTAAGTCGCTGTCACACGGGTACTTTTCCCCTCAGGACATATCAAACAATTTGAAGTCAAACTTCCCAGTGAAGATGTCACTATGAGCTATTCTGCTTTTTTACTTGAGATGGAGACAAATCTGGAGTTTGTCTACATTCTGTATTAACAGTTTATACTTACATCACACATTGAGAGGAACTTTTCTAATGAATTTGAGTCTCTTGCAGGTTCAGAAGCCTGGTCCCTATGTGAAGGAGATGAACGATGCTGCCACCTTCTACACTAACAGAGTACTGAAGGACTACAAGGAAACGTAAGTGGATTTGTTATATTCTTCACAACAGCCCATTGAAAGACAGTGTCAAGTCTATGCAATTATAATGTTTACTTAGATATCAGTATTTGCATTTGCTATTTGTTTTGTCTGTTCTGGGCTTGCTAGTTAAGTGGTCTGCACTCAAACATAGTAGTTAACTGTAATGTTAGAACAAACTCCGTAGATAGAAACAACTCCCTCTCTAGTAATGATTTTTGTATGATCATACATTAATGAAAAAATATAACAGTCAATATCATAATACAATGTTGCCCATAAATTTGAGATTAAAATATTTATATCTAAATGTCATGTACGTGACCATTAAATCTGCATTATTCACACTGAAGTTTAAAAAGAAACATACATTTAAAAGAAACTGCTAATTATATTTGCCCCATAGTCAGCTAAGCACTATTGCCTCATATAAAGGAGTTACAAAACCAAGGAACGTGTGCACAACATGCTCAGTTGAACACTGAACTGATCTTGTTATTTATGCAATTTTCATAATTTTCATACTGTGGTAAGATAGATGAAGTAAAAAACAAACCAAACAAGGCTTACGCCATCAGAGTGACAGCTCAGGGTATTTCATTTCATTTCATTTTTATTTTGCTCTTTTTTTGCATGGAATGCATACACAAATCAAACTTCACCATCCATATATACAATAGTAGACTTCACACAAAGTAATGCATCCCATGTATGAAGAACTGGAGCAGGTTGAAGAACAAAGTCTTATTTAACCCCTGCCCCATTCTCAGAACATAGATATAATATTGAAAACAATATTATAAAACAAAAGAAACCACAGATGACCTTATATTTAAATCATAGGTAACAGAAATGGCTATTTAATTTTACTGTCGTCTTACACTTTTTCATACAAATCCATGATTCTTTTATTATATTGAGACTTAAATTGATTAACAATAATACATTGTTTCATTTCCAAATCAAGCTCATTCCACTTTTTTACACCAGCTACAGAAACACACATTTGTTTCAAAGTGGTTCTTGCAAATGGGAGTTCAAAATCATATTTTCTTCTGCTTGTCGAACATTTACTATTGAAAAGACTCTGGAGTCCGCCCGGCAACAATTGACGATTGGCTTTAAACATAATCAACAAGGTTTGTGAAGAGATAATATCAGTAAGCTTTAAAAGTTTTGACTTCAGAAACAGTTTGTTTGCGTGATCTCGTGGTGCAGCTCCATGTAGAAGACGTATTGCTCACTTTTGAGTCAAAGTTAGAGACATTAAATTTTACTTATAAGAATTTCCCCAAATTTCTACACAATACATAAAGTAAGGCAAAATTAAGGAACAATAAATAATTTTTCTTGCATCATAATTCAGTTTGTCTTTAGCTCGACTCAAAACAGCAAGGTTCCTGCACAATTTAGTTTTAATGTAATTCACGTGAGACTTCCCCTTTAATTTCTCATCAATAATAACACCCAAAAATCTATATTCAGAAACTCTTTCAAGACTCATTCCATTCCAAACCAAATCTGAACACTCGTTTTCCTTTAGATTTGTAAACAACATATATTTTGTTTTATTAATATTTAAAGATAGTTTGTTTTCGCTAAACCATTTCTGAAGTTGAGCCATTTCTCGAGCAACTGTACAACAATATCGAGCAATATCCCCAAATGCCTCCAATCCTTAACCACACAGCTATGATGTTATGACATGAGGCATCCACAGGTCATGATCTTTCATTTGCACTTGATTTGAAAAAGAATAAGAGTGTCTAGTGATTTTAAACTTTTGAGCTTGCCCCCTGTGAATATCTTTCAAGTTATTGCATTAACATAAAGGCTCGGTCGATCCTGCCTTGAAACATAATATACCTGAAACTCTGTCAGGGTATATAAGAAGAGGATTAAATACAAGACAACAAAATCCACCTCAGATAAGACAATGTTTCGCCTTGGTTCTGTTTACTGAATTGTTGTTCAAGTTGATGGTATGAAACAGTCTTCATCCTTTATGACAATCCATTGCACTGCTTTTGTGTTTCCATGTACTTGTAGTTCACACATCTTTAACACATGTTTTTATGCATTCAGTCTGATGTCTTGGTCACTGTATTAACTGTATGCTACATCCATTTACAATGTCAAACACAATACATCTTCAAGGTATTGCAAGTAAGTAAAGTCACTCACAGTAACTGTATGTCATATGGTACAAGTTACATTTAAAAACACGTGTTCTCTAATCTTTGGGCACCTTTAGCTCTGTTGTTTTTTCAGGGTTGAAATGGTCATATATATTTCTCTGAGATCTCTTAAGAGTGCAGACCTCCACTAGGGCAGATCTGCCTCCCCATAAATGATGTAAATGAATGATAGGTTTCACTTCTGGGAGAAACGGTTCCCCCTGACCTACCAAATTCACTCATACCTCCTCCCCATAACTTTTTGAGTTACGGGGAGGAGGTAAGAGTTACAGCTCTGATGTTTTTGTGGTGTTACAAATAGACAGAAAAATGCCTGTAAAACATAACCTCCTTGGCGGAGGTAAATATGTACAATCTAATCACAGCCTTAAAAGACAGACAAAAGACTTAACTTAATGGGTTGTAGAGGTCAAAGTCACTATTTAGTGTGACCCCTGACCCCTTGACAAGAAGCAGCACAAACATCTGAGATGTGTTAAGTAAAACCTGGCATAAAACATCAGAAAATGGATGCAATAAACCTCATATTGTCTGAGCAAAAGGGTTAAAGATGTTGTAAGTGCAAACGGAGGTCAAGTTAAATAAGACCACTTTGGTTTATAATAGCTGTTTGAGGTTTTTTTTCCTCCCTGAAACTTTTGTTTTCACTACTGTACATACTTCACATATCCAGATTGGATCTTAATGCAGAAACTGACAAATGTATATGTATGGTCATTACAGTTTTACTAAACCAACAAACCTAATGTTAGACTACAAGTTTTTTTTCTCCAATACTTCAATTAAAACGTTTTTTTTTTTCTTTTTATATTTTGTCAAAAGAGATTCAATGCTCGTTCCAACTTTCATTCCAATCCATTCAGCTGTGTATTTCTGGGTTATGAAATCCTTAAGAGGTTGATACAGTCACTCACTGAGTTACACATGTGAACACACAGTTCATGTACAAAGATATTTTGATTGAAAATACATCATGTCAGGAGGTTATAACTTCATTTGATAAGATTGTTAACATCACATGAGGACTGTTTACCTTCATCCTGCTCAGGGACAGACGTCATGTGGAGTGGGTGCGCTCCTACCTGTCCATCTGGACTGAGATGCAGTCCTTTATCAAACAACATCACACAACCGGACTGGTGTGGAGCAAGACTGTAAGTACAGAGACACACACACACACACACACACCGCTTATGATAAATCACACTTCTAAATGCATTTATTTTGTTTCAGAAATGATTCATTTTACATCCATAAAAATATTGATTTGTAGATTGATTTTCATATTTTTTCTATCACATTTTTTTGAAAATGTGATATAAAAATAATAATAAAATAATTCCTAGTTTTTGTTAACAACTCCAATCATAACTCAGACTCCACGCATAAATATCACTTAAGCATACATATTCCATCCTGAACCTTTAACACGATATAAGTTACAGATGTTTTTGTGGTGTTGTCAAACTCTGTATTGTGTTATTGTTTTGATTGACAGAACTTGCATACTGTGTGTTTAATGGTGTTTCATGTAGTTTCCATTCACAGGGCTTGATATTTTTACATGGGAGCTAAATATAACTCCAACTTTTGCGTCTACTTCCATTTTTAGTTATGGAGCAGCAGAGTGTGTGAATGAATGAATGAGCTTCTTTCCAGTTCTCCATAGAAATCACAAAAATCTTCATAACTACACACACATTTCTGTTTTTGGATGTCTGCTCGGGGAATCCAGTCTATTCTGGGCTTCCACTTAGTCAGTCCTAGAGATTACTAACCAAGGTCTTCAACACACCATTGACCCCTTTCTCAGTTTCTCATGGTTATTTACCTGAGGAAAGCCTTCTGTCCATTTAGAAAACTGTTACCCAGACTCGTCCAGTCACACAAATACACTTTCCAGGAAATGTGTGTTGCGTATTTATTTCCTACCATCCAATAATCAGACTAGAAAAGCAATCAGAGAGCGCAGACTCCACCAAAGCAGATCAGCCCCCACCACTCCTTTCACTTCTGTGAGCAGAACCAACCAACCAAATGAACCCACACACACACACACACACACACACACACACACACCACATACCTCCACTGATTGCCACCAAAATGTAATCATGTGTTCCTTGTGCCAGTATCAACATTTCCAGCAAAATCCATCTGTAACTGTTTGAGTTATGGTGCAGACAGACAGACAGACAAACAGACAGACAGTGTTGTACCTGAACGAGTTCATTGAACGATCGTTCACGAACGATATCATATTTTTGACGAAAAATGAACGACTCGTTCACTTTTGCCAAATGAACGGGAAGTTGTGAACGCAGTTATTCTGGCATTTATTGAACTGCGCTCTTATGTAGTTCACATTTCATTCTTATCACGTTGCAAACAACCAAATTTTCAACAAAAAAAAAATACCGGGTACTGCGAAAAATAAATAAATATTTTGCGTGAAAAAGTGGTCGAGTCCCATCATGCCTCTCGTCTTTATTCTCATCTTTATTTACCTGAGCTAGCCCTAATTTGATTTACACTCTGGAGTTACTTGTAATCCGGAAACTACGGATAATGTTTAATTTTGCAGGATTGCAATTCTGTCTGAGTTCATTGTAATTCAGTCTTAAGTTAATTGTAGATTGTGAAAACTGTTCAAATGTTTTGCACTATAAATATGGGAACATTAAACATTTTGCTCTCTAAATATTTTTAAGTAGTTTAAAAACATTTTCTTGCATGGTTATGGTATATTATTGAGTCCTATAAGGCATAAAATGGGATCAAAACACAGAATTATCATAGATGTCATTTTCGTATTATTCTGAACAAATTTTGGCAACATAAGTTTACAATAATAAGACAAAAAAAAGACAAAAAGAACAAAAAAGTTCATTTCGGGATCCATGAACTTCTAGTTCATAATTTGGAAGAATGAACGAATGAACTGAACTAATTCATATTGAGTAACTTGAACTGAACTTTGAACTAGTTCCTAATCAAGGTGAATTTTCCAAACACTGCAGAGAAACAAACACCATCAAAAATAAAACTCCACCATTATTAGTAATAATGTGACCTAATGCCAAGCTAATGGTCATTAACTGTGTGTTTTCCATATGCAGAAACTTGAGTCAGCAGAGTCTCTGTGTGTGCGTGTGTGTGTGTGTATGTGTGTGTGTGTGTGTGTGTGTGTGTGTGTTTGTATTCCTCTCTTTCTGGGCACACTGATATCTTTACAGTCATTCCATACGGACCAAAATTCAGGTCCCCTGAGGGTTAAATATAAATAAAGGTCCCCACTAATAAAATGGAAATCTGTGGGAAGTATCGACATTTAAACACATAAACTTAAACCTATAAACTAGAGCTGTCAAAATAAACACATTAACACAGATTACTCCATTATCATGATTAATCTGATCAAAACCCCCTGATGCATGAATTATGAAAGCCTTGGTCAAGGTTTTTTTTGTAATGGTTTTTATACTTCTCGGGACATGAAAAAACATATTTAATTTTTTTTCCAAAAAAATATATTGTTGTTTTTTGCATAGATTCCAGACATGTGCACTCCAGTGGATTTACCTGTGCTTGCAAACTAAACATAAAACAGTGAACTTAAGGTAAACATTATTTAACTTGTGTCTTACTCTAAATGTAGAAACACTTGTTTCTTTTAATACTTTGGGAAAAAAAACACATTTGAATGAATATTTGGAAAATGTAACTCTATTGGCACAATGTTTAGGCCTGAATAAGAAAACTGATGTTACTCATCGCTGTGAATCTTACTGTTATGACCTGAAGGGGACAAAGAAGGAGAAACACCACAAATTAAGTTTAACAAAAACATATTTAAAAGTGAAAACTACTTTTCCATGCTCCTTTTGGAATCTGATGGACCCGAGTTACCAACACATGCTGCGTTTGCTGCGTGGTGTGTCACCTCCACTGGCTGTATTTACCACTTATAGAAAAAACACAGAGAAAAAGCCTGTCCACATAACGTCATGTGGACAAGGGTGTCACCCGCTTGGGGTTATGCCCACCCATGGAATGCAGGTAACACTCCCCCCAGCCCGTCCTCCACTACAGCGAACCTGAAGTAGCATTAGCATTAGCATCTACAAGAGAAGTTAGTGCCACTGTAACTGCTGCACAAACTTGAAAAAAAAAAGGCGGATCAAACTGGTTCAGGTGCTCTCTGTGGCGTGTTTTTTGTTCCTGCAAGTTTTCAAAACAAGCTATGGCATGAAACCTAGCTGGATGCTACTCTCTCAGGGTAAAAACACACAGAGCAAGAGAGGAGGGGGGTGTGTTCCTTCACCCATTCATTCTCTGAGACACCTCATGAGCATGTGATGGATACGTATGAGGAAGTAGCGGTAAACTCTGTTGTTCGACCTCAAGTCATTTTTCTACGCTCCAAAAACAGTTTGAAACAAAGCAACCCGGGCGTTTTTTTTAAACAGAACCAATGCACAATGCATTCATAACAATGGAGAACACAATAATATTAATGAAATGATGTTGAAATGAGACCTTTAAGAAAACAGTTTGAGTCTCCACATATTCTGTAAGAACGCAGGACTGATATTTCCATCTCAGGATTTTCTGAAATCTCTTTAAAGACATGGCTTTAACAATTATTCCAAGACAAAGACCATCCTCTCTATGTTCCCTAGGATACCCAGTGTATGCTATGATCATGTTGATCCCTAAAAAAAAATCTGCCTTTCTTCTCCTGTCACTGCCAGATTTGATTTCCCTTTCTGGAAAACCAATAAGTTGGTGTTTATCACTATATCATCAATGAGAGCTGCTGAAGCACGTGTAAGGACATCTATGGGATCTCTTTGCTCCACAATCAATTGACCTCCATCAAAGTCAAAATCAGTACATTTACATGCACTTAGAAATTCTAATTATTGTCTTTACACAGATTAAGGTTGTAACTGGAGTTTCCTAGAAATGCGAGTTTACATATACCAGAGAGATTAAAATTTTTGAATGAGGTACGTTGGACTCACAGACACTAGGTGGCGCTACACACCTTTTTGCATTAGCATGCTGGCACCATAGAAGAAGAACAATAACTAAACAAAAGCAGTAGGTTTGAAGCAGATGTAGGAGGACAACACCCAAAGAAGATATGGACCACAACCATGCAGCGGCTCAGAATATTTTGTACGTACTGTACATTCTGATTTATTATGCATAACATACATGTTGTCATGGTGACTCTGGTCCAGGCCAGCCTTAATTGAGCTAAGTTTTGGTGGCGTTTACATACACAGAGAAATTCAATTGCAATCACATTATCTGACTTTTTTTACTCCGATTAAGGTGTTTACATGGCTTTGAAAATTTCAATTTTAATTGGCAATAATTCAAATTTCTCTAAGTGTATGCAAACGTACTGATCATCTTCAACTTTCCAGATAATTTTATGGGCTGGATTACGGTCAGGTACCCCATCTTCCACAGCTCTCTGGTCATGCTGACCTATCTCTGCATCCTTTCCCTCATCCTCGTCATAGGATCCCTTGCTTTCTGCATCTTGACTGTATCTCCATCATCCTCAACTCCTGTGTCTTTGTTATTCTCTGGCAGCCGCTCATCATCACTGTTGTCACTGTACTCATCATCACTGTTGTCACTGTACTCATCATCACTGGACCTGTTGGGAAGTTCCTGAATTAATCCGTAGGCTGCCTTATTCTTTGCTGAATTTCAAGTCTAAAAATTTAATGATTCTAGTGAACAAGCACAGTTAATCTATATAAAAATGTGCATTTTAAACGAATAGCTGATAAAAAATAACACTAACTTATGACCAGAACAGTAACAAGAAATGACATGACTTGTGTTAAAAAATATACTGGCTGATGCATTATGTCCGCTACAATGGACACATGATTAATGGACATTTTCGACATATTGGAAATAAAAATGTCATATTCCAATTGGATAACATCCTTCCTTAGGTGTTCCTGTATATCATGATATTTTTTTCCCTTCTACAATATAGGTTTTAAGAGGATATGCCAGCAGTGGTTGGCTGGGATAGCTGTTTAGCGACCATGTTGGAGTCAGAGGAAATATACTTGCAGTTACACTGAGTGACCACTGAATGGAAGTCAATGGAGCAGGGCAGTAGAGAGCACTGTAGAGGCTGCAATGCAATTTATCTGTAGGAAGCATCAGATATAAGAGAACATTACTTTTTAGTTGCTGTCTACTGCAGTGATGATCACGATGGACAATTTATCGCAATTAAATGGAATAGCTGTTTAATTTCACGTCGTTTGTTGAAACTGTTGAAGGTGTTGAAAAAACAAATATGCATATGTATTCACATTTTTGCATTTATTTTGGATATTATATGTATTATATAATATATATTTAGAATGTTTTCTTTTAATGTTTTTAATTTTTTGGGGGGGTGGGGCAGTACAGTGGTGCAGTGGTTAGCACTCGTGCCTCACAGACCGAAGGTCCCTGGTTTGATTCCCACACCAGACCCGTATCTGAGTGGGTTTTCTCCAGGTACACCATCCAAACACATGCACTGATAGGTTAATTGGTTAATCTAAATTTCCCATGGGTGTGAATGTGAGAGTAATTGTTTGTCTATATATGTTCAGCCCTGAGATGAACTGGAGACTCATACAGGGTGTACCCCGCCTTCACCCATTGTAGCTGGATTAGACCCCCAGTGACCCCCGTGACCCTAGTGAGGATAAAGCGGGTTCAGATGATGAGACTTTTTTGTGTTAGTTTATTTTGGGGGGAATTTTAGCATGTTTTGGATCATTTTTTCTAAATTTTTTTGTGTTGTGTTTGAGTACAACCCCCTCAATACAAAACAGTCGACCGACATAAACTATTTTAATTCTGATTAATTAAAATTAATCCAAAGCAACCCTGTGATTAAATAGTTTTACTCATTTGACAGCCCTACTATAAAAACATTAACTTTTTTCTGGAAATCCCCATAAAGCGTGGGTGGAACAGATGCAAAGAGAAACTTGTATTGTACTTACTTGCACTTAGTCCTCATGAAACATGGAAATGTGTGTGTGTGTGTGTGTGTGTGTGTGTGTGTGTGTGTGTGTCAGCTGTTGCTGCTGCTGTTGGATGACAGAGTTGAAGTGTGTGAGGGGATGCAGTGTGCGTGTACAAGGCAGGAGTGTGTGTTCCTAACAGGTGGTCCTCAGGGTTTTTACTTGAATGGAGGTTTTCTTTACAGAAGAACCCCCGACAAAGAGCCTGTGTACATATGCAGCCTACACCGTAACCTAAACTGCAGGGCTGGTCATTTTGCACCACAGCCGTCATCTGCTGCTCAGATAGAGCGTCAGTGACAACCACAGTCTGACATATGGACCAGGCTAAAGTTTTCACCCTCAGATCTCACTTAGTGTAAAATATAGGGACATTTAACTGTTACTTAAGAAGAAGCAGATCATATATCTTCCTCTAATGAAAATCATCTATATTGAATGATCTACAGCAGGGGTCTCAAACTCATTTTAGTGCAAAAAAAAAAACACCCACTAAATTAAGAATATACTTTTATAAATTATCCAAATATTAAAAAAAAGTTACATTTCTGAAGGAAAATAAATATTTTGCCTCAACTTATCATTAGTCCATGTGTTTTATTATTTTATTATCAGTTCTACAAAGACACTATACTTTTAGTAACAGAAGCAGAAAATAGTTCAAATTGTGTCTAATTTTCTTTAGATATTTCATGTTATACACATTTTATTGTAACGGGATACTTTGTAAATGTAAATATGTAATTTAATATTTTTTTGCAGTCAAACAATGACACAAATTGGAAGTTGTCATCATTTATAGGGAAAGAAAAAACTGAGAAGAAAACATGGAGTCATTTAATAGGTTATTATGCTCCCCATCCCTCGGGCCACATTGGAACTGTTGGCAGGCCACATTTGGCCCCCGGGCCACATGTTTGAGACCCCTACAGGGTGTCTCATAAGTGTCCATACAAAGGAAAAATAAATGTTTCTTGACATAAACATTTTTTTTTTATTTATATAAAACTGAAACAGCCATCAGGATGATTTCAATTCATTGCTCTTTATTCAAATACATTCTTTGGGTTTTCTGAAATATAAAGAAATACATGTTACAACCATATATGTATGGAATGTATTATGTCTCCTATTTATGGAGACTTATGGGACACCCTGTAGATGTAAATGTTATATTTAGTGACACGAGTGTAACAAACTGAATAACACCTCTAAAAAAACTATCTTTACAGTCAGTGCTTATATGTTGTTGTTTTTTTTTTACTCTGGGGTTTTTATGTGATTTAAACAAACATTGCACCTGGCAGTGATGTACTTTAATACTAGATGAAAGTGATCAGAACTGCTGTGGAAGCATGATGGACTCCACTCCCTCTGTAGGAAACAAAAACATAACCATTGTTATTTTCAGATGATTAGACATATGTTATATTCCATTACTGCGGTAAGATCCTCCTATGTCTATATCAAATTCATTTATTGTGTCAAGGTTTTTGCTGTGGAAAAAATCATGAACTAAATAAAAACAAATTAGGATTGGCACTTCCTCTGGAAAATGTTGATGCTTAAAAAACATCCAAAATATAAGGACTTTGGATGTTGTTTGGGTTCTGAGTTATGAACTGTCTCTATTATTGCCTGATGTTTTATTTTATTTCAAGGTTACATTAAACATACAAGTTGCCCATAATGCAAATACATTTGTTGCCCCTTATCATCAGATATTTACAGTATGTCTGTGTGTTTTTGTAGATAGTTTATTGAAGCAGTTTACCAGTTAAATCCACACAGGGTCAGAAAAGTGTTGAAAAAGATTCAACACAATATTCATATTTTTTTTCCTCAATGGTTTTCAGGTCAAAAGAAAACATGTAGATTGATTAAGGAATCTCAGAATCAGTATCAGCTAGAGTATAATAAAAAATAAAATGACTCGTCTGGAAATAATGGGTTATGTGTTGCACCCACGTTTCTGTTTATCTTCCTTAAGCAACGCCTGAAATAAAGGGAAAAATAATTAACTTTGAAAAGAGCCTAACATTTTTACTTCTGTTGATACTGATATGTTTACTACGATATGTCGATATATAATTATGTAAACATTAAATAGCAGCAAGTATAAGTTGAATATATAACGTCTTTATTAGTCACATTTGGAAACATAAAAGGAAGTCCAGTTCAATATGTTGCAATAAATGACACAAAAAAAATTACAATTCATGTGATTATTTTTTCTTATGTGAGAAATGTGTTGGTTCATGCATAGCAGGAGAACTTAACACATTAATGCAGTGGTATGCACTAATGTGTTTAGTGTAACAGGACGACATTGTTCAGTAATGATACACACGACACAAGTGCCTGGGGTCAAAGGTCAGTCAGTCTCAGCTGTGCTCAGAAGGACTTAATATGACAGACGATGGCCCTCTGATCCTCTATGATAGGTGTGTGTCCCCAGCAGCTGTGCGAGGTCTTCAAACAGTGTGTGTGTGTGTGTGTGAGCTTGTATTTCTATCTTTCTGGGCACATATGTTTACACAGTCATGCCGTCGGGACCTCTGACACGAGGGTTAAACATAAATAAAGGTCCCCACTAGTAAAATAGAAATGATGTGGTGCCATAAATACATGAATTTGTTTTTTTTTTCCGGAAGTCCCCATAAAGCCTGGGGGAAACAGCTGCAAAGCAAACCATTTCAAAGGTTTGAAGATGCTGTTACTTAAAAAAAAAAAATTCCATAAAATTAAAAAAAAAAAGATTTATGTATATATATATATATATATATATATATATATATATATATATATATATATATATATATATATATATATATATAAAAGATGTATTTACAGTCACTGCCCAATGTCTACTTGATTGCAACCTTTGTCCTCATGACACATGGAAACCAATATGTGTGTGTGTGTGTGTGTGTGTGTGTGTGTGTGTGTGTGTTTCTCCTCACTGTAGTCATTAGACTCGTCAATATGTGTTTGTGAATTTAGGCCAGGCATGTCCAAACTATTCCACAAAGGGTCGTTGTGCTGCAGGTTTTTGGTCACCGTTTGACCAATCAACTCTGAAGACGGAGATCAATTGATTAATTGAATCACGTCCGTTGTGCTGCTGCTTGGTTGGAATAAAAACCTGCAGCCACACCAGCCCTTTGGTAACAGTTTGTCCAGACCTGACTTAAACCATAGACAGCTTATCAGTTAGAACAAAACTGGTTGTGGAGAACCATGAATCCTGGTCCTCGAGGGTCCCTGTCCTGCATGTTTTAGATGTTTCCCTCTCCCAGCACACCTGACAGTCATTATCAGTTTTCTGCAGAGCGTGATGAGAGGCTGATCATTTGAATCAGGTGTTAAATGAGGGAAACATCTAAAACATGCAGGATAGCAGCCCTCGAGGACCAGGTTTGAACACCCCTGAACTAGACACTAACTAATAACATACACCGTGTACACATTCCACTAGATAGAAACTAATTTTACTGGTGGAAATATACACAGTAAAACCACAGTTCATTTTAACACTACCTCAGTGAACATATGATCCCTAACTACAGAGTGAAAATTTACACTGAACTTAGAGTTACATTTCCAGAGTCAACTTTACACTAGTAAGATTTAATATTTTACGCTAATTAATGTCAATCAAGTTTTACACTATGTGACAAGTAACACCCATAGTGTTATTCACATTCAACACTGAAGAGTTACATGTTAAGAAATGACTTTTCCAGTGTTAAATCTACTTAACTAGGGTGACCATATTGTCTAGGTCTAAAACCGGACTGCCTGGATGTCTGTCACTTGTTTGGACTTTTTACATTTTGTCCTAAGGATGAAATGTTAAAAGTGCAGATGTATTTTAGAGCTGTGTGTCCAGGAAAACCGTCCAGGAAAGGCTATATGGTCACCCTAAATTATCACTACATGTTAAAAATAAATTACTCAGAAGTGTTGATTTTTAACCATTTGAAAACACACCATTACTTTATTCTTTCAAAGATTCTCATTGAATGAAAAACAACCAAGTCGAAAAACTTACCAGGTTTTCAATGGCTAACTTCTCACTCCATTTGAGCGCAGTGGTTGGTGGACAGAGTCACTATTTTTTTTAACACTAAAAGGTGTCTTTTGGTAACTGAATATATGACACTGACAATGTAAAACATCTGTTAACTCTAATTATTTTCACCATCACTGGAAGTTATCTTGTTTTACTCTGTTGTTCAAAAAACTCTGAAATAATTAAAATACTCTGACACTGCATTTTTTACACTGGGAAATTTACTGTGTATGTATGAAAAGTTAAAGTGCTCAATGTGCAGTTAATTGTGCATTTTATTATCACACACATTTTTTAATTCCATTTCTTTTTAGCCAAATTCATTTATATGTTACTTTTTTGTCGTTCATGTAGATTTGACTTCATTAACTGAATTTCTAAACTGTTGGTAATTTTATTATTACTTAGTAGTGTTCTATTAGTTAGTAGTGTATCACGCAAGCAAGCAAAGTTTATTTATATAGCACCTTTCACAGACAAGAAAAGACACAAAGTGCTTCACAAAAGAGAATAAAATACTATATAATAAAATGACAGTCCTAAAACATATCAAATCCTGTAAGATCATTATGTGTTTGTAGCTTTACTGTCCTGTAAGAATCAGCTGTAGAAGGAGACATGAGCTCATTTTCCAGTAAATTCAAGAGGGTTTAAAGAGGTGTTCAAGTAAAGTTTAAAGAGTTTATTTAACTTAAAGACCAGAATTTTCTTAACTCTTCAGTTTAACTTAAACACTGAAAATCAGGAGAAGTGGAGATTCATAGTTTTTCCAGGGCAGAAAATGGAATATGAAACATAAAATAGTAATTTTAGATTTAGTAGGAGCAGAAACACAGAAGTAATCGAACATAATCTAAAAAAAAAATCATATTAAACAGAAAAGCTTGAAGGTATTTTTTGTGCAATACTCCTCCTGCTGGACAAATGTATTACTGCATCCACCTTCTAACAATCACCTCTAAATTCCTCAGGGCCCAATCGCTCCTCCATCTCTCTTTGAACCCCCAGTAGCCCCCAGTGCCCCCTGCCCACCACCTCCCCCAGGTCCGCCACCACCTCCTGGACCCCCTCCAGTCTTCACAGATTGTGATTCTGCAGAGGGCGGTGCAGTCCCCCAGCATTCAGCGCTCTTTGCCCAGCTCAACCAGGGCATGGACATCACTAAAGGTGGGTTCACTGTAGCAGACAGACAGACAGACAGACAGACAGACAGACATATATGTGGGGACATTGATATGTTTACACAGTCACACCATGGGGACCTCTGACACGATGGGGACCAACATTCAAGTCAGGAAGATTAGTAAAATGACTAGTAAAAAAGTATATTCAATATATATATTAAAAAAATATATATTCAATATATATTTTCAATATATATATATATATATATATATATAATGAAATATTCAGGAGTATATAACAGGTGTGTGGTGCTGTCAGTCAAACAGATTAGAGGTCGACACAAGACATACGTTTCAGTGTCATCCTTCTCGTAGCTGTAATAATTAAATAAAATTAAAAATAAATAAATAAATAAATACATTTAATTAATGAATACAAAAAATACATTAAAAAAATAAAGAAATAAAAAAGGCAAATAATTAAAAAAAATAATAATAATAATAATTGCAGAACTTGTGATGTGACTATTGGGCACACTTACATTGCGATGCCGATGCTCAAACAATATATTGTGCAGCTCTATTAAGACCTGAATGATAAGATGACATAAGATGAAATAGACAAGTTAAAAATGCAAATAAATACTAGTTGTTGTTGTTTTTTTAAGCCTTTAAATCCATATTAACTTCTACCTGCAGGTCTGAAACATGTCACAGACGACCAAAAGTCTCATAAAAACCCCAATTTACGCTCTCAAGCAACACCACCTACCAAAACCAAGACCCCCGGGCTGGTGAACCCACCCAAAGCAGCCGTCCAAAAGAGACCCCCTCTCCTGGAGCTGGAGGGAAAGAAGTGGAGGGTGGTATGTAAAAAGTTTCCATCTGTTTTATCATTTCTTTTTCTTTTAAATCCATTTGATTGACACTGATTGAAAGTGTGGTGTTGTGGACGCAGGAGAACTTTGAGGGAAAACATGACCTGATCATCGATGACACGGAGCTAAAACAAGTGGCGTATGTGTTCAGCTGTAACAACTCCACCTTACAGGTCAAAGGCAAAATTAACTCCATCATTGTTGGTGAGCTATGTACAAAAAAGGAGGATTTTAAGAGAGGGGCAAAATAAATTCTTAGATGCGGCTGTCATTATATCTGTCATGTTCTGTGTTTTCAGACAACTGTAAGAAGCTGGGTCTTGTTTTTGAGAATGTAGTTGGCATTGTGGAAATCATCAACTCCAAATCCATTCAGTTACAGGTCAGTATAACATTTCCAAAGTGATACTGGATACTAACTTTAAATAACTCACAATATAGTCTGAGGACTTGCTGTTAAATGTTGTATTTTAATACATATTTGAGGTATGTGTGTTATCTACAACATTATACTGTAAATATATTGCACATATTCTATTTTTTATTCCTTTCCATTTGTCTGTCAGCTTGAGTTATGGTTATTTTTTTTAAAATCACATTACAGTCTTTCGTCCCTTGTCTGTCCACTCTATATGAGGAAAATAGTAGAGGATAAAGTTCAATTCCTTCTGAGCTGAGGAGGTTGTTACTGCTTATCACTCCCCTTAACACTGCTCAACCTGTCATAATAATAAATATATCATTTATAATCATGGTCATCAGTTATGAGCTCTTTGGACATTCACAAGTTCTAGAATGAACATTGGAACATCGTTGGCTGTAACAATAAAACTCAAGTAGTGTTTATTTTCAGTGATGTTCAGTACCCCTCCTAAAAAAAAAAAAAAATCTAATATTCTTTTTGATTTCATTTTTATGTGTATTTTTTAACATACTTCACACAAGTGATATTAAAAGAAAGAAAAGAGAGGGTAAAAAAAAATGTCAAATTACATTTTCATCTATGAACCATGTTTGAAAGGTTGTAAGAAAAAGTTTTTGCAGAACATGCAGGGTAGGATCCCTGCATGTTCATACTTTATATTAACTTCCTTCATTGTTCGTTGTCAATTCCACAATATCAAAACAATTTATTGACATACAGTCATCCTTTAAGTCCAACAGTTTGTCCATTTAACAGTGTATATTATATCTTCTACTGCTCAACTCTTTAATCACACACAGCATAAATAAATTCTACAGTTAATTACTTTCCTTCAGTGTAATTTGAGAAAATAATTTGTTTGTATCTCTTCTTAAATTGTTGTAAATTAGAACTTTGTTTTAATTCTGTACTAATTTTGGTCCATAATTTCACTCTATTAACTCTTATGTTCTTTTATTATCATTATTATTATTATTTTTATTATTATTAATTGTTCTGTAGTAAAGCATTTTAAACATTAGCTTATCTCTTAGATTGTATCTTCCATCTCTTTTATAAAACTTTTTTTTTTAAATTCACTGATAACATTTCATGTTTTGCATTGTACATGAACTGCACCATTTGTTCAGTTATTTTTATTTGAGCAGTTCATCTTAAAAAAATAAAAATAAAATAAAATACAGAATAAAAGAAACAAAAGACAAAATAAGGATTTCAGAATCACCACTCAAAAGGAGTAGGTTGGTTATAAAACTCCTACCCCTCATTTAACTATTTTACAATACAATTATAACAATATTATGAATTTAATTTACATTACTCATTTCAATGTCCATTTTGACCATATTTTTTAAAACTGAACCTCCTGTATTATTGCAGGTGGTCTATTTTTTTAGCAGTTGCACATTTGTATTTATGGATATACACTTTAGAATAAAGGAAAAGAAAACAAATGAAGAGCTTCCTACCACATTTTATATATGTTTTGTTTATTTTATTGTATTTATTTTGTTAGTACCACAAATTTAATGGTTTCCTAAAGTGGAATTTATTTCTTCCTCTTATGCAGAAGAAAACTTGTATACATCTTTTCGAATTGAACCAGATTTTTAGCAGCTTTGAGTTCATCATTGAGGCGGCACCATTTGAAAATCTACAAAGTCAAAACATTTCATTACTTTAGAGTTCATTAAAAATTATTATTGTGTTCAGTGTATCCAGCATGATGGATTATTCTCATGGTCTTTTTCTGCAGAATGAATAGTGGCTGTAAATAACTTCTGTATGTACTTCCCCAAATCAGAGCACAATAATTTAAATGAGGTAAAGTCAGGGAACAAAATAAACAATGTAACAATAGATGTTTTGACATAATAATATTTGAATATACCTTGAGCTTTAATGATCTGTATGGTTTGTAAATGAAGTATCAGAAAATACCAGGTTTTAGCTGGAAAATGTTAAATCCACAGGACAACATTCTAATAAATTGTTATAAATCAGGTCAGAAAGATTTATTTGGAAGGTGCCATATAAATGAATCTATGTTTAGGGGGTTGAAATGACCTCTTAGAAAACCCTCTTTGTTTCACTCCAACATTAGCTCATATATGTTTTTAGTGATTGTTAGAGGACAGTATGATGACAATCATTTGATGTATTTCTGTAGATTAAACTGCCAACTGTAACATATCAGACAAACTTCTGGACTCAAATGCAGGATTTGGAAACTTGTGGCCAATTCCAATTCCTCCCTTAAACCTCAATCTCAAAATGCACACTCTGGCAAAGTATAAGTGCTGTCCCAATTCTAAGACTGTTTAAGTTGAGCGGTAAGTTTGAGGGCTGTATCACCCTCAATATTGAGATTCCATGACACCACCCTTGGGAGCAAGGGTTACCCAGAATGCAGTATTTTCTTTGTTAATGGAGATGTAAAAATTCAGAAAATCATTGTATTATCTTAGTTTAGGTCCATTTTATGGATTATGTACCTCATGTATTTTTTTATTTTACCATCTTTTGTCATTAGCAGCTGGTGGAGACAACCTAGTTATTGTTTATCGTTTATTTTTTGCGTTGGTAATGTTGTTGTTTTATCAAGATAACAGCCAATATAACATGCTTATGTCAATAAAAATGACCAGGCTAATGTCATCTCCTGTAGTCACAGAGTTATCTAACGATAGTTATAGCTGGTGTTTAACCTTTCATTGTGCCGTGGTATGAGGTGACAGCTGAATATGGTTGTGTTATTTATACAGATTATTTGTTTGATAGCTTTAACTGAAGGAATAATTTACAGATAGTCAATTTCTAAAACGTGGACCTGATGGACCAGGGGATGATAGCTGTGTTTGTGGCTTATGATTAAACAGGCAGGGTTAACAGTGCAATTATTAAAAAAATAAAATTTTATTTATTTTATTTTATTTCAGTGACTACAGGGACAATGCGGGCCCTAACTAATTCCAGGGCCAACATTTAAGGGATGTCCCATTTCTAAGTCATAAATAGCCCTTAACACTTAGTTTTGAGGGTTAAGGGAAGAATTGGAATTGGTCATTGGACTCAGTTATACAGTATTTATTAATAAATACAATAAATATAATATTCTCCTGATGAGTGGATCGTCTGGCCTAATGTAACGTCACCAGGCGCCGTAACTGGGGGAGAATCACAGTCGGGGATCAGACAGGTTGTTCATACACAGAAGGATCAAATCAGGGCAAAGAGGAAATCCAAACAATGTTGCCAGTGTGCAAAAACAGGTCAGGCCAAAGATCAGAGTCAGATGCAGGTTCCGTTGAGGGTCAGGCGGGCTTGTAATAGGGGACAGGCAAAAAATACATATACAAAAACACCAGAAATAGACAAAAGATGAAATCAAAATCCAGGAATCTGAAAAACACTTTCAAAACCAGATAGATCAAGACAAGGAAAACAACGCCCATTTATCACAACCAGGGCAGACAAACTCACAACAAAGGGAAGCACAAGAGGAGTTAAAATACTAAAACAAACAAGTGGACCACATGAGGATAATTAACAGGCAGGGAAAGACACCGGTGACAGGAAGCAAAATGAGACAGAGTGAACATGAACCAACATAAGAAAATACCAACACACTAACAATGACAGAAAAAAGACAAAAACAGGACATTAGGAACTAGAATCTTTACACTAAAAAATTCTAAAATAGACACAGATTATTTTACTGCACAATGAGTACTAGATATTACTACTTATACATTTGCAAAGGGTCTGAATGTTTGTTCCAACACTGGCAATTATTATTTGGGGGTGGCTGAATTAACTACATCCGTCTTTTAACTGTCAGTGACAAGTTTGACTATTTTCTGAGCTGTGGTGTTTGTCTCTGTCCCAGGTTTTGGGTAGAGTTCCCACTATTTCCATCAACAAGACAGAGGGCTGCCAGGTCTACCTGAGTAAAGATTCACTCAACTGTGACATTGTCAGTGCCAAGAGCTCTGAGATGAACATCCTGATACCAGAGGGAGACGACGACTATGTGAGTGTCAGAGGAAGAGCCAGAGATGCCAGTCTATCCTGATCCAAATATGAACTCATTGACTGCCAGATACTTTGCGAAAAAAAGACAGATATATATGTCTTTGGCAGTCAATGAGTTAACACAAAGGGGTTGTTACACCTGGGTGATAAATTAATGTTAGATCATTACATGGTCCAGTAACTGACCTCATGTTTTTCTGTACCATTAGGATCCCCTCAAGTGAAAAATAACTGATAATATTGAAAAAATTGGGCTGCACTGTCTACTTTGTATTTCTGGGATTCACAATCAAATCACTAGTGTTAATATAACACTTAAGAGTTCATTTTAACACTACCTCAATGACAAAGACAACATGGGGGCAGAGTTTGTTGTTAGTCAGATGTGTAATTAGTAATGCTTATTTTGTTTTTAGGTAGATTTAAATGAGCGGAGCCTCCAGGTGTTGCTCATGGGTTCAGGTATAAACTTGAACATCAGTAGCAGAGACATTAGTCATGAAGAAATATTAATGTAATGTTGCCTGAGTTCAAACATGGTTATGGTTGGTTCAAGACAATAACTATAGGGTCCATTGTATTGTTATTTATATAAATGTAAGAGCTTAAGCCTCCTGTTATGTTCATTTGTCAAAAACAGCAACCGTGTTCCTGACCCAGTGCATGTTTAATTATCCACAAGATGTCCAAAACCCAAAAAAATCCTAACAAGCACTGTTACTATTCCATTACTAACTATTCTATCAATATTTAGTGCAACAGTGTTCCTTCCCTCTAACAGGTAACAGTTAAATTAGTAAAATTCACTTGTTTTTCCTTTTTTAAAAATACATGTTCAAACGTTTTTAAAAGTTTCACCACTTTATTATGTTTGGAAGACCCACATATAAAACATAATATTGAAACATAACAGAAAATAATGTCTGACAGTTGTAAAGAAAGAAATAATCTGACATTTCTGACACTGTTTCACCTCCAGTTTGACTGTTGGGTCAAATTGACCTGAACAGTATCTATGTGATATAAACATGAAGAGTTAATCACAAATATGTGAGATGAACCATTTTCATCTCACATATTAATTAATTAAGGCTTGCAGAAGACATTTCATACTGAAAAAATACTGTTTTCAAACTTTAAAATGGGTCCATTTGACCTGTAACATAACAGGAGGGTTACATTTGATTAAATGTCCCTTTAAAAAATGTTTTACAGAGTCACTACAGTCTGCAGACTTTAGTGACAAATGAACAGGTGAATATTTGTTTCACCAGATGATGGTTGCTTCCTGAACCTCCCATCATACAGGAGTGGAGAGATATAATAAATGATATTTATTTAATGGAAAGAATGACCTTTTCTCTTCATCTTAAGAATTTTTTTTAATAAACTCTGGACCAAATGGGTGGAGTATATCCAGCCTTTACAATCACATTTTATGAAAGCTTGAATTGTAACTGACTTGACCTCATTCTCATTGTTTCTGTATTTGTTCTAGTTTTTAACCTCATCTAATCCCTTCTCACTGAATTTATTGTATTTTTCATCTTGTACATGTTTCCTCTCCCAGTATGTACATAATTACAAAACAAAATGTATGAATGGCAGTGGATCCAAAATAGCTTTTTATGTTATACATACTATGTGATAAACTGCTGTTCTATAAATACAAATATTGTTTTAAAAAAAAGTCATAAAAGTAAATCCTTTAAACCTCCAGCTACTGTCTAATAATAAAAAACCCTCAACAGAAAACTTGTTATAGAAACTCTGAACCATTTGTGCCCAAACAAAAATATGATCTGTTGTATCATTTGTTTTCCAGAGAGAGTTTCCAGTCCCAGAGCAGTTTAAAACAGTGTGGGATGGATCCAAACTGGTGACAGAACCCACTGAGATCGCCGGCTGAGGACTCACACTTCAACACCACCAGCACAACCATAACCATCTTCACCCTCCATGTAAAAATGTTTCCATTCAACCCGACTTCATTTGACCTCAGACATTGTGCGACTGTATGTTGTTCTCAGCACTTTGAAACTACTGATCTATAAAAAAAAATAACCCCCCCCCCCAATACAACAGTTTTGGTTAAAGTACCCAAGGTTTTAGGAGTATTTACCATTTCTTACATTTCATGTGCCATATCAGTAAAGGCAAATATGTAAGAATAGTTAACTATTGACATATGAATATTCTAATCATCAATTATTTCCCTTACACTTGCTTCATTTTGGTTTTATTATTGATCACTATACTTATTTTAAACCACACGAACAAACAAACAAAAATGACATTGTTAAAGGCTATAATCATAAAACACACACACCTACATCCAGTGGCCAAGTAGTCAATATTTTTTCAGTGAAGTGTTGATCTATGTGGTGGTTTTCTACCTAGTCTTATGTAAGTATATCTTAGCTATCTGTAGTGTGTGGTCATCGTAAACTGTTTAACATGCATAAGGCAAAACAAGTCAAATTGTTTGATACTATTTACTTTAATATATTAAAATGTTACAACCTATCATACTTATTCATATTAGTTTGTATCTCACTTTTTTTTTTTATATATATATCAGTATAAACTTACCAGCATGAAAGAAACAAAAGTACATCACAAATACTTTTAAAACAGTTCAGTTTACATGAAAACAATAATTTGATGTAATTGTGTATCATTTTTCAAATAAAATCAAAACCTTCATTTGCTGTTTTAGTGTTCACTGTGTGGGATATTTTTATTTAACAAGATGGAACACCGGATAAAGGAAAACATTAGGAACTAGAAGAATTGACCATGCGTCTTCAGGTAAGAATAATAAGACTGGATTCACACTGAACAGTCAATATTTTCAGTTCCTGTTTAAGTTGGTGTCAAAATGACAGCTTCAGTGTGGAAGATGGAAAAAAAAATATACAAATAAGATTTCAGGCATCTATATGACAAAGCAAAATTAAGGGTTTTTTTCAGGTACGTTTTTAGTTCAACCTTGCCTTCTGAGGAGCCTGGCGGTGGTTTTTACTGCACCATCTACTGACTAATTCTGATTAATAAATTCTGCTAGATTAGTGGTTAAAGTATTTCTTTTACCTCAAGATCTAAAGCAAATTGTGATATTGTGAGCCAAACCATAAAAAATGAGACATGAAAAGACAGAACATCTCCAAATTTTAGAAGAATGTACTGAAATTAAAACGACTGAAATGTAATCAAGAAAAGCAACGAAAATTAAGAGAATTGACGGTCAGTCCTGCAATAAACTTGGTGTCCCACAGCTTCATCCAGTGGTACATAAATAAAATAGGCTCTAGTCACCCCTACAACCTTCTTGAGTAGACCTGGGCAAAGTAAGGCCCATGGACCACATGTGGCCTGAGGGGCCCGCATGAATGCCATAATCTATTTTATCATCTTCAGCATTTTCATTAAGTGTTTTTTACTGTTGAACTAGAAAAGCACTCTGAGAGCGCAGACCCCCGCCAAGATATAGCCCCCCCCCCCCACGATCACCACCAAATTCTATTCATTTCCAGATCTCCCCATTACCAACCTAGCCTGAAAATGTCATCAAAATCCATCCAGTTATCTTGAACACAGACAAACAGACAAACGCCGGCAAAAACATAACCTCCTAGGTGGAGGTAACAATAAAACTGTGGCATGTTTGCCACATTGCAGTGGGTATTGGGTATTTGTGTTGGTAATGTATTGTTTTTCTGTGCAGGGGTTAAGTAGAGTTGTTGTGCTTATTGTTTCACCGTTAGTTCATATATGTATAGTAGGGTATTAACAACTTCCGTTTTTTTTCCCAAGTCAACTTATCCATCAATAAAGTTGAAGTGGAGTCGAAGTGTCGTGATGACGTCATCACATCGTGAGCTGAGGAACAACACAGACACCTGGCTGAAAAAAACAACAAGAAAACACACAGACGAACATCTGTCCAGCAATGAGTAACTTGTATTAAAGTTCACTGCAAAGTAATAATGTCCACTGACAAGACAAGACATTTTAACCCCAACAAAACAAAGGCTAACGTTAGCAAAGTGTTTTCGGTTATATTTAACTGAACATCAGTAGGTGAACATATGTCCACATTTTGTCTGGACCCACAGCTCTAAAACCGGACTGTCCACACGTCTGTTACAGGTCCTCACTTTTTATATTAAGTGCAAAAAGTTTAAGGCAGCAGCCAAGACGAACACCACACTGTCCACATCATGTTTGGAAAAAAGGAGCACATTGTCTGCGCTGCTGCTCACTCAGGTTAGCTAGCAGATGCTGCTTATATCACACAGATTAGCTAGTGAATGCCTCTTCAGATGGTTGTGCCGTTATTTTTCATGTAAGGTGAAGTAAAAGAGAGTGACAGAGAGACATGTAATGTGTGTCAGAGAGAGAGAGAGAATAACATGCGAGTTGTCGGCTCCTCCAAATTTAAGTGACTTGTGCTATAGGAGTTGACGTGTCGATGAGGCAACGTGTCTGTTAATGCCCTAGTGTATAGTGAGGTTTATTTGTTTTTTTGGGTTAATATTCCTATTTTTTAAAAATGTCACAATAAGTGAAGATCATTGCCGTTATGGGATCTGATTAAAAATGCATATCCTGTTGATCTGTCATCGTAAGCACAAGCACAAAAAAATATTAAGAATGCAGAGACTTTAACAAGACATAGACTTGTAAATATTTCTTTACTTAAGTCAGAAAAGGGACTGAGAAATGCAAACAAATCTGTACTTATGGTTTTTCATTTGAAACTCGGAACATGGAGGGAGAAAAGAAGCTAACATGGAGATGGTTTTGCACATTTTCAAAAATGTCTTTGTAAATATTAATTAGTTATATTCTGTGCTCCACATTTTCATTGTATTATTGTAGTTTCATTTACCGTTTCTATAGATACATATTGAGCAGAGTTGCAGGTGAATTGTTCCAACCCTTAATAACTGTCAAAGTTTCTCATGTGGCCCAATAGTAAAATTAATTGCCCATCACTGCTCTTGATGATTATGCAGTTCAGAAAACGAATTAATGAATTGAGGATAGATGTCAAATTTGGAAAGAGTAGTTCATGCAAAAAAAGAAAAACTACAAAATAACTATTATGTTTTATGTTGTTTTTGTACAATTGTGTATGTTTAATCTTACAATAAAGAATTATTAAGCCACTGCAAAATTTATTTAAAATGGGACAAAAATACACAGCATTCAATCATTCATCTTTAGGTAACGGCACTGATTTTCACACCCTGATTATATAGAATCAAGCACAACATCAAAATCCATTGTCTAAAAAGGTTTATGCCTGGACATACCACATTCAGAGGAGCTGAAAGAACAGCACAACAGCCAACAACTATGCACCTATGAAACACTTTAATACACAGCTGGAAGCAATAGTCAACTGTACTTGTGCCTTGATAATATGATTTGAATCAGATTATTTACTCATACCATGGCAGAGCAGTTCGGAGTCTGCTGAGTTAATTTAAACTATTATTAGTAAGTATAGTATAATTAGTATTATATCTTTAAATCAGCTTTATCAACAAATTATAGTTTTCTAATCTTTTAAGATGTATGCACCTATCTATGGTCACATGCTGCTGAGTCAGCCCCTTTTATGTGAACACACTGATAACTAGAGTAACCAACACTGGGTTTACACAGTAATCTGACAACCACCTTTGTGTTAACCCTTTGATTACAAAGAGATGCTGGTCTGTGACTCAGTTTTAAAAATGTCCTTCAGTGTTTGATCACCAGATTTCCCTGAGAGTCTTGAGTAAAGACCATATCTTCCTCCTTATCCTTCTCTGAATAAGATTCGTTGAAATTACTCTGATCTTTAAGCAGACTCCTGGCATGCAGACCTCGATGTGTGATGACCCTGAATCCTTCTGAATCCTGAGTGAACAACATGGCCAGACTGTCCTCATGTCCATTGGATGGTTGTCTTTTCAAAGGTGAACTGCATGACTTTGTCCACTCCAACTGTCCACTGATGCAGTTCTCCTGATTAAGAGTCCTTTCCCAAAGCTGATCTGGAATATGTTTTCGAGGCGGCACTAGTTTTGGCTCTGTCCATGTATAATCTGTAAAAGGTTTTAGAGGTGACAGAGTCGAGCATTTCTTTGGGGATTTAGACAACAATAAATTGCTGTTTTCTTTATCATCATCCATCTGTGAAAACTGGAAGTCTTTGAGGGATTTCTGAGTTGAAGTTATTCCAGCTACATTCACCAAACGTCCATGTTCTGCTTCACTTTGTAGACTGCTCAAAAAACCTGGATCAGACTCACTAAACTTCATCACTGAATTTTCCTGTCTAATCACTCCAATATCATTCTCCTGGCTGCAGGTCATCAAATGGTCCTGATGAGTTGGATCAGACTTAGCCAGCACTAAAGCAATCTCAGAAACCTTCTTTTTTCTCTGTGGAGGCTTTAACTCCTCACACTGTTCTTCTTCAGATTCACTGGGGGTGTGTTTTACTTTGTCTTTCTTCCAACACACAACTGCTTCAGGCCCAGTCACATGATCTACAGTGGCCCCGACAAGTCCTTCCCCTGAGTAACGCAAGTCAGACAACCTGAGATCTGCATATTGGTCTCTTTTTATATGTGTTGTTACAGGTGTAGATGCAGAGGTTTGTTGTCGATCTGTGGTCGGCATCTCAGATATAGACATCTTATTGAGAACTTTTGGTGGAAATAATAAGAAAGAATCAAAATTAATATGTATAAAACAATAAATAGACAGTTATGTTTTTATAATCATAACATGTGTATGATGATGAATTGTGTCAACCTACCCCTGCGCTGGGATGTAAAAAAGGTTGATATGGAGCTCTGTTTGGTCTTTGGCATTTCCATTTTTGTCTGAGTAAAGTTCAGAGCAACAGCCAGATTGTATCCTCCACCCTTAGTAAATGGGTTCAGCAGTTTAGAAATGGGACGGGTGACTCGTTTCTGTAACATAAGACATACTTTGTAAATATATAAGAGGCTATGAGTGTATAGAATTGATAGCACTTTGGTACCACTGGATTTAAAATGGCAATAAAGCTCCACAGTCTACTTATAGTTACCTTTTTTGCTTTTCTTTTGAGCTGTACAGTGTCTAACCACACACCACATTCCTCTTGGCTGCTGGTCTGCAGAGCTGGCAAGGATGGCTTCATCATGGAAACTGGTGAGAAAACCAAATCATCACGTTTTACATAAAAATATATGATATTCAAGTTAAATCTATCTCATATTTACAGTACATCTTGCATTACAAATGGGAAAAAAATGCAAATTAGAGCTGCAGGAAATGGTGAAAACAGTGATAAGTCTAAATGGTTGTGAAAATACACATTTTTTGTGATTACTTTCAAATATAGAATTTGCAACTCAAACAAGCATAAATATACAAACAAATTTTACAAAATTTGGAGAATGTAGAGACTTCTACTTTTTACACAGTACTTTTATCTGCTCATTGGTACTGAATCCAATAGACAACCACACACATTACATTACACTGTATTTGGCAGACGCTTTTATCCAAAGCGACTTACAATAGAGGACATAATATATAGCCTGCATCACTAGCAGTTATAAGGTCGACAGGAAATATACAGAACAATAAGTGCAAATGTTCTCTGGGGTTAGACACACACCATGCCTGGACATTTAAGTTGCAGTCTTTTTTGGACTATACATATCTAAAAACTCAATATTAGCGTGTGGTAATGTGTTTTTCTATGCGCACCCAAGACATCCATGACCCCCCACCCATAGGTGCTGTGTAGACTCCAACAATTTTCCTGTTTCTGGGAAAACTGAAGAGCACGGGTCCTTACTGTTTTTTCGATTAAAAATATTGATTTATAAACATTATTGGTGACTTAACATTATCCTATGTAAAATAATAGAAATATAGATATTATGAAGAAACTTGAAAATAAGTAATTGCAAACGTATGTTGTTTTGATGTTGCAATAGCGTACTTTGACTGAGGCGAAAAAAATGAGGGAAAAGTTTCATACCTGTCAGAGCTCCTCGTGACGGACAGTTAGATTAACTGCTAACTTTACCATGCAACACAAATAACCTGAAGTTATACAAAACCAATTTCACCTCCACGCTGTATTTAATTTGTTACACAAAAAATGTCGCCTTACCTCCCTGTCTTTATCTTTAGAATTGAGGATGGTTTGATGTCTTTCAAGTCTGGCGCCTCGACGGAAAGGTGTCTTGTATGTTTGACTGTATAAAAATACAGAATAAAGTAAAGTTTGAAATACTAACAATTATCACTGCGACTATTTCAAAACAATTTGGTATAAAAATTCGAATCCTTTTGGCAAAGTGGCCCCGTTAAATAGTCAAATATTATGTTGAAAATATTTTATTAAGGCGCAGTTTTCCCAATATTGACGTTTATGGGTCCTCGCATGAGGGTGTGTTTACATTGACGTCACAATAAATTGCCGATAGGGTAAGTGAAGTGCTTTTATTTTTTGTTGATTAAACTGTATTATAATTTAGCATTAGAGTTGAGTAGTTGTTTCAAATAATCATTTGGATTTTACACACAAACGCGTGTATGTCATCTTCACACAATAAATCATGAAGGAAGTACATGAGATTAGCTTCGACGGCTACTTTTAGCTAGCTAGCTAGCTCTGTCGACATAACAAAATGATCGCCTTTTTCCTCATAACGTTATAGATACTGGTCGCACATTTAATCAGTGACAAAAGTTGTTATTTTCTTGATGTAATATTTTTTGAGTGTGTTAACTAGCCAAGCCTGTTGTTACTTCACCAATGCTTTGAAAAGAGAACAGTCTGTTTTGATAATAGGTATCACATTGTCCACAGGGCTTAGTAGATCACTTTACTATGATAAACAGGAATATCTCAAATATCTATACCCACATGTTAAAATTAGTAAAATACATTTCCTGACTAGACACCTCTGTATTTTGTATTTATTGTTTACTACGTTGATGTGCAATAAAAGTCATAGTCTTTGTCTGTACACCCAAAGAAAAATAACAATACACAATTTTTGAGGATCTGGGTCACAATTTATCACAGAGTAACTGGCGAATTCACAGTATAATGATTTTTTTTAACAATATTTTACGTAGGTTTAAAAATCATGCATTGTGTCATCTAAAAATGTTCTTGATTCATCGTAAAAGAGTGTGATGACTCTTTTTATTGACACTGTTGATCAGCCTCAAACCACTGAGTTATATCATTGACACGTATCTGGAAAGTTTCGAGAAGGTTTCCATTTATAGCATGGAAAGAAAATGGCACACAAAATATATTTGAAAATTTTACAACTGGGAGCATTTTAAAAAATGAAGTGATAAATATTTGAATTCAGAGAAACCAACAACTTTCTTCACATTCAATAATATTCCTCTTATAGATAAAATTCTGTAAAACAGCCAGCATGTTCCATGGAATACCAGTGACAGGTGGTGTAGGAGGAGGTAAAGCACTTGGACATCTACATTTTATGAAAATACTGTCGTTTTGGATACTAAATACTACCAAATGCCACTCAAACAATATACCTGCTTTTCCCCCACAGCTCCAGCAAATAAACCTGAACTGTATGAGGTAAATGTCATTCAGGAATGTTTAAGTCGTCGCTGGGAACAGTGCTGTTTTTTGCCTTCATTTTGCACTATATCTCACAGCTGAAACATAAACAATAATGGCGCTGCAATTAAATTGCTGTTTTGAGTCTGTAAATTCTTCACTTTGTCTCATTTATTAAAAACATAAGAAGAACTCATGTCATGAGTTATTATTTTTATTTTTATTATAAGTCATCCTCTTTGTCATTAAAAGCCTTTACCACATACTATGTTTTTCAGGAAGTGAAACTATATAAAAATGCAAGAGAACGAGAAAAGTAAGTGTCAGAGAGCACCCTCGTGTTAGCAAGTCATTTAGAATGTCCCCTTCTTTAACATGTTGTTATTTACCCTGTTTCTGAAGGTATGACAACATGGCAGAGTTGTTTGCTGTTGTTAAGACCCTTCAAGCTCTGGAGAAGGCTTACATCAAAGACTGTGTGACACCTAATGAGTATGTTTTACTTATGTGTATATCTGTGGTGTAAGATTGCCCTAAATTATTGTTATCATATGATGCAGGATTTGTCTGTTTCAGGTACACTGCTTCCTGTTCCAGACTTCTGGTTCAGTATAAGGCAGCTTTCAAACAGGTGCAGGGCTCAGATGTCGGCTCCATTGATGATTTTTGCAGGAAGTACAGAGTAAGTTCTAAATCAAACTTTCGTTTCATATCCCTGCCCACCCCATAGTGTTGGGGTGTATAGATATTTCTTGGACATTATTGACCCAATTCTTTTCCAATTTCACACATATATTTTTAAATGTGCCTTTCTCTCAATCTTTGCATCTTTGCAAATTTTTTGAAAAATTACTAAAAAGATTGAAGGTTAAGACTCTGTTACAAATTTCTTTTTCACTTGTTTTATACATTTCTGTGAAGTGCTTCTTAACTAAGAGTTTTTACTCTTATTTTACCTTCTAGCTTGACTGCCCACTGGCCATGGAAAGGATTAAAGAGGATCGACCAATCACCATCAAGGATGACAAAGGCAACCTGAACCGTTGCATTGCAGACATAGTCTCTGTACGTCCTCTCACTCCACAATCACATTAAGTCGTCACCATAGTCTGAGCAAAGAGAGAGCTGCTTATTTTGGCCATGTGCCTGTGTAAAAATGGTTGCACTTATTATGGTAATGGAGTACTGTAGTGAGTTCACTTTAGGTACTGAGAAGCTGAAATGGTTTGAGTTAATTTGGCTCATGGGCTTGGCAGCCCCCAGGTATATCCACTGCCAACTCTGAAATCAGCTTATGAAATCAGATGAACTAATACAATCAGTGGACCGAAGAAGCGATACTAGAAAAAACTCCAGTTTCCTTATTTGTGTTGCAAAAACTGACACTGTGAAACATGTTGAACAGTTTTATAGCTACTTTTTCTCACCTTCTGTAACCCTCAGCTTTTTATCACTGTGATGGACAAGTTGAGACTTGAGATCCGGGCCATGGATGAGGTAAATGGGATCAAATATGTGCAAAATATTAACGTAGGCAGTTGTATTACACTAATGTCTTAACACTCCTTCTTTAATTTTGGCCAGATTCAACCAGACCTGAGGGAGTTGATGGAAACCATGAACAGAATGAGCAACATGCCTCCCGACTCAGAGGCAAAGGATAAAGTGAACCTCTGGTTAGTGCTATTAGCCCCTCCAGTTGTGCTATATACTACTACTGTATAGTACTATACAGGTATCACTCGGAAAATGTAAATATTCTGTAAAAGTTGTTTTATTCAGGTAACGTAAACGTAAAAGGTGAAACCAATACATCTTATAGACTTATGATATGCAAAGTGGGATATCTTAAGCATTTGTCTATTGTAATTTTGTTGATTATGATTTATACTTTATTAAAAACTCAAACCCAAAAAACTCAGAAAATTGGAATATTGCTATAAAGTGTTTTTTTCTGAAGCTGTAAGTCCTAATCAACAAAATTAAAACAAGTAAAAGCTTGAAATACATTGATTTGCGTACTATACTGCCCATCCAAAAAACTGTCACATATGGAATATTTCACTGCACCACCTTTTGTTCTGATTACAGGAGACTTTTACTCTGACTTTTTTTTGCCACATAATGCTTATGTAGTCTCACAATAAGGTTTATTTATTTATTTTTTCAACCATAGTTACATTAATTTGTTATTAATAATAATAATGATGATGATGATCAGACCTCTGCATCTACTTTTCATCATCCCAAATTATAGTCTGGACTTTTTTAAGGCTAATTTTTGTGTGAAAATGATGTCTCATGGTCCCTAAAGTATTCTGTCATAAGCCTGATGACCCTGATCAGTCCTGGTGGTGTCCAATCTGTTAAACATTAGAGACATGAGAGGACACTTACTGTATCAGTTAGATTAAATAACTTGTTCCAGCTCAAACATTTTTAACCACTGAAGTATTTACCCATGGAAGGATCGGGCAGACCAAGGTTTTTGGGTCCATCCCCACATGTGTATTTTTTTACTGTGCGATACCGTTAGGCTAACATAGGCTACTGTACACAGAGGTATCAAGTAAAATGCTTTTCTGTCTTAATATAAATTTCTCTGGCGCGCCGCTCTCACTATTATACTGGGAGGAATCAAGCACGTTAATATTTTGGACCACTGGCATGTTATGTTACAGTACTATAAATGAATACAAATGACATTTTGCTGTGGCTGTTGGCCAGCAAAAATTAAATAAAAGCTTCCCACAGTTTTATGGTCGGGACATCTTTTGGAAAGGAAAACAGTTGATATTTTCCTTCAAAATCGAAAAAACGACAGACTGTTTTGGGAGGCGTGTTCTTTCTTCTTCGGATTGGAAACATAACTCTCGGGAAAGTCTGAATTATATACCGGGTGGGCGTGTTTTGGGATCGGTTCCATGCTGTTGGAGCATCCGTCCCCATTGGATGCTTTAACCTAACGTCAGGTTTTGTACATGTGAACATCACACAACGAGCTGTTTGTAGTGGCAGGAAACCATGTTGCAGAAATAAAGCACAAACACTATAACTCATGTTTTGTAACTTTGCTGAGGTCGACATCTGACATTATAACATTGTATGTATGTAGAAAAACACGGATGGGCATAATAGGTCTCCTTTAACTCCTAGTTTCTTACAAGCCTGCAGTTTAACAGCACAATAAAACTGCGAATAAAAACAACTCAAAACAATAATGTGTATCATTTGTCTGCTTTTTCTGTCTTTCACACACATTAGGTTGACCACCCTCAGCAGCATGTCAGCCTCAGATGAGCTGGATGATAACCAGGTGCGTCAGATGCTGTTTGACCTGGAGTCGGCCTACAACGCCTTCAACCGCTTCCTCCACTCCTCCTAAAACTATTGTTCTTAGCACTTGAATTTGGCTTTGTGTATGGAAACATTTCCCTTTGACAAATCTCCCAACTCCGTTATTATCATGCTCTCAACGTTTACTCATCCCACGATTGTGTTGTGATAACCTGAACCCTGGCCTCTTTTGTAACCAGTTGTCTGTCATAGTGCAGGCTTATTATGCTGGATCTTACTCTAATCAAGACTTAGATTCTCCATTGGCCCCTTTTTTTCACCAGACTTGTGTGATAAATCCTGTTCATTTTGCCCTTAAAACAGTTTACTTCTACCTTTGTACTGTGATTGAATAAAGGTCTAATTTTGTACTTCAGTTTTACAGAATATCACTTGAGGATCTTATTGTCATTGACAAAATCCAGACATGAGGACAAGGTTTAACAACTGAAGCCTTTGTATAGCTCTTTTTTTTTTAATCTCTTATGGTTCCTTGGTTTGTTTTCTGTCGCATAAGCATTTATTGTTGCATCATTACAGTAGCAAAATCAGCTTCTCCCTGATTAGTCAGTGGGCTGTAGTAACAGTGTTTGGACTCACAGTTGGTTCATTTACACTTATTCAATGCAAGGTGGTGGCTTATGATTTGTTTTCCAACTATATTTGTTAAAGTGTCTTTTACCCTGTCTCTTGTTATAACACGCTAATCTGTATTTTTCTATTTCGAGGAAAGGGTTTGGCCACATTAAGTGGGAAAAAGAGAAGTGGCCACAGATATCCTCTTGTTTTGTTTTGGGTTTTTTTGCTTACTAATTTTGTTTCAACCCTTAAACACCATTAGGGAAAATGTATTTATTGAACTTTATCACTGTAAATAATAGTTTTGATTTTTAAATGAAAGCATGTAACACCTTTTTAGGAATAAAGTTTAAAAATTCTACCTCCAACTTTGTGCTTTTCAACCAACTTTTGATGGAAATGACCTGCTGCCATTTGTGGAGATACTGACTGTGAATATTAGGAGTCGTGACATTCCATGCTTTGTCTAGAGAAGCAACAGAAAGACACAACCACAGGTTCTGTATCTGTCTTGGTTTTGACAGAATTTACTCCTTAGATTTAAAAAGACAAACTTTAGATTTCAGCCTTGTAGCCCATAACATTTGCATGTACAAGAATGATGAACAATTGCATTAAAATAAAACTAGATGTGAAGCTTCAGGATTATAAATGACATTACTAATTTACATCTGTCATCTCTAGGCAAGTAACAGACCAACATTACACAACAAACACAACAATAGGAAGGTAAAGAACATAACAGTGGGCAAATGGTGATTACATATTTTGCTGTTTGTCGTTGCTATTGAGCCATAAAAGTTGGACATTTATTATAAGAACAGCTATTTTAAAGTTTACTTCCCTTGACTGGCACATTTCTACCACATGTGGTGTCTGTGGTTCCCTAATTTCCCTTCTAATGGTAACCCAAGACCAGTTTAATAAAGTTATTTAAGGGAGGCAGGGCCCATGCTAGTATACAAAACAAAAAAAAATGTTGTGTTTGTTTTTAAAGGAAATTGTACATATTAGTTATTATATTAGTTAGTATTAGTACATCCAGTTATTTTAGGCCTGTTTCTACTGTGAGTCAACACATAATGCTTTGAAGCAAAGAGTTTTGCAATTTAGTTGCCACTATATTGGCTCTTATAGGAGGCAGCTGTGACAAAGGGGTGATATGTATGAACACTGACACAGTAGACTAACCTTCATCAAATATTTGTATGACCCAGTCATTTGATGGTTTTAACCTATTAACCACAACTACAGACGGCAAAACATGTTTTGTATGAGAAAAGCACCGAGGCAGACCAGCCCCCTTCAAATTTTCTGCCAAATCTGTCCATAACTTTTGAGTTATCTTGCTAACTAACAAACAAATACTGGAGAAATTGGCCGAGCAACAAGGAACATAGGCTCCCAGAGTCTGACTCAGCAGGTAGTCAGCTGTTAATCACACCCATCAATCAAAGTTAGACACCCCACTTAAAATCATTTTAATAAAACCATAATTTAAAGCTAGACCACCAGAGCAGTTAATAGAGGGTAGATATAAAACAAATGGGACCCGAAGAATTCCTGGATAAATAACTGACAGATTGATAACTCATTGTCTTTTACTTTTGACAAAACAACTGGTGATTCAGTAGTGACAATGGCATTAAGTTAATATCTATATATAAACACTATCACAACAAGACAAAAGTAATGTAATTATAACACAATACAGTAATTTGTCCAAATATTAACTCAACATGAATTATGTTGGAAATGTAAGCAGAGGATCAAAGGAATATGGCATTTCATTGTAAAAGACAATTGGTCTCATTTTCTGTTATCATTTATCTGGAATGAGAAACAATTTACATTTCAGTCAAAAAACTGACAAATAGAATGAGCCAATCTATATTCTTATAGAATGAAAATGAAAATATAGATACGTTTGATCTTGGTGTTTAGACTGCTACATATTCAGCACAATTGGAAACTAACCATTAAGAGCATGGACAGAGACATCTGATATTTGAAACAAATGAAGACAAAACATCACTTTTCAAATTTGCTGATCAATGCTGATTTAATTCTGTATACTGTACACCTTAGCCCCAACTGACATCCATTCAATTGTCAACACCAGGGGTGGGCAATTAATTTTTCTGTGGGACCACATTCAAAATTTCGACAGTTATTATGGGCTGGATCAATTTACCTGCACCTCTGCTCAACATGTACCGCTATAAAAAACAAATGAAACAATGCAATGATACAATGAAGATGTGGAGCAGAGAATATTTTTGAAAATGTGTAACACAAACTCCATGTTAACTCCCCTTCAACTTAACTTTACATGAAAACCATCAATGTCGCTTTTGATAAGAATTCAGAAACACAATGGACCCAGAAGCAGGACTCACAAAATGACTTGTTTTAAAAGGTTTCTAACAGTTATTTTCAAGAACCCAGGTCTCTGTATGATGGAGGGTCTGATGAGCAAGGCAGAAGAATGGTCAAAATCCAGGCACAAGTCAACACTAGAAAAAACAAATATTCAGAAAATGTTTAATCTCACTCCTATTTTGTGCCAATCTCAAGTTTCAATGACAACCTATTCTTGAATTACAGCCAATAATGAGATTTTAACCTTTCTGCTAAATGACCTTTTTCAATATTGATAATTTCATTATATATATATATATATATATATATATATATATATATATATATATATATATATATATATATATATATATATATATATATATATATGTGTCAGTGCGTGTATTATGATAATATATCCAGTATTGATTATTAACTTATAGCATGATATGTCTATGCTTGACACACACAAACAGTGTTTCAGAAGTTAATTTTACAACATGTCCCCTTTGACCTTGAGAGATGTCAAAAACTCTTGGTTGTAGGTGATAAGACTAATTATAAGAATTGTTTCAATCTTCCGCATCATTTGGTACCAATCTGAAAGTTCTATGACCCTCCGTCCTTGAGTTATAACTGATAATGTGATTTTGAACTTTTAGTTAACTGTGACCTTGACCTTTGACCTTTACTCAAATGGATCATTGCATCTCATGCACATTAGTTATATGTATATGCCCATGTAATTTCATGGTGATATCTCAAATATTCATTGAGTTATAGCTTGATATGTCTCAGCGCACGCACACACACACACACACACACACACACACACTGATTACAATAATCTCTCCCAACCAATGTTGGGCAAGATTAACAAAGTACCAAAGAAAAATCCAAATCTCTTTAGCAAGGTCCAGGTGAGGGTCACAATGAGGGCCCAGAGTCCAAAATGAGGCAGATGAGGCAAGACAGCCTCAAGGTTCAAATAAGGTGAAATGTCAGATACCAGGTGATAGGATTCACTTGACAAGACAGACAAGGTAAAAACAACAGACAGAAGGCAGAGAACCACAACCAAAACAAGTCATACACACACACACACACACACACACACACACACACACACACACACACACACACACACACACACACACTATATATATATATATATATATATATATATATATATATATATATATACAGATAAACCAGGACAAGGCAGTAAATCACTCATTTACTTATACAGGACAGAAAACAGGTTGAACACATTGACAGGGGTGTGACAAACATGTCCTTTTCTGACTTCAGTGACAAAATATTTTGTCACTTGCAATCAAAACAAAAGGTGATGCAGTGAAATATTAACTTGACTGTTGTCAGATGGTATTTATTTCACAATACCATCTGTAACTCTTCCGCAACTGCTCCGTTTTCAAAGGAGGGGCCTTATCTAAAATCCTTGCATGTGAGTAGATTAAAAATCTGACTGACGCGCCGCTTCATCCACTCACGTTGAAGTCAAGCTGCTTAACCGCCGAAAATAGTTTTCATCAGGTATATACACATCAACACAAGGGGTTTAAACTCAACATTTATACGTGACGTTTATTTATAACCTCATCTACTATGATGTCCACCAATTTCTTCTAGTAAACGTTGTAGGAAAGCATGTTTCTCCATTTATCCTTCAGCCATATTTTAGGGCTAACAAACACCATCTGTTGACATTTCTTCTTCCCAGTTCCATTACTGTCAGCCCTAGTTTACCAGCCTTTTTACTTGGTCCTCTACCAACACAACCAGGGGGTACCACAATAATCATGGGCTTCTGCACTGGTACTATTTCTTTATCTACTAGTGGAGCCATCTGATAGATCAAACTCTTGCCAAACCTGGTTGGAAGAAGAGTGAAAACATCATTTCCATTAACAAATGCTTCCGTCCTCTGTTCATCTTTTAAGGAATGAACATGCGGTAGACAAAACAGTGTAAATAGCCGAATCTATATGGACCCTGGGATACCTAACACATGCTGCCATTGTTGTGTATCTGAAAAGACTACACTGCTGCTTCCTCTGCTTTACGTTACACCAGCCACAGTCAATCCCCATGCTACTCAGATGGTTGTGTTAGCGTAGCATAATGCAGCCAGATGATGTAAGTCAGGTTAGTGTGAGCAACTTTTTTTTGGCCAGGCAGTATATATTTGCATTGACTTTTAGTTTACCAATGACCTTATGCGGGTCACATCACATATCTGATGCCACACTCCGCTCAGGTGTGGTGTAGAATCTGTGGTGACGTCACATGCGCGCAGGCGTGTAGTCCAAATTATTAACCGGTTTTACTCGTAAATGAAACAGCCGTTGGTTAACAGAAGCAGTTTAAACACAAATCAATAATTATTATTTATTATGAGGTACAACATGTGTGTGATTCAGGGCACATAACAAATACGATATGTTTTTAGCATTTTATTTCCCATTGAATACTATTCATTATTTTATCTCAGATTGATTGATTGATGACTTTATTCCAGACTCCAGTGTTCCATAAAAATACAATACAGTTAAAGACACAACTTATTAAAGAGCATATTAAAAAATAAACAGTGCAATACAGTTACAGACACAACTACTAAAAGCATATTAAAGAGATTTAAGCTCCTCATTAAAATTAGTTCGGGGGATGGTATATGTAAATCAATTCTAGGGGCAAAAATCTGCTTCCCTATTCATTGTCAATGGTACATATATTTAAATAACCCGATCTGACTTAATTTTCAACTGATTTTTAATTGCTTTGTTATACACGTCTGATTGTTTTGGCAGGTGAATTTATTACAGCTGAATGGGTGTATTTTTATTTTATTTTTTATTTTTTAAACTTATGAACATATGGAGGATGACCCCTGGTGTGAAAATGAGTAGCGGCTCCTTTAAGAACCAGGCAGCGGCGTGTCCGTTTCCAGGACAACAAACAGTGACAAAACTGCGGATGGTTCGTTTGCAGTGGCAGTGGCTCATAACTAGCAGTCACAACAGACTGATACACTGATAAAAAAAAAAAAAAAGAAAAGAATAACAGTACGTCAGTGTGTAATTATTGGCGGTAAAAGGAGGAGACGTGCTCACCTGCTGCTGTTTTCATACGGGACCAGAGCAGTAACTGGAAAAGCACTGGGCTCACTGGTCAACAGGCTAAGAAGTACAGTAGTGTTTTCTTGTCTCTTTTGTACATTCTAACTAAATGGGATGATGCAGCTCTGGAGGAACTGGCCCCAGTGCCTCCAACTTATTTCTTACTAACAGCTGAACGCCTGGACACAGGACTGTGTGATTTCCTCATCCCACAGTGTGTTTATTATGATTTCTACATGAGCAGCAGAGGAACCAGCTCTGAAAAGATGAGCAAAAAACATGAAGCAACACACGTCTCTGAGGTCGAGGAGCACATTAATCTAAAATATGAAATCAAGAAGAGACTTGGAAAAGGGGTAAGTCACCTCAGACATAGTGTTAAAGGTTAATCGAGTCAAACAGGTTCATTGTGGTTCTGGCAGAATGCCATTTATAATTATTACACCATGTTGTGGACATTCCCAGTTCTGTAATACTCCACTTACACTTTAATGCTACAGCTTTAGAGAAATTCTTGTAATTCTTCAGACTTAAGGTCTGAAGAACTGAATACCAGTGTTGTGAGGGCTTTATTTACTTTGGCAGGACAAACTCTCCAATCAGCTGATGTGTGAGGACACTTGTTCACTTTAGAGCCCAAAGCTTTTGTTTTTCTCTCTACTTGTGCAGTTGCCACACATCTAAAAACAGCTTGGTTTCTTTCCATAGCCTGTCCACAGGGACTTGATGCTTTCCTCTAAGTGGGCAGGTGGTGACTGCCACGTAGTGTGGTGATATTGGCTCAATCACTCAGGCATACCTGGGCATCAGGTTACACAGGAGCTCATCCTGCAGGTGGAGAGGCAGCATCCTGCAGCAGGGGGATCCACAGCTCTGAGCTAAAGCTGACTGGGTGTGGAACTGTTTGGGTTTCCTATGGAACCTGTAATTGATGAACTCCACACCAACAAAAAGTGAAAAATTCATTGGGCTGCTCGAGTGACACTTGAATAGAATAGAATAAAATAGACTTTATTTGTCACGGTAACAAATACAACAGAATTAAAATGTAACCTAATCAGTGAATGAGGAGTAAAAACAGGCTTAAAAAAATAATATATATATATATATATATATATATATATATATATACATCTGTTCTTCTCCATCATGTTAATTAAGGAAAGAGACACATAAAGTACCTAGAAAAACACTCTGAGAGTGAAAACCTCCGCCAAGGCAGAAGAGGCATGAGGCATGAAGAGAGGTCCGCCAAGGACATTATGTTTTTGCCAGAGTTTTTTGGACGGATCTTGATGAACATTTCATGACGTGTTGGGGGTGTCACAAGGAACAAATGATTAGATTTTGGTGATGATCCAGAAGAGATCCTGGATTCTGGATCACTTTGAAATGTTTCTCTAAAATATGAAATCAAGAAGAGACTTGGAAAAGGGGTAAGTCACCTCAGACATAGTATTAAAGGTTAATCGAGTCAAACAGGTTCATTGTGGTTCTGGCAGAAGGCCATTTATGATTATTACACCATGTTGTGGACATTCCCAGTTCTGTAATACTCCACTTACACTTTAATGCTACAGCTTTAGAGTAATTCTTGTAATTCTTTAGAGTTAAGGTCCTCAGTGAATACCAGTGCTGTGAGGGCTTTATTTACTTTGGCAGGACATGCATGAAGAAGAGATACTGGATTCTGGATCACTTTGAAATGTATTCTCCATTTACCGCAATGTAACATTTTAAAGTGATCCAGAATCCAGGATCTCTTCTGGATCATCACCAAAATCTAATCATTTGTTCCTTGTGACACCCCTAACATGTCATGAAATGTTCATCAAGATCCGTCCATAACTTTTTGAGTTATCTTGCTAACAGACAGACAGACAGACAAACAGACTCTGGCAAAACACAATGTCCTTGACAGAGGTAATAAATTAGATGAAATCATTGATTGCACAGATAGAAACTAACCACTCATAGTTTCAATATATGCCTATAAGTATAAACACAAGTGCTTATTTGAACAAGATTTGACACATGCTTTAAAAGAACAGGTGTCAGGACTCATATTTGTCAGTGTTTTATTAATACCAGAGTGTATGACATGTGTCCTAAGGGCACAATATATGACATTCTGTGTCTGTGTTTCAGGCTTATGGCATCGTATGGAAGGCAGTTGACAGGCAGACTGGGGAGATTGTTGCAGTGAAGAAGATATTTGATGCCTTTAGAAACAGGACGGATGCCCAGGTGTGTACTTGTAATCTGACTGAAGTTATTGTTAAGCAGTGCAGTGTTTATTATATACCCTTTGTTTGGATATTTTATGTATAAACTGTCTCTCTGATTTGTGTTAATCTAAAAAGATGATTGTATTTGCTTTTTTTTGTTTTTGTTTTTTTTACTGCTGCACATTGAGTCATATAGAGTCCAGAGTTTGACTTTAATATCTATTCCTTTCTTCTTTTTTTTTCCCTTTTTGTTTTTGCAGCGCACATTCCGAGAAATCATGCTCCTGCAGGTAATGATAACAGCGTTGCAAAATCAAATATAGGTCAGACTGAGTTGTAGTCAGTTGAAAAGTCAACATTTCTGTGTCAGGTTTTTGTTTGTTGTGTTTTCCCAGCAAACTTGAACAGTCACTGATTAGTTTTGTTTTCTGTGAAACCAGTCTGACCAGTCCTACAATGCTCATACTCTGCATTTTTCATTGTGATTCATTTCCTTTACTGCGTCCTTAGTCCTTTCATTTTTGTCCAATTAAAAATACAAACTGGTTTCAGTTCCTATTTAGAATTAGTATTAGATAAGTAACTATAAAGAATGATATAATAAGAAAACTGAAGAGTCCTAAGTGCATTGGCGGATGTTTTATATACTTTAATGTTCCTGTTTCACTGATCTGGCCGTCATGTGAACTTCAGATATGTCGTTAATCAGTTCCTATCATCTTCCAGTGTAATAGTCACAAGGTTTATGTATTATGTAACTTTGTTGGAACTTGTCCTGTTGTGTGAATAACCTTGGCACAGTAGCTACCACTAGGCCAGAATGTACTGAGTTTGGTTTGTACAACTAAAAATGTCCAACTCTATGTGCAGGAGTTTGGAGATCATCCCAACATCATCAAACTTCTGAATGTCATCAGAGCCCAAAATGATAAAGACATTTATCTCATCTTTGAATATATGGGTGAGTGCTAGAAGCTGCTAAACATGACAACATGTTAACATATTTTTTTTAAAGGCACAATGAAAACAACATAAAATACACAACAAGACAAAAACAATGCTGATAAATGAAGTGTTTGGATATAAGATTATTAAGAATTTCTCTGCCCTGTATCTAGGAAACATAGAGAACATTGTCCTGAAGGAGGATAAGTACCTGGTAGAAATTCTTCTCACGGCAGACAGGAAGGCCATAAGTAAAAACTGGCTGGTCCCAGACTAGAAGGAATGGATTGATATAATACAGGAAATATGTGTGATGGAAAAAGTGGCTTATTGTTTAAGAACAAAAAAGAAGAGAAATGGATTATATTTACAAGCAAAGACACCAGCATATAAGATGATGTGATTTTTAAAAAAAATTTATTATTCTTTTTCTTTTTATAAGCAATAATGAATGTAAATTGAAGATCGTGATTCCCACCATGATCACTGTACCATGCCTGTTATTTGTTGTGTTGTGTTTTGATATGTATATGTGTAAGAAAATAAAATAAAAAAAAAAAACTAAAGTGGTGGGGAAAAAAGACTAAAAAAAACGTAAAACACACAAGAAAACGACGTAAATGAAGCAACAAAGACAAAACAACTCAATTGGCATAAATAACATAAAAGATCAATAGTTAACATGAAAAGTTTAGCAAGAACATGAAACGGATGTGAAAGAGAGATTCAAGCACAGAGAAAATATGTCTGCTAATACATTTGAAGTTCCGCTGGTTTCATCGTCTTCATATCATCATGAAGATCAAGTACAGATCAATTAGCTTTTCAGAAAAACACCTCTTAGAGTCTTTCATGCACTTCAGAGTCTGTACTTCTGCTCTTCTACTGCAGTAAAGATGTTGAATCAGTACATTTTAATCATAGTATCTGTATTTCTATTGGGTGTATTGTTTTGCCACATCCTGTCAATATTCGATTCTTACTCTTACTTACTCTTCATTAACAGTAGTGGTGCTGGTTAGAGGGGAGTAAAGCTGTAGTGGTTCTTATCAGGTAGACTTGGCACAGAAAGGCCTTAGTTATGTCCCTGAGCGTAGAAGGGCTTCAGTTTCTCTTTGTCTTACTGCTGAATCCACAGATCGGCTTCAGCCTCTCTGCATTTCATTGATGACACACTGGCAGCACAGTGCAGACTTCTGGGGTTTTGATTTTCACATGCTGCTGTGTCACTGTAGCTTTTTTTTTTTTTTTTTTTTTTTTTTTTTTAACCCTTTAAACATCCACGTAATTTCACCTAAATTTCTTAGTAAAGTAAATTGAATTGTGTTTTTGAACCATTTTGATAACATGCAGTTAGTGTTTGCTCATACTATAAATAAAATATTAAGATGAAAAGTGGGATATTGGAGGCAGGTCCTGTTAAATGATGCAATAGATAAAGCATTTGTGGATATTTATTGATGTTATGGACAACATATGGACCACATTTGGACAATTTCATTTGGTTTATTTTGAATATTTTTGTTGGACCATAACTGTGTTTGTTGGAATATGGTTCCTCTGTGGATAATTATGAGTGATTGTACCTGCTGTGGTTATTTTTATCTGAAAGTGGTTTATATCTTCCGATGTGTGAGAATCTCCGTTGTCAAACTACATTAGGTCATGTGACATTTGGGACAGGTTTGGGTGGTTTGATTAATATTTTTTATCGACAACTTCCGGCCTATATGTGGACCCTTGGAAGTTTAAAGGGTTAGATATATATGTTTGGTGATGGTCTTATGGATGAAACTTTGTCAATTAGACATATCATTGCTGATTTGTTCTTTCTACTTTCATCCAGATACTGACCTGCATGCAGTGATCAAGAAAGGCACCTTACTGAAAGACATCCATAAGCGTTATGTGATGTACCAGCTCCTCAAAGCCATCAAATACCTGCATTCAGGAAATGTCATTCACAGGGATCAAAAGGTAGTCAGACAAAAAGAGCTTTAATTAAAAACATTCCAGTCCTTTTTTTTTTTTTTATTTCCTTTTGCATCCCCCCCCCCCCCCCCCCCCCCCCCGAATGGGAGAGGGGTATTGTTTTTTGAATTGGTTTGTATGTCTATCTGTTGGTTTGTTTGTAAGAAAGCAGCTTTACGTGAAAACTACTGGACCAATTTCTATGAAATTTTCAGAAAAGGTGCAAGGTGGTCCAGAATAGATGCTATTAAATTTTGGTGAATGTAGGTCAAAGGTCACAGTCACCAAAAATGTTTTTTCACAATGATAAGAGATCACATGTGCACGTCTGGTCAGTACTCTGTCCCACACAAGTCAAATATGAATTCATTGCGTTGGTAGGTTTTTCTGTCTCTCCAGTTGTAGATCTTGGAGGAGTCTGACTGGAGGATATTTGCTTCTGCAAGTTGAAGTGAAAAACTGTTTGACTGATTGCCTTAGTTGTGATTTTTTTTACTGTAATTTTCATGAAACAACTGAAATTATTGACTTTTCTACAGACATTCTCATCTGTTTGTTGTTGTAAATAAATGAAACTTTGCATATTGAAATGATGCATATGATATTGTTTTTATAAATTTCACTCATCTGATGTTTATTTATTTGTTTATTTATTTGTGTGGTTTCTCTTTCAATAGCCTATTTGCTTCTTAATTTAATGAATGTATTGAAATTATATCACGTTTTAGAAATTGGGGTAAATCAGGTAAAATGTGTGCAAGTGGGCGGGGTTTGTTGCACCACTTGGTATAATTTGTGTTCTTTTATCAGAGCCAAAGCTGAGCAGCACATAACCCACCATTTGATGTTTGGATAGGTATGTGAAAATCAACCTGTTGTTGTCTTTGTAATGAATGTCTCCCTGACTGTGTTTCCCACAGCCATCCAATGTGCTCTTGGACACCGACTGTGTTGTCAAGCTGTGCGATTTCGGCTTGGCTAGATCACTCAACCAGATCCAAGAGGACTGTGGGAATCCAGCACTGACGGAGTATGTGGCAACACGGTGGTACCGAGCTCCTGAGATCCTGCTGGGATCTGCGAGGTATTAACTGTGACGAGCATCTGTTGTCAGTATCTGAATAGCCTTTTCTGCTTGTACCTATTCTTCACCACGGTTAATTACACAAGCCGTTATGACAGGACGAATAAAATCAAGGGGTAGAACCATTCATGTGGGGAAAATTATAAAAGATGTCTTGCCCAAAGAGAATGTGTTGTCTTAAGGTACACTAAAGGTGTGGACATGTGGAGTCTGGGCTGCATCCTTGGAGAGATGCTTCTGGGAAAAGCCCTGTTTCCAGGGACATCAACCATCAACCAGATTGAGAAGATCATGAGTGCCATACCACACCCCAGCCCTGACGGTAAGACACTCAGATCCCTCAAATTGTACTTTTCATAAATTAAAACTCACTTTGTCAATAATGCTACTTTGTATACTTACTTCTACTTAAATAATATCAACCCTTTTCATCCATTACTTGCACCAAACAGCTCTGTTGTTGTTGTTGTTGTTGTTGTTCGTGCTGTGGTTTCATCCCATATCAACTACTGTAATTCCCTCTCCACAAATTTTACTCGGTTCACAATTCTGTTGTGTAGATCATAACCAGAGCATGACATGACCCCAACATGAAGGTCATTCATAATCTGTCACATCTATACCTCTCTGAGCTCCACATTTATCCATTCTCCTGTACTCTCAGACCACCTTCTTCCTTCCTTTTCTTCACTCCATCTTCCCACTGTGAGATTTAGAGCCTTCTGTTATTCTGCTCCTCACCTTTGGAAGTCCTTCTAAAAGCAAGGGCCTCTTCTCATCTTCAAATCCCACCTTTTCAACCTTGCATATCAGGCCTAATTTTGATAATGAATTTATTTTTTATTATTACCTACAGTTGTTAGTCTGTCTGTCTGTTACTTGGCAAGATACCTCAAAAAGTTATGGACGGATCCTGATTAAATTTACAAGGTAGGCTGGTAATGGGGAGATCTGGAAATGATTAGATTTGGGTGATGATCCAGTGGGGGGGGGGTATCTGCTCTCAGAGTGCTTTTCTAGTTTCTTGCTTCATTCTGATCTCTGTTAAGAGCAGAACATGCAGATTAAACATAACAATTGATTTTAGGTTGGGGGGGGGGTATCTCAAAAACTTATTAATGGATTTTGATGAAATGTTCAGGATGTGTTGGGAGTGTCACATGGAACAGATGACAAAATTTTGGTGGTGATCCAGAAGAGATCCTGGAGTCTGGATCACTTTTAAATTTTACAATGTTGTAAATGGAGAATAAATGTAAAAGTGATTCAGAATCCAGGATCTCTTCTGGATCATCACCAAAATGTTATCATTTGTTCCTTGTGACACTCCCAACACATCCTGAGAATGTCATCAAAATCCGTCCATAAGGTTTTACATCACAGGTGTCAAACTCCAGTCCTCGAGGGCCGGTGTCCTGCATGTTTTAGATATTTCCCTCTTCCATGTGATTCAGTTTAACCCTTTAACTCCTGAAAACTAACAAAATAACTGGTAACATGTAAGACAAAGTAAGACACAAATGGCAGAAAATCAAAGAAAATTTTAAAAATTAAAAGAACCAAAATGTAGAAAAATAAACAAAAACTAATAAATATTTACAAAATGTCAAATAATGTGGAAAATTTTGGGAAAAAAATACTAAAGAAGAAAATTAGTATTGACATTTGGTCACAGCAATAAAAAAAAATGGTGAAATAAAATAATAAAAAAAAACCACCTCTTGCTTTTTGGTACCTTTGTCCATGCACAAAATAAAGTAAAACTGTTGAATTTTTCTGAATATTTAAACTAAATCATCCATTCAGAACGCATCATTGCTGACACTTAAGGAGTTAATAATCATCTCCTCATCAAACTGATAATGATGCAATGGCCTCCAGGTGTAATGGAAGAGGGAAACATCTAAAACATGCAGGACACTGGCTCTCGAGGACCACAGTTTGACAGATTATATCACATGTTTCATAACCAGGGTTCAGTGTTATTTTATTTAAAAAAAAAAGTTCTCCACTTGCTGGATCTGGCAAGTTTGATCAGAAATGTATTTGCCTGCAGATAAGTTTTACATACCCCTATACACAATTTTCAATTCATTAGAGTATATTTAATAAAAGAACAAAAATAACCTAAAGTCGATTGTTATATTTAATTTGCATGTGCCGCTCTTAACAGAGACTAGAATGAAGCAAGAAACTAGAAAAGCACTCTGAGAGCCAAGGTATACACCCCCCCACACACACACACTCCCCCAGATCACTACCAAAATCTAATAATTTCCAGATCCTCCCATTACCAACCTACCCTGAAAATGTCATCAAGATCCGTACATAACATTTTGAGTTATCTTGTTAAATAACAGAAAGACAAACTCTGACAAAAACATTACCTCCTTGGCGGACGGTCTGACCTCTCTTCATTCGAGAGGTTTTGTTTAAACTGTACATTGCAAGGTGTCCTTCAGTATTTTGAAAAGCATCCATAGATTAGATATGTCATTACATTTATTTTTGTTATGATTATTATTTTCAGATATACTTGCAATTAAGTCTGAATATGGATCCTCAGTTATCCAGAGAATGCTACTGAAGTGAGTAAGCTTTTACTCTCTTTATCCTTTGGTTGTGAATTAACCTGAAAATGCAAAATTAACTAAAATTGTGTCACATCTTGTTAAGTGCACTGTGTTTAATTTTGTTGTCTAATGAAATTCCCGTTTTTCAGCTTAGAAAATGACACTGAAGAGCGATGTTGGAAAAAGTGAAGGAGCAGACTCTGTACAAACTGTTGTGGGTTTTTGTATTTGTTTTGTGTTGTGACCCTACCCTAACCACTGTAGTATCAATCAAATTCTGTTACTCATTATTTTTTTCTGCACTTGGCTTTCTTCCTCTAAACAGACCGCAGATACCTTTAGAGGATCTCCTCCAGCCGTCTGTGCCTCCTGATGCTCTGGATTTACTCCGGGGTCTTTTGGTGTTTAACCCAGACAAGCGTCTGACTGCTGAGCAAGGCCTGGAGCATCCATATGTAGCCAAGTATGAATGACACAAACAGTATATAGATTTTCTGCTTAACGTTGCCAATGTCTGTTTTTTATCAGTTTTTTTATATATATTATACTGCATATTATAGTTTGGAAAGATAATTACACTTTACACAATGTCTGTGTTGGTTTTCCTGTTTTTGAAGGTTCCACAATCCAGCCAAGGAGCCCGCTCTTAACTATGATGTGGTGCTACCAGTGGATGATGATGTACAATTATCTGTGGTTCAATATCGCAACAAACTTTATGAGGTGCAAAATGTGAAACACAAAATCAAACAAGCATTAGACTGTTATATTTTGACAGCAACTGTGATTTAATTTTCCAGATTTTAGAAGTGTAGTCACATAATACACTGCTCATACACTGTCTACATTAATATATATATATTTTTTTTTGCCTCTTATCCACACATCCAGTGCTTATTCAGTCACATCTTTTTTTAAACAAGAATACTTTTAAAACGGTATTCTCTGTATCCAGCTCAAAATTAATATATCTGTGCATCATTTGACTATTTTCATTTAATTTAAACTTCTGCTCCACTACACCTTAAAGGCAAATATTGTTCTAATTTTCCACATTTGTGTGACAGCATTAGTTAGTTTTCAGATTAGAATTTGTTATCTTGTTCATATCCAATAACAACCAGTTATCTCCAAATGTGTTCATGTTGAACTTTTGTGATAAAGTGAAAAATGAAGCATTCCTTTATGAATTGAATAGAAATTCTTCTGAAATTAAATAAACCCCTTACCTTTAAAAACCCTGGATTATCTTAGAAATGCTTTGTCATAAAGATGGGCTGCTTTTCTGACTACATGAAAAACTGGCATTTTACAGAGATTTATATAATTCCTTGCAATGCTGTAGGTTACAAATGACAACAGTATATAAACTGGTGCAATTATATACAACAGCAAAATGCAACATACTCAGTAATATAGGAATTAAACATATCCAAAATACTTTATGTACCATGATAGTAAAACTATAAAAAATAGCAATAATTTCATGGATGAAAATCTCATTTGATTTTGTTTAGTTTGTTTTGTTTTGTTTTGTTTTGTTTTGTTTTGTTTTGTTTTGTTTTGTTTTGTTTTGTTTTGTTTTCTTTTCTTTTCTTTTCTTTTCTTTTCTTTTCTTTTCTTTTCTCCTTCCTTATTTCTATTATATGTTATGTTTTATATCACTTGTCTGAAGCATGTTCAAGATAAAGATTAAAACAGGGATCACAAGGTTTACCTTGACTTGAAACTGCATTTACCTGATAATACTTACATAAGTTTACTTAAGGATTTGACTCCAGATCTTTTACTTCTAGTCGAACACCTAAGTTACAAATTTTACCTTCTCATTCTACTTCTTTGCTTGCAGATGATGGTGGAGAGTAGAACAAATGAGGGAATAGCAACAATAGTTCAACCAAAGGGTAAAGGCTCTGCAAGTGATGGCCACAAACCCAGTGGAAAGGACAGAGTTGAGAAATGCCCAGTGGCAGCAAATGTCAGCGAAGAGGGTGCAGACCCCGAGGGGCAAGTGCAACCTGAAAAGACTGATGCGAAAACCCATGAGTCTTCACATGTTGACATCTCTAAACCTGCACCTGTGATTGCACCAGGCTGCCTGTCTGTGGAGAGGATGAGCCAGCCTCTAAGCCCCGCCTTTGGAAAACTCACATACAACCCCATCACACATGCCCCGAGTACGTAGGAATCTATATGTGATTATAGTAGAATGTAAAATAGAATCTAAACCAAACCAACGTTCTTCTCTTCCTTCACATAAAACACGATGATTTCTGTTTGTTTGTTTGTTTCAGGTGGTTTTGTGCGTCCAGTGGGCCTTCCTCATTACTACCAATCAAGAAACCCAACTGGATCAAATGGCAGTGGAAATGGGTCATTGATCGAGGGCGTCAATACTAGCACAGTACGCAAAGCATGCATTGGTCATCTCTGGGGCCGTTTATACGAGGACGATTGCGGCTAAAAACGGCTAAATATTTTACTAAAAGTGCCTTTCGTTTCCACGGCAACTGCGCCATCAGGATTTGAAAACACAAAAATCTGAAGACCCCTTCCAGAGTGGGGAGTTTCAAAGATGAGCCGGGTCATATCTCTGTCTAAACGGAAAGAAATGCATAACATCTTCACGTAACATACATCTTTACATCACACTTTATGCGTCGAGCCGGTAAAACTACAAACATGTCAGCCTGCTCTAGCAGCTCCTGTAAACGTACAGAAGTTGTTTCAGCAATTGTTCAGAATTTATACGCATACCAGAGATGGGTGTTCAATTACTGACGACGGCGTGGCATTGAATTGAATTTCGCCCCCTGTTGCATCTTCATATAAACAAAGATTCCCTCCTGAAAACGCTTGTCTAAACGCAGATGAACAATTGAAGATGGAGACGCCACTCACTTTTGCGTCTTCTGTTTTCATCGTCAGCGTATAAACGTAGCCTCTGTCTTCGTACTGATCTATTAATGATTTCTGCCAAATTCACCCTCACATTCACTCACTTCATCTTCTCTTCAAAATTTGCTTTTTTTCCCACAAGTCCATGGACCAGATCCTACAGCGTGGACGTTCAGCTCCCATGGCTCATAGCCGCCCCTTCTCTTCAACCCTAACTCTAACTCAGAACAATCCACTGGTTCGAAAGGAGGAGTCATCTCTCTCCTCTGGACTACAGGTCACATCTGCACGTCTGGTCAGTACTCAATTCCACACAAGTCAAATATGAATTCATTGCTTTGGCTGTATTTTCTGTCTCTCAGGTTGTAGATTTTTGACGATATTTTCTTCTGCAAGTTGAAGTGAAAAACTGTTTGACTGAGTCCCTTAGTTGTTATTTTCATTTTCATGAAAAAACTAAATTGTTGACTTTTCTACAGACATTCTCATCTTTTTTGTTGTCATGAATAAATTAAACTTTGCATATTGAAATGATGCATATGATATTGTTTCTATATATTTCCCTCATCTGATTTGTTTATTTATTTTGTGTGGTTCCTCTTTCAGTATTTGTTTTTTAATTAATTGAATGTATTGAAATTTTATCACATTTTAGAAATTCCTATCCACTTGAGTTGATTAATTCAAACCATATTAGCTGTGTTGGGGGATTTTTTTTAATACTGAAACTCTACTAAAAAAACACAAAACTATGTTGTAAAATTATTTTTAATCTTGTACCTGCTACACACTAGATATTAAATGACAGTAAAGCAATTGAGAGGAAAATTTGACACATTTGAAAACAAGCAGTCTTCTGCTTTAGTCTATCAAAATTGAAAGACTAAACATGAAGATGGATGAATCAGAATTAGTTTTATTGTCAATTCTTCATATGTGCTCAACATACAAAGGTATTGAAATTACGTTTCTCGCTCCCTTATACGTTCATTTAAAGTGATAAAATACAGTAAAGTAAGAAAATACAATGCTAATAAATAAATAGAGTGCAGTGGTTTAAGGCTACTTTCCTAGTGCTACTAAACTAATGAAACAGGACATTATGTACAACAGACATATGGTGGTGGTGGTGTGTGTGTGTGTGTGTGTGTGTGGTGGTGGTGGTGGGGGGGGGGTCAGTAGTTCCTAGCCTTCACAGGTTAGCCTCTGGTGTTCTTCTGGCTGGGGTTACGAGTGTGTGTGTGTGTGTGTGTGTGTGTGTGTGGTTGGGGGGGGGGCGTAGTTCAGTAGCCTCACTGTCTGGTGGATGAGACTGTTGTCTCAAAATTATTTGATGCTGTTGATGGTTAAGTTGTACTACTTTTACAATCTTCTACTGTGTTGATCCAGTCACATGATAGAATCTGAACAACTAATCAGTTATTAGAATAATCAATCATATATTTAACCCCCGTACCTGTCTAAAATGGCTGTAATTAGACATGTTGGGGTGTTATGGGGGGTACATTTTCTATGGTCTGAACAGACACAAAGAGTAGATACAAAAGTTTTGTGTGCTCTCAGATCATTAGGATTTAAAAAGGAATTATGCATTTTTTCCCAATTATACTAGAACATATTAAGCACTGCAGCTCTAAATCATGTATGATAAAATCTCACCAGTGATTGAAAATTAAAACTATATTTAATCTCTCATCACTCTACAAGGCTTTCTTATTATCTTGTGCCACAGGTTACATTTCCCACAGTATATAAGTAAAATTAAGATGAAGTTCAAAATACTAGTTATAATGAGTTACACCACTCAATTATGAAGCCCTGGAGTTTTCAATAATCAAATCTCTATGCAAATATTAATATAGTTCACCTACAGTGAAATGTACTTTAACCACATGAAGACATTCCCAAACATTTTTCATCATGAAATACATTTCTCTGTTGACCATTTGCTTTTTCTTCCCATGCAGAATCAGCGTTCCAACTCACGGCCGCCACCTCGTTTTAGCAAGAAAGTATTCCAGAATAACAGTAACGTTGCTGCTGCAGGAGACCCTCGAGCCAAACTAGGCAGCTACTCCCAGGCTTATGGTACCATCAACAAGACTGAATTGGACAATCTGCTTCGGAACCGGCCTCACAACCAGTAACCGCTGCCATGGCAGTAGTTACTGAACCAGACCATTTAAAGCCAATTGACCTCTGTGTGCCTGCGTGTCTGCTTTGTAACTGGAAAAACTGGACAGAGCTAGCCTGTGCCTCTTGGAATACTAATGTATTTTGAGTTAGAGAGATGAAAACTGCATATTGATACAACCAATACTTTTGGAGTTATTAGTTTTTAAAATTACAGGTGTTTTAGAGGGGTGTACAGATGAGTCCATTTACAGGTCCGGATGAACAGAACCGTGAGGACACAACCAGAGAACTGGGTCCAGCCATGATCACACACTCTTACGGTCTGTTAGTCCCCAGTTAGACCTGGCAGATTAACATTTGCCTCCTCCATGTTCAGTTGTAAAAGTCTTATGCTACATTCACATGCTACTGTATGGAACCCAAAAAAATGTAAAAAAAAAAATCAGGTCAAGTTTGCAATAATTTTACAAGAACTCACAAAAATGTTTACAATAACAGCAATGTTCTTCCAGGGTGTTCCATACTCGTAACAAAAACAAAACAAATACATAAGAATGGGAGAAGTTTACTGGATTTATTTTGACCTGGTCCATAAATGCCACGTTATTAAACAGGACGGCTTTGGCTCAGTTGGTAGAGTAGGTCATCCTATGACTGAAGGGTTGGCGGTTTGAATCCCAGCTTTGGCTGGCCACATGTTGAAGTGAACTGAACCCTAAATGTCTCCCATTAGGTCTGGTAGCACCTTGGATGGCAGCAGCACCTACTGAGTGAGTGTGTGTGAATGGGTGAATGTGAGGCTGATGTAAAGCGCTTTGAGCACCATGAAGGTAGAAAGTGTTATATCAGTGCAGTCCATTGCTTGTCAGTAGACATGGGTTCACCCTTAAGGAGAAGCATCTAAAGAAGCTTCTTAAGCAGGAAAGGACTTTCAAGTCCCAAAGCATAATCAGATGTTGCAGTCCTGGTTGATTACTTACTACTGTAATGGGGAGCCTAAGTCTCTGCCCCTTCCGGGAGGTTCATGGGACCTAAGATCGGAAAATTAATGAATGGTATTCAAGGGGAAATAAAATGCTAAAATAGTATCTGGTTTGTCATGTGCCCTGAATCACACACATATTGTACCTCATAATTAATGATAATTATTGATGTGCTTTTTAACTGCTTCTGTTAAATAACAGCTGATTAATTTGTCAGTAAAACCCATTAATAATTTGGTCTACACACCTGGCATGTATGTGACATCACCATAGACTCCACACCACAGCTGAATAGAGTGTGACGTCACATACGTGAGTCATTGTAGTCTCTTACTAAGCCCACATAAAACCTAGCGACACGTTTGCTTCCCATCAAAAATGGGCGGTCTGCCTATGTCACATTAAATATTTTTTATTAACCGCTATCAAATGTGAATTTCAGAGCACTTGTCAAATGGAATGAGAATTTAGCTTGACTCGCTCCATTCACACCAATTGAAAAAATTTTGCGAGCTAAGCACCCATGGACCAGAAGTAGAAGGGTGTGACTTGGCCTCCCCATACACCAGCTTTATGAGCATAGATGATTCTACAATTCCCTTAACACCAATCTCCCATCCTCCTTCTTAAGCTGTAGTCTCCATTCTCTGCATTTTGTGGACATCTATCATCTGTTTCGTTTCCGTTCTGAGCATAGATGACCTGTACTATGCAGTTTTGTGTAATCTTGCAACCCCACCCCTGCCCGATGTCCTTTAAGGGAGCTCCATATTACTGGGTATAGTAAAAATTAATGAACCATCAGTTTCCTGATCACCACCAAATCTAATCATTTGTTGATCACACACTGAAAATTTCATTAAAAATCATTCATAAGTTTATGTTGTACACAAACCAACAAACAAACCAACACCGGTAGAAACATAACCTCCTTGGCTGAAGTAACGAGGCCCATTATAAACTATTCACAATGAGTGAGGGATATTGTTATTTACACAAGTGTTTTTCCTATTTGGTCTGAATTTCAATGAAATAAGTAGCAATTTCCTTGAATATTACTATTGATGAATGAAAAGGAAAACATGTTTTCATTAGTTCAATATTTATGACAAACTGGCAAAAATATAACCTCCTTGGCAGAAGTAATAATAATAATAATAATAATAATATTTTTATAAAACACTGTTACTCCTTCAGTATCTGTAGCAGGTGGGTGTATGAGAATATTTGGCTGAAGGACAGTAATGTCTTGTTTCCATTGGTCTCTTCCTCCTCACCATTGTTCTCATAGGTTTATGAAACACTCATGGACTTCACCCTCTCAAGGCTGCTGTGCTTTTGTAGACTTCACCATCTCTCTTTTAGTCTACTAAAAGCATTTTCAACCACAGCCCTTGCTTTGCTTGTTTTGTAGTTGAAAGTTTACTGTTGCTGTGGGAGGCCACTGTTGTCTGGGGAGTGATTTATTAGCACCTCCAATGATGTAGTAGCCAACATCGTCTGAAATACGAACAGTACATGTTACTAGAAAATCTTAATCTTAATTCCGACCCAAGTTTCGGATTAGACAAACAACATTCCAGGAGTATGTATTTGTATTAACGGACACAACATGAACACACAAACTATTATTTTACTGCTTAATATTGTTTAAGTACAGCCATCGCTGTTGTACAACTGTTATATAAACACATGTATACTGTAATAGAACTTATATAAACATGTATATTGTAGTAGAAAAGCAATAACGTATCCATGAGGCATGAAATCCTTTGAGAGGCCGGTCTTGCACCACATCAAAGCCTGACTCTCCCCCACCCTCGGCCTACACCACCAGTTAGCTTATCGAACAAACCAACAACAGCTCTTCACGCTGCGCTGAGTCACCTGGAACATCAGGAGAGCAGCTCAGTGTTCAATACCATCATCCCAGACTTACTGACCACCAAACTATCAGACCTCAGCCTCCCCTCACTCATCTGCTCCTTGGTTAAGGACTTCCTAACCAACTGCCCCCAGACTGTAAAACTGGACCCCCATCCCTCCTCCACCTGCACTCTCAGCACCAGCTCTCCTCAGGGATGTGTGCAGAGTCCATTCCTGTACTCTCTTCACACACACGACTGCACCCCAGCCCACCCAGATAACACCATCATCAAATTTACTGTTGATATGACAGTGGTTGGGCTCATTTCGTGGGGGGGGGGGGTGAGTCTGCCTACAGAGATGAGGTCCTGAAGCTCACAGCGTGGTGTTCAGAAAACAATTTGGCAGTGAACACCACAAAAACCAAGGAAATAATCATTGATTTCAGGAAGTACAAGGCAGACCCACCCCAACCCACCTTTACACCAACAGTGTCTGTGTGGAGACAGTCCAGAACTTCAGATTCCTGGGCACTATTATCTCAGCCAATCTGTCCTGGACTACAAACATCACAGTGGTCGTTAAGAACATCCTGAGGGTGCTCAGGAAGAACAACCTGGACAAGAAGCTGCTGGTGACCTTCTATCGCTCCACCATAGAGAGCCTGCTGACATACTGCATCACAGTATGGAACTGCAGCTCCACTGAGGCAGACAGGAAGTGATGTCAGAGAGTCATAAAAGTGCCCCCCCTCACACACACACACACACACTGTCTGACATCTCCAACACATGTTGCCTCAGCAGAGCAAGGGACATTTTAAAGGACAGCACACACCCCTGTTTCCACCTGTTCCACCTGTTGCCCTCTGGAAGGCGCTACAGGTGCAACAAACCAAGGACAAACCAAAAACAGCTTCCTCCCCAGACTGAACTCAAACAGGCACTAAGACACTTTAAATGGTCACCCTCCAGGATACTGTGCAATCCCTTTTTAATATCTTCAAATGTTTTATATTCTTATATTGTACATACACAACCCACATTATCACAAACATAACTTCACTTTTATGTTATATTAGATGCTCAAATCTCATTACACATTTGTTTGTAAAAATGATAATAAAATCTATCTGTTTGTCTGTCTGTCACTGTGCTATATTCACTATAATGCACTCCTTCTCCTGTGATATATTTATTATCATCAGCTTAACGCAAACAATGCAACACACACCACATGCATACAGGAAAAAAAAAATCACTTCACTTTTGATTGATTTGAATGATTTATTTCGAACATGTGCAAAGTGCAACAATAATCAATACAGCAATAATAATAATAACAATGACATGTCCGAAAAGGAGTAGGATGAAGCATAAGCTTATTTAATCCTACCCCTTCTTCACTTCCCCAATAACCTAAATTTATCTTATGGCAATATAGTGCATAGTACAAAAATGATGATAATAATAAAATAATAACAATAACAATTATAACAATACCAATAATCAATAACTGAAGTACTAAACATAGACATATATACAAAAAACAAAACAAAACAAAAAAAACTAAAAAAAAAAAAAAACTAAAAACAAACAAACAACTTTTATTGATTGTCCCTGAGGGGTGATTTGTTGTGCAGCAGGTACATACAAACAAACATGATCAACAAACAAACATGATCAGCAACATGGTCACAGAGTATAAATAAATATAAACATAAAACGCTAAAAGAACAGCAGAGTATATAGAAAGTTCCTGACATGCAGTTTAGTGCAAGAAATAAGGATACTTACTGTATATAAAGGGGGAAAAATTGTAAAAAGGTGCATTTATCTGTATGTATACACTCACACACACACACACACACACACACACACACACGCACACATGTATGTGAGGTAACAGCTAGCATCAGGAAGTCTGAGTGCAGTTTGAGGACAGTCTACCTCTTCTTCTCTGCGTTGTTTAGTACTAGGATAGAGGCACAAAGGAAAGTTTGTATCTGCTCCTGGTAGCTGAAGGGACCTTTAGGTGGAGACCAAAAGGAAGCAGACTGTATTCCTGGTTGAGAGGGTGGGTGATATCATTTCCAAGCTGCTGAACTTCACCCCTGCTACTTTGGAAGACACCCGTATAATTCTCCCCATTTTCAAATTCATTAATGTACATGGTCCCTCTATATCAAATAAAATACAAATAAATGAAAATGAAATGAAATAAAGAGAGGGAACTCCTGCATTTTATCTTTGATGTTCTGCTCACAGAGGTAAGATGGTCAATCCAGCTGAGTTTGGGAAATGAAAGGACCTTTTTGGGTTATTGTGGTCAATATTTTATTCCTTTGGGAAAAATAAGAACAAAACACTGAACTCTCTAGTGCACCACAAGGTCTGAGTGGATCATTTCACTGTTGATGCTGATCAAAATCCTGGAAGAAGACGTGACCTGAGTACAGCAGAACTGATGGACAGTGGGAACATATTCCCCAGAACAGTGGAAGACTGATTTAACTTTTGATGTTCATTACCTCAGCCAAAGAGGTTATGTTTTTGCCAGCGTTTATCTGTCTGTTTGTTTGACTTTGTTCAAGATAACTCGAAAATTTATGAACGGATCTAGATGAAATTTTCAGGATATGTTGGAAATGTGAACATGAAGAGCTGATTTCATTTTGGTGGTGATCCGGGGTGGGGGGGTGCCTACCTTGGCGGAGGTCTGCGCTCTCAGAGTCATTTTCTAGTTATTGTTGTTTTTCTCATTGTCTCATTTGCTTATATCCATTTTTTTCCCATAATTTCCCCTGTTATTTATTTGATTTCTTTGTATGTTTGTTTTTGTAGTTTGGAAAATTTGTAGTTGTGAAGTAAAACGATCACAAAAAGTCCACGTTAAGTTCTTAACCCTTTCATGCTGAGTGGACAGTGGACAGATATTCTGCTGCTGTTCTTGAAGTATTAAATGCGGGTCCGTTTGTCTGTTTGTCTGTCTGTAAGTAGAATTACGCAAAATGTTGTGAATGGATTTTTATGAAACTTTCAGGAATTATAGATCATGGGTCAAGGAGGACTCCCCCCCCCCGATGAGACAATTCTCAATTATTATTTTTTTGAGTCCCCCACTGGTCTGTAGCCAGCAAATTCATATCAGTGGCGTCATTGGTATATTGGTAGTATTCCCGCGAGACCACTCGTGTCCCCCGTGGACTGTACCCCACTGTATGCCCCACAGCTTCCTGTGACAGTCGGCGAATCCCGCGGGTCACGTGACGGACGGCGTCGTGTGGTGACGTCAGCGGCTCGAGCTCTGTCAGTGTGAGTTGAAATAGGGGGAGGACTGGACGGCGAGTTCATGTCGGCTTTTAGCATCATATTTACACACATTTAACATCTTTGGACGAGCCGTGCCGTGCAAGACAGAAAGAGGTAAGGGTGCGGATTCGTTGAAAATGTATTATGTGTGTATTTTGTGTAATAATGAGCTAGTTTTTTTAAAAAATATATATTATTAATACAAGTACTGGTAGAAACCAATAGTGTTTCGGTTAGCAACCAGCAGCAGCAGCATCACACTGAGCTAACGGACATTTAACAGAGGAAAGATGGAGACGCGATGAATTATCGATCAAAACAACTGCAATAAAGAGTAGAAGAGGTTATCATGTTGGCACAGCTCCGGAGATTCGGGGGCGCGGCGTGTTGCCAGCATCCTAAAAAAAAAAAAAAAACAACCCCCCCCCCACCATTGACTGGATTCATAATGGCGATCTGGCGGTTTGTTATATAACGTGGTTAATATACTGTGTTTTAGAGATAATTCATGTGTTTTCCCTCGTGGTTATGGTCTAAGTAATGCTGAATTGTGTTTGCTGAGCTTGATGGAACAGTGTCGCATTTATTTGCTGCTGAGGCCTAGATGAAAGTGAATCCGCTGCAGGTTCATAATGAACACTACTGGTCCCAATGTTCAGGTTTCTGTGCTTGTGTTAAATTATTGTCGTTGATTTAAATTTGAAGATTAAATCAACCATTAACATTAGAGCTTGAGGTCAAATCGATTCATATTCATATTTTCCCACGTTGTATAGTACCTGGAAGAACTGACATTAGGTACAATGTTGTTTTATAACATGTGTCTAAAGCAGTCGTTTTCTTTTAAAGACGAACATTCTCCAGCCACTTCCAACCCCAATAGTATCGTAACAGTGGTGCAATGATACATTTTATAACCAGAAACATCAATATCCTAACAGTATTTTTTTTTTTTTGCTTTTCATTGAATAGTTTCACGTGCAAATTTAAAATAACTGATATTTTTGCTTCAATAATACAAATAAAATCAATAATACAAATACTCCCTACGACAATAGTTTTCCACATAAAAATAGGAAATACGCAATTGTCTTATATTTATGACAATAAGTTACATTTTGGTAACATAGATGAACATTTTAACAGTAACAGTGGCTGCATTGAGCCTGTTTGAAATTGGACATCTGAGAACATTAAACTTAAAACTGTCCAAAAACAAAAACATTGCACATTTTCTTTTCCAGTAAAATTCTTGTTCATTCTCCAAACCTAAATTCTTTGTCTTATCTAGTGACAGATCACCATGACAGTAGATTTGTTTGTTGTACACCCCTAAATGAGTCCTGGGGGATTTAATGCTAAAACATTAGTTCCACTTACTATATAATCTTACCTAAAGAAAAAAAAAAATACTCAGGTGAGACCCCCCCCCCACACACACAGACACACACACATACACATATACACACACTTGTGATGTCAATGAGCACTTCACAATATATTCTTATAAAGTGAGATTGTATATTTATTAGTATGAGATGTTTTCTCTTCGATCAAGCAAAATATTAAGTACATTAATTATTTGTATGTTGTTTACACATTTGTCATTGTAGTCAGAAGAATATTCATAGTAAATCATACACAATTATAATTCCATGTTATACACATACAAATCATAGCTCAATACAGTCATGAAAAAATAATACATATAAGATATTGATGTCCATTTAATTTCCTTTTAATATTGTGTTCTTGTCTATGTATAGACAATGCAAACATCTGCTACATTGTATTGAATTAAATGTTCATTGTGAAATATTTAGTGATGTCTGTGGTTTTACGTTGTGAGCTATCAGGGTTACATAAAACATGGTGGAGCATGTGTTAGTTTTATCCAAGGACATACATCACAGATGACAGTAACAAAAGAAGACAAAGTTAACCAAAGGACATTTTCAGCTCCTGCAGAAACATGGCTCCCTCCCTCTGTTTGCAGAAATGACTCATTCTTAGTTAATTGAAACAATGATGATCAGTTGTTAATATACTCACACAAATCTAATTATCGTTATTTCTACAATTAGGTCCTTGTAATTCCTTGAAACTGTCTCTGTAGAACCTTTACAGTAACCTTGTCAGAATAACTAATCTTTGACCATTAAAAATATACTTACTGTTTGTCTGTATGGATATTTTGTTGTTTATTACACTTAGATTCAGACAATGCACTTGGCCTTTCCAGACTCCACTAGATGTTTGCAATATATTGATGGCTATTTTTATGGCTTCCGGTTCTTTCAGTTTGAATGTCATTGAACCAGGTTGGGGACATAGATGTACCAGAGCATCAATGAGACAAACAGGCTCTCTGTTCCTCCCAACATGCATGATCATCATGTGGAGTGAACCAGTCCACTCTCCTCATGATAAAGTTCAAATTTGCTATTATAAAATAAATAGAACAAGACAGTTGGAGACCGCAGATGTCCCTCCGCCAAGGCTTGATATGGCGTCATATGACGTCTAAATGTGACGTGATCAAGCCATTGGTGTTGACCCATCTGATGTCTGAAGGTGAGACGATGTGAATGGAAAAAACCCACCAGATTCTATCTTGTTTGAATCCTGAGATATTACCACTGATGTGTTTTAGCTGTTGACCTTTAGTGTAACCTTGACCTTTGACCTCCATTGCTCAAAATCTAATGGGTTCTTCTTTGACCTATTATCTATCATTCCTGAAAGTTTCATCAAAATCTGTTCAGAGCTTTTTTGCATAATCCTGCTGACATGTGTATAGTGTGTAAGGAAAAGGCAATAATTGGATGCAAAGGAGACTTTTTTTGTAGTGTAGATTTACTGGATCCCTTTTGTAGCCTTACTGAGTGCAAAGGCTTTTATATGTTGCTGTTGATGAAATATAATGGAGGGACGTGCTGCCACAACATAATCATCAACTGGAGCCATTTAGTACAGAACTGGAAGACAAAGGTTCCACCTCAGTTAGAAAACAGCTTGAAAACCTTCAGTCTGACTGATCACTGTGGCTTGACTTATCAGGGCACTCAAGAATAGATTTGGGCTGAATCTTATTTCACCCCTAAACCCAACCTATACCCCTTACCCTTCAAACAGAGCTATAAGGCATAAGGCTTGAAAAGCAACCCCTATGAATTGGGACACCCCTTCAACGCTCCCCTACGTCATCAGTTTGCTTCGCCAGTTGTTACGTAACCAAAAACAACTGCTTTAACCAGAATTAAACAAACATGTCTGCTGCTGTAGCTATTACGTTCTTCTGGGCTATGCAGATATTTTTTACTAATATCTGCATTGACTTGGAGAAGTGCTATGCATTGACCGATTACGCCACATTTACATAAACAGTGATATTTTTTATTTATTTTTTTCATGGGTGTTTTATGGAGCAAATTACCATTACACAATACGACAATGTCAAACTTTATACAACAGTTATCACAACTTAAAAACGGTTAATTATGGTGAAAATACTACATTGGTGTACTTCCTTCATAGATGCCGCCATTTTTTAAATTATTCGCATTGTATTCTCGAAAATTTCTTATACGCCTCCATTTGGAGTCTGCCTCTGGAAAATCTCCATTTGAAGGGGTATAACGCCCTGCCCCTTCCCCCTACCCCTCTGCCTTAACATGGATTGAGACACCCTTACCCCTACATGTGGAGGTGCAAAACGGAGCAGAAGGGGTGAAATGAGATTCAGCCTTAGTCTTACAAACTGTTCAGTAAATATACTTTAATGTACCTTATCTTATTCATGTACCTTATTAAGAAATTAGTGCTGCGAAGTTCAAAAAGTAACCTGCAATAAGTGAAATCCATAAAGTAGACAGCTATTTTTTTTTAAACAATCATTTTATGTTTTAATGCTGTTAAAAAAAACCTTACCACATACTTCACACACATTTCTTAGACAGGGATTAACATTTTCTCACGTTTCTCTCTTGTTTAATGGTGGGACACATAAGACATTGTTAATAGTGACTCATGTGTTGTTGGTATCTATCGCCTAATGTTCTTTTTCCTGCAGTCACTGATCCACAAAACTAGTGTTGTAATGGACAGTTACAACCATTTTTGCATTATTGTTAAAATTTGCTGTTGCTGTCGTCCTTATGTTATTTTCCTACTTTTCACCTCCGCCAAGGAGGTTATGTTTTTGCCGGCGTTTATCTATTTGTCTGTCTGTCTGTGTTCAAGATAACTCTGAAACTTATGGACGGATTTTGATGAAATTTTCAGCAGTTTCTAGTTTATTCCATAATGGCAACCTACATTCGTGTAAAATCTACTTTTCTTCAGCATGTCCAGAAGTCTGACTCTTCCTCCCACGGTTGACATCTTTCTCTGCCTTTTGGGTGCAGAATGTTTTGTTGACATTGTGGGTGTTGTCTGGGAGAGAACTTGCAAACATACAACACTTCAGAGTCGCACTGCTACCAATCAAACTTTTATGTACATTTGGCAAAGCTGAACACATTATGCATTGTACAAGAGACACAGCCTGGAGGAGATCTACAATCCCTTAGCCAATCAGAATGCAGAACACAACGTGTGTTGAATTGCCTGGCCACGAAAGGTGAACCGTGTTATAGTGAGGGACCACTGTATTGTCCAGCTCTAATCGTGAGGATCCTCTGGTTTCTGTCACACTTGCAGATCTTGATCCTCTAGATTGTCCTATGGACAGCTGGAGGACATGTCCCTGGCAGTAATTGAACACCATTAAGATAAATCCACTATGCGTTATCGGCATTTAATAGGGATAAAGCTTTTATCTTAAAGCTTTGTCTTTATTATGTTTAAAGGAATCATGAGTATGCACATTTTGCTTCTCATAAATGCCATATCCAAAATATGAACAAAACCAGGATAAGTCACATAAGCAGTTGGTTTAAACTTAGGTTCTGTTCGGGAAGTTAATTTTACAACATAATTTCATCTTTGCAAAGAAACCAAGCAGGTTTTTTCATCATGTGAAAATAGTGGCAGTAATATCTTGACGTACAATATTAACCCACCCAAAGTGCTCCCATCTGTGAGAAGTTGACTTGTCGACAAGTTTGACACAGCCAGACCTGGCGTTGACATACTGCATCATGGGAGCATCTTGCCAGACTGCTGCATTGGCTGGCAGATGGGCTACTAGAAACACAATAGAGGGTAATCAGCTGTTCACTGTAAATATTACCATTGTACTGGGAGCACTTTGTTTTAAGTCCCTTCGACCAGGGCACTGCTCAACAAAATGTTGAACTTTTCCCTCCACAGATTTGTTGTCTTGTCATGCCGTTTTCATACATCATTTTAATTAGTACAGCATGATTAATTGAATCACAATTGTGATGCAATTACAGGGCCCTAGAGTGGAACCAATTAGGTCGCACATGTCACCTAATTTCTCAAAAGTGCGACTAAATAAAATTTGAGGTCACATCAGTGCGACCAGCCCTTGCGGGGGGAAAAAAGTCAGCAATGCTACAAGTCAGTGATTAACAAGAAACACGACTCGCTATTTTGCATGCCAGATGGGCGCCGTTTGGGTTGTACATACTCGTGCACGAAAGCCAAGAGTTGTGCATGTTGCCGAGTAGCCTACATTCTATTAATGTTCTAATTAGTTGTTAATATAAGTTGTCAACACTTGTATCGGCTAATCACTGATTATCTGTTTGATGGTGTACTGAAACAGAAAAGATGTCAGGACTTTCTGGGCAGAGGAGTGGTGACCAACTGCAAGTACGTTCTATTAGTGTTCTGATTAGTTGTCAATACATACACTTGCATCAGCTATATGCTATGCTATGCCAGCTGTCATTTGCAGCGCAGACACGTGCGTCACACACACTCCTACTGAAACGTGTAAGTACATCTGAGGTGCATATGATTGCAATGGAGGATAGTCCATAAGACATAGAGCTGTTCAGATTTTCAGATATTGAGATGTTCAGTTTGGAGCCTTTAAGACAGTTGCACTTTCAATTTAAATTTATTTATATATATATATATATATATATATATATATATATATATATATATATATATATATATATATATATATATATATATATATATATATATATATATATTAGGGCATTAACTAAAATGTCGACACGTTGACTTCCGTAGCACAAGTCGACTTAAATTTGGAGGAGTCGACAAGTCCCATGTTATTATTTCTCTCCCTGCCTCTCCCTCTCTTTCTCTCTCTTATTCTTTCTCTCTGACTTTCTCGCTCTCTCGGCGCGTAAACACAGACCAGACGTAATCAACACACCTGCAGGTAAGACAGTTGTGGTGGGCTAACAAAACACATCGCATATGTGGAAATGCTTCATTTTAGATGAGAAAAAAACACACGGCCATCTGAAGAGGTATCTGTTAACCTGTGTGATAAGCAGCACAAATAACCCGCATTAAGACAACACGCTCCGTGGGTCCAGACAAAATGCAGACATTTGTTCACGTACTGATGTTTTTCAGTTAAATTTAACAGAAAACTCTTTGCTAACGTTAGCCTTTGTTTTGTTGGGGTTAAAATGTTGATGCTTGTGTCTTCTCAGTGGACATTGTTACATTGCAATGAACTTTAATACAAGTTGCTCATTGCTGGACAGACGGGTGTTCATGTTTTTGCTTTTTTTTTTCTCCGCTGTGCATCTGTGTTGTTTCTCCGTTGACAATGCGATGACGACCTGACGTCAAGTCAACTCGACTTAGACTTTATCTATCTATCTATCTATCTATCTATCTATCTATATATATATATATATTTATTTATTTATTTTTAGATGTTTTAAGTTGAAATTTGAGCTCAGTAGAGCACTTTAACCAATAGCACTTTTCAGTATATACTAATCATTCTTGTAGAGCTGTGCTCCAAATAAAGAACTTTGTTACCGAAATTGTTGGTTGATCATTTACAAATCAATATTGTCTGTATGGACAATGATTAAAAAAAAAAAGAAAGAAAAGAAAAAAGTGAACATGTAAAACTGTGGTGCTAAGTGCAATGTGGTTGAAAAATTTGGTGCACCTAACTTTTGTGCTGGTGCACCTAAGAAGGTTAAGTTTACCAAATGGTTTTGTTCAAATGTAGTTGTCATCCTTTAGCAGCCATGATGGCTGACCAGAATGCACATGCGCAGTGCAAATTGAGTTGCCGTGCAGATCGGGTAACCACAAGAAGTCTTCACAGGTGAATAAGATCAGGTTGGTCAGCTGCGCATGCATGTCAAGAACAGACCAAACAAATATTTAGGAAGTAGCAATAATGACTATGAAATTTGCAGAAATACCTTTTATTTTCAAGCTTTTATGTATTTGTTGATTTTTAGTTATTTGGGAAGAAAATACACACCTGCAAACTTCAGGTTTTGTGTTTTTTGTGGCATATATATGTTATAAACTATTTTAATTCTCTGTGTTGTCCCTAATATTCAAGCAAGTAGACTCATGTAATTGCAAATTGCAATATTGTTGCAACTTGTTTTCTTCAAACGGCACAGCAATAATTTGAATGTAGTAGTGTCTCAGTGTAAGAGTTTTGCAGCTTTGAAAATGCTTTTTAATGCATTTGTGTATTTTTCATTAGGTCTTCCATCAAAGATCAGATCTGAAATACTTTTTTGTGTTGGGCCCCTCTGAGGCCCCATGCCTTTGTGTGGTGTTGGTTTTTGTCAGTGCTCGCTGGTATTTTTCAGTCATGCATGCTGTACATAGGTTTGTTGAAGTATTATGGTAGCCTAATTGTGTCAACATGGCTCTCTGGCTAGCCCACTGTATCCCTGTCTTTAACCTAATTCCCCATAGTGATTGCTATCAGCAGAAGCCTGGGACAGTAGCACTGACTTTATCCATAGCATTGGGGCGTCTATCATAAGAGGATTTGAAATGTCTCATGTAATACTTGTCCAGCTCTACAAATGGTGCCTCAAAGATTCCCTGTAAAATAAATTAATATATTGCTGCCCCATACATCTAACCCTAACCCCAACCCATGTCAAGTGAAACCACTGTGGTGGTCTTATTGATCCTATGATACATATGAGACATGTGGCTGTCAGAAAGAACACCAATTCCTTCAACTTTTTTTGTTTAAAAAAAAAAAAAAAATTGCATCTTATAATATTAATTTATGTATGGAAAAATTCTTTTTGATTTTGCTCAAAATATTCTGTATGTTTTGTGAAGTTGCATGGTAACAGCTGTTGTGAAAATGGCAGAAAAGAAAAATAAATGTTTTCTCCCTTATCCGGCAGTGACTTCATGCTGATATTTGACATGAGTGTCCTATTCTCTTACTTCTGAGTGGAGGATTATGCCACATAATCCATCATACACACATAATCGGCTGCTCTCAGATCAGCAGTCATTCATTCAGAATTTGGAGGGGGTTTTTTTCTGTTAAACATGACATGGATATAGAATATAAACATGAAGACTGGAAAGTAAGTCACTTTTTAATTGTCTATTTTTCTGGACAGTTATACTGTGATCGTATATGTTATCTTAACTTAAGTTGTTAACTCTGACATTCATTTTCTAAAGTTCCAAAGTCCTGACGTCTTGTGAATAGTTTCACATGGATATTAGATACGGATTATATCACATGTTTCTACTGCATCACGCGATTGACTTAGAACCCATAACCATGGTTCACTGTTATTTTAATTTTTTACTCCACTTGTTGGATCTGGCAAGTTTGGTCAGAAATGTACTTTCCTCCAGTTAAATTTTATACACCCCTATACACAATTTTTAATTCATTAGAGTATATTTTAAAATTACAAAATGAAAATAGTCAATTGTTATATTTAATCTGCATGTGCTGCTCTTAACAGAGACTAGAATGAAGCAAGAAACTAGAAGAGCATTCTGAGAGTGAGGTAGCCACCAAAATCTAATCTTTTCTAGATCTCCCCATTACCAACCTACCCTGAAAATGTCATCAAAATCCATCCATAAGGTTTTGAGTTATCTTGCTCACTAACTGACAAAGTCCAGCAAAAACATTACCTTCTTGGAGGAGGTAAAAAAAAAAAAAGTTAGATAATCTTTATATCCTGTCGTGTTAAGCAAACATGACATTTTGTGCCTTACAGAGGAACTAAGAAGCATGTTGTTTATCCAGGCTAATTAAGCAATCCTTTTGGGTAAGCTGATACTGACTACAGTGCCTAACAGTTTACTGACAAATTAAACTAATTTAGCAGAATTGCTGTTTTGAGTGCACTATCTGCATCTAAACACAAATATGGTTGTTCATAAAACTAGCAGGGGTTTGGCTTCACAGATAAGAAGTATGAAGCATGTGTATGGGTCATACTTGCTTGAACTGTTGGAAGTAATGGAATGATTGAGACATACTCTGGACAGTGATGTATTTGTCGGGGTAAAGCAGAGCAGCATTTCATAATTAATTCTGTGCAACACTGATGAAACGGGTTAGAAGTTATGAAAATCAGCATGGGGTTTGCCTCCAAAGAGAAATTTCACTGTATTTTATTGAGCTTTTTAATTGGCGTGTGCCTACAGAACTACTTAATTTGTTCACATACAGACATTACAGATGTAAGTTTGAAGAACACAAGCTTTTGCACCATTTCAAACCCAGTCTGCTGCCCACCCCAGCGCAACGTTTGAAGTTGGCAATTATGGGAATGGCTTTTGACTGTCTTCCTGATCGGCGTAAGGTTTCCACCAGGGACTTGGCCTTTATATTAGACCTGCAGAGCACACTTGAAAATCTTAATCATCCTAGTAAATACGACTGACTGATATGAGATGAGTCATGATTTGGCAAGAATTAACTAGGGACACACAGAAACAGTTTTCCCTGATGTTAATGCATAGGGTGTGACACTTAAATGCTCTTATCTAAAAGATAAAGTATAACTGCCATTTTCAGGTTTAAAAAAAAAAAAAAAAAGGAAATCTGACAAACTACCCTCTGATAGTGTTGCTTAGCATTTCATCAGGAACTGAAAAGATAGTCTGTTCTGATTTAAAGGTAAAACAATATGATGCAAGTGTTCAACTACCTCCTCACTAACTCTACTTTTTAATTGTGTACGTAATACAAGAAGACATAAATGACTCCTGGGAAATCAACGCAGTCTATTTCAGCCAGAAATGTAAACAATCTTGAAGATGAAGTTAGTAATGTAAACGTAATTGCTTTGTTGTCTTATTACCTGATGTAGAAAGGTTCTGGTTAAGTCAATAATATGTTACGTTGTCATGACTGGGTGTGAAGACAGAAAGATGTTACAGATGTGAATCTTCATTAGCTTCACAATCTAATTTGATTACAATTGTCTGAGTCATGATGCAGCTTGATGGCGTCACTACACATTTCTATTTCCATTCAGTTGAGTCATCACGTAACTCAGTTAATCTGCTATGAATTTATCTTTACAACTATTTATGGGAATTGATAAGAATTTAATGATTCCAATATTATTATCGATCAGATTCTTTATTGATTCTCTCATTGATTCTCATTGGGTGAGAGAATAAAAAAAGTACAAACAGGTTTGTTTGCATTAACTGTCTCTTGTATTTCCATCTCTGCACAGAAAATGTAACATATACAGTATGCACAAATAATAACAAATGACATGATTAGTGTCAAGTACAAATGTTAACGTCAACATTAACATTATGAAGTTAACAGGGTGATTTATGCATGTGTTGGTGTTCATTACATTGAAACGAAGCAGTCAATGTAATGTCAATGTCAATGTAATAAATGTTTTCATCACAGATAGCGTTAACCAAAAAATATTCCGTCATTAACAGATTTTTTTTTATTAATTAATTAATTTTTTAATGATTGAAAATTCTGAAGTCCGTCACTTTGACAGCTTGAAACAAAACAATCCGGACATTTTTTAAAATGGAACCAACACGCAATGTATTCAATAATAATGGAGAACACAGTAATATTAATAATAATTAATAGAATGACAGTTTTAAGCAGATATTTTAATTGTAGATTGCAGTTGTTGTGACACATAGAAGACTGTTTCTGAAATTAGGTTTGTTCATTACGCGTGTGGAGATTTTAGGGGTCACTGTGTAGGCCTCATGAAGCAGAGAAGACAAATATGGTAATACATACTAATGTAATAAGTTAAATTGGCACAGAGGAAGCAGCTGCATCCATGGTAGCACTTTCAGCACTGGAGTGGACAGTGTTTACTGTCTTCTCAGGTTTTTCAGTCCATTTGTCTTTGTTTTGTAGACAGTCTGATGTAGTTACAGGGTTGTAATGTTTGAGGACCAGATTAAAACATTTTGACTAGAGATTCCAATTTTAACTAGATACGAAATAAAATGACCCAAATAATACGTGTTTATATTTCCTAAAGAATTTAAAGAACTATTGTGTCATTTGTGAAGTGACGTTTTTTTTTTTTTTACTTTAAGTCTTTAAAGATCCAACTGAGAAGTTTTTTTTTGTTTTTTTTTTAAGCTCAGTGATGATCACCCCACCCCTCAAACACCATACACAGTATATACACATTAGAGAATGTATTGCTGCCTGTGTCTTTACAAGAGGTGATGTTTGAACTATAGCTCAAATGATGTGGGATTTTTGGGGCAGATGCAGATACTGGTATTGGGGACAAAAAAAAAACAAAAAAAAACTTCATTGTGGATTATGTAGTTTATTGAATGCTGACTGTCATTGGATTCAGGAGGATATGTTTTGTAAAAGGACTACAAACATGGCCGTATCACAGCTGGGTTGATGACAATATGCATAAATGAATTGCTCAAATCAGGGATTTTAAATGCCATATGTTTTACATCGCAAGGACTAAAAATTATGTTTGAACATTAAATTTATCACTAAATTACACTTTAGATGTACTATTATTAACATTAGGGTCTAAACTTTGAACAAAAGGGAAGGTAAAGTACTTTATTTGTCATTATACACTGTACAATGAAATTTGTCCTCTGCATTTACCCCATCCTTGATGCCATTGGGGCACCTGTAAGGAGCAGTGGGCAGCCAAAAGTTGAAAATAACATCCATTGTCCAGATTTATTATATTTTTATTATATCTGAATACTATTGCGGGCGGCTGTGGTTCAGTTGGTAGAGTGGGTCGCCCAATGACCGAGAGGTTGGCAGTTCGCGTCCCGGCTCTGGCTGTCCACATGTCGAAGTGTCCTTGGGCAAGACACTGAACCCTGACTTAGGCCCCCAGTAGGACTTACCATAGACCTTAGAAACCTACTGGTGTATGTGTGTGAATGGGTGAATGAGAGGCTAATGTAAAGCGCTTTGAGCACCATGAAGGTGGAAAAGCGCTATATAAGTGCAGTCCATTTACCATTCATCACAATTTCTCGGCCTGAAGGGAGATTGTGTTTAAAATATTAAACTGTAATATGTAGCAAACGTACACTTTAAAATGACATGATTGACTTTTTAAAAAAATGCTATGTGATTTTTTTATTTTTCTATTCGCCCAGTTAACATCCTCTTTCCAATTTAGATCCTCATCATATTGGCTGATATATGAAATAAGAACATTGATCTACATATGTTATAATAATCATAGATCAGAACATTTTGGATTTGTAGATTAACGGTTGCATAAATATTTGTTTATCTCACACCTTTAAAACACTTTAATATTCTTATATTAAACTATGTGAACTATGGGGAACCACAGGTCCTAGATATGGTGGTTTTTAAGCGAGGGAATACAGCCTTATAAAAAAAAAAAAAAAAATGTGAGCCTATATTTTAAAAGTAATGTTTGGTAAATCATTGTTTAAAATGTAGTTGACATCTACTACAAAGCAAGCTATGTAATCACAAAAATTGTTAAGAGAAAAAATAGCTTGACACACACACAGGGGCAGTGAGCAACAGAATCTCTGCAGCAAAACAACTAGTGAAATGAAAGTTCACTTATGAAATACAAGAAGTTGACATTGATGAAAGACTCATTGAAAGGCTCGAAATGCAAAAAATTCATCTGGTATGTAATTGAACAGTATGGCCGACTGCTGCAGCTCTTCTCCATCTTTCTGTCCTATTCTCCTCCTGTATTATTTAATGGACTGCAACATTTTTAATCAGCTTAGATGCAGTGCTTGTGTCTTTGCCAGGTTGGCCAATATGTTGTACTGTCATTACTTTCCTCTATTCCCTGCTTTGAGATTCTGGATGCAACATGATTTATGAACATTGCAGTGTAGAACCCCATTTAAGTTAAAGTTTCAAGTCTTACAAAAGTTCAATAAATATAGAACATGGTTTAAGTGGTACATTCTTCTTTCTTCATTTTACAGACTGTTCTTGGAGTAGAGAAAGTCTTCCCCAACACCATGTCCCAGGACAAGAGTGGATTCCCTATAATGGGGGAAACCAACCCACTCCATAACAATGTCTATGGACCCCCTCAGCCTGGTTTTGCCATGCCCCCTCCCAACTACAGCCAGGCCCCTGGGGGACCGTATCCACAAGCAGCTGGATATGGACAGCCAGGTTTTCCGCCTGCAGGCCCAGGGTTCGGCCCTGGTCCCTACCCTCAGATGCCTTATCCTCAGATGCCCTACCCACAGGGACCCTATCCTCAGGGGCCTTATCAGCATGGGTCTGCACAGCCAGGCTTTCCCGGAGACCCCAGTGGTAAGTATTCTGACATAAAGATTTGCAAGGCTGTTTCATTAATTATTATTATGTTTTTAATCTATCCCTTATTTAAGCCTCCAGGAGGAAGAAAATATTGGAACTGGGAAATGCACACTTAAAGCCATTAGTCACATATTTAAAACACCTGTGATTAGCATTCATGTTGAAAATGTACTCGAAGCTGTCTTGTAAATGAGACTGAATGTGTCTACATGGGGAGAGGAAGCCACAGTAACATGGAGAAAACATGCAAACTCCACACAGAAGTATTAGTATTAACTTTTATTTGTTATAGACGGACAATGTGCATGAATAAACATTTTACAGAAAGGAAAATGTAAATGCACCCATTTTTAGCCAAAAGGCTCATTTCCAATGGTAGTCCACCTGCCAGAAGGATCCTCACAATAGGAAGGATCCCACTCATGAACTGGTGTTGGAATTGAACCCAGGGCTTTCTTGCTGTGAGGCACAAGTGCTGTCAACTGTACTACTGTGTTGCCCTTCATTTGATACACTAATTAGAAAAAAAAAAACATACAGGGGGCCTTCTTTCTCAAACCTTCTGCACCAAATTGCCAGCACCTCCTTAATCCATTGTGCCACTTGACAAGTGAGAATATCACACTGTAAAAAGTGATTTTCAAGAAAGGGAAATTTGTTTATTTGGGTTATTAAACTGGTTTTTTTTTCTTCTAGTTTCCAGTGCCAAGTGTAGTGTAAGAATGTCAGCCTTGTTTTTGTTCATACATCTTCTCCTTCCTAAGTCAGACTTCACAACTTATTTTGAGTACAAATGATTTACAAATGAGCTTTAATAATATACCAAATGTCACATATGCAACCAGTATTTTATTTAAGCTATGATCCTTCTTAATTCAATAGGTCCAATCCTTAATACCTCTTTCTCTCCAACTATGACTACGACACTTAGAAAATTACAAAACCTATTAATGATTTTCCACTAGTACATATATCAACATACTACTATTTTCTTAATTGTATTTAGTGTACTTAAAAACAGGCTTCAGACTGTTACATTTGCCTGATAGGCTTTTGTTCTGATTAATGGGTAGAGAATAGATTCAAAGATTTGTGAAGCCATCCAGCAGGAGCAATTTGCACAATTCTCCTACTTCCTGAAGTTAATGCTGCTCCTTTGTTTTTGTTTTTTCCTGTTTTACATTATTGTACAAAGTGATGAATCCAGGTGTGTCTGACCATTGACTGAGGTCACATAATAATAATCCCACTGTTGGTCACTGTATGCTGAGTCCAAAAGGACCTGGCTCCTATAGATTGAACATCAGTCAAATATTATACCACTTAATCAGACGTTAGTTTCAATAGAACGCTGCATAATCACCAATATTAACCTTGGATTGACATGTGTGCTTAACTCCTTTTTTCCTGGCACCTCAGTCATTTCACCTGAATTTGAGAAATTTTTACTTAATAAAACATGTTTGTCCTGTACACCAGAGGACTGTAGTTGGCAAATGGATTTATTTTATTAATCGAGGACAATGCACATAAACACATTGACTTACACAAAAGAGGTAATATGTTTGTGCCAGGTTATAGCAAAGATGTTAATTTCCAACTGCAGTCCCTGGACAAGTTGATGTTCAATGGGGTTCAGACCAATAATAAAATACATGCATGGAGAACACATAATGTACACTCACTCAATCATTCATAAAACTTGTCACATTCAGAACAGGCATATATATATATATATATATATATATATATATATATATATATATATATATATATATATATAAAATAATAGTACAGTTACTCATTGCCGTATAAAAGCAATCACTTGATCAACCATTGCATTACATAACTTGTACATGATGGCTTTGTTATGCAAATATTTTAAAGTTTACTGTTTTATTGCATCAGTATGGTAAAGTAGCATTTAGCATTGGCCCACCCAGGCACTGGCTTCAAATTGGCATTACAAATATTGTCATGGTTGCTCTGTCTGCTTCTTATGTGCTTATGTCATTTGTATTTCTTTAAATAATGTCCTTTAATTTCAGATCTAATGCCCCTCTTCCCGCTATAATAAGGACTTAAGGGACAAATAGCACAGCATCTGATCTGAGCGTGACAAATATTTATATTTAGCAAGGAAGCATTCAGCGCATCTCTGAAAATAATTGTTGATTAAAATACATAACTATATTTACTGAAATACAGACGTGTCAGTCTGTGAAAGGCTCAGTGGCTCATTCTGCAAATATTGTATCAATGAGTCATATTGTTTCGAGATGAGAGACACTGGACTCAGCTCATACCTAATACCAACTGATATTTATCAGCTGAAGGCATTCAATTCTATTGTTTACTTTTCCACTATCCTCATAAAACGGTTTCCAATGTTAAATTGCTGTTTCTCTCTGAAGAGGATGCACTAAGGCCATATAAATATGTTTGAAGTTGGCTACGGTGTAAAGCATTCTCCACACACATGAAGAGACCATCAATGAACAGGAAACACTTGAATCATTTATGCGTTTATTTAATATACTTGTTTTTCTATAGTTTTGTATTTGTATGTTTTTGTTACTCACCAGCACCCATGGGCAGCCCTGGTTACCATGGTGATGGGCCTCCTTCTTACTATGACAATGATGAGTTCACCAACTCTGGATTTGAGGACAAGAACATACGACAAGCCTTCATCAGAAAAGTAGGTTTCTTGCTATGGTACACATATTCAATGAATCAAATATATATTATGAAGCAACATATAGGATATGGTCCAACTTCTGTTGTTTTTTTTTTGTTTTTGTCAGGTCTTTATGGTGCTCACGGTGCAGTTGCTGGTCACTTTCTCCTTTGTTGCCATCTTCACCTTTGTTGATGATGCCAAGTACTTTGTCCGACTGAATCCGTGGACATACTACGTATCCTATGCAGTTTTCTTTGTGGCTCTGATCGTTCTCAGCTGCTGTGGAGAGTTCCGCCGTAAGCACCCCTGGAACTTGGTTGCACTGGTAGGCACTTTCAGTATCAAGATAAAACAAACTCAGAGCAATACTGAGGACACAGTTAAATAACATAAGACATTTAAATGACCTTTGGGTCATATCAGAAACTGTTACAGAAATGTTATTAATGTGCAAGTGTTTTTTTGTGTATTGCAGTCCATCCTGACCCTAAGCTTGTCCTACATGGTGGGCATGATCGCTAGCTTCTATGACACAGAGACAGTCATAATGGCTGTGGGCATCACCGCTGTGGTTTGCTTCACTGTTGTCCTCTTCTCACTACAGGTCAGTGCATCCTCTTCAGCAGAAGTTCCAGTATATAATATTTAATTGTCTGCAGCCACAGACATCATCCTCACTATTAGTAGTAGTTCAATTTATTTCGACTATACAACACAGAGATTAATTTCACTCAAATATATAAACATATACATGAAAGACAAAACATTTCTCCATTTGCATATTTGAAAAGCAGTAGGAAGAAGTAAAATGTATTTATCCCACTCCTCCTCAAAACAGTCTATAGTCTAACTTCCTGTCAACATAATATTTGAAAAAAAATTCAATAAAAAACAAAAAAATCAAGTTCTTTGGATCAATTCACCTCACTTATTGTTTTCACATACCCATACCCATTCGTACAAATGTAATTTGACACAGAAAAAGTAAACAATAAACATAAAAACATCACAATATCAAGGTTTCATATATATAATAATATAACATTTATAATACTAGTACATCATCAACAAAATAATCTATGGAAGTATTTGTCAGAAGCAACCATATATATATGTTGTAAATTCTCATTATATTGTTGCAGAATAATCTTTTTTTAAATTGTCTGGTGTCTGAACACCCCTTCAGCTCCATTCACTTAGGTCGTTCCATAGTCTAACCTTACAGACTGAAACAAAAACTCTTCCTTATTGTAAGAGCTTTAGCGTGCTTGAACTTTGAGGTTCCTCTTAAATTATAACTCCCTTCTCTGTGCATGAACCTCTTTTGGATGTTTCCAGGTAGTTCATAGTTTTTGGTTTTATAGATGATAAGAACAATTGAATATTCAACAAGATCAGGGAATTTCAACACTTTTGACTGTAAAAATGAGGACTTTGTGTGAACCCTAAAGCCCACATTATGAATAATCCTAATCGCTCTTTTTTTTTAAGACAAACTAAGGGATAGATTGTGGTTTAACAATTGTTCCCCCAGACCTCAGCACAATAGTAAAATAGGGTGCGAGGAGTGAACAATACAGTAAATGGATAGATTTTCCATCCAGCACATGCCTTGCTTTAGCTAAAACTCCAATACTTGGAGCTATTTCTCCATACACATAATTGTTGTGTAGTTCAAACTTCAAACAAACCTACACCCTGTGGTGCTTTAACTGGTCTTGCCACAATGGCCGCTGGAGCAATGCAATTTAAATATTAGGTCATATGTTGATGTTGCTATATTTAATATATAACAATAATAATAATAATAATATATAATGAAGATAATGGTATGGATAACAAAAAAAATTCACATTATGTAACTTAATGAATAGTTGATATAAAATGAGCACAAGGAAGGTCTACTATTTTGTAATGATATACATGGACTGTGCAGAATGTGACTTTCATATTTATTTATCTTTAACTTTTCAATCAATGTAACAAAATCTAGCACATAACTAGTAATGTGTGTGTATATATAAATAACAGGGTTCTCGCCAGTGCGTTTCAGCGTAACATAATGTTACATTGTCAGTTCAAAATGTTACGCTGTGATTAGGGCAACTACACTGCCTTTCAAGTTATTTAAAAAAAAAAAACAACTAGCTTCTAATTGCTGTTTTTGGAGGTACAAGCAGTGGTACAGTGAAAGTTAATGCGGGCAGGTAGCGGACACGGAAGTGACAAAATACAAGCATATTCATGGATGAAACCGTGGATCCGTGGTTGATCCACACAGCTGAATCATTTTATTTTGAAGGGAGCTTTATATCTGCTCACAAGTTTCCAAAACACAGGACATGACTTATCACACACGAACACACTGAAGGGAACACGTATGGTGTGTGCTTTAATGGAAAATAAAGCTCAACAGTGAGTTCCTGGGTAGGGGAAATTGTAAAGTGGATTGTGGGATCCTGAAACCGCGGTACTTCCTTGTCACATGACTCCCAGTGATGATCTTTTGTCCACTTAACTCAAGGGATATGGTTGCCAAAGATCTGGTGTGAAATATTCAAATGATAAAGGCTGTATTTAATGACATTTTGATAAGTTCTGTAGATTTGTGTCTCTTATCTTTTCCTCTTATCTCTTCCATTGTGACCACAGACCAAATATGATTTCACCTCCTGCCGGGGAGTGTTGTTTGTGTGCCTGATTGTACTGTTGCTCTTCGCCATCCTCTGCATCTTCATCCGTCACAAGATCCTGCACATTGTCTACGCTTCACTGGGGGCTCTACTCTTCACCTGCGTAAGTCTGACTCACATCTCAGTTACTGTGTTTTAATATGATACTCGGTGATGATGACAGGAACAAAGCTCTTTTTTTTTTTTTTTTTTTTTAATAACCCTGTGTCTGGTACCTTTGGTCTAACATCCTCCATCCAAAGGAAAGGACCTGAAATCCACTCTGTAAAGGGTGGGAGTCATTATTAGGAGTTGATGAAGCCATCTTCTGTACCTGTTTAGTGTACAGGGAGGCGGGATAAGACCGGGACCCACCAATCTGGTGACTGTACCATTAGACTATTTGATTCAGGGAGTTTCTCTCTGCCAATGAGGTGTGACCGAACCATGCCACCAGACAAAAAGATAAAACAGACTTAATAAAATAATGTTAAAACAAAATTAAAATGGTTCAGTCAAGATGGAAGTGTGCTAGTTTCCTAAGACGCTGATGGTCCTTTTTACATATACCGTAATTTCCGGACTATAGAGCGCACCTGATTATTAGCCGCACCCACCTCATTCTAAGAGGAAAACCGATTTTGTACATACACAAGCCGCACATGTATATACGCCGCATGTGCCCACATTAAAACATGTAACACAAACACAAAATTAACCCAAACCCGACTTCAAGTCCCGCGAATGAAACTAACTGCCCTTCATTAACCCTTGTGCGGTCCTTCGTAAAAGGCACACTGGCTGTGTCCTACAATCGGGTCTTAAAAACCCAGATTCCAAAGTTCAGTTCCATAGACTCATCACCCCACCCCCCAAGGATATATTACTGTTTTCAGTAGTAAGCAATGGCATCCTACAGTACGTATAAAAAGGTACATTTGTGAGCCACCGGGCCTCTTTGACCCGAAGGACCGCACAAGGGTTAAAGTCCACAGTCCAAAAATCACAGCCGGCAAAATGAACGGAAAATGATACTTAAGGTTTGATGCAGACCTGCAGAGTCCGGGTCCCGTTGAAAGTAATCCAAGGGAAAAAAAGTGTATATTTCCAAAGGTAAGGGAGGGAAAAATGTCCGCCGCATCCACAAACAGGTGGCTGGTCGCTGCCTCGCCTCATCTATCGCAGAGTCAGCGATAACTTTAACCTTTCGCCGAGAGTTCAGGTCAAACTCCTCCGTGCCAACGTGCAAAAATAATCCACAGGGTCTGGTCGAGCCTCTGTCTTCTCTCACACACCGCCGCGGGTTTTTCTTTAAGCAACTTTTTACCCCCTGTACACCTGTCCGTCAACTTTACCGCTCCCACTGAAACCCGTCACCCCGCGTTTGTTCCGCCCCTCCTTTTTCATCCAGTCTTCCTCGACGCATATATTCCACCGGTCTAAATCTTACCTTTTCTACTCGAGCGCCTCTGGCGGCCGTTAGGAAAATTACATAAATTGGCCGCATCACTGAAAAAGCCGCAAGGTTGAAAGTTCGGGAAAAAAGTAGCGGCTTATAATCCGGAATTTACGGTAGCTCTACAATTTTCATTAAAACTAGATTTTTCATCAATAATAATCCCAAGTTTTATTTGTATGATTGCACTTGCTCTGTTGTTATTTAAGCTTTTAGGGACAGGGACCACCAGAGCATCTTTCCAGAGAGCGGACACATGCTGGGTCTGCAAGGAATAATAAAAAAAATCATCTGAAATACAGGACTGAGTTCATTTGCACAGGATTTAAATAGAGATCCATTGATGTTGTCAGGACCCTGGCCCCTATTCATCTTTACTGTGCTAAAGGCCTTTCTGACAACACTCAGTTAAATAGTACAATACTGAGTGTCCTTCAGGCTAGTGAACTAGTAACATTAACCATAACTACCAATAATTAGTACAGCTACAGCTATAACTGCTAATGCTATTACTGGATATGCTACTACTTCAGGAACATTCTACACTCACAGTAACTATATGATTAACACAACTATATGGATAAAAGAACAATAATAACAATAATAATGGTTGCTGGAGAGAAGCAGGACCACAGCAGATCAGAGATGATCCAAGGAAAACCTTTAAAATGACTAAAAGCCATCTATGTTCCCTATGTTTTAGTTTTTGGCTGTGGATACTCAGCTCCTACTGGGAAACAAGAAGCTGTCCCTGAGTCCAGAGGAGTATGTTTTTGCAGCCCTGAACCTCTACACTGACATCATCAACATTTTCCTCTACATCCTGGATATTTTGGGACGCACCCGTGAATAAAGTCACACCTTAACGAAAATCGGAGGGAAATGGAGAATACATCTTTTCATTGTAAAAGTATTGCTAACATGCCCTTTTTCTCTTTGATTTCTTTCACCTTTCACTGATCACCTCATTAATCTCTCTCTCCTGTTCCACAAATATAGGATGTATTCACACCTACTTCCTTTGGTCATTTTAAAAATGGACCAGCGTCTGTTCCTCTGTAGAGTCCAGACATTTTTTAGGTTTGAATACAAACATGCAAACTCTGATTTGAATCAAACAAGTGGACCAAGATACGTCTTGAAGGTGGTCTCAGTCCGTTTCCAAACAGACTGTGGGTCACTTCACTTGTGGTGTAAACATAACCGGTCTCAAGCTAAAACAAACCAAGGAACCATGTACCTTTTTATGTGCTTGATGACCCACCATAGCCACTTGAAGTAGCCAAGCCACACGAGTAGACAGAGCTTTATGCCAGCGACCATGAGCTGTAGACGGACATGGAGCAATGAGGAGATGGAATATCTCATTGACATATGATCAAATGTCCATATTATGAAACTGGTTCCAAATGAGCTGATCTTAACAGTTAACATTATTTGGGTAAAATTGTCTTTAAAAATATACATATTCCAAAAACAATAACTGACCTCTTTGTTTGTTTTCATCTACACTGCCCATCTCTGATTCATCCCACCCCAATTTCCTATCCAATGCCAGCGCAGTCCATCATATGTGTGCTTCTGTTTACAAAGTGTGGTGCATTTAGCAGAGAGTACGCAATTTGACCCAAAGAAAAATAAATCATCCAGTTAGGTTCATTCTGTCGACTACAATTTATCCAGATTTCCCCATTCTTATTTGTCAGAAAGATAGGAAAAAGAGTTGATTATTTTGTCTTCACATATTTCAGCTACAGCCTGTAGCCTTCCTCAGAAGGGTCACTTGTTCCTGTGACACGTCGTCATCAGCTGGGATGAGGGGATCCTACACCTTATCTCACACCTGCGATGCTGTCCTCTGTGGGATGCCAGGCAATAGCGGGCATAATTGTCCCGTTGCCTGGCAAACCAGGATAAAGCAGCTGATGACAACATGTCACAGGAACAACAATTGACACTTCTGACGAAACTTACAGGCTGTAGCTGAAACGTCAAGATAAAAGAATCAACTCTTCTTCCATCTATCTGACAAGTAAGAAAAAGAAAACTGAAAAACAATCCCTCAAGTTTGAGTACTCTGCTTGCTCTTACTGTTTGCTTCTACTAACACAGATAGCTACACTCTGTCTACATTACCTTCCCCTGAATTCTGATTTGGTTCAGCACAATGCAGTGTTAAACTTATTACCCTTACCTTGCTGGAGAGATTTAACCGATCGAGAACAGAGAAAGGTGTAAGTAGCGGCTTAGTACTGATGCAGACCAGCTTTGCCTGAAGAAAACCAGTGCTGAGAAATACCTTCTTGTTAATCTAAATGTTCCCAAACACATCCTTTCAGCCTGCTGATGTAAAGTAATTCTGCATGACAACACTGGAAACACAGCTGAGGATGTGTCGCATTTCTCTAAATCTACCAGAGGAATACCTCTAACCTGCTTGTCACAGCTGTAAATAGTTCAGTGTGTTGCTGTAGGTAATCCCCCCTTGTTGCTGAAAGGCATGCTGGAGTGACTCGTATGGATGTTTTGCTTCACAGGAAAATGTATTTTGACAACAGAACCTATCTTACCCAGTACTAAACTGAAATATTTCAATGGCATCAGAATGAATTTGTAGGATGTGTAGTATTTTAACACACAAACACAGATTCTTTAGGAATTGGAGAAAGGTTTAAAAAGTAGATCTGAAGTTATATGTATGATTTCTGAAATATCTCCTGAATTTTCTTTTTGAAATTTTCCTGTTTGTTGATTTCTCCTCGTGTGGTCAGTATGATGAAACTGTATGTGCTTTAATATTTTATTTCTTTGTACATGAAATGATGGTATGGTTTAAGACTGAACTGAACCAAGTATTTTGAGAACTTAATGTGTAACCACTGGAAAGAAGTAAATGGAAACCGGGTTTGAAGTATATGGTACATATATACAGTAATTTCTTTATTTATTGAGCTAGATGTAGCTAACAGGGTTGCACTGGGATACAGGTTGGTGTTAAGAATCCAGACTATGGTCAGGAAGTTTGCAAAAACATTTTACCTAAGCTGTTTATGAAATGGTGAGATGCTGGTAAAACTCCTGTACAGAAAGCAAAAAGAATCAGTATTCACTGGTAGCCAAGTACTCTTACACACACAGCCTGAATGATATATTTAACATGTGCAGCATTTTTATTTTAAACCTTCTTTTCATTTTCCACTTCTTGCATGACCTCCTACATTTGCATGTGCTGATAATGCACACTTGTACAGGTATTTCCGTTTTGGAAAGACAGTGTTGTTTGGCAACCCTGTGTTTGACTTTTTTTTTTTTTTTTTAAATCTTGTTTGTATTTAACTAACGTGTAAGTGTACATAGAATTCTGTAGTGGTTTGATGTGTATAGATATGTAATTTTTGGTCTGTTTGCATTGTATATTTGCATTAAAACAAATCGGAGCTGCATTCCTCCTCACTGCTGTTTGCTTTTCATTAAAACAAGCTATGTAATGGTGTTCTTTGTGTATTTATTCAGGTTTAACTGTTTGTTATTTGATAATCTGACCAATACACTGGCATAGCTATGTTGATGGACGATATTATGGGCTTTTTTATTAACCTTTATAAACACATTTAAGTCAAGAAATTGAATATTTGAAGAGGGGCATTCAAATCCGGCCCTTGAGGGCTGGTGTCCTGCATGGTTTAGATCAGGGGTGCTCAACCCTGGTCCTCGAGGCCTACTGTCCTGCTGTTTTAGATGTATCCCCCTTCCAACGCACTTGATTCAAATGATAAACCTGTCATCGTGCTATGGAGAAACCTGACAATGGCCGTCAAATGTCACCTAAAGCTTATACCTTCAACTGATGTTGGCTCTATATCTAGTAGACTACTTGGAGCTTGTTTACTGGCGTTAACCTGCCCCGCTTGTTCTGCAAAGTTTTAGGAACAGCTGACGTTGGACAGAAGTCCCTTTAAATGGCAGGAAATAACGTTTTGGACTCTGCGCATGCGCGGTGGAGGCTTGTAGGGTGTTCTCAGAACACTATTGAGGACCGGAGTTGCGCATCCCTGAATTAACAGTATCTGCTGTTTATCTATTGGCCTGCATCAATTGACGTTCATACCTCAAGTTTATAAGGGGTATTATTAATCTTTTTCAGAGGGATGAAATAAATACGGCACCTCTCTTAAAGTAATGATTCAATTCAATTCAATTCAATTCAATTTTATTTATAAAGCCCTAAATCACAACAAAGTCGTCTCAGAGGGCTTTACAAAAACATAATCAACTACAGAAATACATGAAAAGTCCCAGGCATCCCCTGTCCTTAGACCCTCCTTCTCGGCAAGAAAAAACTTCAAAACCCAGTGGGAAAAAGAAGAAATCTCGAGGAGAACCACATTGAAGGAGAGATCCACTCCCATGGACGGACAGGCTATAGATGAACGTCCATGTATAAATGCAGGAAGGGGGGCTGGTCCAGACAGGCAGGGGCGGTGGTCCGGGGTCACAGGTCGGTACAGGCGAGATACTGCAGATCCTGTCGTCCATGGCTCCCGTGCAGACACTTTCAGGAGAGCCACCACTCCCCCCAGGGGGGGAGGGGGGAAAGGGGACACCAGGTGACTAGTCATGAACAGACTTGGTATGAAAGATAGGTTGTAAAAATTACAGAAACAGGTGTGAGGGAGAGAAAGAGAAGAAAGAACTCAGTGTCTGTACTTCCCCCAGCATTCTAACTCCTAGGGCAGCCTAGACTGAACTGTGACTCATACATCATGTATACATGATATATGAGTCACATAATTTTTAACTAACCTGACCATAGGCTTTCTCAAACAGGAATGTTTTAAGCCTAATTTTAAATGTAGAGACTGTTTCGGCGTCTTTAATATTAAAGGGAAGCTGAGTCCATAAGACAGGGGCCTGATAACTAAAGGATCTAGCTTCTACTGTACTTTTAGAAACCCTAGGAACTTTCAATAAACCTGCATTCTGAGAATGAAGGGTTCTATTGGGCTGGTACGGAACCAGATCATCTTTAAGATAAGAGGGGCCCATACCATTAATGGTTTTATATGTAAGGAGGAGGATTTTAAATTTAATTCTAGACTCAACTGGTAGCCAATGGAGGGTTTGGAGCACAGGGGTGATGTGTTCTCTTCTATTTGATCCTGTTAATAATCTTGCTGCTGCATTTTGAACCAGTTGCAAGCTTTTTAGGGATACCAATGATACCAAATTCTTGTGTGTCTGGTTGGCTCAAAGTGTTCCATGTTTATATTGGCTATGAACAAAGAATTGGTAAGAAATGTAATCTAACATGTTTATATTAATTCCTTTAAAGAAGTATTACTTTAACATTAAGGTAAAAAAGAAAAGTCATTGTTGGTTCAGACAAAATACTTTAATTTTAGTTTGGAGATGCAGATAATCTAAAGAGACATATGAAATCATCCTATGACTGACAATGACAAACGATCTCTCTATCAGACATACGTATTACTTGTATTTAACTGTGCGCTAAGTCTGGTCCGAAATGTCTTTATCTCTGGGTTCCAAATGTGTACGAGACTGATCTAGTATCCCGGATGTGTGACGTCAGCGAAAACCTTTTACAGTTGGGTCTTTTGGCGCCCATCGTCAGGTGTATGATATCCATAGGTCCTGTTGCTAAATTCAAATGTTACTTGATATTACTCCAATATAAAAAGACGATTCCTTGACTGAAGAAACATGAGTGAATTGTCAGGTCAGATGGTTTAATTTACAAATATAAGCACCTGCAAGGAATTTTTTTAGAGAAGTAGCAGTAAAAATGTTGTGTCTAATAAGTTAAGCTAACTAGTTAGCATGCAATTATAAGTTTTATGTTTTTTAAGTTAAGTATTTAATATATATGTAGTATATTTAAGTATTTTTTTTCAGTTAGTCCAGCAACATTCTAAGGCAGTATTATCTTAGACTTCAAATAGTTGAAAATGATTTACAATTTATTCAGGGAAATGATTACTGAAGCTGCTTTGCTGTAATTTATTTCTCGATATTAGCTAGGGATAAACTAGGTATGCTAGTGCTAGGAATGGTTAACAGTGCATGTAAGGTAATGTCACAGGGTGTCACCGATATGTATTTACATTTCAAGTTGTTGGAAATATGACATCGATCTTTTTTTTATCACATAGGAGCATTTATCATGAGTGAAATGCTCAACATTGCCCCACTGAGAGGAGGTAAAGTACCTAATAAAAAACAACTAATATAATTTTCTATAAATCTCCAAGCCGTACTTGATTCATTAGTGTTTTATTTTTAGGTGGAGATGCGTGTGAACCTGTTGTTGAACAACTCGTGGTGAAACTAAAAAGGCTTCAACAAGGTAGTGTACCGCACTTGGCCCAAATTCAGTGATGTAGAACAGTAGGGAGTTGTTTGTTGACAGATTTTTTTAATTCACTCTATATTTTGTGTTGTCTACAATACTATTTGAACATATTAATAATCTTAAACCACATTTAAAAGTACAAAGATGAAAAGGTGTTTCATTGGAACACATATTGTTACTTATTTAACACTATATTTGTTGTAAATGTTATATTATTTGGATGGAAGATACGTTTGGCGTCGCTAGCTCTATCTAAAATGTTGACATTTAACACGAATCGGTTATTTTCCCAGGGATTACATCAGTGTAGTACAATGTAAGATAATTATACCTGTCTTCTTCATTTCGCCTTAAACGTGGCTTGTTTCGCGCATGCGTGTTGTAGTATTGTCATTCGGAAACATGGGGCTGGTCCGTAATGTAGTCATTATACCACACGATACTGAGTCAACTTTATATTAATCCTCTGACATTACGCGTATATCGAAGTCTGACTGAACGGAGGATTTTTACTAACCTAGAGGAACTACAGGAGCCATCTTAACTTGATATATACTCTTTGTTACGCTTACTTCCGTTTCCGCCAAACTGCACCGTTTATTTTAGTTTTTGTGCATCAAAATCAGAGGAGGAATAACCAAGCAAATGTGTCGTTAAAGTCCTTACAAGATAAAAATGTGTGTGTGTGTGTGGGGGGGGGTGTTAAAAAGGCATTTTTTTTACTTTGATGTCGTCTTGTGGATGTCCTCCAATGATAAGCCTGGTTGTGCTGACGATATGCAAATGACCATTTGTTGAGTTATACTTTTTACTTAAACAGTCTACATATGGTTTATAGCGATTATTAAATAGATAGTATGTAAACACAACAATATCAGGTAATGTTTTATGTTACTCACAAGATCTAGCCACATTACAACCATTAGTGAGAGAGCTGTCCAAATCGGTAAATAGTGTTTCCCTACACGAATAAGCTTTATCGTCAGTAAGGTACATCCTTACCTGTTACCTCAGAAATGAGGTTGCAGAAAATGATGAATGGAGCATAAATGAGATATGATTATTATCTCTGGCTCTCGGAGAACCGCAACACTCCGAGAGACCCATTCTGAGACGAATCTATTTTTAAACAATTTAAGTGCAAACTGGGGCGACCACCTACAAGTATGTGGTAATAAATGTTGTTTGGTTTGTAAGAACAATGGGATGTGATACCTATAGAACTTTTCCACTAACACATCTTCAGAGTCCAATGGATCAGTTATTCATTCATTCAAACATGGTAAAACTATCATTGTAGCCACAGCTGGCAGTCAGAAGTGTCTAACCATAAAGTAGATGAAAATATATTAAAAATAATTCAGGTCTTTGCAGTAATCTTGTCCAATAAAACATACACATGTACTGGTTCCACAAACACACTGTATTATTAATTAGGTTTATATATATATATATATATATATATATATATATATATATATATATATATATATACTGTATCTGTGTGTGTGTGTGTGTGTCAGTAGGGGGTGCTGTACTGGGCCACCACGTGTCTCAACAAAGTCTGTGTCGTAGTATAGGGCTTTGAATTATGTCTTGAGCACAAAGTAAATAATAATCTTTTATTAATTTAGTATGTTTTCCTTTACTACTAATTGTAATTTTTCCTCAGTCCTTATTTGAAGTATTTGACCACACTACTTTTAGTATATCTGATCTATTTTGAAATGATGTGGCTGTAAAATGTATATTGTGAAAAGAGTATATAGCATAACCATATCTACTATTACCATGGTAGAAAACAGAGTTCCAAATGGTTGTACAGCTGAACATTCAAGGTAAGAGTGTGTGGAAAGGGAACATTTTTTTTTACCTCCGCCAAGTATGTTATGTTTTTTCCAGCATTAGATGGTTTGTTTGTTTGTGTGTGTGTGTGTGTGTGTGTGTGTGTGTGTGTGTATGTGTGTGTACAAGAGAACTAAAAATCTTATGGACGGAGTTTGATGCAATTTTCTGGGTAGGTTGGTAATGGGGAGATCTGTAAATGATTAGATTTTGGTGGTGATCCGAGGAGGGGTCTACCTTGGCGGAGGTCTGCGCTCTGAGTGCTTTTGTAGTTTAGTTAGATGTAATCTTGTGGATGTCCTCCAATGATAAGCCTGGTTGTGCTGATGATATGTAAATGACCATGTGTTGCATTATACTTTTCACTTAAAAGGCTTACATATGGTTTATAGTGAGTATTGGGTAGATAATATGTAAACACAACAATATGAGGTAATGTTTTATGTTACTCTCAAGATTTAGCCACATTACAACCATTAGTGAGAGAGCTGTCCAAATCGGTAAATAGTGTTTCCCTACATAAATGAACCTTATCGTCAGTAAGGTACATCCTTACCTGTTACCTCAGAAATGAGGTTGCAGAAAATGATGAATGGAGTTTTAATGAGATATGATTAATATCTCTGGCTCTTTGAGAACAGCAACACTCTGAGAGACCCATTCTGAGACGAATTTACCTTTAAATATTGTAAATATAAATGCATTTTGTGGATGGCATGTATCAAGAGAGTGTGGTAATACATGTTTTTATATCTGCGAAAATGACAGGATACAGGACACATTTACTGGTTCCACAAACATACTGTATTATTCATTAGGTTTATATATACTGTGTGTGTATATATATATATATATATATATATATATATATATATATATATATATATATATATATATATATATATATATATATATATATACTGTGTGTATATATATATATGTGTGTGTGTGTGTGTGTGTGTCAGCAGGGGGTGCTGTACTGAACCAGCACGTGTCAACAAAGTCTGTGTCGTAGTATAGGGCTTTGAATTATGTCTTGAGCACAAAGTAAATAATAATCTTTTATTAATTTAGTATGTTTTCCTTTTCTACTAATTGTAATTTTTCCTTAGTCCTTATTTGAAGTATTTGACCACACTACTGTTAGTATATCTGATCTATTTTGAAATGATGTGGCTGTAAAATGTATATTGTGAAAAGAGTATATAGCATAACCATATCTACTATTACCATGGTGGAAAACAGAGTTCCAAATGGTTGTACAGCTGAACATTCAAGGTAAGAGTGTGTGGAAAGGGAACTTTTTTTTTTTTACCTCCGCCAAGTATGTTATGTTTTTGTCCAGCATTGGATGGTTTGTTTGTTTGTTTGTGTGTGTGTGTGTGTGTGTACAAGAGAACTAAAAATCTTATGGACGGAGTTTGATGCAATTTTCAGGGTAGGTTGGTAATGGGGAGATCTGTAAATGATTAGATTTTGGTGGTGATCCGAGGAGGGGTCTACCTTGGGGGCGGTCTACCTGCGCTCTGAGTGCTTTTGTAGTTTAGTTAGATGTAGTCTTGTGGATGTCCTCCAATGATAAGCCTGGTTGTGCTGACGATATGTAAATGACCATGTGTTGCATTATACTTTTCACTTAAAAGGCTTACATATGGTTTATAGTGAGTATTGGGTAGATACTATGTAAACACAACAATATGAGGTAATGTTTTATGTTACTCACAAGATTTAGCCACATTACAACCATTAGTGAGAGAGCTGTCCAAATCGGTAAATAGTGTTTCCCTACATAAATGAACCTTATCGTCAGTAAGGTACATCCTTACCTGTTACCTCAGAAATGAGGTTGCAGAAAATGATGAATGGAGTTTTAATGAGATATGATTAATATCTCTGGCTCTTTGAGAACAGCAACACTCTGAGAGACCCATTCTGAGACGAATTTACCTTTAAATATTGTGAATATAAATGCATTTTGTGGATGGCATGTATCAAGAGAGTGTGGTAATAAATGTTTTTATATCTGTGGAAATGACAGGGTACAGGACACATTTACTGGTTCCACAAACACTGTATTATTAACTAGGTTTATATATACTGATATATACTGTATTTGTGTGTGTGTCAGCAGGGTTGCTGTACTGAACCAGCACGTGTGTCAACAAAGTCTGTGTCGCAGTATAGGGCTTTGAATTATGTCTTGACCACAAAGTAAATAATAATCTTTTATTAATTTAGTATGTTTTCCTTTACTACTAATTGTAATTTTTCCTCAGTCCTTATTTGAAGTATTTGACCACACTACTTTTAGTATATCTGATCTATTTTGAAATGATGTGGCTGTAAAATGTATATTGTGAAAAGAGTATATAGCATAACCATATCTACTATTACCATGGTAGAAAACAGAGTTCCAAATGGTTGTACAGCTGAACATTTATATTTAAGAAATTATGAGTCAATTGTACAATATATATTTCATTCCCTTTTATCCATCTTTGTGACTTTATTATTATTTTTGACTACCCCTGTCAATATGCATTTCTGTGGGTAAAGAACAAAGTAAAGCATTCATTTGCGACATGAAAAATAACTTAAACTACATAATATATATGTTTTTTTCAACAAATGTTAAATGCATAATATTTATTGTCATGATTGTGTTATAAGTATTTAGTATACACAACTCTTAATGTTGTATGGTAGTTAGCAACAGCTGTTTCATAAAAAAAACCTATTGCTGTTTTATTTTATGTTTTATTTGAAGGCAGCTCAGACTCAGTGATGCACACATGCCATCGCTAATATTTGATAATTTATCAAAGTTACACTTCTACATAGTACAAAACTTCAAAGTTAATTAATTTGACTGTAGAATTAATCTTATTAATAGTGTAAGGATCAGAATGGGTCTCAGAGTGTTGCTGTTCTCTGAGATAGAGATAATCACATTACATAGTAGACTGTTTACCATATGTTTGATACACAGCAATAGATAAGGATCTACTTTACTGATAATAACAACTATGTGGCCTTAACTCTAGTCTGATTTGTTTTGTTGTGGTGATATTCACAACTTCTTAGATTTTATTAGAAATAAATAACATTAGTTAATTTGTTTTGCATTATTTATGAATACACTGGCTGATTTCATTGCTGTAGCAGTTATGTCAAAACAGTAAGGTAAATTATTACAGAACAGGCGCATCTCCTCTTGACTGTTTCTGTACTTATTGAAATATAGTTAGTTAGTTAGTTAATAGAAGTTTGGGGCTATTTTACGCTGCATAAGGCCAACAACAGTGTGCCCACGGCTAAATTGCATTAATATTACCTATAATACTACCACACGTGAACCGACCGCATCCACACACACTTTGTCAAACCAAACTCAGAGCTACAGTAACATCTTTTGCTAACTGGTGAGTATTAGCATCTGTTAGCATGTAGCCTCACGTGTTGTATTTATTTTTTTTTTAGCAAATTTACCAAGGTAGTGTAATTATTAGGCTACAAACAAACTAACAAATCCCAAAGTGTTTATTTTTAGTTTCACTCACTGCTTTGTTTTGCACCATTGTATGTTCAGAATTATGAATATTTAGAATAAGTCATACATATAGAACACTCAGCAGTGATACATCAGAAGTTAAAGGGTTTTTAAAAATGGAATTCATCCGATTAATCTATGAAACAAATTGACAGAATACTCGATTACAAAAATATTTGATTGTTGCAGCCTTAACTATCCATATCTAGATGAAAGATATGGACATTTAAAATTCCTTCTGTGATCCGTAGTGATCGGCAATCGACAGATTTGTTGGTGATACGTATCGGTGATCGGGCCAAAAACTGCTGATCGTAGCATCGTGTATGGTCATTAGCAATCGTCAGCTCAACCAGTCTCTCATTGAACAGTCACTATGGTTGCATGTAAAACACACTGCAAGCAAATGTTAAACCTTAGCTTTTCACTTGTATGAGTCATTTTTTTTATTTAAAAATTTTCCAAGACAGATCAGATTAAAATCCAGATGACTTTTAAATCTCTCTTGAATTAGATTCATCACAGCTGGAAACTGGAGGGAGAAATAAAAAATAAACTCAAATTTAAACCCATACAGCAGTAATTGTCAGACCCCCCCCCCCTCACCAATGCTATGGTTAATTTAATCCTAAAATGAATTATTGGATCTTGAAAACACATACATAACATTGGATTAACATTAATAGTACAGTATCTACATTTGGGAGTTATTTGCATGTGTTGCAATGATAAAGAATCCTTCAAAAAAATGTCCTGGATCCAGACGCTGATCTGGATTATCACCAAACTGTAATCACTTGTTCCATGCATCAGTATCAACGGTTCCTGAAAACTTCATCAAAGTCCTTCCACAACTTTTTTTAGGTGTCTTGCTAACAGACAGACAAAACCAGATGAAAACATAACCACCCTGGAACTCTGTGTGCATGAATCAGTGTCTCCATCTCACAGAAAAAAAACATCACTCGTCAACACCCACTTGGATCATCTGCTCTTATGTGAATATTATGAAGAATATGATGAGGCAAACAAGGTATTATTATTACTGTGTGAGGATAACATTACAGTTGTCTGTGTCTTATTAAAGATAAAAAGGCCTTGGAGGAAGACATTCAGAAGATTAAATCTGTCTGTGACTCTTTGCAGAAGGAGCTACAAACTGGTAACTTTAATTGATATCAAATATATGTAAAAGATTTGTGAACTTGGTTCATAGAAGTAGTGATTTCTTTAAAGCAGGTAGTAGACAGTTGTGCTCACTGTCCTTCATTGAACATTCTATACATATACTACATATATTAAACTGTGTTTTAATTCAGATTCCATGATGATATAATTACACATTTTCATTGCTGTTACAGTGCAAGGTGAATATTACCAACTGGAAGGAGTCCATAAGGAAAAAGAAGGTACTTGCACACTACAAAGCAGCTGACCAAACATGTATTGTAGCTAACCAAGGAAAATGGCTGCTATAATATAGTGTTGATGTTGATACAATATAGAGGTGGGGCTTTTTGTCTGAATTTGATCATCATATGTGACCCTCCAGCATAAAACCAGTCACTTGGGTTAAGTTTCAGAAATTAAGATTTTATATTTATCTGAAATAATACATTACGTCGACCAATCAGAGACTGTTTTTCATCACCCTAGCAACAAGGGATTTTGTTTACTCGAGATTGGTTCATACATATAATTATGTAGATATCTAGTTCAGGGTCGTCTAGAGCAGGGGTGTCAAAGTAATTTTAGTTCAGGGACCGCATTCACCTAAATTTGATCAGACGCGAGCCAGGACAGTGAAGTAAAAACATAAAAATATCTAAATATTAATCAACCCCAAACTGTTATCCATGTTTTAGAGGGGAAAAAAGTCAATTTATATTATGAAAATGTTTACATCTACAAATCATCCTTTCAAACAATGTGAATAGCATGAACGAACTGATTTTTAAACAACAATATTAGATTTTAGTTTATAATGTATGCGTGTTTGTTATACCTTACAACTACAAAAAACATTTAGTAGTAGGTGGAATATTATTAATAATGCACTTACTTCTCTTAAGACATTTCAAGTTGTTCATATTTGTTCCAGTTATTGAGTTTTTTTGTGAAATTATACTTTGTTTTAGTGTAACTAAATGAAAATATTGACATTTACAAAGAGAAAAAGTTTGATTTGTTAGTATTTATACGCTATTATGAGAGTGAATTGGTCTGAATGTAGAACTTCAACTAAAATGATTCATGTATTAGTGTCATTTTTACATTTAAAAAATACATCCAAATGGCCGGACTGGACCCTTTGGCGGGCCAGATTTTGCCCCCGGGCCGCATGTTTGACACCTCTGGTCTAGAGGGAATCCCGATCTTTACAACGGTACCAAACATGACAGGGAAACGTGTTTTGAGACTATTGTTGTTTGTTTTAGACTTAATTACTGTCAGAGTTACATGTTGTCCTTCCTAAAATGCAGGATTTGAAGCACTCATGGTTGGAATTTCACAAAAACTCACAGTTAGAAATGTTCTGGAGACATGTTACTTGGATTTTATGCATAATCTTCAATTCGATAATTTTGACCCATGTAACATGTTTGAGGCTATAGCTAGAAATACTGCTGTGAGACTTCTGACTGCTTTTATTCTGGAGGGTCACATATGTTGTCACCTGTTTAACATGTACAATTACACAGTTAGATACAGGTTCATAACCATCAAACTGTCCCAAAGAGTTTCACAGAAAGCTGCAGTTTCAGTGTGTGGAGTCTGAGCAGGAATCTGCAAGGTGAGCTTGACTGACTGAACATGAAAACTTAAAAGCTAATGCTATGAAGTTCAGTGGTGTGAGTGTATGTGTTGGCAGTAGGTGGCAGTAGATAACAATGGGAAGCACCTTGCAAGAATTGTACCTACTGTATATTATGTAGAACAGACAAAGGTGATTTTTGGGCCACTGGGAAAAAAGAAAAAAAAAAAAAGAAAATGCAATATATACAGTATATTTTTTATTCTTCTGAGAAACAAAGTTATAAATAAGGCCTTAAATTTAATTTTTTTTCTTCCAGTGGCCATAAGCCTCTGCCATAGGAACAAGATGTTCTTGTTAGAAGTGTTTATATGTTGATAGACATTTTGGAATAAGCTTTTATCTTGCGCCTTGGAAGATCTTGATATTTAATCCAGTACAAAACACAGGGCCAGTGGTTAGCACTCGTGCCTCACAGACAGAAGGACCTTGGTTCGATTCCCACACCAGACTTTTCTGTGTGGAGGTTGCATGTTCTCCCTGTGTCTGCGTGGGTTTTCTCCAGGTACTCCAGTTTCCTCCCACCATCCAAACATATAAACTGATCTAAATTGTCCATATAGGTGTGAATGTGGCAACTGACACTCACTACAGTTTTAAAAGCTGTTTAGCGATCATAATAATTACCAAGGAAGCAAGTGGTGCTTCCATTGTCCTTACAGATACATTCTATTGATGATCTAGATTTTCTAAGAAACCTTATATCATCTGTTCATAGATTTCTTAAAAAAACCTCTTCTATTCAAAACTATCTTGGTAGGTGTTAACCTTGATCTGTGACTTTGGCCTCAAAAATATATTTAGTTCATTCCTGTGTCTGAATGAACGTTTATACCAAAGTATTGTGTTTTAAAGTAATGGATGGACGGAGACACCTGAGAGAAATTCATGTATCTAAACCATTAAGTGGACCTCAAGTCTATAACTCAGAAGAACTTCAGCTTCCACTCAATTTTGCCTACGTTTGTTAATAAAGTAAATTGAATGTAATGTTCTTGAGCCATTTTGATAACATTATAAATTAAAATATGAAAATGTAAACCAGGATATTGGAGGTGAGTCCCTTTAAATCACAGGTGTCAAACTCCAGTCCTTGAAGGCCGGTGTCCTGCATGTTTTAGATATTTCCCTCTTCCATTTGATTCAGTTTAACCCTTTAACTCCTGAGAACTAACAAAATAATATTGGTAACATGAGCAAAGTAAGACAAATGGCAGAAAATCTAAGAAAAATACTACAATAATAAAAAATAAAAAAAATGTAGAAAAATAAACAAAATGACAAATAATGTGGAAAGAAAACTACTATCGAAATTTGGTCCTAGCAATTTTAATTTTGCCTTTAAAAAATGTTTAAATAAAATAAATAATAAAAAAAAACAACAACTCTTGCTTTTTGGCACCTTGTCCATGCACAAAACTAAAAGGAAAATCGTTGAATTTTTCTGAATATTTAAACATCATCATCCATTCAGAACACATCAGCACCGACACTTAAAGAGTTAATAATCAGCTCCTCATCAGACTGATAATGATGCAATGGCCTCCAGGTGTAATGGAAGAGGGAAACATCTAAAACATGCAGGACACCGACCCGAGAGGACCGCACTTTGACACCCCTGCTTTAAATGATGCAATAGCCATTTGTGGATATTTGTTGATGTGTTTTAGGCTAAATATTTTTGGGTTTGGATGTTTTTGTTGGAATATGACCATGTTTGGTGGAATGTTTCCTCTGGATAATTCTACAAATGATAATATAATACAAATGTTTGCCGTTTGTGTTTTGAACAAATGTACCCACTGTGGTTATTTTATCTGAAAGTGGTTTATATCGGGCGACGTGTGAGAATCTGTTGTTGAACTATAATGGTTGTAGGTTATGTGATGTGGAACTGGCAGGTTTGGGTGGTTCACTTAACATTTGTGAGTGACTACTTCAAGCTCATATGTGGGACCTTGGAAACTTAAAGGGTTTCTGTGCAGCTTGTATCAAGTTCTGTGTGTTTTCCAGGCTGTTAAACCTGATCAAGAAAAGTGAAGAACTGCTTGAACAGCACAAGTGTGAAATTCAGGAGTTTAAGCTCAAGCACCGGAAGCTACGGTACGTATGTGTTAATACACACCAAATATTACATGAAGAAACCTTACAGAGCAATAATACACATCATTTACTGAGTAAAAACTTGACTTTGTTTCTACAGGATGAAGTTTGAAAACCAACTTTATCAATTGATAGAACAGCAGAAGAATCTGTACTCTGTCTTTGTGGGTTTGTTTAATTATGGTCAAATGGGAAAGGTTGTTGTATAATCATTAATAATTCCTGATGTCCTTTAAATAGGCTCCACCAAGACTTGCAGCTGAAATAGAAGGTGCTGAAAACACAAAAAATCAGCTGTTATCAACTGGTAGGTCCACTCATACATTTTCTGAGTTACATAATAATAAAGTAATACATGTATATTAAATAATAATAAACATTTATTTTAACACATGCTCTATTTATGCGGTGTTCGTTTTTCATGTCTAACCTGTCTGATGTGATCATGTAATTTTAGAGAACCTGAAGTTGACTCAACTGCGCTCTCTGGAAGAAGAGCTAGAAAAAGTGAAGTCGTAAAACAGCTGCGGTACACGACTAATACTGTGTTTGTCAGTAGTTTGAAAAACCTTAACTTCAACCAACTTCAGAAGGTATTTGACAGCTGTGACAGTAAGTCAAATGTTTGAACCTTGCTTTATTTCTATAAATGTTGGTTGTTTTCTGCATGTTTGATGTTCTAGTATTTATTCTGAGGCGTTAGCTTGTTTTTGTGAATTATTTTACATTGTGTCTAATGGATTATTTCAGGTAAATGTTCTGTAAGTACCAGTTGTATTCTGTACTAAACTGTTCAAAACCAGTTAAGGCCTTTTGTGCAACTGAAATATTTTCATAAAACACTGCATCCAACTGTTTGATCTTCAGACAATCTGTGGGTCACACACCAACCATCAGGGGGGAAAGAAAACAGGAAGAACTTAAAGAAAGTTTTTTTTTCATGGTCATTGTGACTAAACATGTTGTGATACCACTGTGTTTCATCATCTTTGCAGGTGGTCACAATGAACATTCATTATTTGATCAAATAAAAACAGAAATGTATATTAATTCTTTATATAAAATGTTGTGGCACACCCAGAAATGACAAACACCATAGTGGACTATAACTTATTTTAAGAGGTTATCTATGGATTTTATGTTCTTAATATATTCACATTGTGTATTTTACATAATATGAAGGTATTTGTATTTACAGTGTTGTAGAGTTATCTGATTTTATGAACTCTAAATCTGTTAAAAACAAAAACACAATAAAACATGACTTCACACACCATAGCGTATATGTTCACACAGCCACAGTCAGTGCGTCTTGTAAAATATTTAATAAAGATTTCTGCAGTTTTTCAAATATATAATACTCTGAGGTTTTCCATAAGACACAGACCCTGTGTAACTGATTTACCCCTTAGTAATGCCAATTAGTTTTTAACAAACCAAACTATTCATCACAATAATTCAACATGAACACAAGGCACTTTAATGGCACAACAATGATGATCTCAACCTAATTTTTTAAAATCTCAACCAACCTTTATATAAATATATACAATGTTGTCCTTAATAGAAAATTATATAACCCCCTAAAGCGCTGACAGAATGTAAAAGGTATAGTCTCATATATTTAGTTACATGGTACAAGGAAGAAAAAAAAAAAGAACACAACATGATGTAAATGTCCGTCTGTCAGGTCTTCAATGTGTATCTTTGGCTTAAAGTTTCATGCCAACAACAGTCCTAGAGAGTTCTGCATACAGTGGAGGCGCCTGAAGTTGGATGATTAATGTGGAGATCTTGCAAAATGAAGAATGAAGAATTAACTGTAAAAGTCCAGATGAAAAGAAACGAGGTGCACTTCTCAGTCACATCAAAATCATCTGCTATTGTCATTATCCAAAAGCAACAGAGTACTTGATTTTTCTTATTTACATTATATAACACACCAAACAACGATTTATAGACTACTGTCCTGTACTCTACTCACCCTGCATGACCTTCAAACTCTGTCTGGATATTTTTTTTTTTTTTTTTTTTTTTTTGACATAACGGAGGAAATGACATTACCATCTGAATAAATTCCTCCACATTTGCCTCTTCTACTACTTAAACTACTTTTTCTACTTTATTCTCTTTGTCCCTCACAGAACTGTAAATATTTAAACTTCATCTATTCTTCTAATTCTTGTGTCCCAACTCATATTCTTGTACCGTATTTTCCAGACTAGTTTTTTTCATAGTTTTGCCAGGTGTGCGACTTATACTCCGGAACAACTTCAATGTGAAATTATTAACACATTATTATATAATTTCGCATGTTATTTTCACACTGACAACCGCAAGAGGGCACTGTTGATCATGAGCATGTTCTTTATGCTATAGCTATCTGAATAGGGTTACGTTAGCCCCTTGTTGGTCACCTCAACAGTTTGGTAGAGGTAACTGAACCCAGATATCTAATCTAAATTTAAGTCCTTTGACACCAAAGGTCTTGGGCAGTCTCCACCATTTGTAAGAAACATGTAATGCACAAAAACACCATTGGATGGCACTGTCAATGATATATTCAGGTCATACTAGTGGACTCAAAGCCCATTTTACATAAATAATCCTCATCATGTTTCAGAAATACTTTGGTATTCATGTAATAAGTTTTTTGAAAACATGCTCAACCAAATGGCAGAGATGATAGTAAAGGGTCATGAAATGCTAACGATACAAAAACAGAGTTAATACATCTAATTTGAACCAAGTCACAAATTATGTTGGTAAGATTGGTGAAGGAGTGATGTTTGAGTTTTAATACTTTAGTTAAATTTAGGGTTAGTAAAAAAAAATATATATATATATATATATAATTTATAATAATCCCTGTGAGGTGGAAAAAGCAAAAAAACATAAATGTAATAAAATTGTGGTTTTTGAAGTGTCACCAACAAAGGGTTAACATACCAGGCATGTTCTCAGTTTGTTGTTTATGTATCATGTAACGCTCGCTGAATGTGTTACGTTAGCATACCGTACACTTATTCAGCCTGTTCTCTATTCTATTTTTATTTTAAATTGCCTTTCAAGACTAAATATCTGTTCTTGATGTTGGATTTTATCAAATAAATGTCCCTCCAACAATATGACTTATACTCCAGTGCAACTTATATATGGTTTTTTTTCCCTTCTTTATTATACATTTTTATGACTGGTACAACTTATAGTCTGGAAAATACGGTACTTGCATTTGGGTCTGGGTTAACAGTGCTTCTATCATAGTGAACACACCCAGTTTCTACAGACATACATCACTGTTAACAGTTGTACAGTTATCTATCAGTTTCCACTTTTTGTTACTAGCATAAATCTGTCTTTTCCCTCATGTACAAAACGTACTCACATTCTTTTACTCTTCACTCAATTAAGGCTACCCCCCCCCCCCCCCCCCCCCCCCCCCCCCCCCCCCCCCCCCCCCCCCCACACACACACACACACACACACTTTGGTAAAACATAAACCCATTTGGCCAGATTGTAAGTAAAGTCACCCTTCTCTCTTTCAGTTACCGTAAAAGGTAAAGGTACAAACAGGCACATTCCGTCCTTACTGACTTTAGTTTGTTTTTAGCATGTTTATAGTGTATATAAAGTCTTTTCAAGTTTTACTGCATATTGTGAAAATCCAGAAGAGGCTGCAGTGTGGAGCTACAGAGGTACTTTGATATTGTCGTTGGCACAAACGGGCAATGAGTCTTTTTGATCGTCTTGCATAAATAGTTTCCATATAAAAGGTTGGTCCTCCATCTTTCGTTATCCCAGGCTATTCCCCATCTGTTAACAGAACAACAGGGATAATAGTGAATGAGACGTCCTGTCTGTATTTGGTTTATCTTTTCATTCACCAACTGCATTCATGAATGGATATCTTATTTCATTACTTCAACAAAAGACACTAGTGTAATTATTATGATTTTCTATCCTATTTTAGTGTTTCTGATATTTTATAGCAGTACTTTTATGGAAAGCCTTTTATTTTCCAATAGGTTAGATGTAATGTAAATAACTCCCATTCCATTCCACATTACACTGGACAAATAAGAATTATTAGATTTCAGTACTTGTTCATCTCCCTGGTTTAACTTTTCTCTGATTTTAAAATTCTCGCGTCACGATGATACTTTATTTTCTCAAAAGAATTAAAATGTCAAGTTTATTTTTTTTTTTTTAGTGAATGCAACTTGCTTCTCTACCTTTTTATTACATAAACATCCTGAAAATTTAAGTGACAACTCAAAGTGTCAGAACTAGGAAACTTAAAAACAAATTCTATTCTACTTAAAAACTAATAAACATTAGTTCCTCCACCAAAATTTATTTTCACAACTTGAAATTGCAAGGATCAGACAGTGTGAAACATTCATTTGTCACTGAAAAAAAAAACATCTGAATGTTACTTAGTTGTCTAAAATGTATAATTAAAAACTATTATCTATACAAAACAGTTTTTCTGTACATTTAGCAAATTTTCATCAGTCAAAAACATTGAAGTAGCACAGAAGTAGCTCTCACATTTTACTACAATTTACTACTACTCACTCTGAATATGCTACATTTGATCAGCTTAAAAATATATGCACTTTAAATGTTTCCCTTTTCTATAAGATTAAAATGTAAAGGTTCAGTGTGTAATGAATGGTTACAGAGGTAAAAGTACTTCATTACTGTACCTAAGTATATTTTTTAGGTATATGTTCTTTACTTGAGTATTTATTTTTCTGGCAACTTTTTACTTTTACTCCCTACATTTTTACACAAATATCTGTACTTTATATTCTTTATATTCTGAGAATAGACTTGTTACTTTTTCAAACTAAACAGATGTGACAGTATAAAATTAGTCACTTCAGAGAGAAAATCAGTGGAGGAGAGGAACTATGACTATTATCTCACAATTTTGACTTTTAATTTCACAATGTTAACATTTTATCTTAAAATCATGCATTTTTTAAATCTCATGTCTTTTTCTCAATTGTGACTTTTTAAATTTTTTTCCTAAATTTCCTGCCCATACTCATAAAACTAACTGTGACCAGATCAAAGACAATTTCAACACATTAACTCACTTTTAAATGGTTTAATTTTGATACTTTTGAAACTTTTCAGGTTTTTCCTGGTGAAATAAGTATTATTGTGTTCATGACAAAAAAAAAGTAGTTTTACTTTTGTACTTTATTACAATTGAGAAGTTGTACTTTTTGGACGAGTTAAATCAGTACTTTTACTTTTACCATCATATTTTTCACATAAGTAGCTGTTCTTCTACTGAAGTACAGAATATGAGTACTTTTAACACCTCTGGAAGTTACAGATTATAACTAGCTAGACATTAAATTTGTCATTTGGATCTGAAAAACCTGTAAGGTAAAAAAAAAAACCCCACAATGATTCTTACTTTCACATAATTGTGCCATAAATGCCCTTTAATTTTACACACTGGACCATTTAACCCAAGGGTGTCAAACTCCAGTCCTCGAGGTCCAGTGTTCTACATGTTTTAAATATTTCCCTCATCCATCACACCTAGAAGCCATTATTATTATTAGGCTTCTGCACAGATGACGATTATTAAGTCTTAAGTGTCAGCATTGACACGTACTGAATGGATGGTTTATTTAAATATTCAGACAAATTCAACCATGTTCTTATTTTATTTTCTTTCAGTATATTTTTACTGATGTTTTACAAATGTCAAAAAAGAAAAAGGAAAAAATTAAAATTACTGGGACCAAATTTCAATACCAGTCAGTTCTCTTTTTTTTTTAGTAATTTTCTTCTGCAAATTTGTCCATGTTATTTATAATTTTATAAATATTTATTAGGTTTTATTCATTTTGTTGCTCTTTTTCTTTAGTTTTCTACATTTAGTTTTTCATTTTATCATATATATATATATATATATATATATATATATATATATATATATATATATATATATATATATATATATATATATGATTGTTCCATTTGTGTCTTACTTTGTTCATGTTACTAATTGTTTTGTCGGTTTACTATTCATTATATTGATGACTTTGGCTATTTTTGTTTATTTTCTTCCTTTTTTTGTTTAGTTTTCTTTTCTACATTTAGTTTTACATTTTATATATATATATTACACTTTGTTCCAGTTGTGTCTTACTTTGTTCATGTTACCAATTATTTTGTTGGTTTATTCATTTTTGTTCATTTTATTGATGACTTTGATTTTATTGATGACTCCATTTTGTTGCTTATTTAATTCTCTTTATTTCTGCTAAAGTCTCAGGAGTTCAAGGGTTAACTGAATCATGTAGAAGAGGGAAATATCTATAACATGCAGGGCACCAGCCCTCGAGTACCACAGTTGGACACATGTTTTAAACCTCAGTACTTGTCTTTATATAACTCCAGTTGTTTATATTTCCTTCCCCTCTACGTTGCAAATATCATCCTGGGAGTGATAGACTACCTCAAAGCGGCTGTAGACCTTCTTCTCCTTCCTCAAGCTCTCTATCCTCTTCAGTAGTCCCTCCCTCTCCTGGGTGGTACCCTGCGGTGCTCGCAGAAAACGGTTCCGTTTCAAGGAGCCCTGTTTCTCCACCTTCTCCACTGTGTCACTATCTTTGTCTCCGCCTGATTCTTCTCGCTCCTGTCGGTTCTTTTGGCTGTTTGCTGAAATCTGCTCCAGAATCACTTTGGTGTCGTCTCGTAGGTTGCTGCTGAACAGAACAGAGCTGCTGGGCGACTGGTATCGAGATGCGCCAGTTGACACTTTGTGATTGCTTGTGGTCTGGTCAGTGGTTGAATCTGTGTCTTTAACTGATGAACTCTGCTTTTTGCTTGAATCTGTGACCTCTGCTGCTGCGCTCATGGTTCTGTCATCTGAAGATTTCTTCTCCTTATCCTTAGGCCCCAGGAATCCCTTCAGCCTCTGAGTCTGTTTTTTGAGGAAGTCAAGTGTTTTGTCGCTCTTTCCCTCACCGAGTGTATTGATGGATGTAGTGGATCCTGTCATTTTCTCTTTAGACTCATCACGTGGTAGAGTTGATGAACTATGAGAACGATTCTTTTTCATCTCGCTTTTCTCTGCGTCAGTTGCATCTGTTGCCAGAATTTCCTCGCCACAAGAGATACGACGGGGATTCAGTCCTTTCAGTTTCAGCGGATCCCTCTTAAAAAGTTTTGGTGAAGGGAGAGGCTTTAATGACCTGAAAAATTCTTTCTTGTGACTTTCTGGGGGATTCTCTTCTTTTTGAGTTTGACTTGTCTCGGAAGGCTTTAGGAAACTCGCAGATGGCTTGATGGGAATCAGAGGTGGTTTCGAGGAACTCATTGAAGGTCTGCGAGTGAGCTCTGCTAGTTTTGCAGAGATGTCTAACTTCTTTGGTTCAGGCTCTGGTTTAGTAACGGTTACAGTCGTCTTTGATGATGTCGTATCAGTAGGAGGTTTGTCAGAGAGATCTGGCTTCTTTTCAGCAGGCTCTGGGGCTTTAAGTGATGACTCTGTCCCTATTTTTGAGGCTTTTCTCTTTGCAGCCAAGTCTTGGAAGTATTGCAGTCGACTGGCCGGATCGTTCATGTTCACAGATGGTGTTTGCTGGGGTTGTAGAGAATCCATTGTAACGTGAGAGGTCCCACCAGTCACTGTGGTTGGCAAATCTTCATTTGTTTTTGTTTGTTCTTTTGTTTTAATCTCAACATCTAACTTGATCTTCTTTTCCTCCTGTTGCTGTTGCTGCTCTTGTTCCTTTTCTTTCTCCTGTTTATCTTTTTCATCTTTTTCTTTCTCCGTTTCCTTTGCTTCAGCTTTCTTTCTCCAGTCAAAAGGCTCACGAGACATTGATCTTCTCTTCTCTAAAATCTGAGCCACAATGGAAGAGGTGCGTATAGAGTCTAATTCCTCATCTTGCTCTGTAGCAGGCTTTAGCCCCAGACTTCCACTGTGCATCTCTGCCTTGGAGGATGAAAATATCAGTGAAGAGCGAAGACGAGAGCTACGCTGAAGGAGTGGATTGATACGTGTACGGAATGACTCATGTTTAGACAGCAAAAGCTCAGGAGCCTCTTTAGCTTCCACATCTAATCCCACCTCCTTTGTTACACCCAGTTCAACCTGTTGCTCTCTGTCTTTTTCTAGTATAAGTGGTTTCATTTCACTGACAGAGGGAAGCAGATCTTTAGCTGTTGTGATGCCAGAGGGTTTACTGGTGCTTTCTGGTAAGATGGGCTTTCCAAAGCGTGGTCTTGGGATATCTAGTTTGGGTCTGGAGGGAATATTTGGCAGCTCCTTTAATCCAAAGCGGGGAGTGGAAGTTTCAGCAGGAGGTTGAGGTGGTGCAGGGTCTTCAAAAGCATCAGGCCCCATTGGTTGACGCAGGCCTTCTTCTCCTCCATCCTCATATGTGCTCAGATAGGAATGGATTCTCCAGCTCCTCAGACCTTGTTTTGCATTTTCATCTTGATCGTTCTCTTGATCAGGTTGTTTGGGGTACTGTTTCTTCTCTGGTGCATGGGGATGTGTGGGTGAGCTTTGGCAAGCATATGCCTGACCTATGGTTGGCCTCTTACTGGATGACCCTCCTCCATACCTTCCAGCCACCGGAGGTACCATTTGCCCATCTGTTCCTCTCAAATCATCAGATGAAAAGTACTCATGTCCAAAGTTTCCAGCAGTGGGAGGCTCCAAATCTGAACGGTAGCTTGAATCTGAATACTGATCAATGGCGAGTTGTGGAGGACGACCTCGAAGTCTATCATAGTGACCATGGCCAGAACCTGGACCAGGCCCTTCAGTGTAGTATTGGCTCGACATGGTCTGCTCCCTGTAAAGAACATAGATTGCTATTAGGCTGATAATACATTTGTATAAGGGTCTGATTCTGCCTTTTATAAAGGAGAACCATGTGACCTTATTTCAGAAGTCCAGTGAAAATGGCAGGAGACATATACCTTTCTGCTTCTGTTTGAATCATGCCAGTAATTACACATATGTCTATAAGGTTTAGAAATGTATGGTATATTGTTTCACAGTTATGTCCTGTTTCATTGAAACAAAAATTGTATGTTCAACCAAATATTCAAAATGTGTTCATACAATTCTTTCAATTACTAACGGTTAAAGGGATAGTTCGGTATTTGTCACATGAATCTGTATGGCATCAGTGTCTTTACTCTGGTGCACCCACAGTGACTTACCCCAGCAGCTGTGTGCCTTAGCAAACTACTTTCATCAGTTGTTCAGCAGTGTTTGCGGCTGCTACGTGCAGGCGTACAGCTGTTAGCAGTGACAACGCGCATTGATCGCTATTGAGAGAAAGTAGCTCCAAGCAATTACGAGGTGTGAGTTTTTGTTCCGTGACGGTTTTGTTATGCAAATAAATCACTCATTTGAACACATACTGTATTGAGAAGAAACATATTTTACTTTGTTGACCCCAGGAAACCTGCCGGGACTACTTTCGCCAAAACCGGACCAGAACTCGGCTCACAGGACACTGTTGGGGGTAAGTCTCTGTTGGTGCACCAGAGTAAAGATGGTGATGCCATACAGATTCATGTGAAAAATACCAAACTATCTCTTTAAAACTAGTGTATTTCTTTAGTTAACAATGACCTTAACCTTTGGATTAAAGTATTTTCAGTTAATGCTTGGACGAATGTTCATGTGAAGATATTCAATCAAACCATTCATAGGATATTGCATTGTATGAATATAAAACGATAGCTCAACTAAAACAGAATCATCAGCAATGTAAACTTTCATTCTTTTTCAGAGAATGAGGTGCTGTTTGTCATGGTGACTGCCTTATTAGCATTAGTGATTAGCACTCCATAAGATGAGAGATGCAGTTCACTTAACCCTTTGACACTTCCACTCACACACTTTTATGATCTCTAAAACAAACTCCACAGTTATTAACTATCTGTAAACAATGGCATTCAAACAGGATCTAAAATCTCTCACATTTGACTTCCATGCATATGTTTTTTCCCATGAGGCACAGTAGAAGGAGTAGGACTTGGTCTCTTTACACATATATTTAATGACAAAAGCTCTCTGTTAAACAACCAACCTGTGGAAGTCGGTCTCATCCAGATTGTTCATGATTCTGTGCTTCATGAATTGCTTGGAGGATGAGTAGTTTTCTTGTGTACCCTCTGCATAGCTGTGCCTCTTGAAAGAACTGGAACTCAGCTCCATCTGTCTTGACACAATGGACCTCCCCTGCTCCAAGTATGTTTGCTGCCTGCGAAATTGTTGCTGTGAATACTTCCCAATTGTTATCCCAGCCCCAGGTTCAATAGTGTGACGATATGGGTCATTCCTTCGGAAAGGTAGTGCAGAGTCTCCATAGGGGAAGGCAGAAGGGAGTTCAGGCTGCCTGCGGTAGGTTAAGGGGTTCCGCAAAGACTGGGTCCTCTTCAAACCAAACTGGCCACTCATGTAGCTGCTGGTGCTGCTAGTGTCGGACATAGCATATGGTGCTTCAGATGGGTCAATATTAAGAGGCTCGGACTGAGCGAAGAGAATGCGAAACTCTTCATCAAAGGTGGTGACAAGCTCCCCGAGGAAGAGATGAGCAATACAGCGGTGAATCTTCTCATAGGACCACATGAAACTGCAGGAAATATAACATAGTTGAGGGCATTAACCACAGCCTAAGTAGAAGTCCTGCATTTAAAAATGTGCTTAAATGAAGGTGCATAAGTACTAAAATAAAACATAACTTAAAGCACAATGGATAATAATTATTTATAGGTTGATATTTCTGGTAATATTTGAGCTAATTTTAATTACTGCATATGCTACATATAAATAAAATACTGTCAGTTAAAGGAATACAATGCCATGAATATTCAGTGAAACCATATTTACATTAAGAATCCTTGGAGTGAATAACCACAGTAAATTTGTACCATTGTTTTATCCAGTTACATAGTATTTTTTAAAGCATCTAGTAACTACCATCATCACATGAATGTACCGGACGTCAAAAGTATAGTATTTGTTTCTGAGATGTAGTTTAAGGACCAAGTTGCGACAAATAGAAATACTTTAGTCAATTACTTCAAATTTGTTAAGTACAGCACATGGTTAAAAACAACTAGTTATTTCCACCACTACAGGAAGTTAAATATTACCAGAGTCCTATATGTAATACAATAAAATATCTCACCTGTAGTTGCCACTGAGTACAGCTCTGCAATCTGCGAGTAGAAACCGATCTTTCACCTGTCCTTTAAATGACTTTCCTGTCCGTGAATAATAGGTTATTCCTGACACAGTCCTGACACGCATCATCTGTAAAAACATTTGCACACGATAGTGTTAAAGCAAAGTTTGTTTACTAAACTCTCTTCTTTCTTTTTTGCACTCTGTATTTTATTACCTCTGCCAAGGAGGTTATGTTTTTGCCGGAGTTTGTCTGTATGTCTGATATTTAGCAAGACAACTCAAAACGTTATGGACAGATCTTGATGAAGATTTCAGTACGTGTTGGGGGTGTCACAAGGAACAAATGACTAGATTTTGGTGATGATCTGGAAGAGATCCTGGCTTCTGGATCACTTTGAAAAATATTCTTCATTTACTGCAATGTAAAATTTCAAAGTGATCCAGAATCCAGGATCTCTTCCGGATAATCACCAAAATCTAATCATTTGTTCCTTGTGACACCCTCAACACGTCATCAAATTTTCATCAAGATCCGTCCATAACTTTTCGAGTTATCTTACTAAATATCAGACAGACAGACAAACAAACTGGCAAAAACATAACCTCTTTGGCGGATCTGCTTTTCTAGTGTAATTTCTATATGTAATTATTTTATCAGAACAAATATAAACATGCTCTACAAATTGCCCTTAATTTGTTATTTTATGGAAGAAAAAGGGAAACTCACTGGAACTAAGTCTAAGTTGACCTTACAGTTGATGACCATGAAGACAAAGTGATGGACATCCTGCTCATCCAGTAGAATGTAGACAGGGACGTGACGCGCTGCAGCATCCAAGAGGTCAGAAAAGATGTCAACATCTGTGAATACGTCCATCACCACAGCAACAACCTGGAGAAGAGTAAATACAAGTAGGACAAAGTGAGTTAAGTAAAATATACTTTTAGGTTTGTGGGTGATTTGCGATTGCCTGTACAAACCTGTTGAAAACTGCCCTATTTAAATGAGGATTTTAAGTGTGTTAGTGATTGTTGTCATGGAGACAGTACACTGGCAACACTGCTCTGGGATGCGCCGGCACTAATGGTAACAGTTGGGGGCGAACTAACCAGTAGGACCTTCAGTCACAGTCCAGAAGATGTGATGTAGTGAAACAGACAAAATCTGATCAGCAATTTTAACGACCATCCATGTCTGATATGGTCAATTAGAAGAAAAAAAAGAAAGAAAACACAAGCAACATTAACGGAAAGGTGAAGTAAGTCACACCCTTCTACTTCCGGTCCATGGGTACTTAGTTCGCAAAAAAAATGAATGGGAGTGAATGGAGCGAGTCAAGCTAAATTCTGATTCCGTTTAACAAGTGCTCTGAAATTCACATATGATAGCGGTTAATAAGAAATATTTGATGTGTCATACGCAGACCACCTGTTTTTCATGGGAAGCAAATGTGACGTTAGGTTTTATGTGGGCTTAGTATGTGATGTCACATGCGTGCCAGGTGTGTCGTCCAAATTATTAACAGGTTTTCCTCACAAATGAATCAGCTGTTGGTTAACATAAGCAGTTGAAACACACATCAATAATTATCATTTATTATGAGGTACAACATGTGTGTGATTCAGGACACATGACAAACCAGATACGATTTTAGCATTTTATTTCCCATTGAATACCATTCATTAATTTTCTGATCTCAGGCCCCATGAGCCTCCTGGAAGGGGCGGAGACTTTAGCTGCCCATGGGCTTCCCACCAATTGCTACGACTATCTGACGTGATGACTCAAAAGGGAAAAGAATGTCTAGTTTTCACAATGACGACTATAATGATGACTATATTCAGTTGTTTGGGGCTGTCAAATAAATGTTTAAAATACCACAAACAACAAAACAAATGTGAATATAAAAGTGCCACAACGGCAGGTAGGTGATGTGTGATATGAGTGTTTACTCTTTACTCATTCTAAAAATCCTCACACAAGGGTAAAAAATGCATTCTCTGCATCTTATTACATGGTTTCAATGTCTCCTTACAACAATAACTGCAGCCACATATGCGCAATTATACATATAAACTATTTTCACCTCCCTTTGAGACATGTTAAATATAGGTGGTTTCTATTACCAAAATTGCTTTCGGGTTTGATAAATCACTTTGCATGTGCTAAATTAATAGAGTTACATTTTTTCCTCCCAGCACAGACTCGATTACATGTAAACACTGATATTGCGGCAAATGTACAAACTGGATACAGATGCGTTACACTGCACCTTTGAAAGATGCAACCCATAGTGCACACTGTTCAAAAATCAGTTTGTACATTTCTTTTACATGTGCAATGAGGTACAGTTTTACACACACACACACACACACACACACACACACACACACACACCTATAGTAGATCCAGCAGCTATGAGTTACTAATATTTATTAGCAATGACAATCTTAGATAACTGTAGTTAGTTTAACGTCTACTAGACATTTACGTAAGTCAGTGGAACCTTTGTAATGGCAGATGTACAAGTGTTTATCAATAGTACAAGATAAAATAAATAACATTACAATCGTAGAAAAAGGACTGTACAATCTGTATCAACAGATTTTTATGGTCTATAGGTTTAGGAGCAAACACATTAAGATAAAGGAAACGGTAAAGTTAGTCTTACACAAAAATATGGCAGAAGATGGACAAGGAAGTACAGAAATATATCCTTTTAACATTAATAAACACTGATTTTTCTCATGAAATAATAGGCTGTGAAATTTAGCATTATCATCTTTATAAAGTGTTTAGTTGATACCTTAATATGTAAACCCTTAATAAATATTACATATAACAGATACAGACACAAGCATGTAAAACACAAATATATATATATATATATATATATATATATATATATATATATATATATATATATATTTACTACCTTCATTAACATAAGTGCCCTAAGTTATTTTTTGTCTTATTGTCAAGTGATAAAAAAAAGTCTGTAGGTCTCGTTCAAATTTTTTCAATTTATTTCTAATACAACTACTGCGCTCAAAAAATATAATTTTGAAGGGGTGAGAAATTGATTCATATAAATTCAATCTGATAGCAAGTGATATAAATACATTACTACAAATGTTAAACTTAATCAAGTGTTGTATTTGTATCTACCATCACCACTACCACTGCCACAATAATACTAGTAAATTAAATTAAACTACTGACATTAATATTATTTTATATTTCTGTGCTGTTGTTTTTATCACTGGGACTATAATTATCATTTCCTCCCTCTTTCTCCCCTTTCACTCCTAATCAATCCATATTGTTTAGTTGCTCTTTACATTTAGTATGTTTTCATTATAGCATGATGTTGTCAGTATTGTGTTTGTCATTGCTTTGTTGTTGCGGTTTCTGTTTCTGTTTTTTGTCTGATTGATATCTTGTTTTTCTGTCCACAATGTCTTATTTTTCATAAAAATATATATGAGTTAATCTAAATTGTCCATAGTTGTCAATGTGACAGTGATTGTTTGTCTATATATGTTCAGCCCTGAGATGAACTGGAAACTCGTACAGGGTGTACCCCGCCTTCACCCATTGTAGCTGGATTAGGCCTCAGTGACCCTGATGAGGATAAAGCGGGTTCAGATGACGAGAGCGAGTGAGATATCAAGTGTTAAAAATTTTCTAGGTCTCGATATAATGACCTATTTACTGCACAGCACTCAATAGAAATAATGAGAAGGTAACAACTACAAAACTTGTTTGGCTGCTTTATGACATTTACACTTTATTATTATAATTACTTTTTTTTTGTCTTTTGCAAAATGCAAATCAAGTGGGCATTTATTTGGAAGAGAGTGTAGTTTTTTTTTGTTTGTTAAAGTAAGACTGAGGTGCCCATTAGATCACACAATCGCCACACACGACTCACTGACAGCTGTATATGACTTTATGAAGCGATAGCACTTGTTTTTATAGCTGTCACTGATAAGTCAGGGACATTAATATGAAATAATGAGCTGGTTGTCAAGTGTGTTTGCTACTCATGACGTTTCTTTGAACCTACTTGGTGTGCGTTCTTGATGAGCCTCCTGGCCTGCTCCTTGATGCTCGGCATGTCTGGGTCTGAGGGGTTGACCAGAGTAGTGACCTCTGTGGGACCAATGAAGCTGTGCTGTGGCAGAGGCCAGCCCAGGTCCAGTCCCGGGGCGGCCAGGTCCGACTGCATTGGCCAGTAGGTGTCAGAAGAGCCCTCAAGGTCTTGGCCTCCATCTTGGTAAGTCAGCTCAGGCATACTGGAGGCATGACTGGGCCCCTGGACCAATGACTTAATATGTTCAATTTCTGTCTGTGCCAGAAAACTGACGACATCTGCAGTCTGGAGGAACTCGAAATAACCCTGGAATGACAAACAGTGATATGAGAATGTAGGTTTTCCCCCAGAAATCTTAGTAAGCCTGTTGGTAGGGCCGATAGTAAAGCCCATCATGTTTTTGTAAAAATAAATAAAATGTTCAAAGTTGACAAGAAATATGAAATTATACCCCATTATGTGTTATTGTATATTATTTATTAACAATACTTACACCAACTGCAAACAAAAATGCAGACTCTGAAATACACTGTAATCACCTTTAATAACGAATAAATAAATATCAATGACAGAATCCATAAAGTGGGATAATTAGAATAAAGATTTGTCACATTGAGGCTTGATTATGATTGATTTAACAGAAAACATGGAAGTGTAAAGAGTACATTTACACTTTATTTTATAGTTATTTAAATGTATATGCAGACCAGGGCCAGACTCTGACATTATATTATTAACATTCAAATTAACATTATGGTTAGTACCAATAGTTGTGTATAACTTTCTTTCAAATAAATAAATAAATACTGAAGCTTAGCCTGTTGGGAGGGGGGGGGGCATTATAGATCCACCAGATCTATAATGCATTGGGAATGCTTTACATAGGGGAGAATCATCTTATTTGTGATTGTTACACAGATTGTTACACACACTGCGGCGTTACCTGGATGTCATTTTCTATCAAAGCATCGATAGCTAGACGGTACTCTTCGCGGTAGTGAGGGGGTAGGTAGTTTGGATCCAGAGGATTTTCACCGATTGATGAACTCTGAGACCGGTGCGCCATGGCTGAAGGGAGGGGTGGGGTCAAAGGTCAGGGTGAAGGGATAAGACAAGGTAGGGGAGGAGGAATCTGAACCTGTGGAGCAAAAGTCACAAAACACAAGATAATGTCAGTGTTTGGAGTTACATGTACTTTATAGAATAAAAATGGAATGGGACTGGGTACTGGGGTTTCCTATTTTTTATGACACCAAAACAAATTTGGATTAAAAAATATGTCATTTGATAGTAAATGTCAGTACATAAGAAGTAAATGATGAAAAGTTTGTAACTGATGCTGATATTATTGCTTTGTTGCTTGATCTTGGTTTTGTTATTTATCCTCCTACAAAGACATGTTAAATATAAATATAAAAATAGTTAGTCTTTCATCCAGTCTGATAAAATTATCTCTGAATGAACATAGATGCAGAAGTACAAATATTGGCTGTTAGAGGTTAAAAAAATACACAAAAACACCTTCTGTTTATATTCCTGTAGATGTCAAGAGTTCCAATAAATGGGTACTGTATTCTCCAGACTATAAGACGCACTTAAAAGACTTAAATTTTCTCCAAAAACGACAGTGCAATTTATAATCCAGAGTGCGTTATATATGGATTAATTCTGGTCATTCTTAGTGACTTGGAATTTTGACTCTTTATCTCGTGAGTTTGACTTATTTATCTCATAATGTTTAGTTTTTATGTCATGATTTTTACAATTTTATCTGATAATTTTGACTTTTTATCTCATGATTTTTAAAAATTTTTATCATGATTTTTTACTTTTTATCTCATGATTTTTAAATTTTTATCTCATAATTTGTACTCTCATGATTTCGACTTCACTTAATGCGCATTATATATTAAATCTCTCCAAAATAAACCATTCATTGACAGTGCGCCTTATATTGTGGAAAATACAGTACATGAAATTAATTTCATATTATGTCGGTTGTTTTCTTATTTAATACTGTTTTTATTTTTATTTAGATTCTCATGCTTTTTTATTATCCTGAGTATTAAAACACACATGGAAGTTAGATTTAATCGGACATTATTCTTCATACACACACTGTTTAATGGTAACTTTATAGTTGTATTCATCACTTGAACATAAGCCTTGTGATAGCCCCAATGATTAAGAGAAATCCAATCTGGTTTGTGAGAAATCTTTACGTAAAGGTACAAAGGCAAATAGGATCCAGTAAATAACAATGAAAGAAAAGGGAACAAAAAGGGAGGGGTGTGAAAGGCGTGAAGAGGCGTATCGACAGGTTCTCTCATATCTAGACTCAGTAAACTTGTCCTGCTGGTGCGTCATAGATCAAGTTGCTGCTCAGACCTGATCCTGAAAAACCGCGTCAAACACCACAAACAAACTGATTCAGGAGGGAATGATGATGAAGCTGTGCCACGACTTGACTTCACTCTGGTAGTGAAAGGGACATTGCATAACAGGGCCGTGACCTTTGGTGGGGCAGGGGCTCCATTTTTTTTAAACAGAGCATGTAAAACTACATTTTCAAACAAGTGAACTTTATTTAAAATTACATTTCAATAACTCAATAATGTCTGTCTGTATACGTGTGTGTGTGTGTGTGTGTGTGTGTGTGTGTGTGTGTGTGTGTGTGATGTCCCTCCTTCGATGCTGCACATCGGTCTTCAAAGCAGCAATTTTCAGCTTGCCATGTTCTTAAAAATATCTAAGCACACACTTTCAAAGGGTTCACTGAACATGTGACTCATTAATCGTGGCCGCAAGGTATAATTTCACATTTAATCACAGACACATTGTGGAGAACTTTACTGTTGGACTTTTTCTGGGTCCCTCGTTCCTCTTGTTGTTTTCTGTGAATGCAGTATGCAGCCAGTGGAGGTGATGAACCACTGACAAAGGAGCATGTGTTGGTAAGTCGGGGTGACCCATCAGATTCCAAAAGGAGCGTTGAAAAGTGGTTTTCAGCGGAATGACACCTTTTATTTGTACAGCACAGGTGTCAAACATAAGGCCCAGGGGCCAAATCCAGACCACCAAAGGGTCCAATCTGGCCCATAGGATGAATAACAATGAACATGTTAAAGGTGTCATTCCGCTGAAAACCACTTTTCCAACGCTCCTTTTGGAATCTGATGGGTCACCCTGAGTTACCAACACATGCTGCCTTTGCTGCGTGGTGTGTCCCCTCCACTATTTACTGTTCATGGAAAACAACAGAGAAATGAGTGACTCAGAAAAAGTCTGTCCACTACACGTCACAGGGACTTTAGTGTGACCCATGCGGGGTTAAGCCCGTCCCCATTGCAGCCAATCTGAAGTAGCATTAGCATTAGCATCTACAACAGAAGACAGCGCCACAGTAGCTGCTGCACAAACTCGAAAAAAAAAAAATGGCGGAACAAATTGGTTCATGTGCTCTCGTGGTTCTTTTTCCTGGTTAAACTTTTTATGTTTGTATTTTATTACAATTGAGAAATTTTCCTTTTTTTCTTTTACTTAAGTAGAGGAGTTGAATCAATACTTCTACTTTTATGAGAGAATTTTTTCACACAGGTAGCTGTACTTCTACTTAGTGTAAGTACATAATGTGAGTACTTTGACCACCTCTGCTTCCAACCTGTGAAAAATGTCTCCACAGCAGTTATACTAATAAAGTGTATTTCAAAGAATTATCCAAGTTCTGAAGAATGCCTTTAATTAGGCTAAAAATGGTCCCATTAAAGTATGACGCAGGCTACAATTGACAAAACCACTGTTCATTAAAAGTCTCATGATGTGCACAGATAGTTTATTCTTTTTCACTAACTTTAACCCAAATTTAGGACCAGGATCCAACATATAAACTACAGTAAGTGTCAATAATGTGTTACTTGTGAAGTTATTTTTGAGTTAAAATAAAAGTAGCGTGATTGGTGTAAAAGACGCAACCAGAGAAGAATGTGTAAAAGCATAGGAGGAAAAAAAGAAAACATGATTAAAATGATGTAACAAATAAAACAATGGAAAAGACCCAAACAGACCCAAAATAATATAAACATTTAAGAAAAGTAAAGGCAACAAGATGGAAGTTACGTCAAAAGAAGGAAAGTAAATCATGCAACAAGATGAAAAAGAGTTTAGAGCACAGGTGTCAAACATAAGGCCCGGGGACCAAATGCGGTCGGCTAAAGAGTCCAATCTGGTCCCTGGGATGAATGTGTGAAATACAAAAATTACATTTAAGATAATTAATAATCAAGGAAGTTCAATTCATTTCAGGTTAATTCAATTTAAACCAAATGAGAAAAGTAAAATACTGTCACAATAACCTAGAAATAATGGAAATCAACCTAAAACCTAAAACCTTTTTGTTTTGGTGTAAAATAAAGTACAAAAAAGACTAGCCTTTTTTAACAAAAAAATTTGAATAACCTGAAATATTTTTGGAATTTTACCAATATTCAGTGTGTTACTAAATGTTGTGTACATTTGTAGATCTACTGTGATCTGTAAGCTGTCATGCACATGTATAAATGATCAACTAAAGCATAATATTAACATTTCACTTATTTTTCTTAAGAATTTACAGGTTGTTCATGTTATGTTCACGTACAGTTTGTAGGTATACTTTTTTTTTTTTGAAGAATTTAGCTTTTTTTTTTTAGCATTTTTGATGTTGACATTATTTTATATGTTTTAATCCTTTTATTTATATTATTTTACTGGTACAGCTCATTTTATACCATATTAGGCTGAATGTGGCCCCTCAACTAAAATACGTTTGACACCCCTGGTCTAGAGAAAGTCATGAATTTCATACATTTAGACTTTTGTTTTTAATTTTCATGAACTTTGATAACCCTGTCACTTAAACAATAAAACTATGACTGCAGAAAGAAAACAAGTGTTGTCAGACAAAACAAACCCCACGCCGTGTAAATGTTTTACCTAATTTGTCCTATCGCTTATCATTTACGAAAACACATTTTTGTAGACTGTGACCTTGACCTTTGACCTACATTCACCAAAATTTAATGGGATCTATTTTGGACCAGCTCGCACCTTTCCTGAATTTTTAGGAAAATTGGTCCAGGAGTTTTTGTGTAAAGTTGCTGAGAATGAGATCGATGGACAAACAAACAAAAAACAGATACAAAATAAATAAATAAAACTAGAAAAGCACCCTGAGAGTACAGACCTCCACCAAGGTAGACACCCCTCACCACCCCCCCACCCCAGACCACCACCAAAATCTAATCATTTCCAGATCTCTCCATTACCTACCCGGGAAATTTCAACAAAATCCGTCCATAGGTTTTTGAGTTATCGTACAAACAAACAAACACCTCCTTGGTGGACGTAAACACCAGACAAACATAAACAATGACAAATAAAGGTAAATAAAGTGTAATGGTATCAACACTGGTAGCATCGTATTTAGATCAATTGTTTTTTAAATCTCATCTGGTTATTTGCATTTATTTATTTATATTTTCATCTTTATTTCCCAATTTTCTTCCATTTCCTCTCTCTCTCTCTCTCCTCTTCCATTCTCTCTTTCTCATTTAGTTTCATCTACGTAATGAGTAAAAATTTTGCCTGCCTTTTTCTTCAGGGTGAAAAGTGTTTGAAGTATGATCATCTAGATACAATCAGGGGCATAGCTTCAAATTCTGGGCCCTTTACACTGTCAATGTCAGTGGGCCCCTATCCATGCCAGTACATGAGGTGCAAAAGAAAAAAAATTGGGTATTTATTTCAAATAAGAAGAATAAACAGGGTTTTAAGTTACAATCAGATTATATTGTATTGTATTCTTTAATTCACCACTTGAATTAATGCATTTAGCATAAGTGTGCTCATATACCTAAGACTAAACCATTTTACCCCTCCAAGAGGGGCCCCACAATGTCCAAGATTGTTGGCAGGACTACCATACCATACCATACCATACCATACCATACCATACCATACCATACCATACCATACCATACCATAACATACCATACCATACCATACCATACCATACCATACCATACCATACCATACCATACCATACCATAACATACCATACCATACCATACCATACCATACCATACCATAACATACCATACCATACCATACCATAACATACCATACCATACCATACCATACCATACCATACCATACCATACCATACCATACCATACCATACCATACCATGCCATACCATGCCATACCATGCCATACCATACCATACCATACCATACCATACCATACCATACCATACCATACCATACCATACCATACCATACCATACCATACCATACCATACCATGCCATATTGTACCATATCATACCATCTTTATTTATAAAAGTGCTTTAAAACAGACACAGCTGACACAATGTGTTGCACACTACAAGACAACAGAAAGACATAAAACACATAACAGAAAGGAAAACAAGGAAATAAAATAAATCTAAAAATGTAATTAAAAGTACACAGATTAAAAAAATATATCATCATACAATAATCATACAATAAAAGAACTAAAATCAATGAGTCACCGAGTCGAAGGCCAGGGAGTAAAAATGTGTTGGAAGACGTGTTTTAAAAGTGGACAGTGTCGGTGTCTGACATCCAAAGGCAGTTTATTCCACAGGCTCGGTGTAGCAACAGAAAAGGTCCTCTCCCCTCTGAGCTTTCAGTTAGATTTTTTTGTGTCCAACAGTGACTGAGAGTCCAGGTGGGAGGACTGTGGCATAAAGTTAATTCTCTCAGTTGATGTTATCAATATATGTAATGACACCCAATCAATTTGAAATAAATGTCACATAAAATAAATAAATAAATAATGTAAAAAATCAGGGTTTTGATGGACCCCTCTCCCTACTCAGGCCCAGGGTAATCAGCCCCTCCCCCTATGACGCCCAAGATACAATCTGTTTGGAGGAAGTTTTTGAAATAAATGATCAGATCAGATCAGCTTAATGTAATTTAGAATAAAGTAGACACAGCTACATTTTAGCAGGTGACTTTGATCATAAGTTGCAAAATAAAAACACATTTTATATGGCAATGCTGAGGAGATTTTCGTAATCACTTGATCCTCTGAAGAAAAGGGAAATTGAATATCACTGTCGCACCACATGACATTAATACTTAAAGCCACAGACACCTTAACATCACTGTTGTGTTTACGTAACATTCTTAATGTCTGAATAGATGTTCTTAATTCTTGTATTCTAAAATTGGTTTGCTCAAAACCCCTCTGTGTTGTTGACCTATTTTGTGTTTACTGTTTACAGGACTGTTGAATGTCTAAAAGTACAGTGGACAGAGGGGGTGGGAAAATATCCCAGATTGAATTCCAAATAATGGTCCAGTTTAGTGTTTTGGACTATCATGTGATCTGAGCAGGACACTGGTTCATTTCTATTTAATGTGACAGCTGCACCAATTACACTGGTCTACATTTAAAATACTTACAGGAATAAAAAATAATGACATTTTACCACATGTTACTGATAAAGAAAACTCTTTAGTCTTAAATGCTGGTTGACTCAAGTTTCCAAGATAAGTTTTGGGTCAAAATGTGAATGAACAATAGAATAAATAGGTTTTAGTCCAAAGGAATATTAGTCTCAGATCGACTTTAAAACACTGTCTACACATTATGATCCATTCACTTTACAGGTTCTTTCTAGTGGAATATTTACTAATCCATTGTATACATGTACATAAACCAGCATATATATTAAAAACATGAACTAACCAGCAGCTTTGTCATTTATTTTCTGATTCATCTTCTTAAAGTATGTAAGCTTTAGCACATTTAATGTCTCAAACAGATACTTTCTAAAATATTGTACAAGTGGGTAATCAGATGAAGTCAGTAAATAAAACTGTAGAGGTCGAAAGATGAAGCCGTCTTCAAACCGCTGTGCACACTGCATAATGTAGTCACAACAGGAAATGTTTTTGTGTGGCTACGTTACCATGGTGATATACGGTCAGAGGAACTATGCCTGATTGACAGTGTGAGTTGGGATGAGGGTGTGTGTTTACCCTGGGGTCTGAGTGGGTGCATGAGTGGGTGTCTATAAGGCTCTAGTTGTTTGTGAGGAACACTGCATGTCACAGCTTATCTGTAAACTATGCACATGTACAGTACAGACCAATGGAGATGTTAAAGGGAGATCCCTCTTTACTCAGCAGTGTAGTGACTCACCAACAGTCCTGCCAGACCGAGCCCGGGGTTAACTTGCAACATGCTGCTGTGGTGATTCATCAGCCATTGAAATGGCTGACATCCTGCTTCCTGCCTTATTTCTAGCCATAGTCACTGAGTGTTGTGGTGAGCTATTTCCAATTCTAAGTCCCACAGTGGACTGGAGACATGTTGGGACCACATGTCTCCAAGTTTCAAGGATCAGAGATGGAGTCGTACCCAAGTATTTTAACTCAAGAGCATCATTTGAGTATTTGTACTTTCTGCAGCTTTACTCTTCTGCTTTTTTTATATATATATATTTATTTTGAATATGAATGTCAAAAATAAAATAAAATAAAGAAATAAATAAAATAAAGAAATAAAAATACAGCAGAAATAAATTTACAAAAAACAAATGCAAAAATACAACACATAATACATATTTGAAAAGGAATGAGAAGAAGCATAGTTTATGAACTCCTACCCCTTTTCCCTAGAAATTAGTCCATACATATGTAAACACACATTCATACACACATGCATACACATATATGTGGGAGAGCGGGTCGTCCATTGACCGAAGGGTTGGCGGTTCGATTCCCGCTCTGTCCTAGTCAGTCCGTTGTGTCCTTGAGCAAGACACTTTACCCTCCTTGCCTCCAGTGTCACTCACACTGGTGTATGAATGTTGGGTGGTGGTCAAAGGGGCCGTAGGCGCGAAATGGCAGCCACGCTTCTGTCAGTCTGCCCCAGGGCAACTGTGACTACATATGTAGTTTACCACCACCAGAGGGAGCATGTGAGAGTGAATGAATAATGGAACACTAATGTGAAGCGCTTTGGGTGCCTTGAAAAGCGCTATATAAATCTAATCCATTATTATTATTATATATACATATACTAAACATACATACCTGAACACTACTACATTTGTAGGTATATATATATAGATAGATAGATAGATAGATAGATAGATAGATAGATAGATAGATAGATAGATAGATAGATAGATAGATAGATAGATAGATAGATAGATAGATAGATAGATAGATAGATAGATAGATAGATAGATAGATAGATAGATAGATAGATAGATAGATAGATAGATAGATAGATATACACACATACCTACAAATGTACACAGATATACTTCCACACACCTATACATATAAACACATACCCTATACTTTTTGATCGTTATAACACCCAGTGATACCCAACACCTCCCTCATCCCTGTAACTCTAGAAAACTGTCTTTGTCCATCCCTTTAAATTGCTTCATGTTTGGACATTGCTTTAACTCTATGTCTCACCACTAACTGAAACACAAAACCCTTTCGTAGTTGTACGTACTACGCAAATTTTAAAGTTAATTTTCCCTCTTAAATCATAACGTCTCTCTTGAATACTGAATCCCTGTATATTTGTTGGTAATAGATTATTTTTTAGCTTTATATATACTTACAACATATCAGAGGAAAACAGTTTTACGTCGTCATTTGTCTGACAGCTTTCAGTTTTTAATGTTCAGTTTCAGTTTTTAAAGCCTTTCCTGTCAGTTTATTCTCAATGTGATTAACTGAAAGTTACTGTTCCTTTATGTGTTGAACTTATGTCTTAACCCTTTAACCCCTGATGCTTCAGCGTTGACATGTTCTGAATGGACGGTTTAGTTGAAAAATTCTGAAAAAGTAAAAAAAAAAAACAAATTTTAACTACTGGAACCAAATTACAACACTAGTCATTTATTTATCTATTTTTACTTCATTTTGGGTTTTTTTGCATTTTTTTCATGTTGTTATTTTGTGAATATTTATTAGTTTCTGTTGATGGTGTTGCTTATTTTTGTTTATTTGTTCTACATTTTTTATTTTATTATTTTTCTTCAGTTGTGTTCTGTTCGTGTTCACGTTACATATTATTTTGTTAGTTTAATATTCATTTTTGTTCATTTTACTGATCACTTTGGCAGCTTTTGTTCATTTTGTTGCTTATTTTATTTTTTACTGTGGAATTGCTTAAGTCTCAGGATTTAAAGGGTTAAACCTTGAACGTGTTATGACATTTCATAGCAGTAAAAGAGACTAAATGTCTCATCATACTACAGACATGTGACCTATGTTGTGGTTCAAATCCTGGCTCCAACTGTGCATATGTTGAAGTGTCCTTGGGCAAGACACTGATTGTTCCCAGTAAGTCTGGCAGCACTTTACATGCCAGCACCTGCCTACTGCTGTGTGTGTGTGTGTGTGTGTGTGTGTGTGTGTGTGTGTGTGTGTGTAACTGTAAAGTACGTTGGGTACCATAAATGTACACCATATAATGCACTATATAAGTTTAATCCATTCATAATAAATTAAGAATGTTTTAGTCTGGAATTAATTAACTATATATAAATTCATCTAAAAGGTTCAAAATAAAACCATAGCTGCTAAATTCTTAAGTCATAGTTAAAAATAACATGTGATATTGTGTAATACTAGATGCTTTTCTCCTCTAAATAACTAAGAAAGAGCCATTCAGTAATGGCAGAACTTACAGGTAAATATATTTGTATTTGTGATACAAATACTCATTTTGAGAGGATTCTTGGGACAGTTAAAATGTGAACTATAGTACTGTAGTGAGCTCAACCTCAAACATGTACAGCAATAAATAATGATAGACAATTAGTCTGATTAAATAGCCCCTACAGGATGCTTTATCAATCTGTATCAACTGGTATCGGTATCAGCAGAGCTTGACTCTGATAAGAGCTGATAGCTAATGTTAGGCTTTAAAATGGCAGCCATTGACTAGAATGGTTAAAAAAAAAAAAAAAATCAAAAACGAAAACTTTTTTTTTTGTTAGCATGATATTAAACTCCAGATTCTATGATCAAAATGTACATAGTTTTAACACAATATTAATTAATTAATTCAACAGCTAATTTCTTCTTTCACAAATTGATATTGACACAAATAATGAGTCACAACTACAGCTGAAACTAACAAGAATTTTCGCAATTGATTAAAGTGTAGATTATTTTAATAACTAATCAATACATTAGCTAAACACAAAAGACAAAGATTAATATTTAACCAAAAGCAACATAGACTGTGGACAAGACACCTATAGTCTTTAAGCAGCTCCACTCTGATGAATGGAAATGGATGAAAACATTAAAATAATGACGTCAGTGTGTAACTAGTTAACAGGCTGAAGTAACCACAACATGTCGACTATCTTCAGCTCAGTTTCTGTCCCCAGTGCTCATGACAGACCCCTTGTTTGTTCCACTGTTGACTAATGTGGAACAAGAACTTTGATCTAATTTCATTGGAATTTTTATTTTTATTTTAATAAAATGTTTTTAAGCCTGGGGCGATGCCACTGAACTATGCTGAGGTAGCAGTGGAATGCATACCTGAGCACTTCTGATAACTGTCATCAACTGAGAACATGAACGCTTGCTTGGGCTCGTCACATCAATTAAACCTCAGAATTATTATAATTATTATTTTTTTTTACAAACGAAAAAAAAAAAAAAAAACAGATGTGAGTAAATGATGTTTTAGTGTCAAGAAACCAACAACCTTATTGAGCAACGATGACCCTGAGGTGAATATGAACCAAGTGGATGAATCAAGACTCATTGTAGAACTTCACAGAACACTTGGGGGTAGGGGTAGGGGGGTTCTTATTCATCCACCTGACCTGTGGGTCATCACAAAATGAAGCAACAGAAGATGAACATGACAGCCTGTCTACACTCCACCTAGCTGACTGCAGTTCAAACAAATATTACTGCTTTGTTTGTTGTTATAGCAACTACAGTAAACAATGAAGTGATGAGAAGGAGCTGTCTGTTTTAAGCTTTCTATTGCAAACACGAGAAAGCACCTTTTCCTAAACATAAGTTAAACTAGAGGCCAGAGGTGTTCAAAGTACACACATTCTGTACTTAAGTAGAAGTACAAATACTTGTGTGAAAAGTAGAAGTACTGATTCAACTCCTTTACTAAAGTAAAAGTAAAAATAAAAAAGTACAACTTCTCAATTGTAATAAATTACAAAAGTAAAACAGCTTTTCTTTTTTTTTTTGCCATTATTATTTCAACAGGAAAAATCAAAAGTATCTAAAATAAATAATTTGAAAGTGAGTAGATAATGTGTTTGATCAGGACACACAGATGGATATAGGCAAGAAATTTAGCAAAAATGAAAAAAAGTCACAATTGAGATAAAAGTCATCATGATATTAAAAAAAGTTATGTGATTTTTTTAAATGCATAACTAGAAGATAAAATGTTAAAATTATGAAATTAAAAAGTCAAAATTATGAGCTAAAGACACAATTATGAGATAAATGTCAAAATTCTAAGAGAAAATGTCAAAATTGTGAGATAAAATAGTAAAATTATGAGATTAAAAACTCCAAATTATGAGATAAAAAAGTCATATAAGTATATAATATATAAAGTCACAGTTCCTCTCCTCCACTGTTTTTTTTTCATACTGTCACATTGTTTAATTTGAAAAAGTAATGAGTCTATTCTGAGAATGTATAGATTATAAAGTACAGATATTTATACAAAAATGTAGGGAGTAAAAGTAAAAAGTTACCAGAAAAATAAATACTCAACTAAATTACAGATACCTAAAAAATGTAGTTAAGTACAGTAATGAAGTACTTTTACTTCGTTACTTTCCACCTCTAATAGAGACAATGAAAACACAACACTTTAAATGTTGGTTTATTTTTGCTCAGGGTCTGAGTCGTCCAGTTGGAGTCACAATGGGACACCTTGTCCCACATGAACGGTCATCATATAAATGAACGTGTTGAGTCGTTCTTTTAACAACACATATTGAGTACAACATATGGAATTAGGAGTTCTGCAAGTGCAGGTGTTGACATGAAGGAGTGGTTGTCTTCTCTATAATAAAGACAGGATAAAAGACAAGTGTCAGTGGAACATGTGTGGAACCAACTGGGACCAGCTCTCAGCAGGAGAACCCAGACCTTTAACTAACTCCAGAATGTTCTGCAGGTAGACTGGAGACGCTTGGACAGGTCCATGAGGAGACATTGTCCTGCCTGTGTCAATGTTTGTTGAGCTCCATTTTGTAATAAACGTCCAAAATGTACTAATTTTTTCATTTAATTTTCTAATAAAGTCGCATTTTGTAATAAACTTCCCCAATGCATTTTGTCATAACTTTTGCTGCATTACTGTTTGTAATAAGTTTTTACATTTTGCAGCAGCTTTGGTGGTGTGGTATTAAAACTCAAGGAGCTGTTTTGGAAACACTTGGCTGGTAATTAAAAAATATTAGTCATGGACAATTTGAAATTACAGAAATATTTTGGAAATAGAAATTTGGCAAAATTTTTGACAAAATGCGTTGAGGGAGTTTATGACAAAATGAATTGAAAAAGTTATTACATTTGGACGTTTATTATAAAATGCGGCTCAACAGGGTTTACACCCCATACTGACTGATTTTTAAGTAGATATTTGAATGTATATATTCAGTCTAATGCTATGATTTTTAATTTTCAACTTCTAGTCATTATGTTTAATGCATGTGTTTATTATTGTACAAGTTCAGCCAAATAATGTATTTAATTTAATCAAAGTCATTCCACCCAATATATTGAAATTGTTAAAAAAAAAATTTAACTTTCAGTCCAAATATTATTTGAATCCAAACTGGTGTTACATTTTCATTGCCTCTGAGTGTAGAAAAGCACCTGGAGAGCGCAAACTCCACCAAGGCAGACCAGCCCCCTTTCCTGAAAGACCTGCGTGTGTGTGTGTGTGTGTGTGTGTGCGCCCCCTCCACTGATCAACACCAAACTTTTATCACTTGTTCCTTGTGTCAGTATCAATGTTTTCTATAAATTTCAGCCAAATTCATACATAACGTTATGAGATATCTTGATACGAATCACACACATGCACTGTAAACCTGAATAAGCTATAACTAAAATTAAAATACATTTTAAATTGATGAAACTTTAAAAAAAAAAATACAAGTTTCCAGAACTTAAAATGTAGATGCTTTTTAAAGTATACTTAAATTAAAACATCACTTAGTATTCTAAGGTTCTGTCAGTCCTACTGGGAGACTATGTCAGGGTTCAGTGTCTTTGTCCAAGGACATTTGGACATGTGGACAGACAGAGCTGGGACATGAACCTTTGACCCTTCAGTCATTGGACGACCCGCTCTACCAACTGAACCACAGCCCCTGAATAAAATGACTGTGTTTTGTGATTGTAATTTTTTTGGTGTGATAGATATTGGTGGTTATTTGCAGTGTTCTGAAATTATATTTCATCATCTACTACATCAGTTAAGTTTATTTTTTTCAATCATCCTTATTTGAAACAATAGAAATAACAGAACAATGTCATTCTCAGCATTTAATGACTTAATTCCACTCAGTTGAACCTCATATGTTGTTAAATTATGTTCACTTATATCCACAATAGTTCCCCTTAATACAAAAAATATTAGTTGGAAGTACTTAAAAAGAAAAACATGTTACAGCAACTGAATATATTTGAGTTAGTAGTACTATTACTGAAACTTTGAGTATTCACAACTGAATATATTTAATTCTTCTCAACATTCATTTAATTTCAGATGTTTATTTCACATGAATGACAAACATACAAACAAAAAGGATTAGTTTGAAGCCAAAGCTTATTATAAACCAACCCATTACAACTAATATATTTACAAGTAAACATGGTATTTGGAAAAAAAATCATCTACATCAACTAAAGAAAAAGAAGCGAGTGATGAGAATGAGGAGAAAAAAAACACAAATATGAAAGAAGTTATGAACTTAAGATCATCTATCTATAAATACACTGAGATACATGAACACAAGGATTAAATACAACCTGAACACTCATCATCTGAACCCACTTTATCCTCACTAGGGTCATGGGGGTCATTGGGGGCCTAATCCAGCTACAATGGGTGAAGGTGGGGTACACCCTGTATGAGTCTCCAGTTCATCTCAGGGCTGAACATATATAGACAAACAATCACTCTCACATTCACACCTATGGACAATTTAGATTAACTAATTAACCTATCAGTGCATGTGTTTGGATGGTGGGAGGAAACTGGAGAAAACCCACGCAGACACGAGGAGAACATGTAAACTCCACACAGAAAGGTCTGGTGTGGGAATAGAACCACGGACCTTATTGCTGTGAGGCACTAGTGTTAACCACTGCACCACCTGAACATTTCATTAATTTGTTTATTCAAACAGGTAAAACAAAATAAATAAAACATACTAAGAATTTAAGCAGAAATTAAACCAACACCTCTTTATCATCTTAGATTAACTATACCTTGTTCGAAAGGGTGTAGGATGAAGTTAAAACTTATCTAGTCCTACCTGTTTGTATTCCTCAGTCGGAGCATGTATATATACAACCAAAAAGAAAAAGTGCATCAGAAAAAAACCCCAATAATCCATTAAACCAAACCTTTTCTGTCCACAGACCATCTGCCTGCTCTTAATAATCCAAGGACCGACCATATCCATTAAATTTAATTTTCTGAAACTCATTCAGGTTTACAGTGTGTGTTTCCTCCTACACTGATCAGTTGTACCTTGTTCAGATATCAGCATTTCCTGTTAATTTCAGCCAAATCCATCCATAACTTTTTGATTTATGTTGCACACATACAAACAAACAAACAAACAAACATTAGCCAAAACACAAATGTCATTCCTTGGCAGAGTAACAAAGCCAGTTGTGAACCGTACACTCCCACCCATGGTTAATAAACTGAAGACACTGGATGGGCCCATGTTTGCTCACTAAGCGTGTGAATGGTTCATTCCCAACATTCCTGCCTGAATACTAACGAGGGAAGAGGGGGAGAAAAGGTGAGAGAGGGAAGAGTTCTATCTGTTTGAACATGTGAACTGAACAGATAAACACACAAAACTACACTGAGCTGTAATGTAACAGTGTTAGAGTCAAGTCCTGTAGAAAAATTAATTGAATCATTATGATTACATTCTCTCCTTCTTCTCTTTTCACTCTTAATCAGTTTATATTATTTAGTTGCTCTTTTCAATGTAACATGATGTTGTCACTCTTACTGTTTGTCATTACTCATTATAAATACCGTAATTTCCGGACTATAGAGCGCACCTGATTATAAGCTGCACCCACCTCATTCTAAGAGGAAAACTGATTTTGTACATACACAAGCCGCACCTGTATATAAGCCGCATGTGCCCACATTAAAACATGTAACACAAACACAAAATTAACCCAAACCCGACTTCAAGTCCCACAAATGAAACTAAATGTCCTTCATTAAAGTCCACAGTCCAAAAATCACAGCCGGCAAAATGAACGGAAAATGATACTTAAGGTTTGATGCAGACCTGCAGAGTCCGGGTCCCGTTGAAAGTAATCCAAGGAAAAAAAAGTGTATATTTCCAAAGGTAAGGGAGGGAAAAATATATATCCACTATTGTCCGCCGCGTCCACAAACAGGTGGCTGGTCGCCGCCTCGCCTCATCTATCGCAGAGTCAGCGATAATTTTAATCTTTCGCAGAGAGTTCAGGTCAAACTCCTCCGTGCCAACGTGCAAAAATAATCCACAGGGTCTGGTCGAGCCTCTGTCTTCTCTCACACACCGCCGCGGGTTTTTCTTTAAGCAACTTTTTACCCCCTCTTCACCTTTTTTTTGTCTGTCCTTCACCTTTACCGGTCCTACTTAAACCCGCCACCCCGCGTTTGTTCCGCCCCTCCTTTTTCATTCAGTCTTCCTCGACGCATATATTCCACCGGTCTAAATCTTACCTTTTCTACTCGAGCGCCTCTGGCGGCCGTTAGGAAAATTACATAAATTGGCCGCATCACTGAATAAGCCGCAAGGTTGAAAGTTTGGGAAAAAAGTAGCGGCTTATAGTCCGGAATTTACGGTACTTCATTATTCTACTCAAGTAGATATTTTTAGGTATCTGTACTTTACTTGAGTATTTATTTTTCTGGAAACTTTTTACTTTTATATTTTTTCATAAATATCTGTACTTTATGCTCCTTATATTCTGAGAATAGGCTCGTTACTTTTCCGAACTAAACAGATGTGATAGTATGTATAAAGGCTTTAAAAGGAAAATCAATGGAGAAAAGAAATTGTGACTTTTTATAGAATAATCATGACTTTTATCTCAAGATTGTGACTTTTTATTTTACAATTTTGACTTTTTTATCTCAGGATTTTTATGTTATCTCATAATTCTGACTCTTTCTCTTAATTGTGCATTTTTTATCTCATAATTTTAATGGTTAATCTCACTTTTTATCTCACAATTATGCAGTTTTTAATATATCTATGCCTCTTTTTTTTCTTTTTTTCTTTTTTTTTTAAATCTCATGATGATTTCTGTGGCAATTTTTAAAAAATGTTCTACTCATTCCCACGAAATTTGAATACAGTGACATGATCAAACTCATTATCTACACAGTTTTTAAGGGCTTTATTTTTTGGATACTTTCGAAACTTTTATTAAGTATTATTACATTCATGGCCTTTTATTTTCATTTATTTACTTTATTATAATTGAGAAATTGTACTTTTAAAAAAATTAACATTTACTTAAGTAAAGCAGTTGAACTAATACTTTTACTTTTACCAGAGTATTTTTTTTCACACAAGTAGCTGTACTTCTATTTAAGTACTGCATGTGAGTACTTTTACCACCTCAGCTCTGTTGTTGTTTGGTGGTTTCTTTTGTCTTTTTGTTTTGTCTGATTTATGTCTTGTTGTTTATCTGTCCACAATGTCCTGTGAACTATCAGTAATATAAAAAAGAAAGCATCCATATAAGCACAAAGACCAAACACACTGACAATATGTTACCACATTGGTAAAATTCCAAATTTCAGGTTATACACTTTTTTTTTTTTATAATAGGCTAGTCTTTTTTATTACATTTAAAAACTAAAACAGACATTTTTTTTTCACAATTTATTGTTTATTATGATTAAGGTCTGATCTATTTTAGATTGAATTTCTGTCAAATGATTAACTTCCTTAATTATTATTTTCAGTGTAATTTTAACATTTCACATATTCATGCCAGGGGCCAGATTGGACCCATTGGAGGGCTGATTTTGGCCCCCGGGCCGGGCCGCATGTTTGACACCTCTGGTATAGATGCAGTCCTGTCCGCTCCAGCATTTCAACGCGACATTGCAATTTTAACCAATCACTGCGAGTTTCCTGCAAAATGTGACCAATCATTTGCGACGTCTTGAGCTGCTCCTTCTGCCTTTTCCTGTTTACATTACACTACGAAGTTACCTGCACGGCCAACAGTTCACATTTGACGACTAAAATGATGCACTAGTACCAACAGGTGCATTTGGAAGAGTACTTTTTTAGCTACATTTTTGTCATCCAGGTAATATTTTATTTGTCATATTTGAAAGGTTGTCTTAATATCTCAGTGTCTTTGTTCTATTTTTGTCAGAGAAACTGTCTCTACTACACAGTACACAGTACTAGTAATAATGTTTTTGTTTTGTTTTACTGACTGAGACATTTATATTATGTTTTATAACTTCATGTAGTGTTGTGATGTCATACACAGTAAATTTTGCAGTGTTAAATCAACACTTAGAGAGTTTATTTAACTTCTTCTAGAGTGTATTTGGTCCCATTGTCTTCAAATTAACACTACAAAACGTACAGTGTAGGTACTTTCACCTTTGACCCAACAGGTACATTTGCAAAAACAGATAACTTCATTTTTCTTTTTCTTTTTTTCACAAAATGGCATTTTTTTTACGCAGTGCATATGATGGCAGATGATGATGTGTTTATGGCCCAGGTTCCCCCGTCGAGGTCGCCCTCCTTCTACACTGTAGATTTTGCAGTGTTAATTTGGAGACAATGGGACCAAATACACTCTAGAAAAAGTTAAATAAACTCTCTAAGAGTTGATTTAACACTGCAAAATTTACTGTGTAGCGATCCAAGTGTGTCTTCTAGGGTTGGGGTCCCATTTTCTCAACCTGCTTTGGACTGTGTTTCTTCCCCTCGTCATGACTGACCCTCTCAACAGGATTCTACTGTTGTTGGGACTGAAGGACAGCGCAGTCGTTATGGGCGGCTGATTAGACCTCCACCAAGATACTAATGGACTTTTCCTGGATTTCCCTTCCGGGTGTTTGGGGGGCGGTTGTGTGGAGGTCGATAGGGGGCAGGACTGAGGGATGGGGGGGGGTGTGGTTGGAGTTGAGTTGTTCCGGTGCACTCTGGTTTTGGCATTTGAAGAATAAAGAGCATCTTAACCTTCAGCTCATGTCGTCTCCTCATTCCTGACACATTATTATTTATTTCATTTGGTAAAGTCTATTAATACACTATATTACCAAAAGTATTCACTCACCTGCCTTGACTTCCATATGAACTTAACATCCCATTGTTAATCCATACAGTCATATGGGTTCACCCTTCACAGCTACACTAGCTTCAACTCTTTTGGGAAGGTTTTCCACAAGGTTTAGGAGTGTGTTTATGGGACCATTCCTCCCACAAGCATTTGTCAGATCACACACTGACATTGGACCGAAGGCCTGGCTCTCAGTGTGTGCTCTAATTCATCCTAAAAGTGTTCTGTGGAGTTGAGGTCAGGACTCTGTTCAGGACAGTTACATTCATCCACATCAAACTCTCTCACCTATGTCTGTATGGACCTTACTTTATGCACTACTGGTCTAACAAACTTGGCAGCATGAAAATATCCAAAGTCTCTCTCACACACACACACACACACACACACACACACACACACACACACACACACACACACACACTTGCAGAATACAGAATTGTCATATTAAACTCCATAGATTAAAAATGGGATGTCACATGAGTGTATTTCAAGGCAGGTGAGTGAATACTTTTGGTAATATAGTGTATATCAAATCAATGACTATTACCTGGAATGTAGAGTAAAAAAAAAAAATGCCATTTTGTGAATAAAACTAAAAATGGATTTATCTATTTTTGTAATCTCCATAATCATTAATTTTCCATCTCGGTAAAAGCTACTTTTGATGACCATATCACAATGACTTTCAATACATTTTCCAGTCACTAAATATTATTGCATTTTGATTAGAAAAAGGGAAAATCGCAACTATTTATTGCAACTTTCACTTCCTCCCACAAAACAGAAGCTTAAAAAACACCACAACGTTCAGTGCAATTTTTCAGAAAAGCTCATTCAACATCAGACATTTTAAGACGAAACCCTGGAAGGACTGATGAGTAAAGCACTGAACATGTAAGCTACTCTTTAGGGGCAGCCCTATATGTTAATTTATTTTTTATATCCTGGTTGGAGCACTTGTCACTTGTTATTTACCTGTGTTTTGACCTGTTGATAGTATTATGTTTTGTGTATATGTTTTTACTTCACTTTTACCTGCAACCAAATCTTCCTTCGGGTACAAATAGTTACCTTACCTTAATTGCTAATGCTAATATTAGCGGTTGTGTCTGTTAGCATCAGTCAGTACCAGACATAGAATATCCATAATAAAGTGACGACAGTGAATTAAACCATAAACCTTTTACAATGATCGACACATTATAGTATGGGTGAAGTTAGATCAAGAGTGTTTCCAGGTGGTGTCATGGCGGCATGTTGTTTGCATCATTAGTTTCAATATGTGCCGTGTTTATATGGTGGCGCTGTCGTCCTATACTAGGAACTTCTATTTCTGAACAAATGAAGATGTTATTACCCTATAGGCATGCTCGAAGAAGATTTTTTTTACAAAAATTATACTTAAAAACCCTCAGATATTTTGAAATCTGGAATTTTTCTAAATCCTGAGTTCATAAAATATTAATATGGTTATTTCCATATTTTCAAGATCATATTTCAGAATAAGAGCGAGTCATTGTAATTATCAAAACACTACATTCATTATGAATAATAAAAATTCTTCGTTGAAATTGGAAAAGAATATATACAAACACACACATGTAAAAATACATATGAATTTTATTACTTCTTTTTACTGGTATAACAATACAATATTTTACAGAGTTACAATTTGTCCTAAGGTCATTCTCTTTTATTAAGAGCTCGGAGTTTGGTCATTTACCATTTGACTGACATACCTCTAAATATAGATACATGCTGCCATGACACCTCCTGGAAACACTCTTGATCTAACCTCACTCATTATATTACATAATTCACTTCCTGCCTCCTTAGTGGGTGTGGTCAGAAGGGTGGTGAGCATTGTGGGAATGACAGAAATATATCAAATAATAATAATAATAATAATGGACCAATATCAATATATTTTTTTGTTATTATTACTTATTATCAGTTTGTTTTTCATCTCCTAGACCTTTACTTTCAGACACATAGACCTCACATTCCATTTTCTCCTGATCTATGGATCTTAACAATGTGATTTTAACCTCAGAACGTTTAAAGGTGTGACTTGCGAGAAATGTGAATGAATGAAACACAATCTGTCACTAACCTTCCAACAGATCAGTTGCCACAGTCATTAATCATCTGTGTCAACTTTCCTTTGTAAGTCAGAAAGTCACAGAACAGCACGAGGTTTATTTATTTATTTCTAATATCTTACATTGTTTACTCATTACTGTATATGGCTTATTGGTATCAGTATCTTATATGATTTTTATGAGTTTACAGTTTCTGTTTTTGCCTGAAGTGTGTGAGTGACTGATGCGTCACCAGAGAGGAGACAGGCTCTTACAAATATTTAAAACATTTTTACTCACATTTATTTTATTAAAACTAATTTGGAGACCATTTACAACCAGTATCCCTTTATATTCTTTACATTCCCAAAATAGACTCATTACTTTTTCAAACTAGACAAATGTGACAGTATGAAAAATAAGTCGTAAATCAGAAATCGTGATTTACTATATCATTATTTTGACTTTTTCGTGTAATTATCCACTTTTTTTCTTCATAATTCTGACTTTTTTCCCCCTCATAATTGTTTTTATCTCCTAATTCTGAATTTTTTTTACTCACAATTGACATTGTAATCTGATAACTTTTACTTTTTATCTCATGATTTATATATTTTTAATCTCATAATTATTATTTTTTTTTTTTTAATTTCACATTTATGACTTTGGAATTTTTCTTACATTTTCTGTCCATACCCACTAAACCATGACCCAATAAATAAACTCACCCCATGTTTACCATAAATAAAGCTGCATTTATCCTAACCACTAACAGTGTCAGTATTAGCATAAAAAAGCTATTTTTCAACCGTTGAACCAGATGTAATATGCCAGCATCTATAAAATTAAAAACATTTTAAACTAGAAAAGCACTCTGAGAACACAGACCTCCACCGACACCCCCCCCCCCTCACCCCCGATCACCACCAAAATCTAATCATTTCTAGATCTCCCCATTACCAACCCACCTTGAAAATTTTATCAAAATCCATCCATAAATTTTTGACTTATCTTGCTAACTAACTAACAGACAAACAAATAAGGTTATAATCGCTCACATTCTGTGGGTGGAGATAATTTTGGAATCACTGTGAGTTAACGATTTTTTTTAATAAAAGCTGCAGTTTACTAGCAAGATATAAACTACTACTGAACTACATTGTTTGAAACAGACGATAGACGTCTTCATTAAAAACTGAAAACTAATTGGCAGATGGCAGGCGGGTTCGTTACTGAAAATTGAGGGAAAATCGTTCGTGCAAATGGATAGCAGGTTTAAGAAGCAGATGAAAATATACGTCATCCGCACATCTCTAATGGCTACATATGTAGTTTCACACCACCAGAGGGTGAATGTGAGAGTGAATGAATCATGGGTCACTAATGTAAAAAAAAAAAAAGTGAGATATAAATCCAACCATTATCATTGTTACATAATTTCTACTAAACATCCATAAAATGAATACAGTATTAACATGTTCAGATGAATCTCCTCACAGTGAAAACATTTAGTTATAATATAAGAAGTATCTTTGTTTGAGAGATACTCAAAGGCAGGGGTCTTAAACTCCCGTCCTCGAGGGCCGGTGTCCTGCATGTTTTAGATATTGATTCAGTTTAACCCTTTAACTCCTGAGACGTTAGCAGTTCCACATAAAAAATATTACAATTAAGAAAAATAAGTCGTAAATCAGAAATTGTGATTTATTATATAATTATTTTGACTTTTTCATGATATTATCCATTTCTTATCTCATAATTAACTTTTTTTATCATAATTTTTTTTTTACTTTTTTTCTCGTAATTCTGACTTTTTTTTCCTCATAATTGTTTTTATCTCCTAATTCAGATTTTTTTTTGTCATTTTTACATTTTAATCTGATTATTTTTACTTTTTATCTCACGATTTATATATTTTTTAATCTCATAATTATGGGTTGTTGTTTTTTTATTTCCCATTTATAACTTTGGAATTTTTCCTACATTTTCTGTCCATACCCACTAAACCATGACCCAATAAAAAAAAAAAAAAAAACTCACTTTTAAACGCTTTATTTTTGGATATTTTTGAAAATGTTCCTGCTTAAATCAGTATTATTTCATCAATAGCAAAAAAAAAGGTGTTTTACTTTTTACTTCATTACAATAGAGAAGTTGTACTTTTTTACTTTTACTTCAGTAAAGGAGTTGAATCAGTACTTCTACTTTGACCAGAGTATTGTTTCACACCAGTATCTGTACTTCTATGTCAGTACTTTGACCACCTCTGGGTGCTAACCTCTCCTCTGTTTGACATAACAACAGCTCATGGATCTCAGTGTCTCCACAGTTCGACATCTTTCTGGTCTCTTTTATATGTTAGTTTACTGTACACAGCTCATTCTTATTTTTAAATCCCCCAGCGCAGGGATCACACTCATAATGTCATCCAAACATTGCACATTGGTTACACAGTTTTCTGAATTCATGACTCCACTACAGCTGCACAATATACTGTTTGAGCATATATTTTGTATTATTATTTGTATATTTTTTTTAAATAATTAATTTTTGTTATTATTTATTTCATATTCATTTATTTTTTATTTCATGTAATTTTTTATTTGTCACTTTTAAATGTATTTATTTATTCATTTATTTCTTTTTATTAATTTTTTTCATTATTTTATTTTCATTTATTTCTTTTTAATTATTAATTTATTTAATTATTTCAGCTTAAAGAAGGATGATACTGAAACATACATTCTGTATCGGCCACTAACCTGTTTGACCGTTTGCGTCGGCACCACACAGCTGTTATATACTCCTGTGTGTATATATATATATATATATATATATATATATATATATATATATATATATATATATATATTGCAGTGTTAAAAAAAAATCACAATGTCAGTTTTTTCTAATATCGTGCAGCTCTAAACTCTACTTTTATTACAGTTCTGTTACTACCTCCAGAAATGTTCCATTTTGTTTATACAGACATCATTGTGGAATAAAGGTTAAATATTCTTGTAACAAAAGTACTATATAAAAAAGACATAGGAAAAAGACTACTGTATTTTTCTGCACTATAGGGCGCACTGGATTATAAACCGCACTATCACTGAATGTTTTTTTTCCCCACATATAAGGCGTATTAAGTGAAATAAAACAGATAAGTCATTCAGTCAAACTTTATTAAACATGTTCACAATAACTGTCATGTTTGTTCAAACATTAATGAGTATATTCACAATAACTGCCAACCTTGCTGAGTGGTAAACACGTGACAAAACACTTTTATTCTGGTAAATCAAACGTATTCACAATAACTGTCGAAATTGTTCTGTTACAACATGTATAATACAACACGATACACTTTTTCATTTCAGTCCTTATACACACACACTATAATATTATGAAGTACAGTATGTTTTACTGCACTAAAAACAAGTAGAATTAATCCATATATAAAGTGCTCTGGATTATTATTATTATTATTAATTTTATTTTTTTTAATTAAAGGCTTTAAAGTGTGTGTCACCGTCCAGAAAATACAGTACTTATTTAAACCCTGAAATATACTTTCAGGATTAAAAAGACACGCACGATACTGAAATGTTTGTGTACTTCGAGGCGCAGGCTTAAATTGTGGAATGGGTTAAATAAAGATTTAATGACATTTAAAAAGATGTGCAAGAGTAATATTATTATATGAAAAACATACATTTGGAGTTGATTTTAAATATTACTGTTATTATTTCATATCAGGAAGCAAATATTAATATGATTTTTTGTCTTAATTGATGAAGAAGGGGCGGGACTTGATACGTTTTAGTTCCTCCCACTCCCTTTTGAATGTGTTATAGAACTGTATGACAAATCTGAATACTATGTCATTTATTTATTCCTCATTTATTTCTCTGGTTGTTTGCTTTTTTCTGTGACACGTTCAAAAATAAACTGAACTGAACTGAAATAAATCCTGTTGAATGCAACTTAATCTGTCTCAATTCTTCAGACTTCGTTTTTTTTATTTCCCGTTGGTAAAATATATACATCTACTATGTCAAATTAAGTACCACAAAATTGTACTTCGGGGGCAGTACTTGAATAAAAGTCCTTACCACTATCCTCAGACACAAAGGGACAAAGCTCAAGTAGTACTTACTTCAGTCTCTCTCTCTCTCTCTCTCTCTCTCTCTCTCTCTCTCTCTCTCTCTCTCTCTCTCTCTCTCAGACACGTGGATGTGAACACACCTCACTAAACAAACACTGATTGATCCAACATACTTCTTTTGGTCGATTCGTTTTCGTGCGATTATTCAACACGTCAATAGAATGACAATATGAATACCAGAAAACAGGTTTAAAGGAACGAGCCAGTATTCTCTTACTGATTGAGACCTACTTTGTCACATTAATCACACTCACAAAATGTAGATAAGAGCAAACACAGAGGACGACTTGTCACAGTGTATGTCATCACACCTCAACGCAACCGTTGAATACCACACAAAAGACCTAATCTCAAGGTCAGGTGAATGTATACTGTATGTGAGAACACCCGGTCCCATGTAGACTGCCATTTTTTTTTTCTAAGGGACCACAGAGCTAGAAAAACAGGTCCTCTGAGGGCCTCGTCATCTGTTCCAAGAGCCTTAATGTCTGCGGCGTATTTGAGTGGAAAAGCCAACACCAAAAATAAAAGAAGTTTGGACTGTGCTTTGTCTAATCTCCTTAAATTTTATATAAACACGCATGCTTCACTAATAAACAGACAATGATCCCCTTTTACTACATTTAGTATAAACAGTGTAATGAATGAGATGCAGGGTTTTTACCATATGGTCAATATGACAAGATGAAATGTTTAATAGGAAACACATATGCACACATGTACCACAAAAAGCTGGCACAACAAACTTTTTTTTTTTTCTCCTCTCAAATTATAACCACATGTTGGAATATATTCCTTCCCGGTGACTCACGCTGAATGGAAGAAAAGTCTAAAGGTAGAGTTAGTGTTAAAAAAAAAAAAACACAAAAAAAACACTAGTTTAAGTCAAACCTGCATTCAACTTTAATGTATAGTCCTATAGGACGAAGTCTACACAGGCATTCACCTTGCTCAATATACAAAGACAGGGAAGAGACTGTGTATTATCTCACCTGTGATCTTCAAATTACAGACCTCTACAGTTTGCATGATAACAAAGTACTGTGATGCATACCAGGGAGTGTACAGCTACGGCATTAGGCTTGTAAAAATGTCCTTTTTCAAGAGTTATAGACCCAATAATCAAGTTGTACAATTTTCTGTAGCCATGTTGTTGGGTTTTTTTCTATCTGTTTTTAGGACTGGAAGTGGAAAGAGGGCAGCAAACAGTATTTAGCAGTGCCAGCCAACATGGAGCCCTGCTCTCTGTGCTCTTAAACTACAATAACAATACTGTTCAGCTTTTACTATGTTCAGTAACTGCTACCTGGATGACTTAATCCTCTGCAAACGCCAGGCAGCGGGGGTGGAAAGTCACTAGAATTTCACTTTTTTAAATTCCTCATAGAATAGAATAGAATAGAATAGAATAGAATAGAATAGAATAGAATAGAATAGAATAGAATAGAATAGAATAGAATAGAATAGCCACCTATTCTTATTTAATAAGCTTTGCTTCTGCCTGAGCCTTTGTCAGTCAAATTCTGTATTGTTCTCTTTTTTGCAGCTTTGAAGTGAATATACGACTGAAATAAACTAAACTAAGAATAGAATAGTTATAGCTGGATGATTGCAGTTTAACAGAATGGGAGATGGATTGGAATAGACTGTCATAGTAAAATCAGTTTAAATAAAATAGACACTAAGAGAACAGAGTAGTAGTAGAAGTGCAATAAAACCAAAAGATAAATGGACATGTTTATTCTGTTATTATTTGTTCTATTTCTATGTATTGTTTTTTGAAAATTGTTAAACATACAAAAGTTAAAATGTTAAAGAGGAAAGTGGTTATGACTTTTTTTTCCTATTCCTTCAGGATGAGCAGAATAGAACAGAACATAAAGGACATGCATCAGTAGAACAGCATAGAACTAAAGTCAATAGAAACCGATATTTTTGCTGGTTTTTTTTTCCTCCATTGTCTTAATGTTTATAACCAGAACCCTAACTACTGTTTAAAAAAAACAACCATTCAAGATGAAATAAAATAAACTTCATACACATGTGTTAAACAGAGTAGAATAACAACAGTTTGTCAGCTCGTACCTCCAGACTCTTGCAGGACTCTCCTCTCCTCTGCTCTGCCGTAAAGTGCGTCTCCTTCCGGGGGTGCGTCACATTCCGTGCGTCGGTAAAGAACTCCACCCAAACCCCCTCCCCTAACACCTCGGTGTGCACCTTTAGAGTTACCGGACAGACAGACAGACGGACTCTAGACCCCAGACTGATGGAGGGGTCGGTGTGTGTGTGTCCGGTCCACAAACAGCCCAGCAGAGCCTCTGGTGATCCGGGATCCCGAACGAGGAAGGAGCGGAGTCCTGAGGGGCAGGGCCGGGCTTTCCCACCGGTGAGACTCCTCCCAGGCCCCGGTGTTCACTGGGAACACACACCCATTGGAAGATGATTTCCAGTGGCGTATTTCAAACCTAATGTCTAGAAACAAAGGTGTGAACACAGACTTTAACGTCGAAAAACAAGGGAAGAAGTGTCAGCTCCAGTCCACAGGCCCAGGGCCGTTCATAGGGTACAGGGGGGTCACAGCCAATTACAATGTGTGTGTGTGTGTGTGTGTGTGTGTGGGGGGGGGGGGGGGTCTAGGGTGTGGCACTTGAGCAAAATGTTCTGAATATATCATCAGAAAATTAACAAACAATTATCCAGTAATGGTTAAATTTTTATATTAAAAAAGTAATAGCCTATATGGCCAAAAATTATAACAAAAAATGTGTTTTTCCTCAATTAAACATTTTTTCAATTCATAAGTCAAAATTATGAGATAAAAAGTCAAAATGATGTGGTAAAAAGTAAAAATAAAAAAAAAAAAACATATATATAAAATAAAAAAAGAGATAAAAAGTCAAAATTATGAGATTAAAAAACTGATTTTACAGACACTGTTCCTCTTTTTTCTTACAAAAATGTTTTGTCCATGTCAGGGGAGACGACTAAAAATATGTTCCTCAGGGGGAACATCAGTGAAAAAAGTTCTAGAACCACTGTCTTAGGGTAAATGTCACAGAACAAGACATAGTTTAGTTAACTTAGTTTAACAACAGTAACATTTCTCATTACTTACTGGTTAATGACTGTTTGTTAACACCATGAAGAAGAGCTGTTTACATTAACACTGAACTAAGGTGCGCTTCATTTAAATATGCTGTTGTGCTGCCCGGGCGGGTAAACAGTTTAAACCATAGATATTGTAACAGCCCCGAAATGTTATTGATGTTTGTTTGGTGTGATTGTGACGACAGTAACTGTTTATCCTGAAATAAAAAGTAGGTGAGACCAACTCTGTCTGTTTCCTGGATCCAGTAACGATACAATATATAAACTCAGGAAAAAGTGGAGGATATGAAATCATCTGGTTGGAGAAGTGGGGGTGTCACAACATCCCCATCCCCCATGGGTGCGACGCCCATGATAGGGTATCTTGGGGTTCCAAGCTAGCAATCCCTGAGGCTCCCACCAGTGGATACTGCAAAAAAAAAAAAAAAAAAAAAAAAAAAAAAATATATATATATATATATATATATATGTTTTTTTAAACAGACAATTTCCAGGACATTACAGATGAAAAGGGAAAAAAGTTCTCAAAATGATATCCAACACTAACAACAGAAATATGTTTATGTAACTCTTCTTTATTCCAAAAGTGCACTGTCAATTAGTAGGATTTGTAAGATTACAAAAATACAAATATGAGTGAATGCATTTTTAAAAATGACATTTTTTTGTTCTTTTTTAATAAACTAATTAAAAATAATAAAGTAAAAAATCAATACACTTAAAAAATTAATGTGTGTTGTACAGGTACAGACTGAAAACAGAGGGGGCAAGGCTGCACAAGGGAGTTTGTTACTGCGGTGTCATCCCATTGTTAATCTGGTCTAACATTGTTTGGCAGAGATTATTGTAATCAGAGTGTGTGTGTGTGTGTGTGTGTGTGTGTGTGTGTGTGTGCAGAGACATATTATGCTATAACTCAATGAATACCTGAGATATCATCATGAAATGATATGAACATATAGTTAATGTGCATCAGATACAATGATCCATTTGAGTAAAGATCAAAGGTCAAGGTCGTATTTAGCAGAAAGGTCAAAATCACATTATTGGCTCTAATTCATGAACAGGTTGTCATAGGAATTTGAGTTTGGCACAAAATAAACATTTTCTAAATACTGTTTTTTATATGTTGAACAAAACCAACAAAAAAGCATAAAAGAAGGAAACTAGAAAAGCACTCTGAGAGCGCAGAGGACCCCCCTGGGATGACCACCAAAACCTAATCATTTCTAGACATCCCCATTACTGATCTACCCTGAAAACTCCATCAAAATCTGTCCATAACTTTATCTCGTACATAAACAAACCAACCAACCAACGTCAGTAGAACATAACCTCTTTGGCAGAGGTAAAAAAAGACAACAACAAAAAAACATTTGCCCATTGTTGTTGATGTTGTTGAACATTTTGGCAGATTGAGGGGGGGGGGTCCTAGTGGGTGGGGCTCCAAGCAACTGCCTGCCTCCCATGTCTTCAAGCCCCACCCCTGCACAGGCTTTTGGTTTTTAGTTCAGATAGACTTTGGTCAAACAGGACTGGCATTGTCTGGCACCAGTCTGAAGCAAGACATTCTTTGGAGACCATTTGCATCTAAAACACTGCATATAAATCACCTGCTGTTTCCCCCATAGCAATGGAGCCATGCCGACTCAGCAGGTTCTTTTCTACACGAGGCCTTTATAACCAGCCAATGTGCTGCAGGCTGCTCCACTTGCTGCAAACAGGAGCTGGATTTCAGTAGAAAACCGTTTAGGTCATAAAGTGCAGCTTAAGTCGTTCCCATGAGTGATCTGATCTCACACAAATAATCCAGTCCCTATAACACAGGTGTTAAACATAAGGACCGGGAGCCAAATCAGGCCCCCTAAAGGGTCCAATCTGGTCTGTAAGATGAATAATAATGAAAATATTAAAGGTGTAAAAACTATTTTAACCTCCTGGGACCCAGTAGTTAAACATTGTTTGCCATTTTACATGAAATAATTGCCTTAATTGGAAATAGCATGATGCAACAGTTTATTCATACATTTACAATATACATTTTTAAATTTTTTTTTAACATAATGTCCTTTTCAGTGGACATTTTTTATTAATTATTTTTAAATAAAAGTGTGAAATTCTTGTCCACTACAGAGGACAAAAAATGTATTGCTGGGACTCAGGAGGTTAATTCAGGTTCTACATACAGAATAATTAGATCTGAATTGGGTCAGAGATGATACATAAAATATGATCATAATTACCTGTAAATAATGAAAACTGCTGATTTTAAAGAGGACATATCATGCAAAATGCACTTAATGTTTTTCCAACAAATATGTGTTGTTTGTGTGTGTGGAGACCCTTAAATTATGAACAAAAACATCCACTCTTCTTTTCTCTCCACCCATTTCTTGTTGGAGGGAGATGAAAACACTCCATTTTGGATTTTCTATTCTTCATACGTCACATGTATTTGAATACCCCACCCCATCAGCTCAGCTAACCCCACCTACTGGTCACAGACTCACAGATCCTCCATGGGACGGCCATGGCTCAATTGGGAGAGCGGGTCGTCCACTGACTGAAGGGTTGGCGGTTCGGTTCCCGAACCGCCAGTGACACACCAGTGTCACTCACACTGGTGTATGAATGTGTGGTGGTGGTCAGAGGGGCACACTTCTGTCAGTCTGCCCCAGGGCAACTGTGACTACATATGTAGTTTACCACCACCAGAGGGAACATGTGAGAGTGAATGAATAATGGATCAATAATGTAAAGCGCTTTGGGTGCCTTGAAAAGCGCAATAGAAATGTAATCTATTATTATTATTATTATTGTTCTCTGTCGTAGTCCTGGTGTGCGTCCGGTCATTGAGGTCTGAGCCTTGGTCGCTGTGCGTGTATTCAGGTCTGTGGTTGGTCTAACCTGACCTGGTCTGTGGGTCCATCTCTGCATCAATGTGGTATTTTGACCAAAGCATGTGACAAACAGGTCAGGCCTGTTTCCTATCTTGACCAGGACCTCCTTGTAAAAGAGGTTCTTAATCTTAATTGGATATTTCCTTGTTAAATAAAGATAAGGAATTTCCAAATTGTGAGATCAATAAAGTATTTGTATTCTATACTAATGAATGAATACATTCTTATCATAGGGTCAGGGGTCACATTAAATAATGACTTTAACCTTTGAAACCCATTTAGTTTAGTTTGTGTGTCTTTGTGTAAGGGTTAATAATTTGGTCTTTAAGGGTTAAATATGGAGGTCTGTGTCTTTAAGGGTTAACATTAGGGTCTTTACGGGTAAACATTCTGGGCCTCTGGGAGATATACTAGCTATTTTTACATGGGAGTTTTTATTCCTGTTCATTTCAGAATAAAAGTTAATTCTTTTTTAAGATGACCATGTCAACACCGAAGTCCAGTTGAAAATTATGATTGATTGATTGATTGATTGATTGATTCATTCATTCATTCATTCATTCATTCATTCATTCATTCAACTTTTACTTTTTGGTCATTTGCAGACCGTGTCCCTTGTACATTTAAGAGGAACACTTTATAATACCTACACACAATTGACTATGTATTAACCATTTATTACCTATTTATAAATGAGTCGTTCATTATGTATCAAGCATCATGTACAGTATCTATTGTGAATTGGAAACAGTTCTTCCTCAGGTTGATCTTGTGGGTTTTTCTTTTTCGCCTCCATCTCCTGCTGTGTTTTATTTACTTACTCTCAAACATGTCAGCGATAGTGACATTAGCTCAAGGCGTCACACAGGTACAGGTCGACCATCACTGTGTGTGTGTGTGTGTGTGTGTGAGTGTGTGAGTGTGAGTGTGTGTGTGTGTGTGTGTGTGTGTGTGTGAGTGTGTGTGTGTGTGTGTGTGTGTGTGTGTGTGTGTGTGTGTGTGTGTGTGTGTGGGTGTGTGTGTGTGTGTGAGTGAGTGTGAGTGAGTCTGAGTGTGAGTGTGAGTGAGTGTGAGTGTGAGTGTGTGTGTGTGTGAGTGTGAGTGAGTCTGAGTGTGAGTGTGAGTGTGTGTGAGTGTGAGTGTGAGTGTGAGTGTGTGTGTGTGTGTGTGTGTGTGTGTGTGTGTGTGTGTGTGTGTGTTTTATATGGACTGTCCTTTGTCCTGAGACGTGTCTATCAGACAGAACACACCTTATTTTGTGTCCTCTGATAGGCATACACTTATGAGTATGGTTGTGTGCACAGTCCTGCTCCTATGGGTGTGTCTACCTGTCTGTGCACCCGTAGTCCTGCCTTCATACACTCTCACACTCATACAAAACAGAAGTCGTACTTATCAGCTTTGCCTGTTTCTGTCCATGCAAATGTGCAACTCTCAGCCAGACAGATATGAAATGAGATCTGACTGTGCATGTGTCACATTGAGACTCTAAATGTTGTGCACTGCATGTGTGTAATGATATCTAATGACAGGAGCGCAGAGGAGAGAAAGTAACACAAGTGTCTGCTTACATGAACGTTGTTTAATAACCAACTCTAGCAGGTATAGAAGCAGTGAAGAGCAGGGTGCGGCTGCTTCAAGGAATGTGCTTAAGGCATTGTACCACGCCCAGCCTCCATCTCTCTCTCTCTCTCTCTCTCTCTCTCTCTCTCTCTCTCTCTCTCTCTCTCTCTCTCTCTCTCTCTCTCACCCTTCCTCCTTCCCCTCTGACTCACCTGGCAGCATTGATCAGGTACGCAGGTTCAAACATGAGTCCAACCAGCAACTTTATTAAATTGACTACATTTATTGTTGACATATCATGTTAGTTGTGTTCAGTATTTGTGTAATGGAGAACACATACGCAAACAGAAATACTGTTCCTTTCATTACAAGCAAACTTTAAAGGAGATTTTTTTTACCATACGTTTGCAACTTTGCAAAAGGACACAAACTCTTTTTGATTAATATGACATTTATGTGACACAAATTCCTCACCAAAATGTTAGTAGTTTGATACCATGTTACTTGTTCTTCACTAGATTATCTTTCATACTAAAACTGTGGTTAGTATCAGTATCCATTTTTGGGAAAAACAGAGGCTAAAAATTTAAAATACACACACACACACACACACACACACCACATTCTCTAAAACATAAATATAGGATTAACCACCCACTTGCTTTTGTCACATAAACTAATTATAAATATAGCCTATATTTATAATTAGTTTAGAATCTCCATGTATCTATAACTTATTACCTATATTTTATAGGTAATAACTTGTAGATAGATGGAGATTGTTAAACTAATCTATTATGCTGTGAGGATAGTGAAAATGAACTCAATGAAAAAGCCAAAATGATTTTCTTTAAATGTATTATTTATTAATTTTTCATAATCATTATGAATGAATGAATGAATGAATGAATGAACTTTTATTTGGTTATGCATATAAAAAAACTAAAATAACAACAAACAGCTTCACATTTAACAACATAAAAATATTCATAACAATAAAAAGGGTTGAACAGAAGCAGTGTTTTTTAAGCCTCCCTGTACATTATTACAAAACTAGTTCAGAGACTATTCATTTGACTGTTTTTAAATCTTTCTTAACACTATGTTAATGAGATCTACTACATTTTGTTTGCCATATTGTAACCACATAATACAGATAACCAGAAATATAGTCGTCTAACAAAGTACTACCACCTGCAGCATTTACACTAAAGATGAATCACAGTTTTGTGTAGATTTTGTATGTTTTACGCACTGCTTGTTTTAGACTTGGTCACCTGATTTTAATATAATATAATATATGTAAAATCAGTTACTCGTCTATGTAAAGTACTTTGTAGTGGTTTTGGGTCACCTGTAACTTTGTTGTTTTTTCAGAAGTGAAATAACAAAACATATTTATTTCTCATTCTCTCTTTTCAGATACAAGAAAATTCTGGATACGTGTGCAGAGCCAAAAAACACACATGTAATAGTGAAGTAAGCATGTGTAAAGGTTAAAACTGTTTTGTTATGTGACCTCTGGCCCCGTAAAGAAGAAGAAGCACAGTTATATCAAGTGTTAAATAAAACCTGGCCCATATATCAGAAAATTAATGCAATACATTTAATTTGGTCAAACAAGAGTGTTAAAAACAGGTTAAATATAAAGGCAGGTTACACGAAATATAAACACTTTGACTTTTAGGAGCTGGTTTCTCCATGAAGCTTTTGTTTTTACTTAGAAATGCATTTCTGTATCATTAGAACTTTATAAAACTAATCAGCCCAATGTTCAACTAAACATTTTGTACAATTTTATATACAAAGAAGTACATTTTTCAAGGTTTATATGACAGAAATGATGAGAGATGTCTTTTTGAGACAACATTCCATTTCCTCTCTTTAAAGTCACATGGTATATGACCACAGCTGTGTTTAAGTAGCTTTTATCCTGACATTTATTAAAGGGATTGTTCACTATTTTTCACATGAATCTGTATGGCATCACCGATCTGCTTCTCTCTCTCTCTTTAACTCGCCCCTCTCTCTTTTTCCTCTGGTGCACCCACAGTGACTTAACCCCAACACTGTCCTGTGAGCCGAGTTCTGGTCCAGCTCACAGTGCACCTTAGCAAACTACTTTCATCAGTTGTTCGGCAGTGTTTGCGGCTGCTACGTGCAGGCGCACAGCTGTTATCAGTGACAACGTGCATTGATCGCTATTGAGAGAAAGTAGCTCCAAGCGATTACGAGATGTGACTTTTGTTCTGTGACGGTTTTGTTATGTGAATAAATCACTCATTCAAACACATACTGTTTTGAGAAGAAACACATTGTATTTTGTTGACCCCAGGAAACCTGACGGGACTACTTTCGCTTTAACCAAAACTGGACCAGAACTCGACTCACAGGACACTGTCAGGGGTAAAGTCACTGTGGGTGCACCAGAGTAAAGACGCTAATTCCATACAAATGAATGTGAAAAATGGTGAAATAACCCTTTAACGCATCCCTTATTGACACAGATCAGGCCAGACTAGATAGAACGCTGTTGAGTAATAAAGAGGTCAGACTGTTAGTTTCCTCTGGTCTCATCTGTCTTTCTTTCTGTTTCTACTGTGTCTCTACAGCCTGCATCTCTGTGGCCCTGTGAGCCTACCCAGCATGCTTTTCTCACGCTGTAATGTCACACCTGAGTATAAGGTGACTCTCTGGAGCCTCCAGCTTTGAGGTCATCTTTACACCACTGTGCTGGGAGGAAAAGGTGCACACTCATGTCCACTGTAATACTGCACAGTATACGGATAGCAGTGTGTCACGTGTGTGTGTGTGTGTGTGTGTGTGTGTGTGTGTGTATACAGACCATCCTGTCAATGACACGTCACTTTACATTCCCATTACCACTTAGCATATAATGATATTTCACCTTTTAGTTCTGCAAGATCCTGCAAAAAGTGGTACCTCACTAATAGCTAAAGACCAAGTGTAAAACACAATCACCACTAAGTAAAACAATACTATATGGACGTGTGTGTGCAATTGAGATTATCAGTTACATAATTGTCATTGTGTCCTCCTGGTAGAAAAATCAATGTAAAGGATGTTTAAATGAGAGTGTGTGTTTGACAAACCTGCATGTGCGTGTTATCAGATGTGTGTTTTTATTTGCTTCAGCAGGAGTAGATCTTGGGTGGGGCGTCATCATGAACCATAAACAACTCAGATATAAATGCTGGACAGAAAGTCTCTTCAGCAAAAGCAAGAATGTTACTTTACAGCTATGTGGTGTGTAATAAAAAGAAAAGAGCCAGAGCTGCATACCTGTGACAGGTGTTGTCTTCCTAATGTTATTATTAACCCACATGAAATGACAGTAATGATTATTGAAGTACCAGGTAACTGCACTCTAAAAAGTCATCCATGGCATCTGTTGAAATGACTTGAATTATAGTGTTCATGTAAATACAAAAATTGCATTGTTTGTTACAGGTTAAATTTATGTGCTGAAGTTATGATTTAAATCTTTGGCTTCACTCAAAATTTCAAAATGTTGAACCACATTAAAATATACCATTGTCCCCCTTCCCCTGTTGAAAATCAATACAATATTGACCAAAAAAAATAAAAAATACACCATTGTTAAGACAAATATGATGAAAATCTAGTTGCACTGAGACACAAAAGCACTCTCATAACTGACTCTGTTCCTGGTTTTAGTTATTAGAGTGTATAGGTACAAAGTAATCAAGTTATTAGACCAACTTAATGACACTACTAAGACGACTGTTACTAATTACTAGTTACACTGAGGTTCAAAATAGAAAACTTTTTTTTAAAGCTTTCTGTTTGTCTGTTTGACTCTTACAAGTTCACAGGTAATAATAATAATAATAATAATAATAATAATAATAATAATAATAATAATAATAATAATAATAATAATAATAATAATAATAATAATAATAATAATAATAATGTACTGGATTTATATAGCGCTTTTCAAGGCACCCATCGTTCATCCACTCTCACATTCTCACTCTATGTAATTATCAGGACGAGTGGGGTGAAATACAACTGGCCTTGTTTTGGAGTCAGCTGGGGTAAATGAATGTAGTCAAATGCACTTTGGTTTTCTAAGCAGCTCCATGTGTTTCACCTTCAGGTTGCTGTTTTATTGAATGCAGCTACTTGTTCAAATGAGTTTAAAAGGCAGTATTTAGTGACATCCAATGGACAATTTAGATGTTACAACCACCTGAGCCACCTGCTTATCCTCTGTCCTATGACTGATTTACAATGTTCACATCGCTGGGCATTTATAAATTAACCCTTTGATTCATCCTGGTCACTCTAGTGGACAGTTTTTCTACAGTTGTTCTCTTGTATATTCATGGGTTTTGTTGTTTTAGTTCCATATCAGTCAGTTCATATCATTACTATAACTGGTCTGTTCTTAATACCTGATCTGCACTAACATGTTTACCTGTAAATCAATTACTTGTTATTTTAACTGTAATTAACAGTCTTCTTAAATCAAAACTGCATTGAAACATTTTTATTTCATAGTATTTTGATATTTAATTTTAAATACATGTTTCTTTACTTCAAATTTTAAATACATGTTGCCCAGCTAAGTAGAAATTTTTTAACTGTATTAAAAAGGTTCATTAAACTATTTCAATCACATTTCTTTTTTCATTCCTAAAGAGGAATAAAAACTCTTAGGAAAAAAATCTTGACTAAGGTTCTCATAATTAATGCATCAAAGCGTTAAGAAATGTTGACATCTCTTTACATATAACACAATTCATATGGTGCAGTTTGGTAAATGAGTTACACACTGATGTTTTTAGGAAGAGTTTAAGTTTATGTGTGTGTTTAAATAAATGACACAGTCACACCAGGGCAGGAGCAGGTTAATCCTGTTTTCACCAAAAAAAATGTAATTTTCCTAGAACATCTTATATGGGCTGTGAGTAAAAAGTGTTTGTCAACCAGCAGGCAGATCATATGAAGGTATCAACATGCAACAATGATGGATGCCAACTATAACAAAGAAGAAGAAGAAGCAACAGTTTTCAGTGAAGAATGTTTTCACAAGTATTTTAGGATACATATTTATTATCTCTTAATTTATCCTGTTTGTGGTGACACTGCCATATATTGTCACGGGTGAATTCTTCTTCTTCTTCTTTTTAATGTATTTTGACTGGTAACCATGGTGATATGCAGGGTTTGGGTCACATAGGAACAGGAATGAACCACAAAGTTATATAAGTGAGTCACTGGCACAGAGTTCAGGAGTCCGTAGCCACAATTTTTGTTGACTGTTTCTTTTGTTCAGTTTATTTTTCTTTACAACATTCACAAACAGTGCTTTTATTAACTGAACCAATATGAAGTTGTCTTAACACTGTCTAAACCGTTTGGTAGAGGTAACTTTGAACCCTGGTATCTAGTCTAAATGTAAGTCTTTGACACCAAACTTCTTGGGCAGTCAGTGATATATTCAGCTCATGCTAGTGTTCTTTGATATTTTAGGGGTCATTATTTATTAAATAAGACTGTAGGATGAAGGCGAGTTTCTTCTTTCTTGGCAAACCTGTCGCTAATCTTTTCCACTTCCTGACAATAAACACTCACATGACTCAACCAGCCAATCAGGAGCCAGCAACACCAAGATTCGCAAATGTGATCCAGAAAGGCAGATTCAACAAATAATAAGAATAATTAAATGTGTAAATCATAATTCTGTAAATACAAATGTGTAAAATATGTATCACACAAAACAATAGCGATCTAACTATCATTTTCTCACCTTTCCTAAAATGTTGCAGTTACCACCTAACTTTTCTTTTTCATCATTTTCTTTTATTTCCTCTGCTTTATAAAGGCTTAAGGTGAGTGCGATAGCATATTATTTATTTGTTTATTTATTTGTTTATTTATAAATCTAAATCCAGGTATTTTGTTTAAATTTTGAAGAGTTTAAATACAATGACATACTACACAACAATTAAACAATGTAGGTTCACACAAGCACACACTCACACACACACACACACACACACACACACACACACACACACACACACACACACACACACACACACACAGTCATGTTCAGTTTTCTCTATACTTTTGTATAAGAATAATCTTAAACAACAGAAAATCACCCAAAACCGAAGCTCACTGCCAGAAAGAAAAGCAACATCAGTTATGTGGAATTATTTCTTTGTATTTATTTATTTATTAGTATTTATTATTTATTGAATTTATTTATGTCAATGGGTTTTTTTATTTATTTACACACACACACACACACACGCACACACACACACACACACACACACACACACAAAGGTATGGTTTTTGGAGGGGATTTTTTTTCTGCCTCCGTGGTGGTGGAATTGGCCTGGATGCTGGGGGATATTCCCAGCCTGAAATCCTGATCCAGTGCGACCCTGACTCTTGTAACAAAGTTGTGAAATTGGACCAAACTTTTCCAGTCTTTGTGCTGACCTCATTGCTGTTCCACATTCAGTCTCTAGGTGGCGACAAGTTGCATCATGTTATGGTCTGACTCTGTTGTTGCACACACCAGGGTTAGGTGGAAAAAGGGTTGAATAACAAAACAGGAAGAAAAAAGTAAAAGATATGAGAAGAGAGGGCAAGAAGTTTTAGCTTCAACTAGAAAATGGGAACAAGGTAGACAATGAGATTTGTGTTTATAATTAATGGATTATAGCTAAATTGCTTATCTTCCACTAACAGCATTTAATGTATTTTTTGTTCTTTGTTGTATTTAGGTCTTGCATTGGCCTGTGATTACCTGAGCAAGAAACATCAGAAACAATCAGGTCAGGATACCTTTTTCTCAAGCTATAAACTACAGTATTTAATGTATATTTCTTTTAAAGATAGAAAAGAATATGCTTTATTGTCATTGCAGATTACTATTGTACAGTGCAGTGAAATTTGGTTTATGTCGTGTAAGATAAAATACACACATCAACTGTAGAATAAAAAGTAGAAATGTAAAGAAAACAAAATGTGCAAATAAATTTAAAGCAGGTTCATTATTAAGGTATGATGTTAAATAATACATTTAGGCTCATACCATGGAGGATAAACAACGTTTTCCACTTATTTTCCACAATTTTTCCTTTTGGATATAAGAGTACTTTCAAAAGTAGTTACAACAGTATGATAGTTGAGTGATTTGTCCTTGTTGGTGGTGGGTGGGAGGGGAGTTGAAATTCAGATGTGACAATAGGAATGTTTATTCTATATGTTTATACCTTACCTGTGTCTAAAATGTTCAAAATGGCCTAGAAATAAAGGGGAAGATAAAGACATTTCAAGCAGGATGTCACGAGGAGATTAAACCAAACCACTCCCTACAGTCTACTGTCATCATGTGACTGTTTATGAGGAAATGAAAAAGAAACCAAATGAAGAAAAACAAAACATTAGGCTTCATGGTTTATTTTAGTATGTTTCATAATACTAAGATTATATCATGTTATGCAGTCTGATGTAATAATCTGATAGTATTACACTAAATTTCGTTTTCTTCAGCTGGTTGAAGAACTTTGATCCTGTTTAAAAGCACAGTTGGTTAATCCTATGTCCAAAGAGTAAAAATCCTGCCATGTATTTGTTCCAACCACACAACTCCTTATCCAGGTAGATGGATATTTAGTGGAATCACCTGTATGAAGTGAACAGGAAGAACCAATATGTACATAGCAGGACTTTGGACTTGGATTACCCACCTGTTTAAAAGTCAGTCCATTATAATTTACTTGGAAGACACAAATTTCTGTGTTATTGTCTTCCACTCAGATTTGACTATATAACTTCTGTTTTCTGTGATTAAAAACAAAATAAATCAGGTTAACCTGTATACATGCAGGAAGACATCAGAGTATTGGTGAAAAATCCAGGTGTGTTATTCAGATTTCTAATAATGAAACTGTGGAAATGCACAACAAAACATGTTCTAATTTCTGGAGTTATCAGATTATTCAATTGACCATGTCATCAGTATAATCTGATATGCTTTTTCCAGATTATTTCTTTATTTAAATACAGACATTTATTTGAAGATGAGTGAAATTCTTCATTCATCTTTGGTAAAAGGGGAAATCACCGCCCAGTCGGCAGCCATCTATGGTTGTTGTTCTTTTTCTATGGTTGTTTCTCTCTGAATCGTCGCAGCATCACTTTGTGATTCTTCTTTATTTCTTTATTTTGAGAAATCAGATTTGTCATCAATACTCCATTGTCTTCCTGCATGTTTTCAGTTTAATCTGATTTATTCCATTCCTTTACATGTGTGCATATGTACATACAATTAAAATCATAGAGAATGGAAGTTCAAATGTGTCTACCATCGCTATGCTCTCTGAAAGAAATCCAATAATACACACAGCTTTTGAATTATCACATTTCTTAAACGTGTCATTCCATGGTTATTTCATTAATATTACTGTGTTCTCCGTTGTTATTGAATACATTTTGTGTTGGTTCTATTTAAAAAAAGAAACATCTGGATTTCTTTGTTCCAGCTGTTTTTACACGGTAGAAAAATGACTTCAGGTCAAATAACAGAGTTTACTGGTACTTCCTCCTACGCGGTCACAAGTCGTCTCTGATTGGCTCAGAACGCGTGACAGAACACTCCCCCCTCCCCTCTTACTGTGTATATATTTACCTTTACCCAAGTAGCATCCAGCTAGGTTTTCTGCTGTTGCTTGATCTGAAAACGTGCAGGGAAAAAATCAAGGCTTTATTTCCACAGAGAACACATGAACCAGTTTGATTTGCCATTTTTTTCCAGTTTGTGCAGAAGCTACTGTGGCGCCATCTTCTCTTGTATATGCTAATGCTAATGCTATTTCAGATTCGCTGCCGGGGACGGGCTTAACCCCACGTGGGTGACGCTAAAGTCCATCTGTCGTCAGACGGACCGGCTTTTTCTAGGTCCCTCATTCCTGTTGTTTTCTGTGAATGCAGTATGCAGCCAGTGGAGGTGATGAACCACTTTCAAAGGCAGCATGTGTCAGTAAGTCTGGGTGACCCATCAGATTCCAAAAGGAGTGTGGAAAAGTGGTTTTTAGCGGAATGACACCTTTAAGTGCATATGTTAATTTTTTTTGTATTTTTTTTTTACAGTTCTTTATTCTTTATTTCAGGACATTGCACATTAATGAACATACATATATGTATAGGTGCCAGATTATAGCAATGGCTAATTTTCATCTGGTGTCCAAATAGACAGGCTAAAAGTTTACAAAGTGGGAAAATAAAAGCACAGATATACCCAGGGTGCTGGGGGGGTCTCACACAAAAAATGATTGTGTTGGATGTTCTGATCCTCATTCCCAAGGGTACTGTTCCATCAAGCAGTATTGGGAGAGGGATGTTTTGTTCCAAAAGAGGAGAGGTCCTTTGCAGTCTCTCAGTTCAGTACAATCTCTCTCTTGAGCTTAGTAGAATGTAAGATATTTTTCTCCATTCTGGCTAAAAGGATCACCTCCTATATGATGCAAAATCTCTACATTAATACATCCATTCAGAAAAGCAGTATCCCATGATTCGTAGGCTGTTTAGAACACACCTCTATGATCTTCCAGTTGTTCCAAGAAGCAAAGCAGAAGAAGGGCGACCTAACAGTCATATGGTTAGATCTGGCCAAAGTTTACGGGTCAATACCACACAACCTCATCCAAGACAGGTTCAACCATTACTACATTCCAGCAACAATATGTAATATGATCACAGGCTACCTCTCTGGATTTAGGCTCAGATTCTCATCAGCGCTTTTCAGCACAAACTGGCTGGACCTCCAGAACAGAATCCCAACAGAGTGCACCTTCTCCCCCATCTTGTTCATCACGGGTATGAACTTACTGATATCAGCAGCCATGGTCCTGAAATTGGACTGCAGAATTGTCCAACCAAGGTTGTGAGCATACATAGATGACATCACAGTAACAACCGTGACACATGTTCAAGCGAGACGGGTATTAGAAATGCTGGGCAGCATCGCATCCTGGGCCGGTATGCAGTTCAAAGCCAAGAAATCTAGACACATGGTGATCAGAAAGGGCAGAGTTTCCAGCAAATTCAGCCTTCAAATCCAGGATGATGCCGTTCCACCTATAGAGGACAATCCAGTAAAGTGCCTGGGGAAGTGGTTTAATGCGTCATCGACAGATGGAGCCAACGTTGCTGAGGCTGTGAAACAGACTGAAGAATGGCTGAGAAGAATCGCTAAATCCTTGCTCTCACGCAAGTTTAAGGCCTGACTTTACCAACTTGGCCTCTTGCCCAGGCTCCTTTGGCTATTCACAGGCTACATTTTCTCTATGACTAGTGTCAAGATCATTGAGAGGAAAACCAACAAGCACCTGTGGCGGTGGCTTGGCATCCCCCCAAGGTTCTCCTCAGTTTACCACTACATCAGGTCCAGCCAACTGCAACTACCTCTAGTATTGGTTGTGGAGGAGTATAAAGTGGCAAACTGCAAAGTCATCCTTAGCCTGAAGCACTCCAAGGATGACGTGGTAAATTATGCAGGCATTATTACCAGGTCAAGAACAAAATGGGCCGCCAAAACAGCTGTGGAGCAGGCAGTGAGCTCTTTAAAGTTGCAAGACATCATTGGCAACCAATGCATCCACCGGCAAGGTCTTGGCTCTGTCCATGTTCAAACCTGGGGAGAAGCAAATGCAGAGCCTGGGGGATGGTACATGTGGAGGTGCGGAGCAGGGAGAAGGAGAAGCATTTTGTCAGGGCTGTAGAACTAGGTTCGCAGGGAGCCTGGACAAAATGAGATGGTATAGGTGGCGCCACAAAGAGGTACTCCACTCTTTGGCTGAAACCATTGAGCAGGAGAGGGTCAAGAAGAGGCCAGCTGGTACAGCCCTAGAGAAGATCGCATTCCTCAAAGAAGGAGCAAGGCCTCCAGTGACATCAGCGAGGAAGAGGTTTAACATCTTCCACACTACAAGCTCTGGGGATAATAAGGGTGGATCTTGAGAGGAAGCTGCAATTCGCCGATGTGGCCCAAGCAACCCTCCATCCTGACTAGAGATGGCGAAATTTCTAAAAAATCTTGGCCGATCACCGGGCCTCGTTAACTGTTTGAAGTCTGTCACCGAGAAAAGAAAAGACTTGCTTTGTTGGCTCACACACACACAGTCATTTACACACCATGGTGCGTTCACTTAGCTTTTTAAACAAAAATCACACCGCAAGGTTGAGTCATGCTATGTTAGAAGCTCATATTACACCATCACGCATACAGAAAATATTAGATGTTGCAGGAAATTATGCTGCGAAGTATCATGGGGAAAAAAAAAAACTTTGCGATGTCCACCAGCCTGTGTCAGTACTGCACAAACTCATTTTGCCATAGCCCACCCATCATGTCATTTTAAATAAATTTGTCATGGTGACAACTTGCTGTCCCAGTCTCTAGCTGCTTGCTCAAGAAGTTCTATTGCCTCACATCAGCTTTGTGTTTTCTTAAGGTTTTGAGTAAATATTCTAAACTGGCGAGAAATGGTCGTACCACACCACTGAGCTCTGCGTGAGCTCCATGTTTGCTATTAATAAATTCCATCTTGTCTTGCTAATGGTCAAATTCATAATTTTTAAAGATATGCTATGGAGAGATCACAAAGCTTCCTCTTTATAACCTACACTACAATGCAAAAGATTTTGTGCAGTGGAATGACTGATGCAGGATGGCTCTTTTTTTTTTTAACCTGACGACAGAAAATTATGTTGACGTGGTCAACCATCAGTCAAATGGTCATTGGTTAACATCCCCAGTCCTGACATAGTGTTGTCGACAACCAAGGACCAGAAGCTAATCCTGCTGGAACTCACTGTGCCATGGGAGGAGGGTTGTGAGGAGGCACATGAAAGAAAAGTTGCAAAGTACCAGCAGCTAGCCCAGGACTGCAGAGACAAGGCCTAGAAGACTTGGCTGTTCCCTGTTGAGGTCGGGTTTTGGTGCTTTCCATCAAGGTCAGCATGGAATTTCCTTGCTACTATTGGCCTGGATGAGTGGAGCAAGAAACAGGCCATCCGAAGAATAGGGGGAGGGACAGAACGTGCCTTGAGTTGGTTGTGGAGTAGGAGAGAGGAGGAATGCTGGAGGACTGGGGCAGATGGGCAGTGAGCTGGCCACTCACTGTGGGAGGGTGTTATGGTTCAGGGCGTGAATACCCAGAGAAGACATCTTCTCTAGTCGAAAGGCAACAGCTATCTAAAGAGGTAGCTGTGCTAGGCTCCTTTAGGTGTATGCAGAAATCCACATGAATAGCATGAGGCTCAAATCACTAAATGAACATTTCAAATCAACAGTTTTTTTCCAATGGCACAGTTCATGTGGCCTTTTCTGGTTCCCTGTTGAGAGAGAAGGGGGGGGTCATCTGGGCCCGTATATGTGGTGTTTATATCCTCATGAATGGAAATTGGGGAAAATAAAAACAGAGGCAGGTTTTCACTGATTTTGCTGCCTGTGTGTGAGGGCACAGTACCGCGGTGCACCCGGAATGGGGGTTCAGTTCTCTCTGAGCACATGAGACCTGTCGAGCTGGTGGGACTCAGGTTGCGGTGGTTCGCTGCCCTGTCCCTTTGTGCCCCCCCAACAATTTATTTTTTGACCACGACCTCAAATTATATGAGACGACCTGCTGAATGTAAGCATATTAAATGGACTGTACTTTACATTTTATACACCACTTGGTGCACAAAGCGCTTTACAATTCCTCACATTCACCCATTCACACACCAGTAGACGGCTGCTGACAATACACCAGCGCTGCCTGACCCTACTGGGAGCTGAACTGAACTTAGGGTTCAGTGTCTTGAACAACTTAGGGTTCAGATTCCTGCCCAAGGACACTTCGACATGTGGACAGCCAGAGGCGGGACACAACCTGCCAACCCTTCGATCATTGGACGACCCACTCTACCAACTGAGCCACAGCCGCTCTATTATTAAGTGAAGGAAAAGAAACTAACCAGGATTCAACCTCAGCAGGTCAGGGTCTGGGAGAATCCTGTCGCGGGACCATCTCCTGGTGTCTGGTTTATGTCCCCACTAGGCGTATTTCCTCTGTGGTGGTGTGAGGCACCTGGCTCAGGGTGGGCCAGGGCGGGTCAGGGGGAGAAGGGCCTGGCTGCAAGCTTTACAGCCCCTTCCACCCGGACTTCGCTGCATATGAAGATCCTCTTTCAGGCATTTTGTGTTCACGCCATCGAAAGACTCATAGACCACAGGACCCTAACAGTGATGTCCAAAACCAGAGGGGTGGGGGGGGGGGGGGGTGATCCCCCACCCCCCTAGCAAATCACACCCAGGATATACCATTAGTAAAACCATTGGTAAAAGCATTGGCAAAAATGTAAGTATGTACAATAATAATCATAATGTTAGTAGAAAGAGAAAAAAAAGACTAGAATACGACTGTGTGTTAGACGGGTTGTCAGACGCTCGGTGCGAGATGTCACTCAGGCCCCCTCCCACCCAGCGGATGGATCATGGCCCCCTCCCATGCCGTCACTGATGCAGATGAGCTTCCCTTTTGATTGTCAGGCAAGAGGGCCTGAACTTAATTATGGGGGCCAAGGCTACGCCCCATACTGAAAGAAACTTAAGGGACTTATGTGTGGTAAATCAAAAAACAAATATGTAATCAAGATGTATTCATATGTAACCAAGAACAATGCTATATATTCGAATGTTTTGTTAAGTAGACCCTGTGTAAACTGTAGGGAGAATGCATGATCACAGAGAAGGAGCATATCTAGGAAAACACTGTGTAGCTGTCAGTTTGTGTAACAGACCTATGAGAGTCCTCTCCAGGCCAGCTCAAAAGTGTCCGGATAGCTGCAGGAGACGGAGAAGGACTGTGTGTAGCTGTCAGTCTGAGTAATAGACTTACGAGGGTTAACTCCAGGTCAGCTCAAAGAAATGTATGTAATCAAACAAATGCTACCGGTTGATGCACAAAATCACAGGAGATGAGAGAACAGAGGGTATAATTATCTCTCTACCTAGATTATCCAGTTTAAATTAATATGGAGACCACATGGAATATCTGCTGGAGAGAGAAGTGATCTATAGGTTGATGTACTCAGGAAGGGTATATAAACAGCTTCGCCCCGAGTAGAAAAACAGACGCATGTGAGACGCATGTGAGACGCATGTGAGACTTTAGACAGATTAGGGAGGACAGACAAGAATAGTGGGAAACAACTAAGAGAGGGTTAAACTTTCAATAAAAAGTTGTCCACTGGTATTTTAAGGCTTTTATTCAACAAAGAGACCCGGGTTGAGGTTGTAATCTTTGTTTTATTTCTGTTTTACATTTTTTAAATAAATCTATTGTATCTTTTGATACAAGAAAAGACAAGGAGGTCTTAAAATCCTTCAGCGGCCGCAGGCTGGTAACGGTGCTCAGAGGGACTGTCTTACCCAAACCAAGGAACCAGTAAGGAACCCAGCGTTCTCCTCTCAAGACCAGATGAGTCAGAACATTGGGAATTGGTGAAATGATTTGGGGTTAAAATACCGAAGGGGAATTAGGAGATACTAACCCTTATATAAATGAGTAGGACTTAGTCACATCTCCAATTGATCTAAATGGCAGGGGTATCCGTGATATTCATGTAAGATATTATATCTTATGGGTCCTGTTTTTGCAAAGAGCCATCCTATAAGGTTAAAAACCCGTCTACTTTCTTGACAATCTACTAAACCTCTCTCTTCCTGGGGGTGATCAGGAGAGGGAATCAAAAAATATTTGATACTGATCCGTGAGACAGCTATCAGATAGAAAGGCAGCAGCGATGCTTGCTTTATAAAATAAGACAGGATGTAAAAGATTAAATTAACCTTTTCCGACGGGAACTAGTAGATTGTGACACCCGAACAAATAGGGCAAGGCGAAACCCGGCCGTTCGACAGGGTGTGTGTGTGTGTGTGTAAATTAGAGGTGCATACATTTTTGATGAGCCCTGAGCCACATTTTAACCTGATACTTGAAAGTAGATAAAGAGGGACATTCTCTGATGTGCGCTGGTATTGTGTTCCATAGTTGACTGCCTAGTGCTGTTTTTCTGTTTTTGTCTCTCTTCCTCTTTTCCCTGCTCTGTTTCCTGTGTGTCTCTGTCACTTTTACTCTAATTCTTATTGCTGTCACCTGTGAGCTCACACCTGTGTGCGATCAGGTGGCTGTATATAAGCCTGCTCTGTATGTCTGTCCTTTGCCAGATCGTTTTTGATTGTCAAGACCTTCCAGCGTTGTTATCTGTCTGTTCTCTCGTGCTTTGCCTGTGCTCCGTTCCTGACCCAGTTCTGCCTGCCTCCGACTTTGACCCTGCTTCCGTCTGACCACGCTTCCCTCTCTGACTTCTGGATCTGAGCCTTCGCCTGTCCCCGACCACGTCCCAGTCTGCTTCCCCGGTACTCGACCCAAGCTTCTGGACTCTGACCCGGCTCACAGCCTGCCGTATTCGACTCCCCGTCACCGAACCCTGCATTGGACTCCGTTTCCCCTCGAGCCTTATCCCTGTTATCTATTTTAGTTACAGTTTGATTTAAAGTGATTGAACTGTGATTCGTGCACTGTCTGCATTTGGGTCCCATCTCAGAACGTCTCAACCTCCACATCTTTATTAACTACTGCTCGAGTAACCCTTGTCTGATATTTAAAATATTATTTTAAACAAGGTGGTGCTAGACCATGAAAACTCTTATAAAATAAGCAACTGTAAAAAAACTTGCAGAAATTGTCAAAACTCAGTCATTTGTATTTATTCAAGATGTTGCAGTGATGGTATGGATGTTTTTTTAATCTATAATTTATAATGCTTTTTTTAGACAGAGTCTCCTCTGGCTTTAGTGTAGTCACTCCCACCATGATCCAGGTTGTGATACAATAACTTATGTGAGAAAAAAATCATAGCATGTATTCAGCAGTATCTGACATGGCACCTCTAATGTGCCTAAAATTATAATGATTAACTTTGATTTTTTTAATTATAATTTTATATGATTCTTAAAAGAAAGTTTTGTGCCTAAAATTGCACCTAAGTATTTAAAATCTGTGACCACTTCCAGCTTTTCAGTACCTAAAATACTAACTCCAGGCAGATATGTATCAGTGTTGTACCTGAACGCGTTCATTGAATGATCGTTCATGAACAATCATATTTTTTGAGGAACGTGAATGACTCGTTCACTTTTGCCAAATGAAGGGGAAGTTGTGAACGCGGTTATTCTGGCATTCATTGAACTGCGCTCTTATTTAGTTCACATTTCGTTCTCATCACGTTGTAATTATTGAGTCCTATAAGGAATAAAATGGGATCAAAACACAGCATTATCATAGATGTCATTTTTGTAATATCGGCGGGGAGAGAGAGTGAGAAGAGAGTTTTTGGGAGCGGAGAAAAAGAGTTAAATGTACAGAGTGTGACCGGCGACCGGAGCAGGTGTTGTACCGTTCTTGGAAATAAACTTTGAAAACGAAGCTCACTGAAACCACTCCTTGTGTTCTAAGAACCTGCAGAGGGAAGTTAACCCCGGGGTAAGGTACTTACTTCCGCTCTTTAGAGGTGGCATTTTCACCTGATTTTTGACTACAGGATAACGTCAGAAACGGTTAATAATACGTTTATAATAACACAAAAAAGAACGAAAAAGTTCATTTTAGGATCCATGAACTTCTAGTTCATAATTTGGAAGAATGAACGATGAACTGAACTAATTAATATTGAGTAACTTGAACTGAACTTTGAACTAGTTCCTAATTAAGGTGAACTTTCCCAACACTAGTGTATATGTATGTGTGTGTGTATGTATAAAAAAACCAGAAAAATAAATCCTAAACATGTAAACAAACATTTATATAATCATATAAAAACTGAAGAAGCACTCTCGACAGTGTATCAGAGAAAATAAATGTAATTGAGGTGTCATGAAATTTTCCTCAATTTCTAAAATACAAAATAAAGAGTTGCCATTCAAATAATTTGTCAGTACATCCTCTCAATGTGAATTTAAGACACTGGGATATGCAGGGACATTTAGCTGAGTACCAATGTTATAGCAACAAACATCTAGTGCGTGGTATTTAAATGGCATGAACTAAATGGCATGAACACAAAGTTTATGTGTACAGATAATAATTAAAAGTGGTGTGAATATTTGTGTGAATTTTATCATGTAGTACTTTTGTGTATGTAAACAGGCTCATTGAGAGAGATGCTGGGTTTTCAGGTTCAACAGGTTTTTACTTGTGATCATCAGACACCATGGGGAAGACATTACGGGGGAGCACCAGCAAAGAAAAAAAGGCACATAAATCAAGAAACAAGGGGAAAAACGCACAGAAACCTCAAACAGGTAAAAACAAAACATGTTAACAAGACACAGAAGGCTTATGGTCATTTTTATGCCTTTGTTTCAATAACATTCCCAATGATGTGTTTTGATAATTAAACCTATGTTTTTCACATTGACTCATTTTCATCTTGTTTCACTTTTTGTAGAATGGCATCCTTCTTTGTGGCAGAGCACCTTTGAGAAATTACTCCTCAGAGACAAAGAGCTGGACTACGGAGACCACTGGACTATTGACTTCAGCTACGTCCAGACACAATCTGTCAGCCTAGAGGAGAGGAAGAGTGGCTGGAAGGTTTTCTGTCCCTCCACCAATGGAAAGTATGTGTCAACATGTAGCTCATAGATGGGTCATACCATATAAAATCAATAGATTTAAGACCTGACCATCTCAGATTTTCAAAAATTGTACTACTTATAAAACATAATATATGATGGAAAAATCCATAATATCAAGGCTTAATTTTAATTAGTTCCAAAGTCATGACCATTTGACGAAAGTACCCTAAAATTGCGACCAAAATTATTTTTTTCATATATTTTCAAGCTTCTATAACTTCTGAACAACAAGCTCTGGAGGCCTGACATTTACTTTAAATGTATATTTGCATGTTACAGAGAATGGCAAATTTTAAATTGTTTCCATCATGAACTTAGAAAGTACTACATTTGTCCACCCATTACACAAAAAAAACTAATCATAATATTCATTAGAAATTTTACGTGCTGTGTCATAGTTACCTGGAGAATCGAGGTATGTTCTGTTTTGTATGGTATATGAACAGCTGAAAATCAAAAATATCTGTCCGACCATAGGATTCAAAGGTCAATATCAGAATGTACCGTAGCATAGGTAGTGTCACAAAATAAAAGACACCATGTTAAAGTACAGGAATTGCCCAAAATTTTGACATCAAGCACAACTTGCTTCTATAAATTGCATGTTACATGCTGATGTTGATCTTTGAATGCAAAGGTTGGACTGATATTTTTGATTTTCAGCTGTCCGTATATCATACATAGAATAGAATAGACTTTATTGCCATTGCACTCAAGTTACAATGTAATTGAAAGTAGGTGGGGACACTCTACAACCTGAAAAGAGGTAGGTGAGAATAGAAAACAAAGTAAACAACCTATGGCAGTTTAAAACAATCCCAGAAGGTTTAAAATTCTGGGGGCTTAGGATCATTCATTCTTTGTCAATGTTACAAAAAACACGAAAATTATTTCAATGGGTCACAACTTCTTTGAACACACTGATTGTGTGTCATAAAGCCAGGTATGAGGCAAAGGATGTCCATGGCTCAGTTGGGAGAGCGGGTTGTCCATTGACCGAAGGGTTGGCGGTTCGATTCAGTCAGTCCGTTGTGTCCTTGGGCAAGACACTTTACCCTCCTTGCCTCCAGTGTCACTGACACTGGTGTATGAATGTTCGATGTTGGTCAGAGGGGCCGTAGGTGCGAAATGGCAGCCACGCTTCTGTCAGTCTGCCCCAGGGCAACTGTGGCTACATATGTAGTTTACCACCACCAGAGGGAGCATGTGAGAGTGAATGAATAATGGATCAATAATGTAAAGTGTTTTGGGTGCCTTGAAAAGTGCTATAGAAATCTAATCCATTATTATTATATTATTAAAGCTAAGACAGTACTACTCATACTCGTACTCGTACTCGTACTCGTCGTCTTCCGCTTCATCCGAGTCCGGGTCACGGGGGCAGCAGCCTTAGCAAAGTAGCCCAGACTTCCCTCCAGCTAAAACAGTGTTGTCATATTAATAGAGTCAAACCAAATCTCTGGAAGTCTGAACCTTCTGAAAAATGTAAAAACCTTCAGGTAACAAACACCCAATAACCCCTCAGATTATTTTATTTCTTTGTGAAGATCTTCATCTCTGACATTCCTGCAATGTCTTTTTTTCTTCCAGTTTCCAGTGTACATCCTGTGACAACACCTGGCCTTCCGCACGTGTGGTGGTTGCGTTTCATTACCGCCTCTGTACTGACCAAGGTTGCGGGACAGTGATCATGCGGCCCTTTGGACAGTGCTGTCGTAATTGCGATAATGACGTGTTTGAGCTTTGTGGTTTTTTGAAGGAAGATGTCAAGCAGATCTTACGTAGGCTGTTTTCCAAAATTAGGAAGAACTGTTATGGAGAGGAAGATGAGGAAGTTTCTAATAGCTTGCCTGAGCGTGCTCCGAAAGGAACACCCAAACCCCATGAGTCAAGTCTGTGTGAAGCTTGTGAGGCGGGCATGTGCTCTAAGCAGGACCGTGCAGGGACATTTAAGGGCACAGGTGCTCAAAATAAAAGCAAAGAAACAATGTAGTTTGCAGAATACTCCGTGAATGTAAGAAAAGGGTCAGTGTATCTTTGGTAGTTGGATTTTCTTTTCAGAAATGAAAGAAAAACTGCTGATTAATTGGTTTTCTTTTTAAAAAAAAAAAAAAGAATTAAAATTGAAATTCAAGATGTTTTTCTTTTTCAGTGTCAAAACAGATAAAGAAAATTTGAAAAATGAATTGTTTTTCATTAACAACAAACCTAATAACAACAACTTAATAACAAAGACAGTTACTACCTGACAGAAGTAGAAGAATGAACAATAAAAAGCAGTGGATCAATAAAAACTTGCTTTTTTTTTCCTTTTTCTGAGACTAGATGTTGTCTTTTTCAAGGAAGGAGCATTAATGCCAAGATCACAAAGAAGGAAAAAAAAGCCTATATCACAAATGTTCGTACGATGGTTTGTATGAACCATATGAAATCTGGACATTATAGACATGTAACTGGTAGTATGATTTATGATCACAAAACTGACCAAAGTTACAAAGACCCTTTCATGACAGACCCTCTACATCCAAATTCTCCAATTCTGTGGATTCCATCATTTTTATGATTGTAAAAAGACTATCTGCTACATGCAAGATGCTCTGGGTGTCCTTACTGACACTTTTATGATGACATATGATCTTGTTTTGCACTTTTCTCCTCCTGCACAGTGCAGGGTCAACTTCAGTTGGACTCAGAACATGAACAGAGAACAAAGAAGATGGAGAAAATGACATGTTTTGCACTGTTTTATATGTATGTTATGTTTTGTCATGATGTTCATTGTTCCTCTTTTTCAGTACAGTTAAAGATAATCAAGTAACACAATAGAGTTATGGGGAAATGTGTATATTTGAATTATAGATGGGTAACGTTTATGTTTCAAAAAATAAATGACAAAACACACTGTGTATTTTTATTTTTGAATAAAATGTATACCTTAAAATATGTTTTTAAAAATGTTGCATGTGCTTTGGTTGATATGTGGTTACTGCAGGGATGTTACTAGGTTTGAGAGACAGGTGTGGCTCAGCCTATAGAAGAGGCACATTTTTCAGAGCACCTACTAAGGCTTTGTCAATCAATTCATTATTTTAAGAGCATCACTGCTTGGGGACACACTTCCCACCATTTCTATTCTATTTCATTATTGAATTGCTTGTTAAAGCTACTTCACTAGCTAAACTACACCAGCTAAAATACAAAGAAAATTTGATAGTAGGTGCCATGCATTCCAGCACATGAGCAACATTTTCTGAATCTATTCTTCTGGAAAATTAACCAACAATTATCCATTAATGATTAAATTTTTATATTAAAAAAAGCAATATATGATCAAAAATAATTAATGTTTTCTTCAATTAAACATTTACTCGTAGAAGAACAAAACTTTGGACATAAAAGATAATAAGAATGAAAACGTGCCCCTCCTTACCCCTATTTAAAACATCAAGTGCTCCTTCTACTGTCAGCAATTTAGCTTAGGGTAAATGTCACAGAGCAAGACATAGTTTAGTTAACTTAGTTTAACAACGGAAACATTTCTCATTACTGACTGGTTGATGACTGTTTGCTAACACCACAAAGAAGAGCTGTTTACATTTCACCTGGGAATTGATGTGCACTTCATTTCCTTATGCTGGTGTACCGCAAGGGCGGGTAAACAGTTTGAACCATAGATATTTAACAATCCCGCAATGTTATTGCTGTTTGTTTGGCATGATTGCAACCTACAGTAATCATTTACCCTGCATTAAAAAGTAGGTGTGACCAACTCTCCATCCGTTTCCTGGATCCAGAGGAACACTACAATATATAACCTCAGGAAAAAGTGAGGGTTATGAAATCATCTGGTTGTAGAAGCAGAGGTGTCACAACACTGCCATCGCCCATGGGTGCAACGCCTGTGCTAGTACGGTATCATGTTTTCCCACACAGCTAGGTTTGTTCACCATGGTAACGTGCCAAATTTACTGTTGAAATAGAAAAGCTACATTATCGTCTTTCCTCACCACCACTCAATGTAGCCTAGGTAGAGTTTGGCAAATGCAAAACACTGACATCAAATTGCAATCTCACAGATGAAAGCATCACTCTCTGCAAATCTAACTCCATAACTCGGTGCAGATATTCAAAGGATGAGCTGCACTGTCCAACATGGTCGAGCTGCAGATGCCCGTGCACCACGTGAGCTGATGCTTGACACAGAGCCAATGGGAAATAAGAATCATACCGATATTAATAATTGCATTAAAGAATAAATAAAATGCAAACAGAAACTTGTGTTCACATAATTTGCTTTACTGCCTTTGTTGTTTTTTTGGGGGAAATTAAGAAAAGAAAAAAAATATGTAAATACTTTTTAAAAATCGTCAAAAACATAAGACATAAGATAGGGTGGCTGGAGCTACCATTAAATGTCTCTATTAGTGTTAATCGGTTGTAGTGCATCTGAAAACCGGTTTGCATTTACTGTGCCCTAAAAATAATCAAATAGCTACTACTGTCATTTCCGGTTTGACTTGTTTTTTCACTGATGAAGTTCGTAGTTTTACTTCTCTGTTTCTAAAAAAAAGAGAGTGAGAAGGACAGTATTTTTCTCACTGTTTCACTTTCAGTCAAAGAAACAGGGATCTTTTGCATTAAATCCTATGGATAATATATTTGTCAAATGCTGCCTCCTGCTGGACTAATCCTTAAATGTGTCACGAGTTAAACTAAGAATTGCGTCATACTTTCGAAACTTTTCATGGTAAATTGAACTGAAACTTGTATACACTTTATTCTTATTATTATTAACCTAGCCAGTAATTATTATTTATCCTGATTCACTTAAGTAAAAGAAACCAATATATGCTTAGAAAATTAAACATGTACAGTTTTTACTGCACATTGTAATTGCAACTAAAAGAAGATCATTAAAAAAAAAGTAGGATACAATTAATTTTTTGTATTAATTGTAATGGTCCAAATTGTGAAAGTGAGTCAGGTTTTGTTTGTCTAGTTTTCAGACTCGACGAGATGGAAACAGAAAGCATTGATGTTAAGTTTCGTTTCTCAACCAGAGGAGGATAATAAACATCTGACACATAAATAGCAGACTCACACTCCAACCTGCACCATCCACAATACCATCCATACAATACGTTTAGAGCATCAACATCATGGAAAGACGAACAGGTAACATTTTATTTGTGTTTTGAACCGCAATAGGTTTGTTTTTAACACGATGATTATATGCTTATTACAGCGTATTAGGGTGAAGAAAATATATTTTTGATATCACGAGATTAAAGTAGAAATTTTGACTTTAATCTAGAAATGTCAAGAATAAAGTTGAAATCAAATGTGCACTTTAAAGTTGTTGTTATTATTATTATTATTATTATTATTATTATTATTATTATTATTATTATTATTATTATTATTATTATTATTATTATTATACATTAAGTGTTTTGACACACATATATATTTTAGATTTACTTTTTTTTTTTTTTTTTTTTACATTTACAATCAACATTTATCTCCATTTTTCCCAGAATGGCTTTCTTCCCTGTGGCTGGAAGTCTTTAATGACCTGCTGAATGATGAACTTGAGGAGGAATATGGAGACGAATGGACTCTTAACTTCAACTACAGTCAGACAGACACTCTCACCTGGGAGGAACAGCAGAGAGGCTGGAAGATTTTCTGCCAAACTGCCCGTGGAGAGTAAGTGTCACTTCATACTCACTTTACTTTCATTCATTATGTCTATGTCTGTCATGTTGAAGGATCATTATTGATCCTGCCAAACTTCACGTTCTTTGTGTGACGTCATGAGGAAAACGTTCTAGATAAATTTAAAGCAACAATCTCATTCTAATACAGGGCTCCAGACTAACTTTTTCACAGGTAGCACTGGTGCCACCTAGCTTTTCATTTAGTAGCACCATATTTTACATTGCATCGCGTGTTATTAATGTTATGTTTATGAAAGTTAAGGTTTGACAGTGATCCAATTTGATAATTGCAAGATATTTTAATCTGAATTCAGGTTTCACTGCACAAGCAACTGTACAAAAAGATTACACAGTGTTTTTACACAGATATTTTTCTGCAGTGAGGGCAAATTACACTTCACTGTAGATTTTATTTCTAGAACTGATTTATTAGAATTTTAACAAAGAAATTGTATAATGAAAACAAACAAAAAATAATTCATAATAATTAATGAATAATAATAATAATAATAATAATAATAATAATAATAATAATAATAATAATAATAATAATAATAATAATAATAATAATAATAATAATAATAATGTAGATAAATATCTCAGTGGTAAAGTTTGCACCCAGCCTGAGAGCACCAGATCTTTCTAGGTTTTTTTGTAGAAAAGTTCTAAGGCTCTTTGGGCAAATTCTGCCAGGCCTGGCCCATTGATACTGGGCAGCATCCAGAACATTCCTATAGGGACAGAGTGGAGTAACATTGAATTAATTTTATTTAAAAGAAATATTTGCCATATTATGTAAAGAAATAAAAGAAACAGTTCAACATTGTCTGTATGGTGAATTAAATCTGATGGGGTTTTTTTTCACCCATTTAGGCCCCCAGCCTGACAGCCTGTGTTTTCCCTTTCCACCTCTTATTCCATCACTCCTCCCACTAACTTATGACAATCTATGACTGAGTAAAAGGTTAAATGGTACCTGTATAGACTCATCCTCCTTAATGTTTTTTCTCTTTTTTAAAAAATACTTCCAAAAACTCATCTGGAGTCAGCATTAGCTCATGTAGATATTAGCTTAATGCTATATTATAAATTAGCTTAGTTGGCACCGCCCACAATTAAATTAAGCTGTTATGTAACGTAACGTTAGCTGGCTGTCAATATAAGGCGCATATCGATTTAAATTTTTAAAAAGATGAGTTATCTCAAACTACCATTTCCTTGGCAGAATCTCAAATATACACTCCTCCTCCTCCTTCCTGTCAGATCAGCTGATCTGTCACTTTCAAGATGCGCTCTCACAAAGAGTATATGATTCAAGATAGTTATCTGTAGTTCAGGCTACTTTTGTTTAGCGGTGATATCTTTGCAATAAACATAACATTTGTAGAAATTTAAAGAAGCGGCAGTGGAGAACACATTTTTCTTCTTAAAATAATCAGCTATTGACCGCTTCAAACTGAATCTGTTTTTTTTTTTTTGGAGCGCGCTGCGTGTACGTGCGCGTGCACTACTGTGTACGTAACGAGCGCAGACCGTAACATGTGCAGACAGACAAGTAGCACCGGAGCGACCCGATTAAATTTTAACTCCCACCGTAATAAATAGGTCGCCCTGCTAATATATGTTATCCAAGCATGTTTATGAAACTGAGTCCAGAATTTGAGAATTACTGATAGCATTTTGACTGGATTGGTGGGAATTATGTAGTAAACATAGACTTATTTTAGCAACTTGAGAACAACTAAACCTACCAATACATGGAAATGATTGGTGTAAAATGCAGTTTTTATGGTCATCAAATATGATCCATTTATACCTTCAGAGGCTCCATAATGAACTTTGAAACACTGTCTTCTTCTACAACATTGATTAACCAGTAAAATCCATGCTTTTTTATTAACGACAGTGGATTGAGACACTTATTTTTACATTCAGCTATTGATATTGATATTGAAATCCCTTTTTCTTCAGTTTCTCTGTCACTGATAGATTAAAGTTGAGGGTTATTATGAGACTTTATAAAAATTTACATCAGATTAGAAAATTAAATATAGAAAAAGACTTGATCTCCACTAGGTAAAAAAGCTACATACAGAGGACAGTATTATAATAAATGGGTTTAAATCACTTAACAAAGATTAAATAGTTTTCTATGAATGATAAAAACAGCCAGTGGAGGTGACACAACACTTTCAAACGGAGCATGTGTTGGTAACTTGGGGTGACGCATGAGATTCCAAAAGGTGCGTGTAAAAGTGGTTTTCAGCAGAATGAGACCTTTAAGAGAAGAAAGGGGAGTCACAAGTATTGTCAGTTTAATTTAAAGTGTTGTTCTTTTTTTCTGAACTTGACAGAGACAATTGTCTCAATGTGCTCTTGGAAATGTCACAAAATATGAAGCTCTGTGTCTGTGGTAATGCCTTAAGATAATCATCTGCACTAATGAACTGAATAGGAGCTTTGTTGAAAACACTAATGTAACTTATTAGACCCTATAAAAAAGTATTTGAAATTGGAATAATACGATGCAAAAACAGCTTATTGAACACAGGCTACAGTAAATGTATTAGCTCATGTGCTGGGTATGATGTGAAACTTTGCCCTCTGTGTTACAAAAAACATGAGAATGAATTTATTGGGCCTCAACTTTTTTTAACACACTGATTATGTGTCATAAAGCCAGGTACGAGCAGATGTAAAACTGTGTCCTCATATTAATAAAGAGTAAAATCTACATTTACTGTATTGAATACTATCAGAGAAATCACTGGATTTCTGAACCTTAAAAAAACCTTCAGGTTACAAACTCCAAATAACCCCTCAGATTATAGTATGTTTTAGTAAAGATCTTCATCTCTGACATTCTTCCAATGTCTTTATTCTTCCAGATTCCAGTGTGCATCCTGCAAAAAGACCTGGCCTTCTGCACGTGTGACGGTGTTGTTTCGTTATCGGCTGCAGGGCAACCGAGGCCGGGGGACGGTGACCATGCGGCCCTTTGGACAGTGCTGCCGTAGTTGCGATAATAATGTGTTTGAGCTTTGCGGTTTTGCCAGAACAGAAGTGGATTTTGTCTTGCGCCGGCTGTTTTCCAAGATTCGCAAGAATTGCTACAATGATGCAGATGATGCTGATGGCTCGTCTGCATGTACTCCCAAAGTCTGGACCAAACCACATGAGTCGAGCCTGTGTGAGGCCTGCAGTATGGGCATCTGCTGTCAGAAGGACTAGAAATGTAAATGTCTGAACAAGCTAATGTTTCTTTTTCTGTAACATAGGTTTAATGATCAATACCAGTAATTATTTCTTTTTTTTATTTTTATTTTTATTTTTTGGTTTTTTGTATATATGTCTATGTTTAGTACTTCAGTTATTGATTATTGGTATTGTTATTATTGTTATTGTTATTATTTTTATTATTATCATCATTTTTTTGTACTATGCACCAGAGGTGGGTAATTCCAGGTCCATCAAGTCAAAGTCCTGCCATGTATTGGTTCAAACCTGTTCATTGAACCAGCCCATTTTGATGAGCACAATGCCTCATCCAGGTAAATGGGATAATTAGTGGAATCACCTGTGTTCAGTGAACAGGTTTGAAGTAATACATGGTAGGACTTTGACTTGATGGACCTGGAATTACCCACCTCTGCTATGCACTATATTGCTATAAGATGAATTTAGGTTATTGGGGAAGTGAAGAAGGGGTAGGATTAAATAAGCTTATGCTTCATCCTACTCCTTTTTGAACATGTCATTGTTATTATTATTATTGTTGTATTGATTATTGTTGCACTTTGCACATGTTCAAAATAAATCATTCAAATCAAATTCAAATCAAATTAATAAAGGCTCAAAAATATACTAAGGCTGTTACGGTATATGACTTTTTTTTTTTTTTTGCTTAATTAAAACCATTATGTGGAAGAAAATAGTCTTGTTTTCATTTGACTTACTGGTACCAAGAAGCACTTTGGATTTATTTACTGTTTCCATTTGTATATTGGTTTAATAAATACTGTGCTGAGGAAGAAAATAGTTTTGCATTTTGTTTCCATATTGTACCAAAAATGAACCAAACTGTGACTTCAAAACCAAGGTACGTACCAAACCGGGATTTTTGTGCACCGTGCCAGACTTTGGTAATCCCATATCCAAAGAGTAAACATCCTGTCATGTACTTGTTCCAACCGCACAACTCCTCATCCAGGTAGATGGATATTTAGTGGAATCACCTGTATGAAGTGAACAGGAAGAACCAATACATGGCAGGACTTTTACTGTTTGGAACTGGGATTACCCCTAAACCGCTAAAATATACCATCATGTCTTTGTATTGATTTGTTAATGGTGGTCATAAGCATCACTGAAAGATTCAAAATTATACTTTTCTGGGAAAAAAAAACCCCATGCAAATTTCTCTTCATATTGACCAACTCAGTCTGATTCTTCGACTCAAAAGCATCACAGATGTTAATGTCATTGTGATATCAAGCCATCATTGACACATTTTCTAATCAATATAAAATAAATTAATGTGTACAGATGTGTGCTCAATTATGTATAAGAAATTTTGGAAAAATGTAAAATTATATGATGCCTCACCAGGCTCAGTTCATTATTAGCTGTTTTATACTGCCACCTACTGTTGCATTACATCTGAGTTTAATTTGAACTGAAGGCAATGCTATACCTTTATTAAAATCAAAATACAACCCTTTTAGAAACATGAATAAAGAAATAAAGAGTTCTAGGATAACATTGTGCAAAGTGACAAGTGTTTCTACTAATTTAATCCCTTCCGTGCATACTCCAGCGGACAGTTATTATTATTATTATTATTATTATTTTTATTTTATTTTTTACAGTTTTTCTCTTGTATATTCATGGGTTTAGTTGTTTTAGTTCCATATCAGTCAGTTCATATTATTACTGTAACTGGTTTGTTCTTAATACCTGATCTGCACTAACATGTTTACCTGTAAATTAGTTGCTTGTTGTTATTAGACTGTAATTCACAGTCTCTTTTTAAACAAAAGCTGCATTAAAAAGATTTTATTTCATAGTGTTTTGATATTGCGTTTTAAATACACGTTTCTTTGCTTCAAAGCATATGTTGTCCAGGTGAGTGGGTATTTTTGTAACGCCATTAAAATAGGTTCATTAAAAATATTTAAATCACATTGCTTTCTTCATGCTTAAAGAGGAATAAAAACATCTTGACTAAGTTCTCATAATTGATGCATCAAAGGGTCAAATTACTGTTGTGTTATAGTACCATTAAGTTTTGTTTTCCAGATGTAGTCAGTGGCTTTCAATAAAGGCTTTATACACAGTAAATTTTGCAGTGTTAATTTGGAGAAAATGGGACCAAATACACTCTAGAAGAAGTTAAATAAACTCTCTAAGTGTTGATTTAACACTGCAAAATTTACTGTGTACATCCCCTGTTATTTTTTTTTCACCATGGATACATTTACAGGTAACACACAATACCTTTTGTTCAATACATTATAGTGATATTTGATGTAATTTCTACAGAATTTGTGTGAAACATTTACTTTTTCATTAAGGCATCAAGTGGTCATTTCAGTCATTTTTCCATGTGCAATGAAGAATCATGTGTTTAGTTTTGAGACTAATATGATAGCACATAGAAGATATTGCATATTCTTATGGTTGGAGGTTCAAGAACAACAATGTACAAATAACTGCTGCTGTAAATGTAGTTAGTGCTGAATTCAATGAAATGGTCGGAGTGAAATTAACATCTGAGAACCTTTACACTTTGGCAGGTTTTAAGAGTTTAACAACATTGTTTGTTTACCCTGATGTTAAAGAGTAGAACAGTAGTAGTGTGCAAAAGTAACTATTAGATGTGTTCTTGTAAAGCTGTAAGGACCAAATTGATGCACTTCTTTGTTTCTGTATCAAAATACATGCAACTGTAATATAAAATAAAAATAAAATGTATATATATATATATATATATATATATATATATATATATATATATATATATATATATATATATATATATATATATATATATATATATGTGTGTGTGTGTGTGTGTGTGTGTGTGGAAGGAGTATAAATTACAGATATTTATGAACAAATGAGGGAGTAAAAGTAACCAGAAAAATAAACAAAAGTACAGATACCTACAAAATCTATTAAAGTAGAGTAATGAAGTACTTTTCCTTAGTTACTTTCCAACTCTGGTGTAATATGTGTGCTGCATATTTTTTATTTTATTTATTTATTTATTTTTACAGTTTTAATGTTTCATGTAACAAATTTATTTTACTTGCATCTTGACTTAATGTAGTTTTTGTTCTTTGCCAGCAATATTTTGGGCCGAGTTGTTTATTTACTTAACATAATATTATATTTACTATATTGAAATACCCATTACTATACAGCCATATATAATTGTAACCTGGTTAAAAATAAGTAATCAGTTAAGTTAATCAGAAGTGTTGTTCAGAAATGTTCATAAATATGTTAAAAAGCATAAATACATTACATATCCTATAAAAACATTGAAATTCATATTTTCTTTAATATTTTAAGTTAAAAACATTTCAAAAATACCCAGATATAATTTAGAAATTAATACAATAAGCCACACGGCTGTTTCGTTTTTAATTTTAGCTTTTGTTTTGAAGGAAAAAACAAAATGTACTTTTTATGTACGGGGTTTCCCTGGTCCTTTTGTATTTGGTGCACTATGCTTGTAAACCGGAAGTGCTTTAAACAATGCCGTAGCTTGATAAAAACTTTTCCCACGCGAGAGGGAATTTGACCGCAGTTTTTCCTGGTATGTTAGTTGCAGTTTGTATACATCTGCCGATTATTAATTCAATATTCACTAATAGAGTCTCAATTATTGTTTACAGCACTGATGGGTATCTTTTGTGAGGCAACATCGTCCCGCAATCTGTATTTGCCTAAAGGTAAAAGATGTTAGCTTCGTATTAGCAATTAGCATCCACTGAACAAGTGTATGTTAATACTGTTTGTTACATGTTTGTTTCAAGTACTGCTAAATCAGCTTGCTTAATGTATTTATTTCATGATTTTAGATAGAAATGTGCATCATATACTTAATTGTCACCTAGAAATGTACAATTGGATTTTAATGCATATTTCCGGGGCGCAGCATGTGGTGAACTAGAGCGGGGACCAGTGTTGAGGATCTCCTTCGCCATTTTGTCACCACGCCATCTTCTCTTCATCCATCATCGCCATCTCTTTGCTTCGCACCCAAACCACTTCAGGCCTGCAACTTATCTTTAGAGTAGCGGTAACTGCCGGTTATAGTGACTGTGTGTGTGTGGTGAGTGGCCACTTGCATAATTGAACCCAATTGTAACATTTACCTCAAATTAATGTTATTTAGTAAACTTTCATTTTCTATATATTTAAAATCTTTTGTTGATTTTTATATTGTATTAGTGATGTGCATGTGTAAATTGGTGTTTAAGTAAAGGGACCTGGAATTTGTAAATACATTAGAAATTTTAAGAAAATTAGTAGTTTGAGTTAGAAAGAACTCAGGGGCCCTTATAGAGGGTTTTCACCGACGTCACGATGTAGGCGGTAACCCGGATGCACGGCCATTATGGAGGGACTCGGTGATAAACAAAGCAACGGAGAGCAATGGAAACGTATGCATCTGGGACGGATTAAATACAATTAATGATGTCAAGACAACGAAACCCCTCATCAAAGCCTGTCGCAGATGCTAAGGCATACAGGGAAGGACTCAGACCACAAGAAAAGGCCCGGTATATCTACAGTTTATAGGCGATGCTTATCCATATGAGTTGGCGGACTCATCCTGGATAATCGACGATCCAGATCTTCTTCCCACAATTTCATATCCAGATATCGTCAACTACTTGTTTTTTTCACCGAGCCCATACACAGCTGAAGATCTCAAATCCTACAAAGGTTTGGAGGCATACAACCAGATGGTGTGTGGATGGGTGAGGGAGACGCAATACCAAATCATCAACGACTATTGCATTGTGAAGGCCAAAGTAGCACTTAATCAACTTAATCTTAACTGTATGATGATATTGCGATACTTAAGGTGTAGCCAAGGCACTGTCAATTATTTTTTTCTGATGGAGTTGCTGTAACGTTAGATCTATTTTATTCAATCAAACATGCAAATGTGCAGTCTGACACTCTCTCTCTCACACACACACACACATATATATATATATATGTTCAGATTTTTCACACGTAGATCCCACGTCGGCGCTTTGCTAACCACAAGCGCCTTCGTTCCTCTGATAACTTCTGGCATTCCTCTCCCTGACTTGTAGTAACTTTTGGAAGCCTATAATACTCAAGTGTTTTTCTCGGTCTGCCCGATTTGTGCAACCTGAAACATGGCAATAACTAACCATTCTTCTTGACGACGTTGGAGATATACGCACTGCCTGTGCTGTGTTATGATACAGAGTACCTCCAAGGTGGCGGCTTCCGGAGATATGACTCAGCTGATGACGTGCCGTGAAAACCCTCTATACACAGGGTATAGGTGTGCTACGTAATGAATGTAGTGGTGGCTAATGAGTCATAAAAGGGCGGCCCTTAATCTGAAACACCTCTGAACCACAGGCAGACAGCTAGACGTCAAACCTTCTTCCTTGATTCGTAATCATTAGACCATGCTTATTTGGAACCGGCCTTTTTTTGTCAAAATATCCTGGTGCGCCTTAAATTGCACTTGGATATATTTGGTATTATAGGGAAATGTTGTTTTTATTGTTGCATGGCATCTGAGAATCTAGAGTCCCCTGAGCTATGTGACTGAAGCTATTATTCAACGCACCGTTTAGTATACCATATCTAGGGTTATTCCCACCGTACTTAAATGCAACAAGTTGCGAAAAACGGGAAATATCAGTGTCCCAAAAGATTTTTGTAGGGACTCTGGACACAACCCCAAATCGAGACTATCCAGGTGAAACTGGGACTTGTGGTAACCCTACATTAAATCGACTCTGCAACTGACTCAGCAGGGAAGCATGATTAGCATACCCAATGCACATTGGACCCTTGAACATGCATATTAATTACAATAACACGACTGGGGCACATGCACACAAATAAGACAGTATTTGCAACAATTACAAATAGGTCTCATCTTAACATTAGCCAGTAGCTAACACGTTTTTATACTAGTGTAACTTGACTTATTTACCTGTGCTGTAAAATCGAGGGTTGGTCTACTTTTTGTCCTCCGGTGGATGTAGGTTTATGTCATGTGTTGCATCTCCTCTTGCCAGGGTCTTCTCTCGCTGCTTGAAAAACTGTTCACAATGGCTCTGCTCACTATGAAAGTCCCGCTCTGGTCAAAGATCGGGTCGAGATGGCCGGTTAACGGTCGCGAAGGCTTTATATCGAGCAACGGCATGTGACGTCACTGCCTCAAGTGAGCCGCCATTAAGGCGGCTGACGCTTACATTTCATATGCACCATATTCTGTAATGTACGGTTGTTGCTTCTCTTTTTTTTCCCTCTTTCTCCTTCTCTGACCCGGCCTCACTCGCACATGCCCATCTGCTGCCCCTTCTTCAAAATAAAATAACTTATGCAAACGGATAGCATTTCTTTAGAAAGCGTACCATAGAAATAAATTTTATCAAATGAAATAAGACAGATTGTAATTTAAACATTTTTAACATTTTAACACATGACCTTGACATTTTATCAAACAATGAAATGCATGTATTTTTAACCGTTTTAAACACTTCCCATAGTTGAAAAGACGTACAAATGACATCACACAACCACATCGAAACTACTTTCCAATTTATTTCAAATCAAAATTTCAAGGCACTCAACCTCTACAAATTTTAAATGCCTTTATTTTATGAGCTAGTCATGATAAAAAATACTAGTACATGTTTTGGCTATACAGCCTTGGTCAGGAAGTAAGTGTTGAAAAGCAAGTACCTATCTTAATAGTGTTCAGGTGTACGTCTCTAGAGTGAACAGCAGGGGGCCTCACTTATCAAAATATTCAACAGTGAAAAAAATATTTAACAAAGTTATACAAAGAAAAACCACAAAAGCATATATGTAAATAAAAAAAGCAACGCACATATTGTCTAAAGAAAATGTACATTCCAATTTAGTTGAACGGTAATCCAAAAGACATTTGTTAAGATGTCTTTCCAACGTTAAAATGTGGTTGAAACCCAAGCACTACTCAATATTCTACATATCATCCTATTATAGGCATTGTTTTTACATGTGAAGAGCTGTGACACAAAGTGCTATGAAAGCTATTCGTCATTTTCTCAAGCTTTTTGGGGTTAATATTTGATATAGTCACACCAAATTCAAACAAAAAAAATTCAGATTTTACTGATATTAACTATAATACAAACGTTGGATGAATAAATAATTATAATAATGAATGAATGACTAATAAAAACAGCATTTAGAAAAACGGCTCTTCACGTGTATGGACTAAGAAAAAGTCAAGCAAAAGTCAAACCACAGTGTCAAACAAATGTACTATATTTATTTATAACAACAAGTTCTTATTTTTTGTATCCACCACCACCATTTCATCCAGGGGCGTGTTTTAGATGATCTGCCACAGCCTTGTTAATGTCGTGGTCGGTATCCTGGCTGTTCCACTTCTTTACTGCAGCTGAAATGAAAACATAAAATAAAATAAACACATAATCTATCTGAAAATAGCCACACGTTCATAAATACTTGAACATTATTTCATTTTGCTGATGTTTCATTTTTTATTTGGTAAAATGGTACTGTTGGTACAAAAGCCTGTTTAGTACTGATGAATTCAAGTCTGTGTCAGCAATGTTTTCTATTTTTTAAATTTGACTCAAAATAATGAATAAATGGCTGTCATCTCAATTTTACATTTTCATTCTACTCTCCAAAAGAGTTTGCTGTTGCTGATATTTTTTTGGAATCGAGTATGGCTTGTGGTTGTCTATTTAGCAGAGTCAAACAAATGACTCAAGAATCCACTATTTTTTTTCAGCTTCCTATAATCAAATTGAGTCACCATTTTTGTATGGAATGGACTATTGAAATCTGACAGATTTGTTCAGCCGGCTATTTGCACCCCCCAAATGGTGAAGGGAACATCACACCGTCTTGCCTTTTTTCTGAATGAGCTGTGCATTAAACTTTCTAAGAAGATAAGCAAAAGAGTAGTCTTCTCTACAATGTTTGATGAGTTTTTGTTGGACGCACACCCGAAAAAAGCAATGACTATCACCCATTTTGAGCACATCTGCATATAACTTGTTGGATATTTGCTCCCTCCACCCACACATTGAGAATGTCTGTAACAACTATGCATTCATTTTCATATCAAAGGTTAAATATAGCTTAATAGCGTTGAGGCTGATGGGCTTCCTTTGAGTTGAACTGCTTCGTAAACAGCTATGCAGCTGTTAACGTAGCTCAACCTTATAAAAAAGTATCCTATGAGATGAGTAATACGTAGAAAAAGGGGGAAAGTGGTGGACATTTGTGATTTATTTAATGTAAAATTGTTTGAATACTAGGAACACTACATGCTTATTTTAATGAAAAGGAGGATTTGGATGATTTTATGACACTTTATCTACACCAACCCATTTATAGTTTTAACATGGAAAGGTGTAATTTTACAACTGCCAATGTGTTTTTGATATGTTTTGGTGTTTTTAAGTTGTGGCTCAGAATATTATTTCCTTTAAATCATATGTAAATGTGAGGATTGTTACTCCTCATCTTTTCAAGTGTATTTTGTGATGTGAATTTTAATGATTTTTTTTTTTATTTTTAACAAAAGAAAAAAAATCTTATATGATCTCAGGAGCCAGCCAGGGTCGGGCCTGGTCAGTACTTGGATGGGAGACCACCTGGGACCACCAGGAGCTGTCAGCTTTTGCACTTTTCTGTGCGTCCAGCTGAGGGCACTGCTTCATCACCCATGGGTGAGAACAGCTGTGTTTGTCCACAATGGAGTTCATGAACAAAAGTCTGGATTGGTGGCACACAGCGAAGTGTAAAAACTTACAGCACCTGGTGGTCCCAGGTGGTCTCCCATCCAAGTACTGACCTGGCCGACCCTGGCTGGCTTCCGAGATCAGATGAGATTTTTTTTTTCTTTTAATAAAAAAAATTAATTCCAAAAAAAATAATGTCCATTTAATTTCACATCACAAAATACACTTGAAAAGATGAGGAGGAACAATCCTTACATTTACATATAATTTAAAGGAAATAATATTCTGAGCCGCAACTTAAAAACATCAAAACATATTAAAAACACATCGGCAGTTGTAAAATTACACCTTTCCATGTTAAAACTATAAAAGGGTTGGTTCTAGATAGTGTCATAAAATCATCCAAATCCTCCTTTTTCATTAAAATAAGCATGTAGTGTTCCTAATATTCTGAACAATTTTACATTAAATAAATCACAAATGTCCACCACTTTCACTACATATTACTCGTCTGTCCCACACTGCATGCCTTGCTACTGCCAAAATTATTTGAAATGCTTGTGTGTTATTCAGATGTTTTCCACCCAACCCAAAAAGAAACGGTTTCATCCAATTTTTATCAATATATTCTTCCTTCACTCCAAAACCAACTAGTATTTTCCTTATTTTCTTTTGGAAACATTCCAGCTTCTCACAATGAAAAAACATGTTTCATTCCTTCTCTTTCTTTTTTTGCATATTGTACGTACATCACTTTTTGTAAAACCCATTTAAATAATCTCATTTAATTTAAAACGCAGTTGTGGCCAAGCATAAAATCTACATTTTCTACAATTGGGCACTTTAATTTTTGCTTCATATTTACCCATATTTCTTCCTTTGTTATGTTTCCCAGCACCGTAACCCAATAACCATTTGAAATCAGCTGTTCAAATTCAATTGTCCTATAATATGAATACAACTTCTTCAGAACACAATATTCGAATGGTTTATTTACTATTTTAAAAAATTATTTCAAAAGTTTCTATTTAATTTCATTTGTCTTCTCAATTTTGTCCTTCGATTCTTGGGTATGGCACTTATTAATATATCTTAAGTCTTTTTTTCATTTTCATAATCATTTTTTATTCCCTTTAAAATCATCAATAAAAGCTTGAAAAGGTAAGAACCCTTGCTTTAATTCATAAAAAATTATCTCTGTTTTTCTTAAAACCTGCTCTAAACCAAACATCCAGTTAAAATCACAGCTAATTTTTTTATTTGGGTTTTAAAAACAGTGGTTGATTGAGGATCGCCTCCCTCCCCACTGAATTTACCTGTAAACTTTCTTTAAAAAATACCCATGTTTTTAAAACTTCTTTATAAAATTCTGGGATTCTTGTTAACATTTCATCTTTCAGCCCCATCCATAAGAATGAAGACCTCAAACCACCAACTTTGCTTCAAAAATAAACCATTGATTCTTTCACTCAAAATGTTTTCACAGTCTTAACTCCTGGGGTCTTCAGCCTTAGGATAGAGTCCATCAATCCCAGACCACTGTCCCGATCAGAGTCTTGTATTTCACTTTGATGGCTTGCCCTGCTAAATAAAATCAACAACCAAACATTTAAAAACATTAACCACATGTGTTAGCAAAAACAAATAATTTATTACTAAAACTTTTCCCTTGAGCGTGAGGCTCCTCTTTCTCCAAAATGTCAATCTTTGCTTTGTTTTGACAATTATCTCCTCCCATGTTTTCTTAATTTTCATTTTCTCATCAGGCTCTACTCTAACCCCCAAGATTTTCATGGAATTTTGAACGTCTCTAAAGGGTAGCACCCCTGACGAAGCTTCTCCTCCTCCTCCTCTCATGATTTCAGTCTTACCCACATTCATCCTAGCCCCTGAACTTTTACAGTAAATATCTAAAACCTTCATACTATTTTCAATACTGCGTTAGCACCAGAGTTTTGTTTCCGTGTACTGGTATATTTGTGACCCGCCACCACGAAACCAGGCATAAGTCGCGCTGAGCCGTTCAGAGCTACAGCCAAATTTAGGCTGGAAGGTGATTTCTTATTTGTGTTTACATCTTATCAAAAAACGGTACCTTAACACCTCTATGTTCAGTTCCTGTGGTCATTACATTGAAATCCAATCAATAAAGGTGTTTATTGGGTCAATTATTTAAGCGGTGACAAAAGTTCAGGGATTGTTGAGCAAAGACAAAGACGACTTCCACCTTTTTTCGCCGAACAAACCGATCTCCGTTCCGTGCGTAAACATCCAAGTGTTCGGTACGAGGTAAAAGCTTATATTGAATGTTCTGTCCAATGGTGTAAGCCAAATGATTATAATACGTTGCAATTCTGTCCTATTATTATAATATATAAAACTTCTGTGACATGTCCATCAGAGTGTCCTTTAACATCTGTGAATATTTTTTGTCAATCAGATACAAATTATTATGCGTTGCTAAAGACTTCCTACCCCAAAACAGTCCAAAACTTTAACGGACAATATCTAAAAATATGCAAATTGCAAAATGTGTCCAACTGTGGATATTAAAATGACCATAACTTTGGTTCTACTTATGATAGAAACATATTTTTTTCCACCACCTTAAACCTTAGTTTCCACTCTACCAATCTACACAGATAACTCAGTTTTGATTTCCAGACACTTATGCCTGGTTTCGTGGTGGTGGGTCACATTTTTGTTTCTTGGTGAAAAACACTCAAAGGTTCGATCTGAATTCCTTTGATGCCACTGTCTGCATTAATTGCTCAGCAACCAAAGTATAGAGTAATGCAGACATCCCTGTTGAATTGATCTAGATAAAACAATAAAATAATAATAAAAAAAAAACATTTACTTTGACACAACTCTGGGTATCTGAGTAAAGACATCTCAGACACCTGATAAAATGATCACCATAATTAAATTTAATTAAACTTTCAAATATAAACCCATGCTCCAAAGTCCACATTAATTATACAACTATTTTTCTTTTCCCTGTCCATAAACCATATTTTATCTCGTACACCCTTGATAGTACCTGACATGTCTCTACCCAGTACGGGGTAAAACCTGCTTCAGTTTATTTGCCAACACCTTTAATAACATGTTAGAATCACAGTTTAAAAGACTTATTTGTCTGAAATGTTCAAATTTTTCCATGTCCTCTTTTATTTTATATATTATTTTAATCACTCCTTTTTTCATTGAGGGACTTAATATCCCTACAGTCCAAACTTCTTTATAAATAATATTTAAAATGGGGATTAAAACCCATTCTAAAAGCCTTGTAAAACTCACAAGGCCAGGGCTCTCATAAAAACTTAAGTGCTACATTTTCTTCTCTCTCTCACTTTGAATGAAGGTATGTATGTAATATAATGTAATCCAATGTTTCAAGTGATGCACAACGATCTATTTAATGTGTAATACTGAGACATTGTGTTAAACATTTGTATCATTGTATAACAGAGTATGTAAAAACGTTATGCTAATGTGGTAATGGAAATTTAAAATCATCAGAATGTGTTGTAGGTGGAGGCATCGTATAAACCTGTCGAGGGTTTCTTGCCTCTTTCTTTGACTCTTTTTTATGTCTTCTGTGATTGTATGTTTTAGTATGATGAAATAAATAAATAAAAAATAAATGAAATAAAATTAATGTCCTGTGTCGAATAAAATGTTTTACTTATTTACACTAAGTCACAGGCATGGTTTATCTTTACACACAACAGTTGTAATTTTATTTTTAATGTTGTAAAAAGGAGGCTTACATTGTACTTTGAATAGACCTGGGGTTTTGTTGTATTACTTCAGTTTATGGACTGTAAGAATAATGTTCAGTTTTAGTGTGTACATTTTGGCCCATATGTCAACAACTACACGATAGTCAAAAGTGGCTCTGAATTAAGTCAAATACTGCCCTCTAGTGGTAATAAAGTAAAACAGCTGCTTTATTCATGGTTAGGGAATGTCATTAAACATCTGAAAACCACACCGACTGTACTGAATCCTCCAGTAATCTACGGATCATTTATAAATTGATTAAGTGGGTGATAATTGATCTGGTTTGGGAATGTACTTGCACAGTCTAATTTCAACTTTATTACCTTATTTACAAGGCAATGTCATTTAGTTATTTTTGTGTTTATTTCTTGTTTCTATTCAATTGTAATTTATTTTTTGATTGTCTTTACTTTTTGTATGCTCTAATATATTTTAAATTATTTGTTGATTGTTTCTTTATATTATATCAGCATTATTTAATTATTCATGTTTGTTTGTTTTTCTCTGCCATGCTCAAGTTGTAGTCCTTTGTTGTATACATGGAAAACAAATAATAATAATAAATAAATGTTTTAAGAAAAAACGACACAAATTGACAGGAAAGACTGTGGTTTTCTGGTTGCCTTTGAGTAGCACATAAAGGTTAAATGTGTCTGCTTACCACCAGGTGGAAGAGTCAACTTTGGCTTTAGATTAGAAAGGGACATACCTGGAAAAACCACAGTTTCCCCAGAGAAACCCTTATTTTGACTTATTTCCTGCTGTCATTTCCTTATACCTACTGTTATTGTCTTTAATATCCCTCATTTGTATCTAAAAAGTTGATCAGTGAGGTTGTGTATGTGTTCTTTCTTGCACAGTTTGGTATTAAAATGGAATTTAACCTAGCATTACGAGCTGTTTATGTGAAGTCGTGTGTTCACATAGAGCATGCATACTCCTCTCTGAATGAAAATATTACAAGTTATCCACTAAATGGCTAGCTTGCACTCAATTGATAAACGACAGCCAGTCATATCTCGCCTACCAAACAGGCTACACCCCCCCCCCGGCGCGCACAGTTTTGTTCATTTACATTTTACATATACAGTTCATTTACAGTTATTTTATTTTTTTTCCCATGCAATCAGGAAATAAACGTTTATAACTATAATTTAATAACAAAAAAAAAAAATCAGTTGGTGGTTTAAGTGGGCCCCTGATCCATGTGGGCCCGGTGCGACCCCCCCCCCCCTAGTGGTTCTCATCCTTTGGCAGATTGAAGGACCCAGTACACCAATCACACCATTATAATCTCACCTGCGCTTTACATGGTCTGTCAGTGAGGTAAAGAAGCTCCCAGAATGCACCTGTCCTCTGCAGATCTCTATCTGCTGTTCTTTATGTTACTGGTTCATCCACAGGTGTGTGTTGCATGTTATTTAACCATCATTTTATGTAAATATTTTTAGATGTTTTTAGTTTGTAGCCCTCTACACTTTCCCTTAACGTGACACCCATAGATACGCCAGCGTTGTAAATATGTAAATAACAATGTTTTCTTTTAATGACTTGTCCGGATAAATAAAGGTAAAATAAAAGTTTAAAAAACTGTTCAGGTGAGTAGTAGCTTATTCCTGAAAAGAATCAATAAATTAGAAGTGTGCTCAGTTGAAAACCAGACATAATCCTACTTCATTTTGGTCAGAAAAATAAGCATATTGGAGTGTGGGGGTGTTTATTTACTATTGTCAAGCCAGCCGCCACTTCCAGCCACCGTTCAGTTTAACAACTGCTGAACTGAAGGCAGAGAAAACCGTAAATTACGGAATACGCGCGCATGTAAAATTTAAGTGTCGACTGGTTTAACAGATGAGGACCGCATTTCATGGTTGTGGAAATCTGAGTTTTATAAGAAGGTGTTATGTTAAATTTCAGGAACGCTGGGGCATTTATATATTATCTTATACATCCAAAGACTAATTTGTAGTTTGTTTATATCATATATCGTCAATATTTTTTAAGCTTTTTAAACAATTGTGCACTAGGGAAAGTGAATGAAACTTTTTTATGTTATTCTGACAAACCGTTTCTGACGCACAAAGAGTGATTTGAGTGAGTGATCTCCATGCGTTTGACTCTCATAAATGTAGTGTGACATGGCTTGAACCTTTTTTTTTATTACAATATACAACCAAAATAAAGCAGATGAGTCAAAATCAGTGATCCCAGACCACGGACCAATCAAATTACAGCTCTCAGTGTGACAGAGGATGAAGCGCATGCGTAGTGAGCTTTCCTCTTTGGCAGCAACAACAACATACTGAACCGATCCAGTCCAGTCAGTCTCGCCCCTCCGCTCCGAGCAGCAGCATTATCGTCCTCACCGGGTCCGGTGGCGGTGAAGATGATCCAGCAGAAAAGCAGCCGGGGATGCGTATGACAGTAACAAAAATAATGGCCCTCGATTTACGCAAGTTTCCGAATGTGCGACTAGTAACGAAGTGAACGAACAGTGTAAGTAAAAACGTTGGTTTGACGTGTCCTGCTGTAGGGTAGGTAGCTTGTGTTATTTGCGAGTTTAGGCTAACATAACGCGCTAACGTAAACCTGAATGAGGGGTTTGCTAGCGTCGGAAGGTAAGGCTACTTTGGGTGTTAACGCTTTGCTAAGGCGTCCTCACAGCCGTGGGTGAAGCGTTTTGTGGACTACATTTTTTTTTCTGGTCCGACTATTCCTAATATTCGTTTTCCACTTGGGTCGGTAATTCCCACCGACTGTCAGTGTGTTGAACAAAGGAGCTTTAACCGTGGGGCCGCATGGACAGAAACATGCAAAGAGAAGTCGACTGGTGTTTGTTTTGTGCTCCATTTCATGCTGACACACTTCTTCAGGGATAACCACACGAGGTCTGACCTGAATATTTAGCTGATACACAGTGACCCAGCTAATTTTGGGAAAAAAATGAAGTGGCATTGAAGTAAGTTAGACCGTATAGCCTGTGTCTCATAATAATAATAGTAATAATAATAATGAAGCTGTTGCTGCACTTGGACTGTCTCATCTAAGTTTAATGTGTCTTTTAACAAACTGACCTTGTCCTTCAGTTTATACAGTCGCAACCATCCACCCACACATGGGGACGTTTGATTCACTCATGACTTGACAGCTGGACTTTGTATGTGTATCTATACTGAATGTTTTAGACTAACATTGAATGAATATAACACTAAGAACAGAGTAGCTGTTGACTAGAAACACTTTGATGCTCATTTGTTTGATAGAATTGTGTTTTGTTTGGGTACCTGTGAATCACTACTTAATCGTGTTTGTATATAAGGAAACATGTGGATATGACTGGATAAGCATTGGTTCATTAAATTCCATTTGGAACAAAAGTTAATTTGTAAATGGGTTTCTTTCTTACTCATTAGGATTATTTATGGACAGTCAAAACAGTAATATTTATACTTGTTTTGTGGAATAACTTTGTTTAATATCTATTATGATTTGTTTTGTTTTATTTTAAAATGTATGACATAAAGCTAAACAAACATTTTAAGCTCTTCATAGCTTGACTTTTTACAAGTCTGCTCATAGGGCTGGTATGTTGACATCAGTGTTTTTCTTTTTTTAACGACATGCACAACAATTTATTGGGCTGATACTGATGTACACAAGTTATAAACTGGTTCAATAATTGTAGTAATGATTAACCTGACTTTTGGCTTATGTGGCTACAGTTGATCAATCTGAATAGGAAACTAAATGTGAAAGTATATAAGTAGTGTCTTGTTTAGAGTTTGATAGAATAGTGAGCATTGGGTATTTTAAGGCTGGATGGTATGTTTTGAAAATATCTTTTTCACATATTTGAGATTATTTCTCAAGAGATCAAAAAAACAAAATCAGTGCTAGTTGATGTTTGCTTATATATATGACTTATGAATGTGGCTTTCTAGTCATACATTGAATAAACTATCAAAACATGCATATTTCCATAGCGAATGATCTCATGGTGGTTGCCTAATAACAGTATAAAAAAAGTGTAATAAATGTAAAACAGGAAATTAAATCTGTGCTCCCGTGTAGCAACCATGTTAGGGTTGATTTTAGCTGTGATTTTTTTTTTTTTTTTTTTTTTGGTGCAGTTTAAAATGTCACAGTTCTCCAGTCTTATATGGCATGTCATTTCAACAGTAAGGGAGAAAGAGTGTCTTGTCTGAAATTCACATCGTCACAAAACATTTGGTTATATCGTGAAACTGTGTTTTATTGTTAAAATTATTGTTACAGTATGTTAATCAATTTAGCTTTTAGGACATGGGAGATTTAAATAATAGCATAATGAACAGGAAAATATGTATATATGAGGGTCATATTCATGACTGTTTTGTTATGGTATTCAGTACAGTACTAGTAATTAACTTGATTAATTTAATAGTCTACTTGTTACTTCAGTGGATTGTTTCAGGTATGTGTAAATGGTGTAAATGTTTTCCAAGGCAGTCACCTACAAAGTGCCAGAAATGGCAGTGTTGCCTAAATATCTTGTAATATCTGCCTTTGTATAAATATGTTTACTTCTGGCAACTGCTGATATTGGTTTTCATCACTCAGGATTTTCTGATAAGATGTGTATGTTTCGGATACTTGAGTTTGTCAGTCATTAAGTCTTAATAATAATATCATATGCTAGTCTGTTCTGTTACAACCTGTGGAATATTTCCACAACTGTTTTTAAGATGTCACACCTGTATTTCTGTCGTGGATGAAGTCTAAATTAAGGATATACGATGAGTGAAACTTTTCTTCACCTTCGCTCCATCTGACCACTGAATAATGTAAAAGGCTTCAAGGGTTGTCGTAATAGTTGATAATTGTGCTGTTGCTGCCAAATGCAAGTAGCAGGACTTGCTCTCAGTGGAATTTCCTCATGTTCAGACTTCCTGTCCTTATTTAGTATGAGAGACAGAGATGCAGACTAGAGGAGATGCACAGAGGAGTGTAGTGAACTGGAAGTAAACCAGTGTGCACAAAACATAGAGCCAAGCAGACAGACTGACCTATTAACTATAGCACCCCCCCCCCCCCCCCCCCCTTCTCAATACACACATAAACCCCTCCAGATATTCCCAAACCCTCACATGCATGCACAAGACTCTAATACATGCATCATGGGACCAGCCAGCACTTTACTAAATGTTTGCTATTATTTGTTAGCAGCAGCCTCTGTTCGGCCACTTCGCCTCCGTCTGTCAGTGTGTGTTTTCCCTGTCTGTCACTGCATAGAAATGTGAGGCAGAAGAGGGGAGGCAGGCAGCCACGTTATTCAAATGTTCCAGAGCCCAGCCAGCCAGCGGCCAACTGTAGAAAGACTAAAAGAGAGTCTTTGTGAAGGCCAGACAGATGGCCATAGAATGAAGACTGTAATGATACCCTCAACAGCCCAATACACACAGATGCATACTCTGACATACAGACTCCACTCATTGTGTGTGTGTATGTGTGTGTGTAAGACAGTGAAAGAAAGAGAAGTGGGGAAGACGAAGGAAATGAAGCAGAACACATTGATAAAGATGGTGATTATGTGTGATGTGTGTGGAGAGAGAAATGTTGGCTGTTTATTTACCGTATCTTTTCCTATTGTTGCTTCTTCTTGAAACTTTGGTAATGCTTATAATGAACTTGGAAATAAAGTAGCCTTTAATGGAAAATGAGTAAGGGTACAAAACTTAGAACTGGACATATGAGTTTTCTATCCTGTTGTCGGCGGAGGTGGGGAAACTTAACCATAGCTGTGATTCTTGTGATTCTTTGAGCCTGGAAGGAAAAGTAAAACTGGTTTGGGCTCATGGTATTAGCGATGCATGGTTTAACCCCTGCTCATACTCTTGGATTGTTTGTAGGCAAGCATGCAGTATTCCTATGTGGTATGGAATTTGTTTTTCTAGATATGGATGAAAAATAGGGGGTGTGTGTGGGGGGGGGTATCAGGAATGTTCCAAGGTGTTTGGAGATGGCAAATTGCTTTCCTCTGCATCAGACTAAGCAGCAAAATGAATGGTGTATCATTGAGTGTACATTCCTACACAGAGCTGCCTCCACACCTGGAATGTTGTCCAGGACTTGTTGTTAATTGATCTTATTAGACAACATAATAGCATACATATTCAGAATGTAACATGGTCTAAAAGTTGGATTTCTACATAATTTGGTTGCATAATAATTCTCTAGCTCTATTTTCACTCAAATAACAAGTATGGTCTGAGGAATTTTACAGGAAATGTTTTGAAATAAAAAAAAAAGAAGCCTGGTCGTGTAAACAATCTCAAGAATGCAAATTCATCCCAAACACCTGCTGTGGATGTATTGACCATGGCTTTCATCAACTGACTAACTAATCGATGTCTGGGATATCATTAACCTTCCCCTCTTGCCTGTCCTCTTTCTAATTATCTGTCTGTGGACTTTGTTTCTTCAGGCTTGTTTTTTTTTGTCTTTTCTTTATTTCCTGTAAGACTGTACTACTGCAGCACATGATCAGTGGTTGGACTGATTGATCAAATGTATCTGTGCTCTTTTGTCTACCTTTTTTTAAGATCTTATTACCCTGCCCCCTGAAGGGGAGAGGGGTGTTCTTTTTGACTCGGTTTGTTGGTTTATTTCTTTGTAAGCAGCTTTACGCAAAAAACTCCCCGACAAATTTCCATGACAATTTCAGAGGAGGTGCAAAATGGTCCAGAATAGATCCTATTACATTTTGGTGAATGTAGGTCAAAGGTCAAGATCACAGCCCCCAAAAATGATAAGAGATGGGGTAAATCAGGTCTAATGTGTGCAAGGGGGGCGGAGTTTGTTGTGCCGGGCATCACTTGTTTTTCCTTTCTGTTGTTTTAAGTTTTGGTCCAATTGAATCACATTGTTCTTATTCTTCTCATCTTGGGATATTAACCAGTCTCATTCTGTCTCTCTTATTTACAGGGCAAGAAAACACAGTGAACCATGTTGCCCTAAGTTGTGACCTGTGTTGACTGGGGAGGAGGAAGAGGAAGGAGAAGGGCCGTGTGGGCAGGCAGGCATCTGCCATAGCTCGCTTTAGGTGGCCCTTTGCAAGGTTGAAGCCATGGGCAATACAGCTACAAAGTTTCGCAAGGCCTTGGTGAGCGGTGACGAGGCTTTGGCCTGGCAGCTGTATGAGGGTAACCCTCAGTTCAGGGACGGCCTTGATCCGAACGCATCGTACGGAGAGCAGTACCAGCACAACACACCCCTGCACTATGTCTGCCGCCACGCCATGACTCGTCTACTCAGGTAAACTTGCTGTGATTTTTAAAAAAAAATGTTTTGGGTTGTGAACATCACAGATGTTCAGTGGACCCAGGGAGTGCTGCAGTTGTAAAAGCAGTTCAACAGTACAGAGGCTGGCATGTGTGAGTCTTAGACATTAAATAACAATTAGCTGTATGTAAGCTTTAATAGATATCAGAATGTTACCATTTTCAGAATTATAGCAAGTTAGCTAATCACTTGGTGACAAATTGTACAGACTCTCCAAAGAGGTTCAACGCATAGAAGGACACACTAGAGAAATGTGAGTCATGGAAAGTGCTTCAATTCCAAGGAACAATAGACAGGCCTCAGTCTGCAAAAATGCATAATACTTTGCTCACAAATGAACTTGAACTGGAATGAACAGAAATATGAGCTGTATTATTGTTCCACACAATATTTGTAGAATACATCATTTATTAAAAGGGGCTATTTTTTGCTAAAGCAGCCACATTCATGAAATATACAGAACATCCAGCACAAGTTGTAAAAACTGATTCTTTTTAAGCTATGGAAATACATGCATAGAAATAGAACATGCTTTGTCTGACTTTGAAAATACATGTATTTGCACACACACACACACACACACACACACACACACACACACAGAGCAGTGTTTCTCATCTGTAGACTTGACTTAGGCAGAGTGTTCAGGAATATTATTGGATGCTAAAATATATTTAGTTAGTAGTTTGAACTTGTTGGAGGCATGCATAAGGCTGGTGATCTTACATTATTAGATTGTAAGGAATCCTAAATTTTGACTTTGCCAAACATACTTTTCAGACTGATCATACAGATTGTGTCATTAAGAAAAGCTACAGAATGGTTTCCTTACTCAACATGAAATTGCTCATTTATTAGCATGATCATGGTACATTACACACACCATTACACACATAGTTCTGAAGTCCAGGGTTTGATTTACACTGATGCTTTAGAATTGATGGAGTCTTAATTTATTTTTTAAATTCATTATGAAACCTCTGTAGGACAAGATAGATCATAACATTTAGCTTACACTGCTGCATTTGTAGTTTGGAAAATGTCAACTTCTGTTTACTTCATCTTGAAATTATGAAAATAATATAATAATAAGATGGTGCAAAGCTGCCAATCAGACATATACAACAAGACGATATTACACATGACTTTGGCCTCCAAAAACAAGAGAAAAGTCTTTTGTTGTAACTGACTTACATTTTATGAGGGGTAGATCATGACTCTACCTCAGAAGATTGTTCTATGAGCTTTTGGCCCAATTACCCAGTTCTAGATATGTAGTACAGCCCACCATAGTCCAATCTCTCCTTCTATAATGTTCCAAAGAATTGAAAATATTACAACTGAGATGATTTAGTTTTGACAAAAATGGTGAAATGACTTGTGTCCACTCAGTCATGGTCTTATTCCTTTGCTAATCCAACAAAAATGTAACACTTACATACTATATCAAGATCAAGTAAACAGTAAAGATTATGAAATGAAACCTGAGTCAATAGATTGTTACAGTTGAATAGATCCTTTCATTACAATGAAGAAGAATAGGATAGAGTAGAATTTACACTTGGATAACCTGTGCAGGTTAAAATGGAAAAAATAAAAACCTTTAGTGGTGGCAGACTCTAGGGACTAGGGAACACTCGAGCCTAGCAACAGTTATGACAAATACCCATGATGCAGCACACGCTATACAGTGACCATGCATCCTGCCAGAGATAACATTTGCATCCTATACACACACATGCACCTCTTTAACACATCTAAATAAATAACTGTATGAGTGTCTTGTATTGTAAGGACTTTCACTTAGACTACCAGGCCCATGTTCCCCACTGGCTTGCTCATTTGCTATAAACAGGTGCACACACACGTTAACACACAGTCTATTAGAGAAAAGAAAAGCAGAGTCACCAACTCAAACTAAAGCTTAAATGAAAAGGTCAAAATAATAAAAATGTACAGTGTGTCGTTTTACCCCCTGCAGAGACAATCAGGCTGTTGGCCCTAACCAAGACAGCTGAATCAGTGACTCAATAGCTTTACTGACCCCCCCCCCCCCCCCCCCCCCACACACACACACACACACACACACTTTTCCTCTCTTGCACTTTCTTTCCATGATTACAGGGGGTTTTAGTCGGGGGCTGGGGGATTGGTTGAGGGGGGGGGGTCAGATGAAACTGTGAAAAGGTCAGTTACTTATCTATGCATCTGCATGTGTGCACATGTGCTCTGTGTGTGTGTGTGTGTGTGTGTGTGTGTGTAAATGACTTCACAACTACTTATGAATATAACAGTGAATCAGTTGGTGTGCTATTTGTGTCCCTTCCTACCGAACCTATAATGGTCCAGAGAGGCGTGCTGAATGCAGCACTCTGCTCCTGATAAGTATCAGAGGAAATGCTTCTTTGTTCCAACAGCTCAATTGGACGGAGGCAACAGATAGACGGCCGAGAAATCTCAGACAAAATAAAGGCTCAGAAAGGACAAGCGTGGGTGCTTGATGCAGTCTGTTTTTCAGATTATTTTTATCATGTCTCTGCTTCATACTTCTAGTCATCTCTGTGGGCAGGACGAGCTGGAAATCCCATCAGATATGCTAACTGGGAAATAACAAGTTAGACTTATTACTGTAAAATGGGCGTAGCACAGGAAATCTAACCCTCCCTCTATCTCCACTGAAGGCACAGTTTAAGACCAGTGCAGCTACTATGAATATAAGACTGCAATGCTGAATTTGTCACAGTCTTTTTTTTCTTTTATCCCCTTTAAACTGGTTGCTTTCTTTTTCCAAATTTGCTATATTCATTGTTTTATTTCCTATACAACAATTGAAGATTTTTCAACATCACATATTTTAATAACTTTTATTACTGCTGTATTTGTGCACACAAATTTGGGAAACCTAGGGTTGATAAATGCCTGCCTCTTAATTGACAGGTTTCATCACTTTAAGAGGTAACTATAGGCTGTCACACTGCTTTTCTATTCTTTCCTATTCATGTCATTCTACTGTGCTTTGACCTCTGTTGGGAGATGGTGTACTGAGAATAACCTGGCAACGTACTCCTGATATGTGGTTCTTTCTTCCAGCCTTACTTGCCATAGGCTCAGTCCTGCCGACAGAAGTGTTGGAATAAGTCCCACTCCCATCATTGCAACTAGTGTCCCAGCCATTTCAGTTGGCACAATTGGACAAACCTAAACAGTGGAGTTTGATCAAAGTTCTGCAGGAGAACAGACTTTGAAATGGATTCTCTACACGAGATGTTGTTCATGGTGTGCAGGAACAGGGTTTGGAAGCAATCTATTTGACGCTGCAGTTCTCCTGTCAGGATCCAAGATTCACATCCACACAACAGAACTCGACACAAACCAAAACTTGGTTTGTTCTTGAAGTCCACTGGTGACGAATGATAAGCTTATGTTCAGGGAAAAGTCATTTTAACCATTTTTGACTCTTTCAACATTCAATTTATGCTAATTTGGTTGTAAGGGTTGCCCATAAGGAGGGACAACCCTGATTTGTAAAGCATCAAATACAAAAGCTCTTTATAGTACTTTATACAGGAGGTCACTCTAAGATTAGAATCCTCAGTAAAATTTGTTTTAACCCATAAAAGCCCAGTCCTACTTGTTTGACACTTCAAAAGTAATTTTTTCCCCTTTATATTATCTTATGTGTTTTGCTTCTTTTTAATGAAAATCAGGTATTTTACAAAATTGACTTGATTGATCATATAGCTGTTCTTAAGAACTCTGTAAAAGTTCATATATGTTGAGGTTTATTTGGTCAAAAATGGAGAAAACTGAAGAAAAGTGACATTTTCAGTAAAATTAAGTGTGCATAAAAACAAGTGTCTAAATTTCTCTCGTTTATCAAACTCCATGGACTGGTGAATTAGTATTGTAGAAGACGACGAGGTTTCCACGTCCACTACGAAGCCTCTGAACATCCAAATGAGTCCTATCTCATTCTTACATCTTACATATCTTACAAGTTGCATTTTACACCAATTATTTAAATGTATTGATGAGATTAGTGAATCAACAGGTATTAAACAGTTTAGAGCAGTAGATGTTTTTAGTTGATGTTGGATGTTTGGTGACCTGACTGTCACCAGATGGTATCTCACGATACTATCTGGGATCCTTCCGCAACTGATCCGTTTTCAGAGGAGGGGCCTTATCTAAAATTCTTGCATGTGATTAGATGAAGAATCTGTCCGGCATCTTGGCTACCGAACACTAGCTAGCGACATCTGTTGCGGATGTGGTTGTCATTTCTTCCTCACAGTTCCATTCCTGTCAGCCCAAGTTGACCAGCCTCTTTGACTTGGTCCTCTACCAACACAGCCAGGGGGGGTACTACTAGAACCATGGGCTTCTGCACTTGTCCTGTTTCTTTATCCACCAGTGGAGACATCTGATACATCAAACTCTTGCCAAACCCGGTCAGCCATTGCCTGTTCATCTTTTAAGGCATGAACATGTGGTAGACAAAACAGTGGAAATAGCCGAGTCCCTTGGATACCTAACACACGCTGCTATTGTTGTGTATCTGAAAAGACTACACTGCCGTCACTTCTGCTTTACGTCGCACCGGCCTCAGCGCCGCCAAGTAGTCCCACCCTGTGACACTGATTGGCTCCCTCATTTTGAAGAAAACCTGCATAGACAAAGTATACATGTCTATGAAAACCTGAACCTCATGGTACTCAGATGGTTGTGTGAGCGGAGCGAAACGCAGCCAGATGACATGAGTCAGGTTAGATGTTTGGGTCTTAATGGGTTAAAATAGATTTGTCTGATGTAAAAACACAATACACTGTGAGCATGTTTACCAATAACTCCAGCCAGACCAGTATTCAGAACCAGTCCATTTCTCCACCACAGTCCCCAGTGAGTCCAACATCCTTTAATCCCTGAGCTAGCTGTGTTTTGTCCAGTTTGTCCAGTCAACCAGTTACTGCTACATAAGTACCGTTATCCAACCTGAGGTTAAAAATGACAACATCTAATGCATGACATTACATTTATTAGATTTGGTGGTTGGAATGTGACTGATATGGTCATGATCCACTGCTCAACCAGTTGTCCTTTTAGCCATAAATAGACACCTGACCATAAAATTATTACTGTCATTGGCATATTTTTCACTCACATCTATACTTGTATGGAAAATCAACAGAATAAAAATGCTTGATTATTATACCTTAATCATGGTGAAAATGTAAAACATAATGTGATGTTGTATATGTTGTTCAGTACAGCAGTTGATTAACTTAATTATTGACAAATAATGGATGAATTGTTGCAGCTCTACATGTGCAAGAATGACCCGTTATAGTCTCTTAAACCTCCTGTTGTATATTGACCTGGTAATGATGCAATACGCTTATAGCAACATATACATGCTTTACATCCACAGAACCAGAAGAACATCAGCAAAAATCTCAAATAAACCAGCACTTAATTGGGCAAATAAAACATGAAAAGAAGTCTGTTTCATAAAACAAAAGACCAGTGGCACAAACTGTGCACTGCTAATCTAACAATAAGCACATGCAACAGTACAAGTACTATTTCTCCTATCGCTAAAAGTCACCCAACAAAATGAAGAGCAAAAATAAACATAGCTTTATTAAGCGATGACTCTGAAGTTCATCTTACCTTTACTGCTTTCTGATAATTGGGATTTAGTTGAGAGGGGAATAATTAGTGATTATTGCTGCACGGGTCAGTCGACACTACACTGTCATTAGGAGGAGGATAAAAGGGTTCATGACTGACAGGATAAGAAGGTCGTAAGTGAAAAAGCTGGCGAGCAGTGGAAGAAAAGGCCAAAGGGCTGTAACAATAGAGGAAACATTGAAACACTAATTCAATCACAGTGACTGCTGTGTCCAAATCACACAGGAAGCAGTAAGGGAGAGAGTTTACAACAGATGATTTTTATTTTGTTTTGTATTGAGCCAGTGGAAATCCTGTGACATTCTATTATTTTCTTCTTTTTTCTGCTATTTGCATTAGTCATTTCAAATGCACCACCATTCAAGTTTTCCCTCAATAGCTTTATGTGCAGTTATCACTAAATTGTATAGCAGGGGACAGTGGAGAAAGGCAAGGGAAAAGGATATTGTCCAGAATGAAGAGGGGGGGGGGTGCATGTGTATGAATAAAAAAGAGAGATGGAGGTTTTTGAAAGAATGGAAGGGCATTAAAAAAGGATAACTGGGGGAAAATTGAATAGGTGGAGCTGAATAAAAGAATCAAGGGAAAGCCAATTAGCAAATGGAGGTTTTGACAGACAAAGAGCAGAGAAAAACTATTTACTAAACAGAACTGCAACCACAACCTGCCTGCTTCTGAGGGCAGCTGGCACATCCATCACCATCAGCACAGGCGTGTGTGTTTGTGCATGCAACACGCCAGCCAGAATATCCATTATCTCAGAGATGTTAAGCAGAAATAGTCAATATTCCTCCATCTTTTCTGTCTCCTCCCTCAATCCAGCTTCCCTTTAACACGCTTGCATTCATTCTTCGGCCCATTCAGCTACCGATACTCCACCTACACCTCTGCTTAATTGTGCATTTTTTTCTCCACTTTTCTGACTGTTGTGCACTTCCTTCTTTTTCTCAGTATGAACTTCACCTTAAAGCCTACTTTAATGCTCCACTTCGGTGTTAATTTTGGCAGTCATTTTAGTCTTGGCCCTTTTGATGAAAATACTTCTTTGTCTAGTCCCATTTTAGCAAACCATATTACTGTTGTTGTTCAATAAAATTGAAGAATTTTTACTCACCTGTCGGTGTCTGACGGGTGACAGGAGTGTGAGTGGTGCTGTCCATGGTGCTGGCAGGGCGACTGTTTTTATTATGACCTGCTAAATTATGCTTTCCCACAATTTTAAATTTATTTTCATTCGTTAGGTGAGAAGGAGGCTCTTCACATACTATTTGTCTACTCTGTTTTCACATATTACATATATCACATTTTTGTGTATGCAGTGACTTTTCACACAGTTTAATACATGTAGATCTGGACCTTCTGTTTTTACTTTTGGAGCAGTGGCATGGGCGTTGATTAAACCTTTCACCATTTCCTGTACTGTACATCCAGCTGTTCCACAATGTCACTCATTTCTGACATTAAAGCTGTCATTTCATGGTTATTTCATTAATATTACTGTGTTCTCTATTGTTGTTGAATACATTGTGTGGTGGTTCTATTTTTTTTTAAAAAAACATCAGGATTGCTTTGTTTCCAGCTGTTTTTTCACGGCAGAAAAATGACTTGAGGTTGAACAACAGAATTTACTAGTACTTCCTCATACATGTCCATGACGCGGCCACGAGGCGTCTCAGATTGGCTCAGAACGCATTAAGGAACACCTCTCGCTGTGTAGGTATTTACCTCTACCCAAGTAGCATCCAGCTAGGTTTCGTGCTGTTGCTTGTTCTGAAAAAGTGCAGGGATAAAACAAGGCTTTATTTCCACAGAGAGCACATGAACCAGTTTGATCCACCATTTTTTTCCAGTTTGTGCAGCAGCTACTGTGGCGCCGTCTTCTTTTGTAGATGCTAATGCTACTTCAGATTCGCTGCCGGGGACGGGCTTAACCCCACGTGGGTGACTCTAAAGTCCATTTGACATCAGATGGACTTGTTGTTTTCTGTGAATGCAGTATGCAGCCAGTGGAGGTGCCAAACCACTTTCAAAGGCAGCATGTGGGGTGACCCATCAGATTCCAAAAGTGGTTTTCAGCGGAATGACACCTTTAAGATAATTGATTTTGCATCACTGCTGATATGATCCTAACAGCATCCTCCACTTGAAATGGGTTCCCATGGCTATGAATGTGCATGATATCCATAGAATTAATAGTATGGTTTTTATTTTTGAGGCACAGGTAGAGATGTCCACATGAAATTTGGCAATGACTGCTCGCCGATTTCTGACATTAAGTAATGTTAAGTGTTTTTTGTTTTTTTTACATTAAGTATTTGAGAATGTCCCAAGCTGAAGGCCACAAATGCCTCTGTCACGATCAGTCTTTCTCCACAATACATGTATGTACAAAAGAAAAGGGCTTGAATTTGGGTGTACACACAGTTGTGAACATCTGAATTGTTTTGTGCATATGGACTCTTCCAAATTTGACAGTAGGTTACAGTATGAAATCCATGCACGTCTTTGTACATAATGCCCCTGAGAGTTACAGTAGACGGGGCCATATGCACTAGTAACATGGACATATTAAATTGGTAAACTGTTGATTCTTGTTTGTGCAGTGCTTCACTATCTTTTTGATAGTCTATGGAAATGGATTTATTAAAATTTTTCATTAACAATTTGGTCTTTGTCTGGTCTTGTCAAGATAAGAATATACTTATATATAATTTTTTTGTCATCACATTTTTTTTTTACTTGTCATGGTCTTGTCATTGTCAAGAAAAAAAAAGGTTGTAGACGAAAATATATTGTCATTATTCTCTGTGAAGAAGTTAACACTGCTCCTTTCAACTGCTTTTTTCAGACTGCAGAGTAGTCAAAATCTGATCTCTTCCTCCATGTGTGACTCAATATTTGTGTTTTCATGATGTTAACTGTACAAATCACATAGAATAATTGTATTTTGAATATGTATGCTACAAATCACATGTGTGATGTGTAGCAAAGAACTCAGTCATGGACTGAAATTTTTGCAAGGAATGGGTGATAAAAGTTGGGTGATCGGCCTTGGGAGTCTGCGCTCTCAGAGTGCTTTTCTAGTGACCGTTCTGTCCTAGGTAGTGTGTTTGTTTGGGTATTGGTTGAACTCAGCTTACTTTTTCCCACTTTGTTTGTGTGTAGTTTATAGTGCATTTTAATTTTTAGTTTTAATAGTTTGTAGTGTTTTTGTTTTTTTCCCCCACTTGCTTTTCATTATTATTATTATTATTTTAGTTTTTGTCATTCAACTATGTTATCGTAGCCTTGCTGTCTTACCCCTGTTATGTCCTCTGTTTAAGAAACTGTTGAGGTTCTCAAAAGTGCCTCAAAAATCTTCCTTACTTCTTTTTAAGGGTTAAAATATTTTGCAAATGAACGTTATATTTGCTGGGATATATAATGTTGTCCTTAAGAAACCTATAGACTCATACCTATAATAATTGTTCTCAGTGGTGGTGGGTTTACCTGCTGAGACCCTGTCCTCTCCATGTCCTCCTCATGTACTGTTTTCAGATATCTCTCAGCCATCAGCCTGTTTTTTGTGTGCTTGCATATATCCAATAACAGCATGGTCCTCATGTTCAAGATGGTATAAAAAAAAGAAGCTGCTCTTTTCCATCGACTACTGCTCTGTCTGACAGATAAAACAATAGGCTAAGCACAAACATAGATACACATCCAACATAAAACACTCCAGGAGAGTTTCATAATGGCCTGATTAATAGTTTGGAGACTTGAAAATAAAATTGCTGTGGAACCAGAAAGTCATATTTTAATTTTCTGTTTAATGGCTGGATGTTCTTTCTGTGTATTCAGTCTTTTTCTCACTTCACCACTAAGTCTCTTTACCAGTGTTCACTGTGCAGAAAAGAAGGCAGGATTAAAAAAAAACAAACAAAAAAAAACACATTACATTCTTAACTAAATAGATTTATATAATTTGGAATACTAAGAATTTCATAAGTAACAGATCTTTGTGTGTACAGTGTTTATGAAGTTATTATGAACACTCTGAATCAATGTGATCTTTGTATCACTCTAGGGTCATTCCATGTCAATTCACCCAATGGGTTTAACCTTACCCCCTCAGATTTTGCTAAAACTTCGTCCTAGGGGTAAGTCTGGCAGGAAAAGATGATTCTCTCATTTTTATGTTAATCGGACCAACTGTTTCTGAGATATGGCCATGAGCATTCTGCTGATTTTAGCGATTTTTGCCATGGCAACCATTATTCAAAGTGCAATAATTTCTGAACTACTAAGCATTATGTGTTCAAGATTTAAAACTACTGGTCCAATTTTCATGAAATAGGTGTCATTCTGTCAGAAACCTTATAAGGAATCCAAATATGAAATCAAATTCAACATCTGACCAAGTTTTCATGTAGTGACCTTGAAATCAAATATTTGACCTTGTGGATCACATGACCTTGATATAAATTTTGGTCCATTTCATAGCCCTTCATAGTCTGCAAATTGTACCCAAAAATCCCAGGTGTAATATTTGTTAGAGCTTCAGAATAGTTCAAAAACACATTGACCTGAAATATATGTTAATATATACCAAGACAGGGTAAGTAAATGGTTATTATGTGAAAAGGTGATGCACAAATCTATATTTCTTCTCAGAATATACATCTCATTGTGTTTTCTGGAATTCATGGAGTGAAAACTCTTGTCAGTTCTAATTTACATTGAATATATTTGATAGAATAACTCCATTCATCATCAACAAAATATTTCAAAATTCTAATTACACAAAGAATTCCAAATTTCATGTCATTAACGCTGTCGTCATGACGTTGAATTTTTAAATCTTGAACACATCATGCTTAGTAGTTCAGAAAGTATTGCAGTTTGAATAATGGTGGCCACGGCCAAAAAACCTAAAATCAGCAGAATGTTTGTTGCCATATCTAGGAAACAGTTGTTCCGATTAACATAAGAATTGGAAAATGATCTTTTCCTGCCAGACTTACCTCTGGGACAATGCTCAGCAAAGTCTGAAGGGCTAAGGTTAAATTTGTCAAAAAAAAAAAAATTGGGTGATTTGACATGGAATGACCCTCCAGATTGAGACTAGATCAAATTGTCTCAACACAAAACAATAAGATGGAACATACACATTAAAGGACAATGCTGTTTTTGCAATTGGGGCCTTAATTATGGTGTAATTGGAATTGTTCTACTCACCCATGTTCCTTTTTTTCGATTTTTGGTTCCTCTGGAAGAAATATCCATGAAACGCATACGAGAGTCGGTGGGGCAGCGACTTGCAGACATTAAATCAGTTATTTTGTTCAAATCAGTTAATATGTCCATTATGATACAGTAGCACTGTGGCTGAGCGGTTAGCGCTCTTGCCTCACAAGAAGATGACCCGGGATCCGTTCCCAGACCTTGTGGAGTTTGCATGATTCTCTCCCCGCGTTTGGATGGGTTTCCGGTATCACCCAAAAACATGTTTGTTTGGGTCAAATTCTCCTGCCAGGTGATTCTAACCATTAGCCTGGCTCTACAGCAGGAGATGGGTCCCTGGGTGCCCAGTGCTCCTTACAGGTTGTCTCAACAGCATCAAAGAAAGGATGGGTTAAATGCAGAGGACAAATTTCGTTGTACACTTGTATAATGACAAATAAAGTACTTTACCTTTAGCTTCTTGACTCGATGCACGCAGAGATGACATCACTTGTGTGTCTCGGGTTACATTATTTATTTATTTATTTTAGCTCAACCCGTCAGCCTGTGTCTTTCAAAGTTCTAATGGGACTGCAACGGAATTAGTACTATTGTAAAAAAAAAAAAAAAAAAAAAAAAAGATGTATTAACTGATTTAAACAAGATAACCATTTTAGCATCTGCAAGTTGCTGTCCTGCCGACTCTCGTCATATGCCGTTTTGTGGATATTTCTTCCAGAGGAATCAAGTTTTTTGTTTTTTTTAAAGTATCATGGATGAGTAGAACAAATCAAATGACATCATAATTAAGGCCCCAATTGCAAAAAACTGGCATTGTCCTTTAACATGAATCCAAAAACATCAGCTAAAGCAGTAAAACACTACCAGTGACTGCACAATGAATACTTGATTATTTTTTAATTCAACACGTTTTCTTATAGAGGAGTATTTTCACAGTGTGTCTTAGATATCTTTACTGAACACCACTTACTCTTGTGGATGTGATCCTTTCAGTCTGGCTCACTCTATAAATAAAAAATATATGAACAGTTCTGTACAATGATTCTGCGTTCTGTTGTGTTTTTTTTTCTCTGTGTTGTGTAGGTCTTTCCTGTACAGCAAAGAGGGCAATCCTAACAAGCGTAATGTGCACAATGAGACATGCCTCCACGTGCTATGCCAAGGGCCACAGATCCTGCTGCTGCCAGAGGGAGCACTGTCACCACGGCTGGCCCGACCCCAGAGGGACGAGCAGCGCCGTGCCGACTGCCTGCAGGTACAAACACGCCGTCATTCACCTACCTGCATGTTGATGTAGGGAAAGTACATCTTCAAAACTCAGTTCTGTTGACGGCTCACAAATATTTTTGGGTCATTCCCCCTTAGATGATACTGAGCTGGACTGGGGCGAGGCTGGAGGGTGGCCAGTATGAGAAGGCCAATGTCAATGCTACCGACAACCACCACAGTACCTGTTTGCATTATGCTGCCGCTGCAGGCATGAGGAGCTGTGTGGAGGTAAGATGAACTGTGCTGATGAGCCTGACATTTTCTTAAGTATCGCGTCAGGAAAAGATTGATGGAAATGGAACCGCTGAAAAACACTTCCATTTCACATCAACTTCAGAGTCATATAAACACTTAGGGCACTTTCACACCACTAGTTCAATTATTTGGCCCCCACCAGGCAGTGAAATTATTATGTAGCATATAGACTCTAGCGTGGTCGGCTTTCACACATGCAAACAAACAACAATTGGCCTGATTGTTGTTTCATCAATGTTTATCGTCCTGTATAACTAAATGCCAATTTTGACTCACTATGGTACTATTGGTACTTGCTCAGATATTTTTTGTGTATTACATCTGCATTGGCTGTTTTTGGCAAAATCTCCAATTCAAGAGTGAGTTGTGGCTGTATCTGGAGAACAATCTGCTGATGCACTGCAGTCACTGAGGGCATCATGTCAGGCAGAGGAGATGTGTGTGTTTTGTAGTAAGATGACTCAAAAAGTTATTGACAGATTTGTCTGAAACTTTCAGGAAATGTTGATACTGACACAAAGAACAAATGATTAGATTTAGGTTGTGGTCAATGGGGTGAGGGGGTGTAATTCAGTTGGTCAGGGCAGACCAATACTTGCAGAAGTGAAAAGGGGGACTGATCTGCCTTAGCAGAGTGTGCGCTCTCTGAGTGCTTTTCTACTTTAAGGATAAATTGCTATTTAGAATTTAAACTTGTCTTTATATCACCCTCTGAAAACACCATTTGTAAGATGATAAAAAATGATGATTGTTGCATAACGGAATTAGCAGCTTTCATTAAAAGCTTTAAATCCTCAAGGTTTAGTTTGTTTACATTGTCATTCTGTAGTTATAGGTTAGAGTTAGAAAATGATCTACCGCTTGATCCCTGGAATATTCTACTCTTAAAGCACGTCTTATATTTGGACATTAACGGAGAATTTAAAAATAAATCTAACTGTTGATGAACAAAATGAGCCATTGCCCTGATGGTATTAAATGTATCAGACATTATTGGTGTGTGTTGTTCAGCCCTGTTTCTTTTCCCAGTTCCCATTTGATTAAAAATTCACAGTTTGTGATTTCTTCTTTTTACCTCTTTGCAAAAATGCAGGTTTATTTTAAAGTTTTTGACAATAGTGTACTGTGTTTCTGTTTATTTCCTGTGTTCTCTGTCTCTTTCCTTCACTATCTTTGCTCTTTTTTTCTTTGTTCTACTCACTCTTCTCCCTTTTCTCCTTTGTTTTCTTGTCTTCCTCTCCATTGTGTGTTTCTTCCGTCTTGCATTTCTTTTGTTCTTCCTTCTTGTTTTTTTAATTTTATTTATTTATTTATTTTTGCTCGTCCCACTAGCTGCTGATCCAGAGTGAGGCAGACCTTTTTGTGGAGGATGAAGACAAGTTGACGCCATGCGATCATGCCGAGCGGCATCACCACACAGAGCTGGCCCTCAGCCTAGAGTCACAGATGGTTTTCTCCTCCTCTTCAGCTCAGCAGTCAAATACAGACGCACATGGTGAAACCAACCTGTTACAGTACAAAGAGGTGAGACTGCAACTATGAGATCACAGGGGTTTCCTGCTGGCTCAGTTGTTTAAAATATTCAACTTTTTATAGTAACTGATGTTTAATTCTGTGATTATTTATAGTAGAGGACATACTCCACTATAGTTTTTAGTACTTTTTTTTTTTTTTTTTGCTCAAGTAATTGTAAGAAAACATGGAAGACCTTTGTAATAAAGGACTCCCATGACTTCTTTGTTTTCAGCTGATTGGTCTGCAGCAGGCATTTAATGTCACTGACTTTTTTAAAGAACAACTACAGTAAATTTTAGCAATGACTATCCATAAAATACCAAAATTGTAGAATAGCTTATGCTATACTAATATATTTAACTATATGGTAATTATTGATGCATTAATGTTGCTCATCTTTACTATCGCTATGTGCAGTCATTTTTAATCATTGTAAATAAATATACAGTTATATACATTGATACAGCCCACAAAATTATTCCCCAAATGGACGTAACTTAAATAGTTCAGATTCTTGTGTTTGGTAATTACAGTAGTGATTAATATGCTTCAATTGCGGCACCTTCTTTTACTTTAAGACAGTTGGTAACCTCTCATTTCTTACATAACCTTCAGTTTGATACAGAGCATATATATTGGACTGTGTTTCAATGAAGAAAGGTCATGTGGTCGGACTCTAGATTGATCCTGTTCCAGAGTGATGGGTGCATGAGGGTGAGGACAGAGGAGGATGCCATCAAATGCACACCTTCCCTCTGCAGCGCTCATTGCTCAGAACCAAAAGACTAAATGGAAATATAGGTGAACCTGACACTTTTTCATGAGGCTGTATAGGAAAAATGACAGAGTATGGTAAAGTCATGTATCTGATCAGTAATTACAGCTGTCAATGAAGTACTGAATACACATTGTCTTAAAAGTCTGCATCACTTTGTAGATTTTCTTCAAGCCTGGAAAGCAGTTCACAGTAATTTGTAGCATTCTTGTTCTCTTAGGCTGCTTTAATTATAACACGCTGAAAGATAACAAAGGCAGTTTTTGCACAAAAAAGTCGACAGTACTGCAGGTCTATGTTCAGTGAATATATTCCACTACTGTTTCTCTTACTAACTTGAAAGATATGTACATGCATATCTCTTTTTACTTGGAGAACTGCTAGTCCCAGCTTTTCTCAGTTTTGTAGCTTGTGTTTCTGCGTAACTGTCCAAAATAAACCTGTCACCGTTTTACACTGAACAGCTCCTTTTTTCATGTAACCACAGCAGATTTGTCATCATCCAAACTTTATTTGGCTCTCCCATGAGTCACCTTCAAATGTCACCAAAGTATCTTATTTTTAGAAAACTTCTAGAGTGTGTGTGTGTGTGTGTGTATATACTGTGTGTATATATATAAATATATATATATATATATATATATATATATATATATATATATATATATATATATATATATATATATATATATACACACACACACATATAAAAGACATGCATCTCTTGTGTTTCTCGGGGTCTTACGTAGTTAAACAGAGGGCACCGGCACAGTCCTCCAGCAGCGGCTGCTGCCAACTGATAACAGTTTGATCTTCCTTCCTGCAGCCAAATCCATGCTAATACTTAATCTCTTTTTCCCACAACCCCACCCCCATAGTCCTGCATCTTTGCCCATATCCCTTTTCTCCTGCTTTAACATTTCTCCACTTTATACTTTTCTATTTTTCATACTTTCATAATCTTCCTATTTTTCTCTTATAGTTTCTTACCTTCACTTTGTGTCTTCTTTTTAATTTCGGTCTTCCTGTCCTTTCAGCCTTTCGAGGGACTGAAACTTCAGGACCTGCGCAGACTAAAGGACATGCTGATTGTGGAGACGGCAGACATGCTACAAGCCCCCCTATTCACTGCTGAGGCTCTGCTGCGAGCACATGGTTTGTGTTTTTCTGTTAGAGATAGATGACATTCACAAGACCTTCAGTCATTCATAAAACATTGTGCTTGCAATTCTAAGGAGACAATTATGCAGATTGAATTGTATAGTGTTTGCGGGATTTCCCCTGCCCCCTTTATTTGTGGCTCTCTCCCCCTCACAGACTGGGACAGAGAAAAACTCCTGGAGGCTTGGATGTCTGATGCCGAGGGCTGCTGCCAGCGCTCAGGTGTGGCCATGCCCACCCCACCTCCCAGCGGGTACAATGCCTGGGACACTTTACCCTCTCCCCGCACCCCTAGGACCCCACGCTCACCTCTAACGCTCACCCTCACCTCACCTACCGACAGCTGTCTCACCCCTGGGGAGGAGGGCCTGGCTATGGTGAGACGTCTTTAACAGGATAACTTAAGTTGTTATTCAATGTTTGAAACAACTTTTTAAATGGAAAAAAAGCAGCTTCCAAAACTGTTTTTCTATCAATCAATCAATCAAATTTTATTTATCTAGTCCCACATCATAAGAAAATTTATCTAATGACACTTTTAGATACATTTTCCCCTAGTGGGACTACTAAAGGAACATCTAATCTAATCTAATTTAGAACTGTACCAGACACTTCACCCAATTCAAAGACACAAACAGAATCCTGTAGAAGCAAACATTTGGTGACAGTGGTGAAAAAAAAAACTTCCTTTAACATGCAGAAACCTGGAGCAGACACAGACTGGTCATCTAGCTTGACCAGTTAGGGTTAAAGTAAGAGAAGGAGAATTTTTTTTTTTTTTGGGGGGGGGGGGGGGGGGGGGGTTACATGTGGATGCATAGCAAACTGAAATGTAACTGTTTAAAAAGTGGAACTGTTGTTATAAGTATAACTACCAGTCATTAGTCCAAATACCCAGAACTGCTAAGAATACTACTCCAAATACAAGTACTGACGGTGGATATTCTATACATGCAGGTGTTAACTCATTCGCTGCCACCCTTTTTCAAAGCATCAAACCTCATATTGCAGCATTTTCACTGATTTTCAAGACCCACAGAATGTTGAATTCTATGACAACATAAACAGTGAAACAATCAAAATGAAGTGTAGATTGTTTTCTTTCATCAGGAAAAAAGTATTTTTCTAGCTTTTTGTAATCAGCAGTAGAAAGTGTGGTTTCAGCATAAGCACCTGTTTTTGACCAAATAATAGAGAAAATCACCTTTTTGTGCAAAGAGGCATGTCCAGCAGAACAGTGACTTTGACGCCAATATTTGTAGCATTCATGACACCTCAAACATCTGAAGAGTTATTTACTTCTATTAAGCAACAAAAATGCTGGGAGAAAAAAAATAGAATATGTACTAGAGCCAATATGGAATTTTTAGCACCAATACTGATATTGGAGGTGAAAAAAAAAGGTAATTGGGGTCTTCTGGATTAACAGTTGTATAAATCTTTATCTCACAAAGGTAATTGACACAGCTTTCAAACCCTGTATAATATTATACAAGGTTTGAAAGCTGTGTCAATTATAGATGGATGGATTGTTGTCATTGTAATTAATGCAATGAAATTTAAACACAACAATGAAACTGTACTCTTAAAAACTAGGCTTAAATGGTTAAAAAACACACATACACTTCCCTTATCACCCACACATATGTGACCCACCACCACGAAACCAGGCATAAGTCGCGCTGACCCGTTCAGAGCTACAGCCAAATTTAGGCTGGAAGGCGATTTCTTATGTGTGTTTACATCTTATCAAAAAACGGTACCTTAACACCTCTATGTTAAGTTCCTGTGGTCATTACATTGAAATCCAATCAATAAAGGTGTTTATTGAGTCAATTATTTAAGCGGCGACAAAAGTTCAGGGATTGCTGAGCAAAGACAAAGCCGACTTCCACCTCTTTTCGCCGAACAAACCGGTCTCCATTCCGTGAGTAAACATCCAAGTGTTTGGTACGAGGTAAAAGCCTATATTGAATGCTCTGTCCAATGGTGTAAGCCAAATGATTATAATACGTTGCACTTCTGTCCTATTATTATAATATATAAAACTTCTGTGACATGTCCATCAGAGTGTCCTTTAACATCTGTGAAAAATTTGTGTCAATCGGATACAAATTATTATGCGTTGCTAATACATTGCAAAATATGTCCAAATGTGGATATTAAAATTATCATAACTTTGGTTTTACTTGTGATAGAAACATAATTTTTTCACCATCTTAAACCTTAGTTTCCACTCTACCAAGCTACACAGATAACTCAGTTTTGATTTCCAGACACTTATGCCTGGTTTCGTGGTGGTGGGTCACATATGACATATGTTGGTAATGAAACAGACTGAAAATCCATGAAGTCTCTCTAGTCTGTTTAGACATACTAAAGATATCTCTACAGCTTCAACGTTGGGATTTTTACTTTACTTTTCAACTCGCTCTTCAAGAAAATAGTGAAATGTAAGAATAACAGTTGTTTTGGTGTTAGTGACGTGTGTTATGTACAACGAGCGTCGTACAAAACAAGATGTTTCCTTCCTGTCTTTACTACAAACTGTGACTTTCTTTGCTTGATAAGTTACATTTTAATTTGTCAAACATATGTATAAATAGTGACACTATTTTAAATCTGATGAAAATAATGTGAATTTGTCGCTGGCTCCAGCTGTTGCAAGAAAAACATTAAAGCTGGTTATGTAAACTGTAGTTTGAATGTCATGTCAAATCTCTCCTCGGAAAAAAATGTTTAGAAATACTGTAATATAGTCTGATCAGGAGTCTGTGCTTAACTGTAGTTGATACAGTGTTTGAGGAAGCAAATACTTATTTGTGTGGTGGCACCAAATTGACAGAAATGCATCTATTTATTGGCAGAAAAGAGTCTTGTATGACTAAAGGAAAACAAGTTAATGTACAGTACTGTGTTATTTATTTCTTCTACTCTTTGGTAAGTGGTGTCCTCCAGTCCACTGTTTACAAGCTCAGTACTCAGTCTGTTAACCTGAAAGACATGGCTGACAAAGTGTTTACTGTTTTAACCTAACTTTGCTGCACTAGAAAATGTAAGACAAGATGAAACAGAAGTGGCTATTATTTACTTATTTTTCTTATTTTGCCAGTGTTTGAATGCCAACTTTTGTGTCCACACATGTTTCCCTTTAGTGTGGGATCTGCCTCTGCTCTATCTCTGTGTTTGAGGACCCTGTGGACATGTCTTGTGGTCATGAGTTCTGCAGAGGCTGCTGGGAAGGGTGAGCCTTGGTGTTTTATATTTTCTTTGTGTGTGTTTTGGACATGCACTTTTATTTTGTTTATATGTTTCCTCAGGTTCCTTAATGTAAAGATTCAGGAAGGCGATGCCCACAACATCTTCTGTCCAGCCTTTGAGTGTTACCAGTTGGTACCAGTGCATGTGATAGAGAGTGTGGTTTCAAGGGAAATGGATCAGCGGTATCTCCAGTTTGACATAAAGGTAGAAATACAGCCACCATAAACTGTTACTCCCAGCTCTGTCCTGTTGTTGCATATTTGTATTGAAACTATATCTGTTTCTTCCTGTTTTTCTCTCGTTCCTTCTTTGCCACGACAACACATTCTGTTGTTTGTCCACATCACCCTTCCTGCCTTCCCTCCTTCCCTTCCCCCCTCCCTCTGTATTCCAGGCATTTGTGGAAAACAATCCCGCCATCCGCTGGTGTCCCGCCGCTCGCTGTGAGAGGGCAGTGCGACTCACTCGACCAGGTCCAGGGGACAGTGACCCACACAGCTTCCCTTTGCTGCCGTCCCCAGCAGTCGACTGTGGCAAGGGTCACCTCTTCTGCTGGTATACCTCACACTGTAGACAGGTTGACTTGATATGTGCAGAGTCTAAGGTTACGATGAAGCATTTAGAATTAAGGGGTTGTGTTCTGTCAATATTTCCTGTTGTCAATGTTTTATTTTTTTTATCAACTCATCCGCACGAAGTCCGTCATTGGCGTCCGTCGTCGTCCACAATTCACTAAAATCGCTTCTCCTTTCTCAATTCTCAACGGATTTCAATTCTGATTGATTTATTAGATAGATCTAAGCACTGGGCACAAAACGTATCACTTTGTTTGCTGAAATTTGCCTTTGTAAACAATTTGTTTACAACTTTGTTTATTTTTCCCATTACTCACTAAAATCCCTCAGTTCTTAACAGATTGCATTTCCGATTGATTCACTGAGTTCAGTTTTAATCCAAATCAAAGAAAGTAATTGCCCCAATATTTGTTTCCAGCAACAACCTGCTTTGTAGCATTTAACAGCTTTAACCACAGTCATATATCATTACCCAGTTACCTACTTTTGTTCAGTCAGATACTACGCCAGAAGAGCTTTGGGGGCTTCCTATACCATTCACACGGTTTTAAAAACACACACACGACTCCCTTTTGTTGATAGCAAGACATCATAGCTGTGAGGTCTGGATGAGCACAGGACCATTGGCACTATTTTGTTAAATAAACATTACAATAATAATAGTCTGGTTTCACAACAATTAGACAAAATCTCTAATGATCTTTAACATCTTATGCCAGCCTCACATCAAATAACTCCCACTGATAATTGTTAAAAAGAAAAGTCAAATAATGTTGAAGATGCTGCGACGGTGGTGATTGGTGGTAAAATGTTCAAATATAGATGTAAGTAACAGTAGTTCAGAGAATCACAGACACTTATACAGAACAACATGCATCTCTGAAAGATTGAGAATGAGTACTGGTTTTACTAAGAAAGGTCTGTTTGGAAAAAATAAATATCTGTTGTTTAGAATTTTCTGCTTCTGTTTCTTGCCTTCATACTGTCCTTTCCTGACATCCTGAAGTTCTCTTAAACCTATGACAATCACTGACAATAGAATGGTTATCATTGGGTTTCTGTTTGTCTCTCTCTCTCTCGCTGTCTCTCTCTCTCTCTCTCTCTCTCTCTCTCTCTCTCTCTCTCTTCTGTCACCTTTTTTCCTCCTCGTTCTATGAATGCTAATGTATTTTTTAGAATATATGCCATGCTTTATGTGTTTGGCTGAAGCCATTCAGCCTGAACAGACTTTTCTATGTCAGTCATGTCTTAACACTTTTCCTCCAGTATATTAGCACTTTGTATTTGTCCACTTTGTAATCTAAATGGTGTTTGTATCATTGGTCATTTGTCCAGGACACCCAATGAAAATTTGCTTCTCTGCTAAATTTGGTGCATTCATCTTGTTCTCTGTAAAATAATGCCAATACACAATGACCTGTAACAAAATAAATGAAATGTAATGATGGACAAAACCACTTTGGAACCCCATGGTGTGTAAAATGGGAAGTGAAAAAAAGCAAATGCATGATTGCACATCTTTGAGGTGTGAGTATTGCACACTCTGTTATTGCAATAACTATAGTTTTTCAATATATTGTACAACCCTAATAACTCAGAAATATGTCTTGATGGTTTTTGTAGTCTTTGATTTTGTGGAACTAATTATAGAAGTCTGTTATAAATAAATGGGGATCATTGAACATCAAATGTAAAGTGATTAATCAGTAAATGTATACCTCAATGTGCAATTGACCACAAAAAATCTACGGAATATTTCAAAGTCAAGGTCAGTATTTTCACTTGAGAAGCTTCTATAGCTCTCAGCTAAACTTGTCCCCACATTGTACCAGCCCAGTCATTGTATCAGAAGGCCATCATGCAGCTGTAGCGTCAGTGCTTTGTTTTTTTTTTTACTGGACCTTTATCTGCCTACAGGGAGTGCCTTGGTGAGGCCCATGAGCCATGTGACTGTCACATGTGGAGGAACTGGCTCCAAAAAGTAACAGAGATGAAGCCTGAAGAATGTAAGTGTACCTTCTTTCAATTTCTTGGAAACATGTCTGGTACCATGGCAGTAATCTGGCATCACTGTGAGGTGGTGAATGGCAGCTGTCAGGACAGACTACCAGGATGTGGCCAAATCTGTTTTCATATTCCAGTGGCAGGTGTTCAGGTGAGTAATATTTGCTGAATTTGTGTGTGTAGTGGCAGGTGTGAGTGAGGCCTATGAGGATGCTGCTAACTGCCTGTGGCTGTTAACCAACTCCAAACCATGTGCCAACTGCAAGTCACCCATTCAGAAGAATGAGGGCTGCAACCATATGCAGTGTGCCAAGGTAAGCACATCAATGTCTGTGTTAGTGCAGCGTTAGTGTCCGTGTAGAGGATGAGGAAAAGGGTGACAGCTGCTCAATAATTCACACTTTGATTCCATGTTTTCTAGTGTAAGTATGACTTCTGCTGGATCTGCCTGGAGGAGTGGAAGAAACACAGCTCATCGACAGGAGGCTATTATCGCTGCACTCGCTATGAGGTCATTCAGCAGCTAGAGGAGCAGTCCAAAGAGATGACTGTCGAGGTAAAACACACAAAATATACACAATGTGTTATATACATACACACATTCATATCAGTATTGATCTATGATAGTTCTAAAAGCATACACTCACCTGTCCAAATAGAAATACCTGTTTGGCCTATTCTACCAAATTGGTTCAAATTACAGTCCCACAATAAAAAATAGATTTAAAAAAACATTTAGGTATTCAAACTTTACATGTTCACAGCTATAATATTACCATCTAATTAAAAACAATATATTAATTGAGATAATACAAAGTTAAATTTATTAAAAATAATCATTAAATGTTACTTTCTATTGGAAGGTGGCATGTCCCAACCTCTAACCCCAAAATTTACTCTCATAAATATAATACTAAATGATTTTTCCCCCACTTTTTGAATACACCCATTTGATTTATTTTGATAGGGAAGTTAAAATAATTATATTAATTGTGTGGATACTTTTTAAATAAAAATACAGTTTTTCATGTCATTACTGAAACACAAAGTGTTTTAGTCCATAGGTAGAGTCTGGTTTTAGCCACGACCTAAATCTTTGATCCATAAACTTTCACATACCTGCTGCAACGTCCACCTGCTGAGTAATGCGTTTACATCAACCTGATGTAAATGTCATTTTACAACCCCTACCTGCATAACCCGACCCATGATTATACATTTTATCTACCCAGAAAGTTTTATTTCTGGCTAAAACACACACCATCAATACTGCTCAGTGACGTCTGTGGCTGAATATAAAGCTCCCTTCAAAATGAATCTGCTTTTATTTTATCACTTCTGTGCCTGTACCCTGAAAAATTGGTGGATAAACCTGCGATTGTAAGCTTGAAATAGTATCTTTAGTGTCACTAGTTTTAGCGTGTATACATTTCTTTAAAATAAATAAATAAGTGATGCCTTTAGCCTGGCAGGGGGTGCATATAAGGCCTGGTGGCCCCCCAAGTGGATGATGTACTGGGGGAAACCCTGCTATATTGTTTCATCATATTTATGAGATTTCTGACTGAACTGCAACTTATTGTTTTTTCATTCCAAATAAGTGGAAAGTTGTGGAAAAGAAAATGACACCAGTTGTCTTTTATAATGAAGTACATATTCTATTGATACTGTGCTTATTACATTTCCAACATAATGCATGTTGAGTTAAGATTTAATTGTCTGTCCATGCATCTCTGTCTCTCTCTCTCTCTCTCATAATAAATGACGCTTGTATTTTGTTACAGGCAGAAAAGAAGCACAAAAGCTTTCAGGAGTTGGATCGTTTCATGCATTACTATACTCGCTTCAAGAACCATGAACACAGTTACAAGGTAATTGTGACATTTGTTATGGATTCGCCTGAAATCAAAGTGCTGACTAATGTCGTGCATTAAAAATAGGATGCCCCTTTTTGTGCAGTTAATCTTTGTTATTCTTTCTTACTTAAAATAAAGTCTTCAGTTTCTTCTAAAAAAATATTTAAATGTGGTGAAAAGCTTTTATCTTTAATCCAAAAAGAAAAAACAGTTCTTTAGTCAACTTTGCTTGACTGTTCTCTCACTGTTCGCTGTGTTTCCCACCACACTTGTGCCATACAGTTTGCTTTCCAACAATCTGCTCTGATCCAGCTCTCTATAAACAGCTGGTCTTTTCACTGTCAGTGTCTCTACTGGACAAGTGTCCACTTACTACAACCACAGAGAAGAGTGCACCATAGTATTTTCCATGATTATGGATGTGTGAGCCCAGCCTCACTGAGACTTTCATTATATTTATACATTATATATTCATATAAATAGTGATTTACACAAATATTTTTTGATATTTTTTTAAAATTTGTATTTATATTTTAGATATACTTATTAAATGTACTGTTTTAGGTTTAGGCTAAAATGACTAAAACTAAAATGAGAAAATGCTTTTAGATTGTAGTTTACATGTAATGAATGTACGAAATTTTTCAGTGTTGTAGTTTTTTTTTTTGAGACCAACATCAATATATGTCGGTACAAAACAATCATCAGGAAAGAAGATAACAAAAGTTTAAAAAAGGCTTTGGAAGTTCAAGACTCAGAAATTCATAAAAACCTGTTTCTCTGAGCATTTTAGTTTTTGTTAAATTAATATAATTTGGGCTTTTCTTTTCTTTTTTTCTTTTTTTTTTTTTACAATTCTACCCTATTTTCAGAAATTGAACATTTTCTCCCAAAAATGTAATAAAAAATATCCAACATACAAACACAAGCACATCATATGTGTGGTATTGAAAATAAGTTAAATGTATGAGGATAAAATACACAAAGGTTAATAAAACCAGAGAGGCAGAAAATATGATCTGTCCCTTCTCTTTGCTTAGCGGTATGTGCCTGTTGAGGCCGATGTTCTGCACTGATCATCATTTAATGGTATACTTGTCTCCTCTTGTTTGTGTTAGTTGGAACAGAGATTACTGAAAACAGCAAAAGAAAAGATGGAGCAGCTGAGCAGAGCCTTCATCAGCCGTAAGTGTTTTCAACTGATCTCACTTTATTGGTTGGAATAGATTAATTGAAGCAGACTTGAGCACCATTGGGATTGGATTAGTTTTACGTAGACATGTGGGGTAACATCACTTCACCACAGGCGTATTAATGGAGCAGAATAAGAAATATCAGTGAAACTACCACATGTGGTGGAAGTAAATCCATTCGTACACCATTGTCCCCCACATAGCCCTGATGCATTGCTTAGCTCCTGTGCTTCTAAAAAAGTGCTTTTGTTCGTCTTTTGCTTCTGAGTCCGGGTTTGTCATGTGTCATTTCTGACAGTACATGAGGTTTCATAAGCACTCGTCCAACTGCTTAATGGAAAACTGAATGCTTCTTCAAGAGCCTCCATGCTTGAAAAAAACACTTGTAAACAGGACATGATGTAATATCTACACACACATTAACTACTGGTCTATTCACATTGAATTAGTATTACCTGGGGTCATTTTTCCTGGATACTTTTATTGAAGGTAAAAGTCACAGTAATCTTTACTGACACTGTGTGATAATTACTAACAAGCACATTCAGACAGGACTAAAATACTGGGCAATTAAAAGTTAACCCCACTTACCAATGCAAAACTAATGCTGTCTAAATAGGGCTTTAGTGGATGATTAGTTGCTTAAAATTGTGTAATTCAGTGTAAATTTTTCATTAAATCATCAAACCTGAGTCATAGCCAAAGTATCACAAATCTGTAGGCCTTTCTGTGATTACTGTGAATTTTGGACTATTATGCACTCTTCACAGACCTCCCAAAAACCACCACAGACAGACTTCAGCTAATTCAGAACTCTGCAGTCAGGTTACTAATCAGAACCAAGAAGAGAGAGCACATTACTCCAGTGTTTGTTTCCCTGCACTGGTTACTGCTAACCTACAGAATCCATTTTAAAATACTACTCCTCACTTATAAAGCCTTAAATGGAACAGGACACAGTTACGTTTCAAACTCACTGACCAGTTCTGTCCAAACTAGAACACTAAGGTCATCCAACACAGGCTTACTAGTGACTCCCAGATATATTACCAAAAAAACTGGGGACTCAGCCTTTGTTAACTATGCACCAAAGTATGGAACATAATTCCAAAAGACATTAGGGAAGCCAGTTCACGGAGTATTTAAAACCAAATAATTAAAAAAAAAAAATTTCATCAGCCTTTGAAGGGAGATAAAGAATGGGGTCACAACTCTGTGACCCCATTCTTTTCATTCTTTTCATTCTTTACATTCTTTATATTCTTTATATTTTGTGCGTAATCAAATCTTACTGTATTTCTTATTTATTTTATTGAAATTGTATAATGTATGTATAATCAGTTTATCTTGTACTTTAGTAATTTTAAAATTTTGTGCAATCAAATCTTAATGTATTTCCTATTTCACCCTTGTCTTAAAATTGTATTTTAATTTTTAATCAATGTGAAGCACTTTGGGCTACAGTTTTTGTATGAAAGGTTCTATACAAATAAAGTTCATTATTATTATTATTATTATTATTATTATTATTATTATTATTATTATCATTATTAGCCGCTTTTTTCTCCCATGCTTTAAACACTGCAGTTTATACTCCAATGTAGTTTATACAACAGTTTTACGTTACTCTCTGCCACACCACAGGGAAAAATCTGTCTATTGTTACCAGGTGTGCAGGAATACGATTCCCTATTGTTACTGATGGCAACTCCAAGTACTGTACGTAGAGAAATTACCATAACATTTGGCCAGGTGTACGATTACCATGTACAATCCTTAGTGGAAAAGCTCAAAAAGTGAGTAGAGTCCAGTAAACTACAAAAAATTTATTTTACCCTAAAAAATGAGGGAATAGGCCATAATGGCAGATGGCCCAAACTTGAACATTTTCTTGAAGAGTGGGTCAACATACAGAGAGCAGGTGTTTCCACTGTGCAGATCAGACTGAAAGACAAAACAATCACCACCAAAATAAAGATTGAGGATTCTTGTTAATATTAAGGTAAACCTTCATATTGTTTCACAAATATACGAAACAAAACTGAATGAAAACGCCCGACAAAGCTCTCCAGACACTGTCATAAGTTTAAAGCATCTCAGAATTATTGCAAAGTAAAAGTTTGTTCGCATCCACAGCCGACACAAACGCAGTCAATCTTGAATTGACACGAAACTCCAGATAAATCCACAGACAAAAAAAAAAAAAGAATCATATTAACAACGAATCAACCTATAGATATGATGGAAAGCTCACACATACCATACCCATTTACATACAGGGAATAATTTAATTTAAACTCAAAGAAAACCTTCTGTTTTCTATCATTACTTTTACCATATTATACTTGGATGAAAATTTGTTATTTTAATTTACTTTTTAGGTGACAGTGCCTGTTGAGCTGCGTTTTGTAATAAACGTCCAAAATATACTAACTTTTTCATTTCATTTTGTAATTACTGCCCCAACGCATTTTGTAATAAATTTTGCCGCATTTGTATTTCCAAAATATGTTCGTAATTTCAAAGTGTCCATGTCTAATATATCTTAATTACCAGCCAAGCCATAAATCGCTTGGAATGTTTCCCAAAGAGCTCCTTGAGTTTTAATACCACACCACCAAAGTGCCCTGCTGCTGCAAAATGTAAAAAAAAAAATTATTACATAATGCAGCAAAATGTATTAGTATCAGTTTATTACAAAATGAAGTGAAAAAGTTCTTACATTTTGGACATTTATTACAAAATGTGGCTCAACAGCGCCACAACATGGAAACCTACACTTATATGTTGCCTCCATGCAGCTGTGGTAGCAAAAGGCCATGAAGCTGTTTCTGTTCGTTTCTGCTGCAGCCATAGCTGAAGTCATCGTGTGGCTGAATGTAGCTCCACTTTCCACAATTCAAATCTTAATACATTTCTGATAACACCCGACACTGACTGTGTTTGACTGTTTATGGTGTAGTACTTTTGAAATTGTTCAGTGTAAGGGGAGAGGTTCAGGTGCATAGTTACAGAAAGGCTTACAGATTTTTGATACTTAAGCTATGACTCAGGTTTTACAGATGTGATGAAAAACGGGCCAAAGTCAAATGCAGCTTGAAGTGTGTATTTGTGTCATTTGGATTTTATATCCAGACTTTTGAGTACTACCTGTATGCATCTGTGTGTTTGTTATAGGTGAGGGAACTCCTCCAGACACACGGTTCATAGAGGACGGTGTATCTGAACTGCTGAAAACACGCAGAGTGCTAAAGTGCTCTTATCCATACGGCTTTTTTCTGCAGCAAGGAAGCACCCAGAAAGAGATCTTTGAGCTCATGCAGGTAATGCACTACACACACACACACGTGTGGTATCTTATGAATATGTGTTAATGTTGTCCAGGTCAGTGGTGGTCAGTGAAACCCATCCTCTTTATTTACAATAGCATTAGCATTACCCCTGTGTCTCATGAACTCACTGTACGATGGTGTTCTGTAATCAGAGACACCATGGCATCATTGTCCTAGTCCTGCATTTACCAAACTCGTACTCATTTTGAGACCTGTTATAATTGTGTCCCCAGTTGGTAAAGTTAGGGTAAAATGCACAACAACACTATGACATGACAGATCACTTTTCTCGCTAAAATATAAGAAGCTCACGTTCTCTTTGTGCAAGAATTTCTTTTGCAAACTACGAGCTGAAAATGTCTACACTTTCTATCTGAAGTATCATCGATTATAACCTCTATGATTCCCTAAACCCTAATCACATTCTTTGGCATAATGGAAAATATGGAGGTGACCTTAACTCAACTAATACTAACACTGCTCATCAGATTTGACTGAGTAACATTCTGATACAACCATAAAGATTCATATCGTAGTCAGCAGAAATGTTGTTTAGGCATGATGTTGGGTACCAAAGACATGTAGAATTTCTCATTTTGAACTTGACCTTAAATTAATTTGCAAAATGGGTCAGAATAATATGACACCTTGTTTTTAAAAGAATAATGGCACATGATTTGTCCTCTGGTAATTATAACGTATTAATAACTAAACAACACATACAGAATAATACCTGTCAAAAACATAGAATAAGTTAGTAAAAGTCCCAAACTAAGGGAAACAGAAATGGAAACTAGCCTGACTTATCACTCAGTATCTATAGTTTACAATCATCCTCTCACACCAGCAGCAGTAATGTAGACAAATATGAGGTGGAAAATAGAAACTGTGATTAATCACGGCCATATTGTTTTGAGCTGATCAAAAATGAGGACAAATTAAAGCTGCATTAGACAAAAGACATAGTGAAAAATATAGAACACAAACATCAGAGTCAGAAAGTCATAATTCACCAAAGGAAAATAAGTGGGCACACAATTTAACATGCATTCCCACCCAGTGCAACTGCATACATAGGTTACACCTGTTTTTAAGTGACAGCAGGTAGCAACCTTGACATCACCAGGCTAAGAAGAGGGTCCACTTTTTCCAATGTCCTTGTTCTACATCTTTTTGTAATTTCATATTATAAGCATTATTTCACACTTTGAAACAACTATAACCCTGTGAGGCCTCCAGTTGAGGGAGAGCACTCAGCCTTGAAATTAATATAACACCATTAAAATGTGATGTCCTCTTCCTGTAAGTTACTTACATCTATTGTAATGCCACTCGCAGTGCCCGCTGTTCCATGTCTGTGTTTTTTCTACAGATTTATGAGGTAGAGTAAAGGTGTAACATTCCCACCTTTTAACATGACCTCTTAACAGGATAGTTTTGATTCTTGGCAGACTGACCTGGAAATGGTTGTGGAGGATCTGGCCCAGAAGGTCAACAGGCCGTACCTAAGGACCCCCTGCCACAAGATAATCAGTGCCGCCCGCCTGGTGCAGCAGAAGAGGCAGGAGTTCCTGGCATCCGTGGCCCGTGGTGTGGCTCCAAATGATTCCCCGGAGCCTCCCCGCAGGAAGTATGGACACATATACATTATAGTCAAACACTTACAGGGGTGAAGATGTCACAAATGAAAGTATACATGCCATCTTAAGTAATAATCTGTAAATCCTTTCCTTTGTGTTTACCTGTGAGATCAATATCTTGTGTTTTTTGTGTGTGTATCAGTTACCCTGGTGGATCATGGGACTGGGAGTACCTCGGTTTTGCTTCCCCTGAGGTAAACAGAAACACTTTATCCACTACAGGGATTCTGCAGGTTTTAATAAGTTGGGAGTATGACTGTTTAAGTCCAATCTAAATGTAATTTCTGACTTGTGTTACATCCATATAAGTGAAAACTGACATGTCCTTAGCCAGCAGAGTACATCTGAAATGGAGTAAAAAATAAACTATATGGGATTTTGAACTTGTTCTTATTCATATTGTATGACGGTAGCATTAAAAGTGACAATGTGATCAACTATTTTAGAAGTGAGAGCGAACTTCATGATAAAGCAATGTTAACTTAGATTTTAAACAATTTGATGCCAAGATTTCTTTTAAGTTGTTAGGCTGGATGTTCAGATTTGAGAGTTTAAGGGCTTGCAGAAACCCTGTTTACTAAGGATTTTTGTTTGCTACCTTTTCTGTTGTACTAATATAGTGTTCCTTTCTAATATTGCACTTTAATGACCATTTTTGTATGAGGTGGTACCAACGCATGACTGGCTGCTGCTAACTCAGTTTGCTTATGTGTGTTAAGATGGGGAGTCGTCACTCTGTACTGGGAGCAGGAGATCAGAGAGAGAGACAGTCACAGGTAATGCATCTAGTCTCCCACCTCTTTGCAGCTGCATGGGCTAAATTTGGGGGGTGGGGGGGGTGGGGGGGGGGGTGCTTGCAGCTCTCTGTACCTTCTAGACACAAAATGGACTTTCAGCTGGGCCTGGGCTATGTAATGTGCTAACAAGGGTGGCTTTTTGCAGGATTATGCTGACATCCAGTACCGTCGTAGACACAGGCCACGGCGCAGAGGAGACATGCTGAGTCTGCAGAACCTCAGAAGCAGCAGCAACACACCAGAGGCCAGCAGGAGGAGCGACAACACAGGTCAGACACGAACGGGGCAAAATATCATCCATCAACCCAAATATATATATATATATATCTATATATATACAACATAGCTTTTTGGAAATGAACACAATCTGATTAGCTTCTATTTTAAGTCTGCTGTTATATTTATGAGAATGTAGCACACAAGTGGATTTGTATTCCTGTCCCATCCCACTCCCACACTGCATTCTGCTATGACCTACTTCACACGCATTTCTCTGAAGTCAGCAGATTATTTTATTCCTACTTTATACATCTTGCAAACAACATATCAGCAACCTTGCCTTTACTCTCTGGAACTTCTTTCAGAGTGGGGTTCTCGCCAGTGTATTTCAGCTTAACAGGTCATTACGCTGTCAGTTTTAAAAAAATGACGCTGTGATTAGGGCCGCTACGCTGCCTTTGAAGTTGTGGGATTGTGTTTTGAGCACATTTGCTTGCATAATATTTCTATATTTATGTGAGAAAACTTGTTTATTATGGCAGTTGTTGCTGTGAAAGAGGTATTTTGACAGATATACCATGCACCTTTGTTTGTATCGACTGGGTGCCTATCGAGGTTAATTTATATATCCTCACCTCAGCCGTCCTTTCCTGTAGATTGACCCGGTCCTGTCTAAAATTAAGTCGCTTCCAATCTTGGGGTTACAATTAACATGTCTCAGTTGTTTCCGTGATGCCATGTATGGTGAAAAGTGATGTTCATTAGCAGTCATGTGGACCGGCCGCTCGCAACATTTAGTGAATGTTATTGCACGTGCGCATAGTGTCGAGCCGTCCCGGTTACCATTACACCGTACAAAGTTCCTGATGAGAACCTGCTGAGTTCAAAGTGGATTGTTCTTTCATAATTTTTGGAGGGATCTTCTGTTGGCAATTCATGTGTTGTTTTGGGGGAAAAGACAACTAGAAAAAAAAGCTTAAAATTAAGAACAAGTACAATATTTATTCATAACTGCATATGTGTATATATAAAGACTAGACTATTATTATTATTGTCCTCCTTCCTGCAGTCATATGATGTGAAATTGAATCATATCCTGTGGGAATCCTAAAAGTCACCATCAACTATGTTGTAATGTCCCAGACAAAAACTCTGAACTCATATCCAACTGACCTCCTTGGCTAAATATTCAGGATTCTTTCACATAGCAGATGATGATAGTCAGATGTGGACTAAACAACCACATTGATACTGTTGAGAAGTGGTAGTCTCTGTGCGTTCTTCCACATCCCAGACAAGTACAGTTTGTTTGGAGCTGTACAAAGTGTACTAATTTGATTGTAGCAGCAGTTGGCTATAAAATGTTTCTCTTATAAAAATCTGTGCCAGTCCAGAACAGTTCTTGTTTAGTTTATTGCTTCCACTCCGAACACATCTGATCAATTTGAAAAGTAAACATTGTTATGTTGTTTGCGGTGATGCATTCTGGTTTACTTAGAAATTTTTAGTGTGTGAAAAAGAAAACTCGAATCACCCAGTTTACACACTAATGAAACTGACCTGATTTGTCTTTATTTTAAAAAAGAAGCAAATAAGTGGTGCCAGGCACAACAAACCCTGCCCCCTTTACATGCAATTTACCCCATTTATCCTATCTCGTATCATTGCAAAAACACATTTTTGCACATTTTTGGTGACTGTGACCTTTGACCTACATTCACCAAAATTTAATGGGATCTATTGTGGACCACCTCACACCTTTCATGAAAATGTTATGGAAATTGGTCCAGTAGTTTTGTGTAAAGCTGCTGACAAACGAACAGACGCACTCAAAAATAATACCCCTCTCGCCTTTGGGGGGCGGGGTAATGAGATTTGGATGTGTAGCTGTGGTTCTGATCTGGTTGTCAGATGGAGGCACTGTCACTGGAATGTGTGGATAATGAACTCTGTTTTTCTCTGTGTTTCAGAAGGTCCAGAGAGAGGTGAGGGACGCAGGAGAGCACTGGGCTCACTAGACGAAGACGACCCCAACATCCTGCTGGCCATCCAGCTGTCCCTGCAGGAGTCCCGCAGAGAGCGAGGCCTGGAGGGAGGGATGGAAGAGCGTCCTCTGGACCGAGGACAAGAGAGGAGACCGGGTCCTCCTGGAGACCTGGGGGATGTCTCTTTGCACTCTCTTAATGCAGATGGTCCTTCAGGGGCGAGAGGTTCATCTTTTCCCTCCTCTCTTCTGGATCCTCCCCGACCCCCGAACAGAACAGATTCCACCTCTCAACCTCCTCCCTCCAACTCCCTCACCCTCCCTCCCCCTCCTCCTTCCCTGAGTGCCGAGCTGTTGGAGCTGGGAGATAGCCTTATGAAGCTGGGGAACATAACCACTCCGTATGACCTTGACGCGCACACACAGGAACAGTTGTGTTCACACCACACATGTAACCACGGTGTGCTGGCCTCTCCTTACACCTTGGACTCTGCCTACAGTGACTGCAGCCATAGACCAGACCAGAACACACGGACCACTCCATACATGTTGGACCACATCACGGATCCCCGCTACGACGGCAAAGAGCAGACCTACTGCCACTCTAGCACTTACATGGCCGAGGCAGAACACACTGCTTCCTGTTCAGTTGCCCAAAATCCCAGCCATCCTAGTCCATACAGCCAGGACCACAAAGCCACCCCAAAACCAGACGGCTCTTACACTCCTTTTCCAGAACACAGTAGCTCTTACACTCCGGAGCGACCTGCTGCCTATGCTCTGGATCGCCCCCCCAAACCAGACCCCCAGCCCCCCTCCCAGTTGTGCCTCCCATCACCAGAGCTTGAACCAGAGCTCCTGCTGTCACCTGTGATCCCCCCAGGGGGCCCGTTCACCCCCAGTGACCCTCAGAGTCTGGAGGCCCTGGACCCGGCAGCCAGTGCTCAGTTGCTGGACAACATCATGGCCTGGTTTAACAACAACATCAACCCCCAGAACAACCCCCAGAGCCTCGCACTCATCCCTTCCCCCCCGACCACAGAGACTGATTCCTCTCCCGATACACTCACAGAAACAGAGAGCCAGACCTCCAGGGACATGGCACCTGCTCCAATCTGGCAGCCCCTGGAGGGTGAGCCAGCAGTGGTGGCGGATAGGGGGTCGGCGAGTCCCCGCCCAAGCACCACTGCTGCTGGAGCCAGAGTGGAAGGCCCAAAAACGTCATCGGGGAGGCCCAGCACTCTGGAGCTGGAGGCGGACGAGGAGGGTGTGGACGCTGGGTGTGTGGCTGACCTGTCGCTGGACGAAGTGCACACACACCCGTGTTCCCACTCTCACTTGGGAGGCAGCAGCCCCACACACACTGCTCCGGCCACGGAAAGTGAACTAGACCTTGTCCTTCAGTTAGAAGGGGACCAATCATCAGAGGAGTGGGAGGAGCAAGTCCACCTGGTGTGACAGGAAAAGAAGGAGAGAGGAGGTGAAGCAAAGGAAGAGAGTGTGTTGTAGAGAAAATAGATAAAACACTGGGAAGTTAATAGCCCCTTTTTCACCACAGGAACTTTTACTTTACCAGGAACTTTGAAAAACCTCGACTCATTTTCACTGAAATTACCCGGGTAAAAAAAAAACAAAAAAAAACTTTCCCTCAAACCCAAATAAAATAGGTTCCTGGGGGGTGGGGGGGGAGACTTTTCAGATTTCCTGTAATTCTTGGGGGGGCAGGGTCATCTGCTTGAGATGACTGATTGGTGGAACACACTTGTAGCTTTCCACACTTATATTTGTCAACTCCAGCCAGTGCACAGCTGCAAACGTATTTATTTAATTTTTTGTACATTTTTACGACCCTCACTTCACTTGTGTTTTGATCATTTGGAAAATGGAGCAAAAAAAGAGAAGCTCCGAGAAGCGTACAGACATTGATGTTCATTTGCCAAATATGCTCTTTTGAGTGTTTAAAGTCTCTCATTTGAGTGGATTGAACTTGAGCCAAGTGTATTTGTCTCACCCCTACAAGTGCATTGTGATAATTTATCTATCCATCCAAATATGCTCTAGATAATGAGTCTGATCTTTTGCTCCATTTTCCAAGTGAATGTTACAGTCTGTCTGTCCATCTAAATACGCTAAAGTGTATTCTGCAAATACACTCAAAGGAGCCTGGACCTCATTGAATGTATTTGACGAATATGCTCAGATGAAAGTCAGTGGAACTTTAAACTTATTTAAATGCATTTTCAGGAACTGACAGGTGCAGTGGAAACACAAAGCACGCAGGTTGTTTTTACCTCGGTCAGAAAGTTCCCAGAAATAAAGGTTCCCTCGAATCTGGTGGAAAAGGGGCTTATTTGAGAGAAACACTAATGGGGGAAAAAAGCAGTGATGGATCAATGAAAGATGTGGTGTGTTTACCGTCTGTATTATAGTGTATGTAGAGAGGACATAAAGCCCTGGGGACTTTGTCCAGTAACGATGTCATACACAGTTGTTGTTTATTTTTTGTTGTTTTTTTTTTTAAAGTGCTTTTGTCTGCTGTAAAAACAGACGACCTTTTCATTAATTTAAAAACAGAACCGAATACATCAATGAAAAGCTACTGATATCATACACATAAAATGCTGCACATTATTATTTCTTATTTATTATTCCCTGTATTTATCCTCTCATTTTGTTCAGGGTGAAGTTTTGGTGCTGATCGTGCTGAATTCCAAACTTGCCTCATAATGTTTTTTTAATTATTATTATTACTGTTGGTGTAGTAATAATAATAATAATAATAATGATAATAACAAAGTAACACCCTCTGCGTTCTAAGACCCACACCTTTGAAACACACTGAACCCAAAGCTCCAGGAGCCAAATATGATAACTGTAACCTTGGAGCTTGTTGAGCGTACTGTACAATCAGAGGGCCTGATTTAGTTTTTGGACCTTCATGCACACTGTGCCTGCTTCGTTAGAGCCAACCCGCTACTGATCTTTCTTTTTGGTGGGCTGCAGAAGGAGGATGATACTCCGTCTGTTTAATAAGCATCACCCAGCAGAGGTCGGTGGGTTAATCTTAAGTTTTAGGATCATTCTTATTACTGTCAGTTGCTCTGCACAGGGAGGTCAGAGGTCAATCTCCAAACCAACTGAAATGATGTGTTTGCTGTGTCTTTGTTTAAGGACTCTCCAGGAGTGTTGGTGTTTGTTGTCATAGGGGATTATAAACCCTCTATTTTTCCACCTCATTGTACCATCCTGCTGAGCGTCATCCATGTTCCAGTATTTTACTATTGCTTTGGCTCAGTTTGAAAACGGAAATAAAACGGTCACACTTCACAACATGATTTAACTTTTTTCACCCACTTTAATTATTTCTCTTATTTGTAAATTAAATGATCAGAGTTAACAGTTATGTGGCACATTTAATATAAAGAAAGAAATAATCCAAATCTATTAAAAGATGACAAATATTTTGTCATTCATGGGTCATTTTTGACTCATTGTGACCTAAATGTTGTGTCTGACTGCCTTTTTTTTCCCAGAAACAATATTTATTCTTGTATGTACTTACAGTTTTTTTTTTTCTAAAATCATAAATTGTGTGAAATCTTTATTTCAAGTGTTGAATCATCATGTGGTACAACATGGCTTCTGTTTGGAAGATTTACTTAATTTATTTTCTGTGCTAACGTTATATAAAATATATGTTTGAATGCCCTTCATATTTATTTAATCAAACGATAAATACAAAAAAATCCACTACATCTTGCAATCTTATTTGTACCCCCCCCTACACACACATTGCTATATTAAATACACCAATTAATTGAACTCATTTTAACATCATTTACAGTTCCACCACATATTTTTAAGTCCACAGTGAGGTCACATGTGTGAAAAACACTAAAATCACAATTTATAATCTAATTCTAAATGTATTTGTTCACACATTCCTCTCTAAATTTTCGACTTTCTGTATTTGAGTTTTGGTCTGTTGAACATCTTTGTAAAGACACTAACCCTCACTGCACATGTGGTGGTTATTCATTCATCCATTTATTTATTCAGTGGCATGTACACTTCAATCAAAGCTGGAGATTTTTTTTTATTTATTATTATTTAAGGCAAAATCTATTTAGTTTTCTCCTCATAAAAATAGCACTTTATAATAAAAGACCTTTATCAATATATTGCGTATTCATATTAAACCAAAAAAACTGAGCCAAAGCAATTATACTGTGCTGTAAATACAGTCACGGTGGCTGGTCACTAAGTGCTGACCCCGTCCACAAAACAATGTCCCAGGAAACTTTGAAGTTTTTAATCTTATTCCACTACTGATGACAAGGAAAGATTGATGATGATGATGGTGTGTGTGTCGGGCAGGGTGGGTTTTCATTGTAATTTATATTTTTGATTCATTATTTCTTCTTATAGAGCTGACATTTCTTCCACGTGAGATCACAGTTGTTGGGTCTGTGCCTTTAGTTTCAGTTGTATTTGTTTATTTGTTGATATTTATTATTGTCACTTCTTTATAGACGTGTGAAAAACCTGAATGAAAGATGGTGAAGGACCTGACGGTTGGTCTGTTGCTTAAACTCCAGCTGCATTTCTGTAAAGGATGTTGAAGCAATGTTTTTGAGGGGTAGGAAAACAAACAAACAAACAAACAAGAAATGTGAGTTGGGTGTTTTTCTACGACATGTGGAATGACTCAACTAGCCTGTCATGAACGTATAGCTTTTTTTTTTATACAGGAACACACTGCATTTGCCATTTGCATTAACTTTTTTTGTGACAAAGGCAAAAAAAAAACACCTCAAATTGAATATACACACTTTTTTGTTGCTTTTTTTTTTTGTATTTTTAACATTTCTATAAGCAAAGTTGAAAATCTGCATAAAATATGTTTATGGAAACATACCTTATGAGGTCGTTGATGCACATCCGTGTATCATTTGTTTATTCGTTTTTCAAAATAAAATAAAAAATAAGATGATGAAAAAAATAACTTCTTTCTTCACAATTTGTTTCCAAAACCAAAATTTAAAAAATGGAGAATGATGCGTTTTTTTCTGTTTTGCTTTTTGTGTTTAAATTAATAATAGAAAAAAAACGGATAACGGCCGGTTCCCGTTTTATCCAATTTTGACCTGAAGCAAATTGAGTAAACTGGAAATGAATCTTAACATCCCAAAGAAGCATGGAAACCGGATTTGAATTTTATTTATTTATTTTTATAGCTTTATTCAGAATCAAAATCTAACAGTTATATTCATGAAAAAATACCTTTCAGACAAAGGAACATTTCCTATATTGAACAGATAAAACATTGGAGAAGAGGAAAAAAATACAATCAAAAAATTTTAATTAAAATACATAAACATAACAAAATAAGTAAATAAAATAAAAATGTAAGGTCGGTCTAATCTTGAGTTAAGGCATGTATAGAAGTTATTACATTCAATGCTTGTTTGGTTTTAATATACTTAAATAAGTTTTAAAAAGTTTTTTAGTTCATTCATATAAATATAAAATAACTCTTATTTCCATAAAACAACATTTATATATATATGTTGTTGGACCAGAATAATGATGCTATTATACACACTTTCCTTTTTTCTATCCTCCAGTAAAACACCAAATTTAATGACATCATAATTTAGATTAGGTCAATTTGAATCATTTTCAGATATACAATTTTGAAAGGATCAACAGAACATTTTTACATATTCACTTTAAAAAAAAAAAAAAGTGTTCCAATGATTCAATTTGAGATTCACAAAATGTACAGTTGTTTTTTTTTTATTTTATTTTTTTTCAAAATTAAAGAAAGTCATTACAGGGGTAAATATCATTTGTTATTCTTTAGCCTTGGGTGAAACTGGAAGGTAACAGTATCTGGTTCTGAAGAAAGGATTTAAAGATCATTATTGTACGATATGACAACAATTTTCTCCGTGGTCATATGTTCAGGTCTTAGGGTGACCCTCTTAGTTTTCCCGCATAGGTTTCCATTTTTGTCACTGCGGGTCAAAGGTCACCTCCAGTTTACTCAACTTTTTTTTTTTTTTTTACTTATTTATATAATATACAAACAAAATAGGTACATTGGTTCATCAGTGCAATTAGGTATCTTATACATATTTAAGTATAAAAACAGAGAAAACAGAAGAAGCAAAGAATAAACAACAACATTGGGGCATTAGAAGGAGTAAACAAAAATAAATAAGTTACATACTCAAACCATGTAGGCAAAAAAGAAATAAGGAAATAAAATAATAATTATCGACACAGTATTAAAAAGAGGCGTCACCCTGGAGGCAGTCTTAGTATTGATCAACAGCAATGATTTATAATAATATCATTAATTTTTTCCAATTTATTATGTTTGGTTTAGTTTAGAAAAATCTATACTTATGAATATATTGTTTGGCTAGTAAAATAAGAGCATTGATTGATAAATTAAACTGATTATCTCTGAAATATCCATATTTAATATCAGTAATATTTAACTGAAACTCATGAGTGAAGATCAAGCCAAGGTTTTAAACAACACTGTAGGAGAAGAAAAGGTGATCCAAATGTTCAATTACATCATCACTGGTTTACTCTACTTGCTTCAGGTCAAAATTGGATAAAACCGAAAACTATCTGTTTTGTTTTTTCTTCTATTATTCATTTAAACACAAAAAGAAAAAGTGGAAAACCCATTATGTTTTTTTTTTCTTTTCATTTTTGTTTTGGAAACAAATAATGAAGAAACAAACTTTGTCTTATTGTTGGTTTTATTTTGAAAAACAAATGAAGGGATGATACACGGATTGTAATGAATCCATTTTACTTTATCCCTAAGGAACAATGACCATATTTTTTAAGCTATAAAAGAATTTTTCTTTAATATTTATCCTTTTGGTTGATTTGAAAGTTACTTCAATGTGGTCATTCTCTTTTTATGAGGATCTTCTTCTGGGGGTCGTTGCGTAGCCTGTATCTTTGGATCTTTATCCACCCACCTGTAAAGTTTACAAGAGAATTAAACACTGCCTGCTATGTTGAGATCTGCTTTGGTGATGTGGACTGGACTGGACTGGACTGGTGGTGATGATTCTAACAGAGTGCTTTCATCTTGGTTTTTCCCAAACAGTAAACTTTGATTTGTCCAATTTGTTGAAGTGATTCAGAATGAGATATGTAACCAAGAAAAGAAAAAAAAACACCTCATAATTGATCTATTTTGATATGTTTAGTGGTGTGAAAGAACATTGGCACATTTTATTGGAGCATTTTGTTTCAAGTGCAGTGCTGTGGATTGTTATAGACCACAGGTGTCAAACTCCAGTCCATGAGGGCCGGTGTTATGCATGTTTTAGATATTTCCTTTTTCTATGTGATTTTTATTTCCATATTTAACCCTTTAACTCCTGAGAACTAACAAAATAATTAGTAACATGAGCAAAGTAAGACACAAATGGCAGAAAATCTAAGAAAAATACTACAATAAAAAAAAAATGTAGAAAAATAAACAAAATGAGCAACAAAAAGTAAGAAATATTTACAAAATGACAAATAATGTGGAAAATTTTGAAAAAAAAAATTACTAAAGAAGAAAATTACTATTGAAATTTGGTCCCGGCAATTTTAATTTTGCCTTTAAATTTTTTTTAAATAAAATTAAATAAAATTTTAAAAAACTCTTGCCTTTTGGCACCTTTGTCCATGCGCAAAATGGTTGAATTTTTCTGAATATTTAAATCATCCATTCAGAATGCATCAGCGCTGACACTTAAAGAGTTAATAATCAGCTCCTCATCAAACTGATAATGATGCAATGTCCTCCAGGTGTAATGGAAGAGGGAAACATCTAAAACATGCAGGACACCGGCCCTCGTAGACCACAGCTTGACAACCCTGATATAAGCAGTGACAAGCCTTTTTTTTCCCTCCATGTCATTAAAGCGTAGAGGTGGAGAAGTGCTGATGGGAATATTTCATAAAACAGATGTGAAGGCTGCTGCTGCTGAAGCCCTAAACACTTAGTCCTGGACGTTGATTTACGAGACTACACCACATTATTATGTCGGTCGTAGCAGAGTAACAGCATTCACATTGGAACAAAAGCTGGGGTATTTATTTTGCAGAAAAGAAAAATATCTTAATGCATTAATTTAGTGCTGTTGGCAAAGGTGTAAAGGAAATGACAAGTGCTGCTCTTATTTCCATTGTTTGTTTTTTATTATTATTATTATTATTTTATTTCTGTGGATTTATGGTGTCAAGGGAGTGGTCCAGTGCCATTTTGTTTTTCAGATTTCATGTTTCTATTTGACTGATTCCTCATCCAACAAGTTCAGAATAAAAAAAAAAAAAGACAAGAAAGAATGAAAATAAATTGCGCTCTCACAAATTATACTTGATACATTCCCAGTCTGTCCAGAGAGGTTTGATGTGTGGCCAATACTGTAAATGAAAGTGTCAGTGCAAAGTTTACTCTCAATAAAAAAAAAAGAAAATGAAATGAAAGTGCATTGTGGGATTTTATTCTTCACAAGTGTTTGTGATACTGAAAGCCCCCCCCCCCTCCACCCCTCCCTTAAACATTCCTCAAAATGTGACAAAAATCAGTGATGTTGGGATTTATAATGTAATGAACTCAGTAAAATGGGTTAAATATGGACGTCATCTAGACTTGATGAAATCACTACATGGACACACAGTTAACATGCATGGGGGGGTGTGGGGGGGGCATGAGGGATGAACCTTGAAGAATTAAATCTGTGGGTTTACTGACATCTACTGGCAGACACTAGGAACCCAGTCATGTCTGCTCAGCTTTCAGGGAGGACACACATGCATTAATATTAAAATATTAAAATATTTGGCTTCAAGACTAAAATATGCATTGATCTCAAACAATGTTGACTCCCCCCTCTGTGGAGTTAAACAATGACAACAAAATGCAGACAAATTTAAATTAAAAAAAAAAAAAGGAAATAAATCAATACAAATCTGCAAAAAAAAAACAAAAACAAATAGGATCCCAGTCATGTTAAAAATAAGATCTGACTTAAAATTTGAAATACACTATGGAAAGATTAACATTTAATCTGTGTAATGGAGGGGAGGGGAGTTTCTTATTTTTCATGTTTTTATTTTTTATGTAACTTAGGAATAACTCTCAGTCAAATTCTGAGACTCCAGAAATAACTACAAAGAACTATTAGACAACAGAGGAGATAAAAAAACATATTCTATTACATTCTTAACCTACTGAGACACAGCCATGCATTTTTATTTAAGAATACATTTAAAAATGTCAACTGAAAAGGACATTATATTAGAAAAAAATTAGAATAATGTATGTGACAAAAAAAAAAAGTTGCATCATTTTGTTTCCAATTAAGGCAATTATTTAGTGTAAAGCAAGGTTTCAAACATGCGGCCCGGGGACCAAATGCGGACCGCCAAAGTTTCCGATCTGGCCCTGGGATAAATTTGCAAAGTGCAAAAATTTCAGTCAAGGCTGTTGAAGTAATTTTCGTTTACGTTTCACATACAGACCAAAAGGATCTACAGTGAAATGATAGGATAACACCCTACAAAAAATAATGACTCCATATTTTCTTCTCGGTTTGATGTAGGATAAAAAACCAAAAAACTATTGCATTATACCAATAAATAGATGACAACTTAAATGTTTTAGTACAAAAAAAATAACATTAAATAATGAAAACATTTATATTTACAAACTGTAACAATATAATGTGAATAACCTGAAATGTTTAAAGAAAATTAAGGACAATTTGAAACATTTTCTGTTCCATAATATAATGCACATACAGAAGTGATAAAGTCAGATAGAAGATTCAGTTTTTTCTACTTATTCACATCTTGTTTTTATTTGGGTAGTTTATAAAAGTAAGTATTTTCATAATTTAATGAAGTTTGGGGTTTTTTTGTAGTAAAAAAAGGACATACATTTTGAGTTGTCATTTATAGATTTTATTATTTTACTGGTCCGCCCACTGGAGATTAAATCTAGCTGATTGTGGCCCCTGGTGTAAAATCATGAAAATGTTTATTTAATGGGTCTCAGGAGGTTAAATTACAAAAACTTCCACCTTGTTGGTGGCAAAATGGAGTAGAATATTTGGAACTAAATTAATTGTACGTCTAAATCAGGGTGGCCTCGTGCCCCACAACAAGAAGGTCCCTGGTTCGATTCCGACACCAGACCTTTCTGTGTGGAGTTTGCATGTTCTCCTCGTGTCTGTGTGGGTTTTCTCCAGTTTCCTCCCACCATCCAAACACATGCACTGATAGGTTCATTAGTTAATCTAAATTGTCCATAGGTGTGAATGTGAGAGTGATTGTTTGTCTATATATGTTCAGCCCTGAGATGAACTGGAGACTCATACAGGGTGTACCCCGCCTTCACCCATTGTAGCTGGATTAGACCCCCAGTGACCCCCATGACCCTAGTGAGGATAAAGTGGGTTCAGATGACGAGACTAGTCATAAATGTGAGCAATCCATATTTAGAACCAGAGGTGTTCAAAGTACTCACAGTCTGTACTTAAGTAGAAGTACAGCTACTTGTGTGGAAAAATATTCTAGTAAAAATAAAAGTACTGATTCAATTCCTTTACTTAAGTAAAAGTAAAAAAGTACAATTTCTCAATTGTAATAAAGTATAAAAGTAAAAAGTAAAAGTGCAATTTTTTTCCATGAATGCAATAATAGTTAACTAGGAAAAATCTGAGGAGTTTCAAAAGTATCTAAAATAAAGCCTTTAAAAGTGAAGTACTGTGTAGACAATGTTTTGATCAAGTCACAGTTACTAAGTTTTGTGAGTATGGGCAAGAAATTTTAGAAAAATAAAGAAGTCACAATTGAGATAAAAAGTTATCATGAGTTATAAATATGAGATAAAAAAAATACATAATTTTAAGGGAAAATGTCAAAATTGTGTGATAAAATGTTAAAATGGTGAGATAAAAAGTCAAAATGATGGTATAAAAAGTCAAAATTGTGAGATGAAAAGTCATATAATTATAGTATATAAAATCATACTGTCACATCTGTTTAGTTTGAAAAAGTAACTCGTCTATTCAGAGAATGTAATGAGTATAAAATACAGATATTTACACAAAAATGTAGGGAGTAAAAGTAAAAAGTTTCCAGAAAAGTAAATACTCAAGTAAAGTACAGATACCTAAGACATCTACTTAAGTACAGTAATGAAGTACTTTTACTTAGTTACTTTACACCTCTGTTTAGAACATCCACAGATAAACATCCTTGGTAAAAATGTCCCATATGTGACGACACGTGTAATGCTTAAGGTTTTTTAAAAGGTCTGTTTCAGTGTATACAAATACATTTAACAGGAAAGAAAAACATCATGAAACCATTTCAGTGGAACAATTGTCTTTTTTGGAAAGTATATATTAACAGTGAAAGATGTGTTCAAGGACAAATGTAAAACAAATCAAATGTTGTGAGTACATGTAGTTCAGCCTGGGGTGAATTTACAAAAGCAGGTTTAATGAAAACTGTTCACTCTGAAATGAAGGGTTCTTAGAGTTAACAGACTCAGTGTTTTCTTTAAACCTGCTTTGTGAAACAGACTCCTGGTCTACAACAGAACTGAAGGATATTTATCAGGGTTTACCTTAGTTTTCAGAGGGTTTATGTGCTGTTTGTTACAGCATTCTCACCAATTTTGTTAGACATGTTGAATATCGAGCTGTCAAGGCTGAAAGTTTTTTTCTATTTTTAAAAAATTAAATTAAATTTAGCATAACTATAGACTATTTAACATATATTCATAAAAAAAACTTGGAAAAATGCCTTGAACATCCAATACTACTACTACTACTACTACTACTACTACTATTACTACTACTACTACTATTACTACTACTACTACTATTACTACTACTACTACTACTAATAATAATAATAATAATAATACAACTACAACTACAACTACAACTACTACTACTACTACTCCCACTAATACTACTACTACTACTACTACTACTACTACTACTACTACTACTACTACTAATAATAATAATAATACAACTACAACTACTACTACTACTACTCCCACTAATACTACTACTACTACTACTACTAGTACTAATACTACTAATACTACTCCTACTACTACTACTACTACAATACTACTCCCACTAATACTACTACTACTACTACTACTACTACTACTACTACTAATAATAATAATAATAATAATAATAATAATAATAATAATAATAATAATAATAATAATACAACTACAACTACTACTACTACTACTCCCACTAATACTACTACTACTACTACTACTACTACTACTAGTACTAATACTACTAATACTACTCCTACTACTACTACTACTACTACTACTACTACTACTACTACTACTACTACCCAATACTACTACTACTACTAGTACTAATACTACTAATATTACTACTACGAACACTACTACTAATACTACTACTAATACTAATGCTAATACTAATGCTAATACTAATACTAATACTAATACTAATACTAATGCTAATACTAATACTAATACTAACGCTAACACTAATACTAATACTAATGCTAATACTAATACTAATACTAATACTAATACTAATGCTAATACTAATACTAACGCTAATACTAATACTAATACTAATGCTAATACTAATACTAATACTAATACTAATGCTAATACTAATACTAACGCTAATACTAATACTAATACTAATACTAATACTAATGCTTTTACTAATACTAATACTAATACTAATACTAATGCTAATACTAATACTAATACTTAATAACAACTTGTAGAACTATGTTGGTGATGAGTTGCAGTAATTACATTTGGGATTTTACTGTATTTTCGTTATTATCACATGTTTATTGCAAACCTGCTACCACAGTTTATACTTCATGACAACTGGACAAACAAAAAAATAAATACAAGCAAACCCAAAACAAACACATGGTTTAATAACTAGATGGAAGAAATATTATTTTTTTATGCTTTCCACATTCATTTTTAGATATTTTACAGATATCCGTGCTTTATAGTTTTAGTGGAAGGTGATTATCATGCAGTGACAACAGGACAAAATTAAATAGATAAATCAATAAAGAGCGGTGTAAAATACAGAATACCACTGCAATATCTACTATCTCTCTCTAAACATGCATATATAATTTGAAATAAATATTAGAAATCACTCAATTAATTATTATTTATTGTTATTATAAAGTGCATTTTCTTCCTGCACAATTGATATAACCTGATTAAACACTGTGATTGTAGAGTAGAAATTAAATCTACCTTTTCATTTGCGTATTTTTCATTTGTCAAATATAATATTATATATATTTTTTAAATTTGTAATTGTAGGTCTATTACGATAAGATAAGATATTATTTTATTAGTCATACTCAGGGAAATTCCAGGTTTACATCAGCAAGGTTATCACACAAGAGTAATCACTTCTATAAATAAACTATTCTATATGCAATATGCAGTTGTTACTTTTTAAAATATATATATAAATATATACACAACATACACAATAATATAAATAACTGCACTGTTTTGGATGTATTGCACTGTTAATTGATTTAGAGCAGTTTATTTTGTGGATTCTGACAGCTGCAGGAAGGAACAACATGTGATTTGTCTCTTTTACAGTCTTGGTGTGTCTCATTCTGTCACTGAATGAACCCCGTGCAGTCAGTAAGTACGAGGTTCAATTTAAAATAATAATAACTTAAGAAGCAGATCTATGTGATTTTCATTGGACATTGCAGAATTATTCTGTTGCTCTTTTCATAGTGTAGAATGGCAGGTCTAAAAACTGTGATTTGAATATGCAGTACCTCATTCTACCAGTAGGAGGAGCTGCAAATACTGCTGCCGTCGCTCATCTAATGACGTCGTATCACTGCGACGTAAACGTAACTCTTACAACAGCGGCCTGTGTCTACACTTTAGCGCTGCAATTTTTCTGTCTTTGGTGAAGGATTTGTGTCTTCAATCCATCACCATCATGAAACTAGTCAGGTGAGTGCTTCCAAAAGGCGACCGTGTGTCATATATTGAGATGTGCGATGTGGAAACATTCACCTTAACATAGGATGAATTTAGATTTTAACTGAGATGAGGCGGGAAGGAGGAGGTGAACCAAATGAATGGACGCTGTACATTGTTACAATGCAAATACATTATGGTTCAGATGCATGCATTTTGCTATCCGGCTCTTCGGTTAGAAGTAAATACAGCCGAATATTCGGTTGGGTCGTTTTGGGTTACTTTATTTATATTATAGATGCGTGTATCGTTGTACTTGCTTTCGGGGCGTGTTTGTTTTAGCTGAGCTTCACAAAGGAAGTGCAGTAAATGTTCACATTTAAAGTAATGTGTCGCTCGTAAAATGTTCTATTGTTATGGGTCCATTATAAGACGGGATAGGTTTTTCTAGAGTGGGTTGCACTTTGTTTTGGTGATGAATGCTAACTGACATGAGTGGTTAGCATCGAGCGGCTAGCTAATAGACCTGTATCTAAAGTTGTTTAACTATTTGTCACATAAAAAGTGGAAACTTGCACAGTTTCAGTTATATGTGTTGTGACCCGCAGGTTTTTGATGAAATTGAGCCATGAGACTGTTACCATCGAACTGAAGAATGGCACCCAGGTCCATGGTACCATCACAGGTAAGACACAGCATGTACAGGAATCACCTGAACTACAGGAGATGGTTGGAAAATTAAATATATCATGATAAACCATGGCATCTTTTATGCTGTAAATGTATTTATACAGCAACGAGTTATGAGGATCTGTTCTGATCATGCATGCTGTGTTGTTGGATGTTAAATGTGTTTGTTTTTTTAAAATACCATGAAAATAATTTTGTTTTTATTATACACTCACTACTGTTTGATTGAACAACTCTTGTTCGGTTTCCACGATAAACACACTCACTACTGTTTGATTGAACAACTCTTGTTCGGTTTCCACTATAAACACAGTCCTAGTGTGCACTTAATTAAACTTTCTGGAGCCTGTGGTTTATGATACTGCTTGGTATAAAATCAATAGAGTGACTACTATTTTCTTGTCTTGAAGCCAGATATATTGCATCTGTAGACAGCTGTAAGTGTGTCATATCTTGGCTTATTACACTTAAATTTCCCCTGGTCATTTTCACTTTTTCTATCCTACTTAGGTGTTGATGTGAGCATGAACACCCATTTGAAAGCGGTGAAAATGACCCTAAAAAACAGGGAGCCCACTCAGCTGGAATCACTGAGCATTCGTGGCAACAATATCCGCTACTTTATCCTTCCGGACAGCCTTCCACTGGACACTTTGCTGGTCGACATTGAGCCAAAGATCAAGTCCAAGAAGAGGGAAGCAGGTGGGTGCTGGAAAATGTCAACACTTATACAGATTGCATTTTCAAGGTGTTATTATTTTGAATGACGCCACAATGGTCTTTTCAACCGTGAACCTTCTTGTGTTGTTTTCAGTGGGGACACATCTAAATAAACTCTTATTTTAGTGTGTGATGTTTTAACAGTGCGTTCCTGTAGGAGTTTGTGAAGAAGTGGAAAAATCAGTAGTGTTACTAAAAACACCAAGTTTCCACACACTATGCCTGGAAACCATTTCATTACAGGTTACTACTGACTTTAAAGTACCTGGTAGTCATAGTGATGTTACATGTAACTTCTGTAAGATCTGCTCAGAGAGTTGCTGATAAATTTGCTTACTGTGTTGCCCTGTCACATTCACGTTGGCCACTAAGGTCAGAAATGTCTGAACCTCCTCAAATGACCATGGTGCCATTTTGCAGGATGTCACCATGGATTAGCCTACTGTTAATATTTATTATAAACTTCCAAATCTGATTATTTTGTTTTATAATGGCATGTCCTGCATTGATGACGCAGAGACAACTCTGACCAATCAATGGTCATCATTGTTTACATATCACATTTTAGTATCTTCACCCATTTTGGAACCTTGGTCAAGTACGTACTAACAAAGCAGTACTGGGTACCACGTTCCAGGTCCTTTTATGTAATGGAAACAGAAAAAGGTCAAGTCAATACCATGTAATGGAAACATGGTATTATTAAAAGCACTGGTAGGGACCCTGTTCACGCCTGATATTAGAATGTAACTGATCATCACTCAGGCTGAAACTAATTTCCCTGCTCTATACCAAAAATAAATAACTTCATAGTAGCCTAAAGCATGGTGCAGGCCTTAATTTTAAACTAAACAGAATGTGCTTCTCTAAAGGCATGTCAAATGTATAGATTTCTACATAATTCTTGACAGTTAAATTGAATATTTTAATTAATACTGTGGACATTCTGTCTGTAATGAGGAAAAGGCTGAATCCCAATTCACCCCTTACCCTCATCCCTACCCCTCCACTTTGTGTGTTTATGTGAAGGGGTAGTGTTGTCCCAATTCTCAATTAGACAGAGGGGAAGGGCTGTATAACTCTTGAAATGGAGACAAACCAGGACCACACTATGAATGGAGGGGTAGAAGTCATTTTCCATAATCCTGTGTGAATCACCCACAAGATGGAGAAAAATGCAGCAAAAAGTGCAGCAGTGATGAAAGAAATATATAAATGTATATATTTTGTTTGCAAACAACTTAATCCATTTGATTGTTAATATCGTTTTAATTTGTAACAGTCGATAATTGCAAAAATATGCCCAATGCAGAGATGATTAATGCTACTGGTGTGTGTTTGGTGAATACTGTAGGATATAGTTTTCACTTCTGTTAATAGCAGCATCTATTGCGACGTTTCCACTGTATGGAACCGACTCGACTGAGGTAACGAGTACTATTCCTGGAAACTGTTTCCATTACAGAATACTGACTTTACAGTACCTGGTAGTGGTGCGCCATCCTTCTGTGTTGTCCACTCACAGGCGCTGATAAACTCGCTTATTTTGTGTTGTCTCATTTGAATTTTTACATCGGAGACCAAGGAATGAATCTCCTGGACCAACCATGGTGTAGTTTTAGGTCATCGTCATGTGGTTTAACCTATATTTACTGTCTGCTTCGGTAAAACAGTGGCTCACAGAGACTGATGATGACATAACAGGTCTGTCCCATTTCTTTATGGGGATATTTCAACCCCTACCCCTTGGAACTCATTCTCAAGGGGGTAGGGGTAAGAAGTGAATTGGGATTGTGCCAAAGTAATGGAGATTGACATTGATTAATACAAATGAATGTATTCATGCTCAGCTTTAGAGCCGTCTGATACTGATCGGATCATCACTTGGAACACGTGTGAACTTGTCCGAATGGGCCGTAGATGTTTCAAAGTACTTCTGTGAATTCACCCAAGACACATTTACTATACTGAAGGTTTATCTACTGAGGCTGCTAAGTGCCGTTCTTTATGAACATGATCTGGGTTTGACCGTTGTATCCACAGTATTTGTTGATCTTGGGTGAATCACATTGGATAGAATAAGAATAAACCCAGAATTAAAGTAAGGGTTAGAGTTTAATGCTGCACATGTTTATGTTTCATACTGAAAGAAGTGAGATCTAATCACAGGTTGGTATTTAGTGGGGACACATTTTACTGCACATACAGTAAATGGTGCAGAAGGAGAGACTTTATGCAACAGTTAGTTGACAAGCTATAAATGATGCACTAGTGCTGCCTGTTAAATCACACCTCATCAGTGAAACCCTCTGAATAGGTTGGAAGTTGTTTATTCTAAATAAATATCAAGTCTCTTCCTGCCGACAGGAAGAGACTTGATAAACTGATCAAGAAGGCCGGTTCTGTCCTGGGATGCTCCCTTGACTCAGTGGAGGTGGTAGGAGAGAGGAGGATGATGGCTAAACTGTCATCCATGATGGAGAACGACTCCCACCCACTGCAGGACACTCTAACAGCACTGGAGAGCTCCTTCAGCGACAGAATGCTTCACCCAAAGTGTGTGAAGGAACGATATCGCAGGTCCTTCCTTCCTGCAGCTGTCAGACTGTACAACCAGCAGTGCTCCCAGTAGACCTCTCCAAAACCCTCAACAGACTGCACTAAAATAACTGTGTTCACGTACACTGTGAAACTATTTTACTATACCCCATGTGCAATATCAATAATACTGTATATGTATTTAACTGAGGTGAAGTGTAGGTGCAATATATCAATCTTTAAATCTGGTGTGTTAATGCTCACGTGCAATATCAATTTTTTCAAAAACCATATGCAATATATTTTGTAGCACTACCATTTCTTACATTTCCCATTCCTTCTTACATTCAGCTGCTAGTTTCTGTTTCTGCACTTAACCGCCCAACTGTTCATAGTGTTCATAGTTTTTGTATATTACTGTTTATATTACTTGTTTATATTGTTTAGTGATATTTAATGTATATTGTTTCTTTTTACTGATGCCCTCTTCTGCTGCTGTAACATGTGAATTTCCCCACTGCGGGACGAATAAAGGAAATCTTATCTTATCTTTAGAAGTGATTTATTTCCATGGAAACATTAGTTCACTGCAAGAGATACCCACAGAGTAACAGCACAGTTGCTAACCCCTTCAAACTTTTTTTTCACAATACTTATGATGATGAGCAAAATTACTATATTATTAAAGGACACCTGTTTGTATCTTTTTGCAATTAATGCAAATTCTTCAAATAAAGCAGAGAAGTATTAACGGCTCCACACTGTAGAAGAAAACACTTCACTTCAGTCAACATGTTGATGGTGTTAAATATAACAGTCTATTAATTTTTTGCCTGAAACCTCACTGATGCTGTTCTAATTTCTGCTCAGTGGCTGGACGTGGTCGAGGCAGAGGACGAGGACGTGGTAGAGGACGTGGACGGGGCCGCGGAGGCCCAAGGAGATGATCCACAGGCTGTGCAGTCACTGGTTCCCGTCTGTTTGTACAGGATTTGAGTTTTTCTTTTCTTAGAGGAAACATTTTTTTGAATTTCCATGTGTTTCGTTGTCTTTATTTTGTACATTAAAATACTCTCAATGAAGAGGATAAGTTGGGATTTGTGTGTTATTAGAATATTATTTAAAATGTCCTTGGTGTTAAATCACATGTAGATTATAGAATAGAACACAAATACTTTATTGATCCCACAATTGGGAAATTACTTGACAACAGCAGCATTCATCATCTACATAAATGATTATACGCACAAGGGTTAAATGGTTCAATAAAGTTCTGTGAACACCACTGTTTTACAATTAAAAACAACACTTTACTTATAAACACAATAATCATGGTCCACATATCCATCATAAAATGATATCAAAGGAACTACTTTACATATATATAATACAGAAATACACTCTTTAATCCTGAAAGTAAAGTAAAAGGGGAGTTCTTAAGGTGACAGATGAACCGGTTCTGACCCAGAAGTGGATAGTAATGATTTGGATATTACTGTTAATTTATGATAGATTAGTATAACCATACATATATGCTGTGTTCCAATATACGATTTTAGTGACAAAAGAAGTGTACTTTAAAATACCTGGAGGTGTACTCACAACGGTCAAATTTCTGAGTGTGGAAACATGTCCACTGTTCACTAGAGATGGGCTGATGAAGCCCTGTGAAGCTTTTGACACCTTTCCCTGATATGGGAAAAAGTGTCAAAGCCTCATAAATATACCAGTGACATCGGATGGATGATTGAAGCCATAGCAACCTCTCAACAGCCTGATTGAAACACTGACACTGTTTCAGTCCCATGTCAGATATAGAAGTTCATAAACAGTGTGGTGGTTCAAGTGTTTTGTTCATTCATACCAAATGATGATTACAACTAAAATATTTATTAGAAGGGGAAAATAATATGCATACTCTAAAACAGTCCATATTAACCACAATACATTTAAATATGTGTTAAATCTGGGTTAAGGGTTCCTTCCTACTTTGCAAACGATCATTGTTTTTGAACTCAGAAACATTGTCGTTATTGTTAAGTATTTTATTCCAGGGTTTTTAAGGAAACCCTTTGGAGATAAGGGACTTGTATGTTCAATTTGGAATGAGTATTCACAGAAGCAGACAAGTAATATGACTTCACAACCTTTTTATTTACAAACATAATTGCTTGTTCCTTTTCTGACTCACCAGCTCCACACCTTTGGAACTCACTGAAACACTATGAGCCAATGAAAAGCCTCCAAACATTGGACATGCAAACATTGCAATGAAAAAGTGTTGTCCGTCAGTCAAGTTCCACTGCTTTACAATATAAACTGACAGTGTTGTCAAACCTCTGCTTTAGGAAGACTGACACAACCTCCGAAAGCATCGGCATCATTTTCCCATCACTACACGGAATTTTACAAGTGTAGATTTTGTCATTTCTTACACATATAATTACATTTATTTTTTTAATTTTATCACGGGGAAAATCGGCAGCTTGAGCTTTTTTGAAAATGCTTTGGCAGGTCGCAGTCATTATGGTCATTTCCGGTGAGTGCAACATTCAGTATTAGAACTTACCTGCTGAAACATGTACACTTAGTACGGAAAAGTGTACTGTAAGTACTCCTGAGAGTATAGTATTGGAACACAGAAACGCTTGATATTGATGATTTCTATATAAAGGGAATGCGTATGTCAAAAATACATTTGTCAAGCTTCTAACATTTCTATGTGGGATTATTTGCAGTATGAACTATATATATATATATATATATAAGTGTATATACATATATATATACATATATATGTATATACATATATATATACATATATATGTATATACATATATATATACATATATATGTATATACATATATATATACATATATATGTATATACATATATATATACATATATATGTATATACATATATATATACATATATATGTATATACATATATATATACATATATATGTATATACATATATACATATATATTACATATATATATATATATATATATATATATATATATATATATATATATATATATATATATATATATATATATATATATATATATATATATATATATATATATATATATATATATATATGTAATTATTATTATTATGTTACTTAGACCGACTTGACATCTATTAGTGTAACAGCTAGGGTGTCTATGTCTAAGTGGTATGCGTTTTCCCTCTAAAACGAGTACAGACACTCGGCAGGTTATTATTATTATTATTATTATTATTATTATTATTATTATTATTATTATTATTATTATTATTATTATTATTATTATTATTCCATGACTAATTTAGTCTAAGTTGACTTAAAGTAACCTTACGTAACGAATAATAAGATCTGAAACTTTGCTTAATGTTGATCCTGAAAACAATTAAAGCCCAGTACCTTTAATATACGTATTCTATCAAGGACAGACCAATAGTTCCTGGTTCCGATCATCAGCTGATCACTGATGTGCAGCCACCCACTGGAGCAGCAGGCATGCTGGGCGGCCATATTGGATCGGGGCCACTCGCTCTACAGTTAATTATTTCCATCGAGGAATTACGCACTTATACAGTTAAAGTTGTCATTAATCGTTCAGTTCTCAAGCAATATTTGTAACAAACGCTAGACATGCTACATAGACAGACAGACAGATATATAGGAAAAAAAAACAAAATGTTCAGATGTGCTCAGGTTTTTACTGACTTTGCATTTACAGCTTTACATGTGTTTTCCTTGATAGTAGTTGCTAAAATGGAAGGAACATAAAAATGTTAAGGACGTTTTTGGTATCAGAAAGTGTACTGTACTAATCATGCAAACATAAAAGAAAACTTTAAAACGTGTGGCATTCCGCTTTCAATTTCTTTTGGAGACATGAATCATTTATCCAGATCACACCTTTTTTAAATGAGATGGGAAGTTAAAGACAGGTGGTTAGACTCCCTCTGTCAGACGGACAGGTTGGTTATCGGTAAACAGTTGTAATAAACAGGATGATGGTTAGATCATAGGTAGACACGAAGCTGATCATGTCGGTGTTTAATTTAACTCTTACCAAACAGCATTGTAAAAAAAAATATCCGAGCACTTTGTATAGTAGCTACACGTGTGGCGTTTCTAAAAACGTAACACTTTGGAAATAAGTTTAAAACTCATCGTATAATTCCACGTTGAGATTAAGCAGTAGATGTTCGTAGATGCTTATGCACATCTGCTTCCACTGACCCCGATTCAAAATGGCGGCGCTGTGAGACACCAGTCGACAGCATATGAGGCATCTGTGTGTGTATGTCTACAGGTACCACCACAACCATGTCTACTGATGCGGACGGTCACTTCATGTACTTCGCTTTTGGAAGTAACCTGTTGAAAGAGAGACTGCATCTGAAAAATCCCACTGCGGTATTTCACACTACCGGCCGACTGAAGGTAATTTCATATCACTTTATTAAGCTTCACATCAATCAGAGGTTTTCAAACCTGGTCTTCAAGGGCTCTGCGCTCCTACATGTTTCAGATCTATCCCTCTTCCAGCACACGTGACTGTTATTATCAGAGCTTGATGAGTGGTTTATCATTTGAATCAGGTACGTGTGTTGGACGGGGATACATCTAAAACATGTAGGATAGCTAGCTAACAGGCGAAAATTGAGGGTATACCCACTTCTCCAGGGACCACTATACCTTCGTACTCTAACGATGTTTGTCCTCTGGCTACAGAGACACTTGGAGGTGGAAATGCTCTTTTTATTCTCTTACATTAACGGCTGTCAAATTCATTTTAGTCCAAGGAAAGTGATCCAGATCAATAAAATCAATAAATTAGCAGTGGCTAACCCTGGTCCTTGAGGGTCCATATCCTGTGTGTTTTAAATACATCCCTCTTCCAGCACATTTGACTTGATGATTGGTTGATCATTTGAATTATGTGTGTTAAACAGGTATACAGATACCTTCGAGGACCAGGGTTGGGCAGCACTGCTATAAATAATATCAAATCGAAAGTTTAGAGGGAATAAAGGTAATTGTGAAAATGTTTACATCAACAAACAGTACTTGAACGTAACATACACAAATACAACCTGAAAAATAAATACAGTTTTAACATTATGCCTCAGTTTATCATTTACATATGTAAGTGTAGAACGTTCATTATGTCTTACTGTTAAATTAAGTTGGTATTTTTCCTTTATCTCAGACATATGTGTAACACGCCAAAACATGTCGGGTGAGAAATACTTAGACGTATGTTTGATAAAAGAAAATACTAACTTAATTTACACATGTACATTACAATTTACACCATGCATCTGCAAAGGCATAGCATTTTTACTTACAGGCATAATATTACAGTTTCACTTACTTCTTTTAACACATTTTCTGTTGTTTTATATTTCTCCAGGTTTTTGGTGCAAGAATTTGTAAATGTATATATATATATATATATATATATATATATATATATATATATATATATATATATATATATATATATATATATATATATATATATTTTTTTTTTTTTTTGCATAGTTTTTTTTTTTTTTTAACAATACAAGATCCACTTGAGATTGAGTTGTGCTGTATATGGCCCCTGAAATAAAATGATTTTCACACCCTTGATTTGTAATATTTTGAGTGTAATTTCTGTATTTGACAAATTCATATCATAGACTGGTTTGGAGCCTCCCATTGGTCATATGTTTGACACCCTCGTCTTACATAATAACAGTGGTGTAGCTTTGGACTTTTCCTTTGACAGACCAGCTGTAACAACAGGACTGTACTGTGTGTCTAAGACATTTGGGGAATGAAACAACCTTTTTTAATTTTTTTTATACAAACATATTTCTAGGCAGTGCAGTGGTTAGCACTCAAGAAGGACCCCGGTTCAAATCCCACACCAGACCTTTCTGTGTGGAGTTCGCATGTTCTCCCCGTGTCTGTGTGGGTTTTCTCCAGGTACTCTAAACACATGCACTGATAGGTTAACTGGTTAATCTAAATTACCCATAGGTGTGAATGTGAGAGTGATTTTTTTTGTCTATATATGTTCAGCCCTGAGATGAACTGGAGACTCACCATTGTAGCTGGATTAGGCCCCCCATGACCCTAGTGAGGATACAGTGGGTTCAGATGATGAGACGAGTAGTACCCCCTCCTTGCACATGACAATCAAGTAATAAAAAGTCTTTTTGTTTCACATGCATGCCTCATCACCTTATGTCCCCGCCCCCTCCTCTGTCTGTCTTTGTGCATCTGTATTTCCAGGACTATAAATTGAACTTTGGCCTCTGGAAGGAACATGCGGAAAATGATTGGCACGGCGGTGCGGCCACTATTGAGTTCTGTCCAGGCGCAGAAGTGTGGGGAGTCATCTGGATTTTAAGCAACAAAGACCTCACAAGCCTCGACAAGTAAGACACAAACATGAAACACACAGGCGTTGATGAGCGTGACCGGTTGTTTGTGTTTTACAAACCAGAGTTTCTGTCTCATCAGCCAGGAAGGTGTCTCCGAAGGATTATACTCCCCGCTAGAGGTGACAGTGGAGACCGAGAAGGGCCCGGTGCTCTGCAGGACGTATCAGATGAACAACTTCTGCGCCTCTCCTCCTTCGCCTCAATACAAACAGGTGTGGCTCTGCAAATACACAAACACTCAAAAAGAAAAAAAAAGAAAAAGAAAAGACAATTCTCTGCACAAGATAAAGTATAATCCACTAATGATAAATTACATATGAGTCTGGAATTAATCCAGACTTTGTTGTGTTGTTAACCAGTATGTGTGTCTGTGTTTCATATTAGGTGGTGTGTTTAGGTGCAGAAGAGAATGGATTACCAATGGAATACCTGGAGAGACTGAAGCTCATTCAAACCAATAGCTACAGCGGTCCATCTATACTCGATGAAATCAAATCAGTTATGAAATAGTTTTGCATGAAATAAACTTTGATAATAATAATGAGTGAAACAGAATGTCTTAACAGTGGTATATTTCAATAAAAAGCAAAGCTTCGGGGAATTACTTTTTTTTTTTTTTCCTCTCAATAGTGGCCAAATAAATGTTATATAGAACAGTTGAGTTCTCAGATGTCTGTGTTGAAAGTACACAGGTTTTAAAATCTACTGTGATAACACTTGGCATAAATGTGACGTATGAAGGCATTGGGGTTTTCTTGTTTAGAAACGTGTATCAAATTTCTTGATAAATTACACGAAGAAATAAACTGTATTCAAATGAATGTTAAAAAATAGAAACAATGATGTCAAAAAAACAATGTAGAAATAGCTAATATTCCAAGAATGAAGCAGGCCAAAGGACTGTTATGTTTAATTTCTACAAAAAAAATGAAAATATCTGATATAATTTACAAGGTTGTGTGGTTGAAGAATTTATGTATCTTACAATTTAATGTTTAAGACCTTTTTGAGTGAGTTTCTGAGCTGAATTTGATGAATGATAAATACAATTTTAAAATGTTTTTTTTTTTTTTATTGAATTAAATGTATTTGTGGAGCCTCAAATAACACTGTTGTCTCATCAGGCTTTACATCGGGCTTTGCTTGGATATAAACAAATAACAGTCAAGCATCAGGTAGTATATCCGGTATCAGCTGTAACATTTTTACCACATGTTTAATATTATGTTGGCCAGCTGTAAAGTCCTTTATAAATAAAGATGGTATAGGTTCCTTTTTTTATTGCCAAAACCACCTCTAGACTCCATTACATGGACTCTATCATCAGACCTGTGAAGGTGTTCAGTCTGGTCTTTACACCAGTAAACATCAGTAGTTGTATAATATGGGACGTGATGGCTCCATTGATTCAACTGGTTTGTCCAACACATGTCCAAGCCCAGGGGTGTCAAACTCCAGTCCTCGAGGGCCAGTGTCCTGCATGTTTTAGAGATTTCCCTCTTCCATGTGATTCAGTTTAACCCTTAAACTCCTGAGATTTTAGCAATCAGTAAAAAAGTTAAAAAAAAAAAAAAAAAAAAAGTAAAATAAAATGAGCAAAAACAAAAATTAATAATGAACTAACAAAATAATTGATAACATGGGCAAAGTAAGACACAAATGGCAGAAAATCAAAGAAAAATAATGACATTAAAAAATAAATAAAATGTAGAATAAACAAAATCAGCAACAAAATACATATTTACAAAATGAAAAAATTATGTGGAAAATTTTGAAAAAAACAAAACAAAACTTGCATTAAAATTTGGTCCCAGCAGTTTTAATTTTGCCTTTAATTTTTTTAAATAAAAAAATAAATTAAATTTGACATAGTTTCCATCCACAAAACTAAAAGGAAAATGTTAGAATTTTTCTAAATATTTAAACTAAATCATTCATTCAGAATGCATCAGCGCTGACACTTCTTTAACTCTTTAGTTAATAATCATCTCCTCATCAGACTGATAATGATGCAATGGGCTCCAAGTGTAATGGAAGAGGGGAACACCTAAAACATGCAGGACACCGGCCCTTGAGGACCACAGTTTGACACCCCTGTCCTAGATAATCTATCATTACTCAGACCAGGGTTGGAGACGTTCTGACCTAATTATGTGAACATCACAGTTTAGCTAAATGCTTCCAACACTTTAGCTTTAATAAGTAAATGTTAAGTATTTAATGTCTCATACATTTCAACTTCACAGTGGTATGACAACATTAGGTCCAGTGATGGGTTTACAGATTCTCAATCAGAAATGTGAACATGGGAGCAGAACAGTTAGACTGACAGAAAAATCCAGGTCATGGCATGAATTCATAAATAGAAAATGTATCTGTCATAGTGAGCCATGTTGTAGGGGATGTTTTCTTTTCCAGACTAACTTTATGGATGCACTCTTTAACTTACTTTTAATTTTAATAAAAGCACTTTTTCCACTTACTTTGTTGCCTTTGATTACCTAAGATTTATACAATTTAAGACTTTAAAGGTCCTGAGACACCCCATATGTGAACATGTATTGAAAATGTAACTTCTCAGAACAGCATTACTCACTTTTTGTTCATATCTGCCTTATATTTTCACATTATGCGTTGGCCTTTTCCTCACATTTTAAGAGAGCACTTTGAAAGAGGTATATTTTCTTTCTACTATAGTATTGTTTATGAAAATGAAAGATGATGGGTCACTTAATGAAAAGGAAACAACTTTATTATTTTCTTACATATCAGCCTCAGACAGGATAAGAATCTGTACCGCTCCAAAACCTCTACATCCTCTAGGAATTATAGAAAATCCAAGTATAGTACAAAAACAGCTCATTAGGAGAACACAAAGGTAGAAGATGACAAAAGTAAAACCATTACTTATTTATACTTTTATATTTTTAAGTCTCTAGGAAGTAAATTTTCACAAGTCCTTTGAAAATATGCAGACTTCACAATGGCACAAATCATATGTCAACTATAAACAAAGCCTCATGCAAAATAACTGGGCCCGAGACTTCCAATAACCAAATGTCCAGTAGCTGAAGATCAGGCTACTTCACACCTCAAACATTGTACATTCTCAGTGATTTGGCTTATGTAAGTTGAACATTCATTTGAACAGTCTGCTGGAGCTGGAGAATGACCACCTTACACAGTTAACATTGTTTTAAAAAAAAGAAAGTGAGCCATCTTACATAATTAACATGTTTAAAAAAAGAGGGACAAAATTATGCATGTGACAAATAGGTCCAAATACAATGTGTAAAACCCCTCAAATAATTATCAAGGGTAAGCATACAAATCAGATGTGCCAGAAAAGTGTGTGTGTATATTTGCAAACGGGTAAAGAAAAGAGATTTTGTAAAACAGACTTTAAAAGATGCAAAAACAAAGAACAGATCAGTGCTTAACTTGAGGTCAATAGCCATGATTTATAACGAGACTAACCGGCTAAATAATGGTGTAGTTGAACACTCCAATATTGTCACAGACATTGTATTCATCACAGGAGTATCACAACTTTTCATGAGCATTTCTATGGAAAATAACACCATGATATGATATGAAAGTCAAATGAAGCACTACTGAAAAGAGGCTACGTGAACAAATTGCCCTCACAAGCATCTATCTGGGAAACACATGGGATGGATTCCATGAAAACTGTCTCTAGTGAATGAACAGAAAAGGCCATCAATAAAATGTCAGGGTGTTAACCTCAGCTCTTTTTTTTTTTGCTAATTTGCACTAACAGATTGCTCTATTTCACTGGGCCGCTGGACTTCTGTCTGGTCCATCTGTTCTTCGTCCGGACAAACATTTTCGCTTTCGTCCATTGGTTCTGGTTCATCATTGTTAGCATTTTCTGTGTCCTCTGTTGGCTCAGGGGGCTTCTGCTCTGGGATGAGAAGGTTGTGCTTCACTTTGCTCAGTTCAGTCATGTTGAAGCCAAGAAGGATGGTGGCAGTGTTCCTCTTCAGGGTCTTCATGCACTTAGAACGTTTCTTACTGAATAGAGCTGCCAGCTCTCCTTTAGTGACCGACAATCTCTTGCACAGCTCATCGCTCTCAGCTTTGGTCGCATATGGGTTAACATTGAAGTACTTGGATATGAATTCTCGACGCTCATCATTGCAGCGGCGTTCGATCAGGTTGGGTTCTAGAGCTAGTTTCACTGTGGGGTCAACCTGAGGTTCGGGCTCTGGTGTGGGCAACAGCTTCTCCTGTACTTGCTTTTTGCGCCTGGCTGCCTTTTCTTCTCTCTCTCGTTTGTTGACTTCCATCACCTCCCTCCATGCTGCCTCTAGTCTTTTCTTGGATTGCACCTCTGCGTCACTTTCTTTAGGGCCAACACTGGGTCGGCTTGCAGAATGTGGTGCTGGAATCACTTTTGGTGGAGCCAAAGTTTGTTTAATAGTTAGCCCTTGTGGTACTTGGAGAAAGTACAGGCCTGATGGCTGAGTGAGCTGCTGAGGTGGCTTGGGTGGCTGTTGTGCCCCTCTTCCACTGGACAAATCCTCAGTCCCTGCTGTGGGTTTATGAACCTGTGGCTGTTTCGGTGAACAGCGGCACCGCTGAATGTGGAGCATTACTGCCTGTTGAGTGACCTTCCCTGTGTACACTCCATTGCAGTATATACATTTAAAAGCCTCAGTCTTTAAGATTGCATGAATGGTAGGGGCAACGTAGTGTTTTTGTTTCAGATGTTGGAGGTGTTTGGCTTCGTTATGGAACTTCTCATCACAGAAGGGACAGCATGAGCTGTTGATTTTTGCAGGTGCAGAACAGATGTCAGGCTGGCTGCTGGGCTGCAACTTAAAATAGATGAGGTCAAGTGAATTTGTGACTAGAGCGAGATTAACCTCATGCTCTCCCAGAACCTCTTTTGGTCCAGTAGTGTGGACATCAAAGTGAGGGAACAGGATTCCTCCCATACTTTTAGTGTACACCCTGTATTTCTGCCTAAGGAAATCACTGTATGCCTTGCTTCCTGGATTGTGTACCTTCACATGTTCAGTCAGCTGTTTAATTGAAAAGAATGTAGCTGAGCAAGACAAACAATTGAGGCCATGCAGCAAGTGTTGAAATACACTTTTTTCTGATAGCAGAATTTTGCATGTTAGACATTTAACTGTTTTGTCGGGCATTTTCTTGAGGAAACTTGCTCGAGCAGCCACACTTTCGGTCTTGATTGTGGAGGATTTTGTCTGATGAGCCACCTCTGTATGCATCTCAAAGACATTAGATGGAAAGAGTTCATTGCAGAGGGGACAAGTTATCCACTTTTTCGTTTGCGATGAGTTGCTCACTTGTTCGACAGGTTTCAGAGCAGTACTTGTGCTCTGAGAGGAAGGCATTGCAACCTGCAGAGGTGCAAATGTGTACGTTGGCATGCCATTTACTTTGTTGCCAGTTGGGATTAGGTGACTCAGCAGAGACTGTGAAGTCAGCATGGTGCCTTGCAATTGCATTTGACTTGCTGATGCATTTTGTGCAACCACAGCTGGCTTAGATACAGTACCAGGACCGGACGCCATGTTGGACTGCAGTCCTGATGGAAGAAGGATTTGTTGCGCTAGTTGATTTGATTGTGGTTGTGGTGGTTGCTGTTGTGCCAGGGTTATTGGTGGCTGCTTAAGGGACACATTAGACACTGTGGGAATTTGGACCATAGAGGGTCCTTGAGGCAATGCACTTCGAAGAGCTATTGTGGCACCAGGCTGAAGCAAACCTTTAGCTTCAGCACTGGCCAGCTGCACAAGGGCCGATGCTTGAGGGGGAAGAAAAGCTTGATTGGATCCAGGGGAACATATGAGGGTTGTACTGTTTGGAGATCCTTGTAATGTCAGTACAGTTCCAGTGTGCTGGCCATTGCTTGGTAGAACCAGAGGCTTACTGTTTACCAAGTGAGGCTGCTGTAGTTTTGGGGCAATATTTGGAAAGGTCAGAAACACACCATTTCCATTGGCCGTAGGTTTAATGGTATAGTTCTTGTTCTCGTGGATTAAATTCTGCACTTGTGTGCTGACCGAATAATGTGCCGGTGACACCAGCATGTGGTGCAACATTTGGTCTAGGTTTCCAGTGTTCCCTTTACACATCTTGCAGCAGTAGATCCTTGTAGATGTGCCACCTTGAGTGTGTAATCTGTAGCCAATATACTGTTCTGTTAAACCCTCAAGATGCTTGAGAATGATGTGCTTCTTCATTGCAAATATAGAAGAACTTGGGTATCCACATTTTCTGCACTGATACCTCTCATTTCCACGATGGGTGGGTGCTATGCTTTCCCTTGGCGGCTGGACTTGGGGGGTGAATTTAGCATGGAAGAAAAACATGTGCTTCTTGAGATCCTTGGGGTTACCGATGTAGGAGCACTGAGAACAGAGGGCCAATGCGCAGAATGGCTGCATATATTCATGGCAGCGCGAAACATGGCTCCTGAAGTTATAGATGTTTTGCGAGGAGTACTTGCACATGCTACAACACAGAGCCTGAGACCGGTATGTCCACTATAGAGACAGGGGGTAAAAGAAAGAACAAAGACATGTTTCAGAACAAAATATGTAACAGTTAATGCAGAGTGTTCAAATAAAGACTTTAGGCAGCTATTGGGTCCCAACAAATACTTCATGTTACAGTTGACTGTTTATTAAAAAAAAAAAAAAAAATTGGAGTTAAGTGCAACACCCACTTTTTTTTGTAGTCTGCTATTGTATCCATCTGTGAAATTGAACCACGCCGTGTCCTGAAACACGTCTTCTTCTTCCTCATCCTTCTCTGTGTTTTCTTGTAGTTCCTGGATAGGTGACAATAGAAAACATTTCTTGAGTATTAGAAGCAATGCCACAGTAACTAATGTTTCTCCTAAATGTCCAGACAAAACAAGATGAAAAAGAAAGATTCTGTCTTTGCAGAGAAATGTAGCCTGGTACGACACACAGCTGCAACGACAAACATATGGAAAGAAGGAAGGTCAGTGGTGAATCAAGAAAATAGATGAATATATAGAATAAGACAAAAGAAACATGTCTAATATTTATATGTCATAGAAGACAGGAAAATAGAGCTGCAGTGAATGATTACTTTCATTGTCAATTCGTCAGTCAATTATTTTTTGATTAATTGATTATTTGTGTGATGTGCAAAATATTAATCAATGTAGTACAATATACAGGATGTGAAACAATATAGACCTGAATGATATGACCTGCCACTACCACAGATTAACAGTACAATCATGACCTTTTACAGGACAAATAATCAATTACACACTTCACTGGCAGAAATGTACATACAAACCACAATAACAAAGGAAAATTTACACAGCTTTTCACCATCATTCAGTATAAGTGCTATAACACATACCTGGGGAAACAGAAAAAGGTGCTTTTGAGCTGGATGGTATGATAAGACATTAGGGTGGAGGGAGTGTCGCCATATATGTGGACAAAAACTGAACTGGAGAGCATGTCAAAACTATTATAGATAATATCCTAGTAGGGGCGGGTGATACGGCAAAAAATACCCCAACTTTATCATGATTCTTCACACTTATCTTTGAGACCAATTTGCACATTTCTGAACATGTAAAACATGGGGAAATTTAGCCCAAAGACCCTTCCAGAACATTTTTTATTTTGTTTGTGCAATTTTGCCGACTTGTACCAAGACTATAAACATAATAAAATGTTAACAACACTCTGATTAAGTGCACTCTTGAGCATACAAACTAAGCTGGACTTGGTTTTTGAGGTAGCTTTTAATAAACATAAGTTAAAAAAAAAAAAAAAAGCATAACATACTGTTTAAATGCCATCTTTTCAGCTGATTGAACTATTTTGTATTGTTGACATCCATTATTCTAAGGGCATAACACCACAGACCTGTATGTGGATGATGTGGAGGACTCCATGCAATGGAGCCATTATGTATGTAAAAGCTTCTGGCTATGTAAAAGCCATTAAGCACTAAACACCTGAATCGTGCAATACAAATATGTGCATTATATTTAAGTGCAATAATTTATGTAAATAGTGCGAGTGAACTGTTGAAGGACCACTGTGTGAATGCTGTATGTTAGTCTGTGTTTTTATTCCCATTTATTTCCATTTATAACTTGCAATCTTTTACTTTTTCAATTTCGTTGTACTATTGTGTGACAATAAAGACATTCTATTCCATTCATTCTGACCCCTCAGGTTCAAGTTTCCACAGACAGTTGAAAGGAAAATTAGTTGTACACCAGAGTCACACACACAGCACGCATGTGAACAGCACTTACACCATGCACACTGTCCATGGATGTTGGAGGTTTCAGTCAAGCGGAAAAATTCCCATTTAAAAACAGGTTGATTTGCCCAGATGTCCATGGAGTAAAGTAAAGCTGACTCTGTTGGTCTTAAGCCTTAAGTTATGATAGACTTGCCCTGCCATTTTAAATTTCACTTGCACTGTGTGTACTCATTGTAGGGTTCATGCGGCACAGAACACACTCCCACCTATACCCAACTATGTGTCTCTCCTTTGTTGGATCATCTATCCGTTGTAATCCGTCATGAACTAATATCGTCATATCGCATACTGCTATCTCCTAAAGAGTATAAATACAGACATTTCTTAAGTAAAAAATAAAAACGTCTGCAAAATGTCAAGGACTGGGTGGAGAGCTGTGACTTTTGTCTGCACCTATGCAGTGAACCTGAAGAAAAACATATGGAAAACCTTATGGTTGGCATTTCTCTTCAGTGGCTGAATCTGACAGGTTTAGGTTGTTTTGTGACTTTCATTATTAACTAGATTTCAAGAATCAGATTAATTAAAATAGAAATAAATGACTAAACCTGAACCATGAGCATGATTCCCTGAGGAAAATGCTTTAATGATCTGCTTTTAACAAGTGATTTTTAATACAATTATTACACCAAAAGCACAGGGGTTTACATCCATAGTTAAATGCTTGTTTACTTCCCATTTATAATATACTCCCTAAAGAAAACTCTCCTCTTCACACCAAGAAGTGACTTTTGTGTTTCAGATGATAGTGATACAGTCTATCAGGCAGACACATAGTTTGTGAAACCTACCTTCAGATGTTTTTGACAGTCCTCCAAGCCAATCTCACATAGGATGTTCTTCACAGCCCTACGTGCCTTACGGATGGTCTCAATATTTCCAACCGGGGTCTGATACATAATTCCTCACAAAGTCTGATGAATGGAAGAGAATATCACGTTATTAAAATATGGACCAATGTCACAAATAAAAAAAGTTATAAAAATATCAGTGATGCATTGAATGTTAAGTACCCAACATGGCCATGAAGATCTACAGACCCTTCCCAAAAAAAATTAATATCATGGAAAAGCTTATTAATGTCCATAATTCCATTCAAAAAGTTAAACATTCATAAATGACAGATTTATTAGAGAAAAGATATATATATATATATATATATATATTTTTTTTTTTTTTTTTTTACATTATTTGGGATCCAATTCATAAAACTCATGAAAACATATATTAAAATATTTTAATACTGTAAAGAAGTCACCATTTACTTCTTAGTTTTTGCAGAAAAAAATAAATTAAGATGGCATCAAATCAATCAAAATATGGTACTTTCAGAATGATATGTCAATCAGTCCTTCGTTGGGAATCCCTTTGCTTTAATCACTGCATCAACATGCCGTAGCATTGAGACAATCAGCCTATGGCATTGGCCGAGAGTTCTGGAAGCCCAGATTTCTTTGATGCTTGCCGTTAGTCCTTCTTTGTGTTTGAGTCTGGTGCCTCTCATTGTCTTCTTGACAATACCCCATAGATTCTCAATGGGGTTTGTGTCAGCAAGTTTACCGGCCAGTCAGGCACTGTGATGGCATGGGTATCAAACCAGGTTTTGGTACTTCTAGCCTAAGTATGAGTAGGGGTAGGTCCTGCTGGAGGATGAAATCTGCATCTCCATACAGATCATCAGCAGAAGGGATAATCAAGTCCCCTAAAACAGTGATCCCCAACGCCCAGGTCGTGGACTGGTACCGGTCCGTGGATCAATTGGTACCGGTCCGCTGGTCGCCTAATAATTACTTAATTATTTCTCTTGCATTTATTATCCGAGTCTGAACAATCTTTTATTTTGAAAAAATGACCGGATTCTCTCAGTTACATCTCTGTCACTTGAACGGCAAAAATGTAACCCATATGTTAGCAAAATAAGTAAAAAAACAGATGTCTTTGGAAAGTTTCTTTTCAAAGAGGAAAAGGCCACTGAAGAGACGGAAGAAGAGCCTCCAACTTCCAAGAAAAGGAAAGCTTTTAACAGACAATACCAGGAGTTGTACTTGAAATATGGATTTATCGTGACAGGTGATTCCCACAGACTGTACATATTTGTGGCTGATATCCGATATAAACAAACACAACCCCCCACCCCCAAGTTTTGGACTTCCTGTTTTCATGGGCCTATGAGCTGGAAGTCCAAATTATGTAAAAATAAACAAATACATACTTGAAATAATTTAAATTGTGAACTCTGAATTTATATTAACATTTCAAATGGAATTATGGAAATAAATAAACTTTTCCATAATATTCTAGTTTTTTGGAAAGGGTCTGTTTACTAGTGATTCCCAAACCAGAGTCCTGCAGGGTTCTGATTTTGACATACCACAACCGCCCGTACCCGTCATGTTTAAACTCGTATCCGACCCGTTCTCCGACGAAAAAATAATAATAAAAAAATCCGCACCCGAACCGACCCGCTACAAATGAAACCGATATCCGACCCGAACCCGAAAGAAAATGTCAGATAGCCAAACTTAAATACAAACATTTATTGCCACGACTATACTGAACAGTGACATAGCCAAGACAGAAAAGGTTAAAAATGTTGTTAGCCTACGGCTCTTTTTAGCCTATGAACCGCAAATTAGACCCGCGATCACCCACGTCCGACCCGAACCGAACCTGTATCCGACACAGCACAACATTTTTCACCCGTTTCGTGAAAATTTGCGGTTCACCCACGGGTCACCGAACCCGTGCAGGACTCTGTCCCAAACTCCTTTTGCTCATGACCCCATTTTACACCACAGTCTGACGTTCCCAACATTAAAACAAGATCTTGACTAAAAATGTAAACAAGATAAGATAAGGTTAATAGGAGTGTAAAGATAAACTGATTTGAATCGGATATTGGTCTGTGGCGTATGATATCTGAGTGAATCCGTTCATGGAGCCTGAATCAGTAAAAACTGACTACGAACGATCCAATGGCCCGGATTTATGGCCGTGAATCGGTTTCCTGAGGTCCAGCCACTGATCTGTAATTCTGTTCTTTATATCTGTGGGTCAAGTGCCTTAACAATGTCATAGCATTTATTTTAATGAAATGTATATATGTTAAAGCTGTCATTACATGGTTATTTCATTAATATTACTGTGTTCTCCATTGTTATTAAATACATTGTGTGTTGGTTCTATTTAAAAAAACGTCTGGGTTGCTTTGTTTCCAGCTGTTTTTTCACGGTAGAAAAATGACTTGAGGTCAAATAACAGAGTTTACTAGCACTTCCTCATACATGTCCATGACACGGTCACGTGGTGTCGGTGATTGGCTCAGAATGCGTGAAGGAACACTCCCCCCTAACCTCTCGCTGTGTATGTATTTACCTTTACCCAACTAGCATCCTGCTAGGTTTCGTGCCATTGCTTGTTCTCAATATGTGCAGGGAAAAAAAAGAGGCTTTATTTCCACAGAGAGCACATGAACCAGTTTGCTCCGCCATTTTTTTTCAGTTTGTGCAGCAGCTACTCGCTCCGTCTTCTCTTGTTGATGCTAATGCTAATGCTACTTCAGATTCTCATGTCAGACGGACCGGCTTTTTCTCGGTCCCTCATTCCTCTTGTTGTTTTCTGTGAATGCGGTATGCAGCCAGTGGAGGTGACATTCCACTGAAAACCACTTTTCCACGCTCCTTTTAGAATCTCATGGGTCACCCCAAGTTACTAAAACATGCTGCATTTGAACATGGTTTGTCACCTCCAGTGGCTGCCTCTCCACTATATGTAATGTGGACATGGACGTCACCCATTTGGGGTTAAGCCCGCCCACGGAATGCAGTTGAAACTCCCCCGAGTCTGTCCCCCATTACAGCAGATTTGAAGTCGCATTAGCATCTACAAGAGAAGACGGCGCCACAGTAGCTGCTGCACAAACTTGAAAAACAAGGTGGAGCAAACCGGTGCATGTGCATGTGTCTGTGGAAATAAAGCATAATTTTTTTCTGAAAGTTTTCAAAACAAGTGACAGCATGAAACCTAGCTGGATGCTACTCTGGTTCAGTAAATACACACAGAGCCAGAGGGGAGGGGGGGGGGGGGGAGTGTTCCTTCATGAACTCTGACCTAATCAGAGACGCCTCATCACCGCGTCATGGAAATGTATGAGGAAGGACTGGAAAACTGTTGTTCAACCTCAAATCATTCGTTTACCCTCCAAAAACAGCTTGAAACAAAGCAACCCAGATCTTTTCTTAAACAGAACCAACGCACAATGCATTCAATAACAATAGAGAACATGACAATAGTAATGAAATTATGTTGAAATGAGATCTTAAAAAAAAAAAAAACAGACACCAGCGTAGCATCAGAGACAGTTGTTCTGATCAAAGCAGGGGATACGGTTTCAGTGACATTAGTGTTCTTAGATATGATCATGTTGATAGGTTAATTTTCCCCCAAGAGTCAAAAACTGTGTTTTATGTCTAACCTCAGTGTTATGCTCAGTGTATTCTCACATTTGCAGGAATAATTAAACTTTGTGCCATTTTTATATTTTATTTTGTGTTGTGTTTCTTGAGGGAAAGTAAGTTTTGAATTTTAAATATGAGCAGAGTTTTGTAAACCTGTTAAATTAGTCACACCAGATTATCAGTTTTGCATTTCACTAATATCATTATCTACAGGTACGTTGTAAAGACTTAAGTTTATGTTGTGTGAATGTATGTTCAGTAGTAGTGGTTTCTGTGACACTAAATAAAAGGATACAGTTTTGAAGTTATATTTTTCTTTCTCTTTTTCTTGTCAGTAACATAAAGTAAAATAACTACTTGTGGTTAAATTGTCAATTTGTTTTGAATCAAACTGATCCAAATCGGTTCAAATCGTAATGAATCATTTACTAATTTTTAAAAGTCACCCTGAATTGGATCGTAGTCTGTGAATCGAGATTTGAATTAGATTATTTTGTGAGTAAAAGATTCGCACCCCTAAAGGTTAGATATTCCTTTATTATTCCCACTATGGGAAATATCAGTGAGACTAATAAATCTATATGGAAATCAATGCTGCATGATTTATTATGGTTTTGCATTTGCACTGTGTGGCATAAACAATGCCACAGTGAATGTGTCCTAATATCAAAGTTAAAGACAATTCTGTTAAATATTTAGTTTTCAATTTATTGGCCAGGGGTGCATTTATTTGGATTTTCCGAAGACCAAGCAATGAACAAGTTGTCAGTTAAATTACTTGTGTATATATATATATATATATATATATATATATATGAACTAAAAGTAGAATTTAGATGTGAATGACTGATTCAAGAAAAAGGTTTGCCTTAATTAAAATGGTAACAATCAACACAAGAAATTAACAGTTGTGAGCTTGTGGATCTTTGAAAATACTTAATAGATTGCAATGACAAAGTAGTGAAAAGTAAACATTTCATGTAAATTTGACCTGTGAAATCTCCTGGGCTTTGTTTTGTGCGTGAGACATATGAACATTTTACAAATTGTATTTATTTTTTTTAAATAATAAAGCATCATACTTTTCTTCAGCATAAGTAGTGAATATATTATCGTCTGACCCTGTACTTGTTCAAAAACTTTTTTGTCTAATTGTTCCTAGAATAAAATGTCAAGAGGTCAATAAGTGAAAAGCGACTTATTCTATAGTTACATAAATAGTTATTTCAATGTGGACAAACTATACAGGTTAAGAAAAATGTAATTACAGTAAACCCAATTTAGCTGTTGATCTATATAGTGCTGATACCAACAAGTGTGATATAGTTTTAGTGCTATGATAAATCCGTTGGAATCTAAGCTAAAAATTCACGTAAATACAGCCGTAAAAGGCTGTATTTACGTGATAATAGTATTAATAGTTTAATAGTATTGCAACATTATAGTCCCAATAGTCTTCACCGACCATCACTTAAGACAACTCAAAGCATTGCTCTATTCGTTAAATAACGAACTCTACATTAGCACAATGCTAATAAACAGAACATTAACAGCTGATATGCAACAGCTTCTTTTTGCTTCCTGCATTTCGCACACTGCCTGCAACAGATACAATAAGGAATATTATCTATTACTGGTTGATTAAGAAGCTATTTACTTCCCAAAGAAGACAAGGTGTCTACGAATATTCCGAGTAATATCTAACTCTATACAGTTTGAACAGCTGTGTACGCCAACAGCTCTGTGGATGCCGTCTATGGTGGAACCAGTAAAAACCCACTGCAGCTGATAACACCACGCCGGTCAATGAGCCGGTCACGCCGCTTCTTCTCATCAGAAGAGCATGCACAGCCTCCTCATATATTTACCTCGTCCAATTTCAGTGTCGGTCGACGTTAGTTGTCGCTGTGCCACCTCCGACAGGGTTAACGCTTTCCACTTCCACCCGCCCTCAAGTGTGTGTGTGTATCGGTAAACTGCGCCCGCTGAAACCGATGCGCAAAGATACTCATTAGAGCAGCGCAGTCCGAGCAAATACACTAATCTATAGGTAATGTAATCAAATATTAAAGGAAATGTTTCCGAGCCCCCTCCGGAGATAAGTTATTTTTGGTCTAGCTTTTGTCCCTTTCTTTCTCTATGGAGGAAAAAATGGCGCTCAAGTTCAGGATATGACGTAGTCAGGCTAATTTGCATACTGCGCCAACTGACCAATGGGAGCTTCCTCAACTAAAAAACTAAATCAGTGTTTATTGTTTTATCTACATTGCCAATTACTATTTGAGACAGTCCTGTTGATGTGTCTCTACTTCAGTTTTTGAACATCATGCACTCACTTAGTTGTTAAGTGGATTTTTGGTGTTCTGTCACAACATAGCTAGGGAAGGGGGCGTGGCTTCAGGCCCCCCTCCATTTGGTCACATGGTATATGACTAAAGGGAACCAATGAGCTGTCGAGAAAATGAGCTAAATGGGCGGTCCCGCTGTCGTGACGTCATATCATGCTACTTTTTTAACCAATTAGATTCATCCAGCATTTTTCATGAGGAAAAGTTAAATTACTCATAAGTTAACAATAGTTTTGGCTTGAATAATTTATATAAAATGTCAAACATTTAAAAAATTACAGCTAGCTAAAACATCATAATATATAAGAAAAAAGTTGCGAAAGTCAGTTACAATTTGAGTTTTTGTAAATTTCAATAATTTGAGTCGACACTGAATCTTGCAATAATCTAATGTTCCTTTCTTGGCTAACAATTTTCATATGTTGTGATAATGCTTACGTGAAAGGCCCGCGTTCCAAGGCAACTGTGTGACTTTGCAAATTTCTGACAAATTATAAAAGGGCTATATGACATTAACAATTTTTGACTAGTGAATCCCTTAGAAATCAGTGCTATTTTTAACCCCACCAAAGTGAACTCCAGTTGTCTATTAGTTCTATCACATGACACTATATCTTAGCTTAACGACAAAAATTTGCATAGAAAACTTTAGCATATTTGCATAGAAAACAAAGCAATATTCTTTACATTGACTGTGATGTAATCGGTCATAGCTAGTATTACAGCCTGCAGTAAGGTACAATGTCATTGCAGAAGACCAGATTAAATGGCATGATAGCTGTACTGCAGAAGAATTTTTCACCACAGTAAGGTCTCATCCCAGTGCTAACACACCTGAATGGCACACTATCATCGTCAAACACATAGTAATGATAAAAATAATCCTTTAATTTGTTCCTGTTCCTTGACATTTCTATTCACATCACTTGTACTAGTTATCCAGACATGCAAGAACGTATGTGTTGTGTTTCTATTTGTATGCTGCTCCTGGACGCCATGCTGTGTGTACATGAATGAGGGATTCCCATCTGATTAATAAATCCACTTGTCTTTATTATTTATCACTTTGCCCAATTCTTCTTTATACACCGTGATAGCTTTTGTGCTCTGTTCTACATCTGAACCTCCATTGGTGTCATTATCACAAAAACTAAAATAAAAATAGGGCTTCATGTCATATTTACCATAAACACAACATACTTTTTTGGAGCTCTAATGACTTTTCTTGAAGAATGCCTTAGATTATCTTTAATCAACTTGTTACTTGGACAACACACTCAAGGGCCAAAGTACTGTAGCAAATACAGATGGTCGAAATTACATGTCTGGAACATGTTCATAGGGTTTTTTTCCTCACTTAGTAATCGATCCTTTTTGTCTGAAGATGCTGTGAAGTGGAATTCTCCATCTTCAAGGACACTCAATAGTCATGTATTTCACATTTATAAACACTGCTCTATTCAAAAGCCTGTTTGTGTGATACTCAAAAGTTACTGTTGTACTTTGCCAGTTATTACTACTAAATGTTGTGATGCTGTGATATGAAATGTATCTGAAAACTGACAGCCTAGGTTGAGATTTCTCTCTCTTTTGGGGACTATCTTTGTGAAACCACACTAACGCCTGTCTTCTTCTACGATAGACCATTACCAAAATAATTGCTTGGTCTAAGAGTCTGTTTTCATATGATGGTGCAGGTTTTTAACAGACATTATAAGAATTGGGTGAAAAGGTGAGAGGGTAAGTTCTATATCCTCAATGGCAAAGATCACACATACACAAGACAATTGATTTCAGTCAGAAATGTATTAAATTAATCACTTTCATTACTTTAACAAGCACAATTTACAGTCAAAAAATGGGCTATGGTCCATTAGTGCCTTATACAGCAAGTAATTAATACATCAGTAATTTGTAACACAAGGACAGGATTCCTTAAAAACTGCCGGTTAAGTCAGGTCATCTTTTATAATATTAGACATTTAGCTGTACAAGAGACTGTGCATTATGGCCCTCATAACAATAGAAAGGCATGAGGAAAAATTGTTTTAACATTTGCACTGCCCCAGAGAGGTCATGTACAACTAACTTGTGTTTGACTTCAGATACTGATCATATATGCTTGAACTCTTCAGGATAGGGTCATTTGCTGGTTTTTCAGATCATAGAAGGACGAGGAATAACCCCTAATCTGACAGATCTGAGAAACCAGGGATGCATTGTGAAATGTCACAGTATTTGTTTAACCTACAAAAGATTTTGTGCATTGTAAACCTGATTCACCTCTCTCTATTAGAGGCCAGGAGTGCCTTTCTAAATGTGAATGTAGCTTTCTATACACCAAAGCCACATCTCAGTGTTGAGAAATTATCCCATAGCAGATCCTTCATGCCTTACGAGTAAGGGGAAATGACTGAGGTCACAAATGGTAAATCACAGCACACTTAAATCCATGTAGCGTTAAAAAAACACATCAATATCTTGTCAGAAAAACACTGTTGATGGGTCACTGCATAATACCTGGGCAAAAATACACTTAAAGTTGGAGCTTTTAACATGCCCCAGTACTATCTGAATCCAATAAATAAAATGTAATGAGGTGAACTGCAATAATAGGTTACGCCATTGTCATAATTTCATTTAAATTATGTGGCGTTTGAAGTAGAGTCTACACAAGGCACTGACTCCTTCAAACGCCTCAAAAATCATATACAGACAAAACTGATGTGTTCCAAGAGACACACGATTTACAAGACTGTTGACAGGTAAATCAATAGAGAACATGATTTAAATTAATTGTGCATTTGTAAACTGGATTTTAGATAGGAAACAACCACCCCAAAAAGGCTGGGGTCCCATCTCCAAAGAGTCATCCATTTTGTTGCATAATGTCATTCGAGCTTGGGCTGGAGTTTGTTTTTTTTGTTTGTTTGTTTTTTTAAGCTGACATGTTTTGTTTTTCTTTAGGTCAATTAGAGAGAGAGGAGCAAACATGAGAAGATTATCTTCCAGATACCGATTTTAATCATCTGAGGTATGAACCATTAGCTATAAGCCAACAATTTCCTGTTTTTAGAGGTAAAAAAAAAGTCCAATTCCTGGAAGAAATAATATGACATGACACTTTCCAAGGTGGTTGGAATGTTGACCACATGAAGCCGCTCGTCCCATAATACCACTCTGACCTCACTCAGGTTGAGGAGGGTCTGTGCAACATCATCCTTGGTCAGGGCAAATGGGACTTTATGCATTGTACTGCACCATGTCGAAGTTCTTCATGGTACTGTCCAACACAACGCCAGCTTCCATCATTTCGTACCTGCAGACAATGCCAAGAACATACAATGACTATCCTCCTATCACACATGCACATGTGTATCTTTGAAAAATATGACTTCGTACTCACCAGTCAGACGTGGAGACGGTGTAGTACATTGGCAACTGGGATGAGCCTGAGAGGCAACTGCACTCCTCCAGGCCTGATGCTCCCATGTTGGAGAAGAGAAGCCAGTCTCCCACAGTGAGCTCTGGTAGCAGGCAGCGCTCCACCACTTGGTCAAGCTGGTCCAAAGATGGGCCCCAGAGGCTGCTGGGATATACTGCCTCTTCAGCACACAATGTATGCTGTAAAAAGGAAATGGCATCATAAAAATATGTAATGACAAGAAAACTTACAAACATCCATACAAATTCAAATTCAGAAGGTAGGCTTTAAAAAAAGAAAAGAAAAACGTTACATTTCGGTAATAAGAGCCAAGGATTCTAATACAGCTGAAACACATTACATGATGTGGAATTATGTATGGGTGCTGATAATGCCACTGGATATTAACAAGGATATAAACACTTTTAACTCAGTATTCATATTGAATAAACAGTTGGAATTCAAGGCTAAGATCTGGTTTTCTTCTAGAAAACATGAAAGGGATGCAACAAATCAAGGACGCACTGTTAAGGCCCAATCAGACAGAAAATTCAGAAACCAGGTCATTGCAACCCTCGAGTTTCTAAACTACAACAAGTTCAACAGTGTTCCCAAGTCTCAGTCCTTAGGTTCCTTAAAACACTGACTTAATGTGTACCAAAAGTTTTGATTTAAAAAAGAATGAGTAATTTAAACTGCAAATAATTACAACTCAATTTTTGTTTAAATTACTTTTCAATGGCCTGCTACTTTTCAGCGATTGGTTTCTGCATGAATACATGATATGGATACTTTGTTTAGTGCTACTAGTTCATTAATGAGTTGTGCACATGAATAGAAGGCAGAACGAATAAATAAATCAAACAATCCACTGAAGAGTAGGTGCCACCTTGCCATTTCTGGGTTGGCTAATTATATAAGAATTCTCCAAGTACATTTCAATACCCCAGGGACTTTGTGTTGAAAAACACAATACTAATGTAATAAAATCTGTAAACAAGGATATATGGTTCATTATCTATAGCAATTCTAATCCCACTTCCTCTAACAGTTATAATGCATGACCTGACTCCATTACTCAGATAAACCTGCCATCAGATATGGAATTTAGTCTTGAATGGGCTGAACTCTCTTGGGTTGAGACCTACTAACCTTATGCACTGACGGGGCAGCGATGGAGTTTCCAAGTAGCTTGAGGTTGAATGGACCATAAACACCCTCATTCATGTAGTACAGGAACTCTGCATTCTCATTGTTCTCATCTATGAAAATACAATGCCACGTCAGAAATGAAGATAGTCTTGTACATCTTGGCAAAACAAATTCAGAGATGCAATCCATTATTTCTTTGAGGGGACTATGAATATTAAAAAAAAAAATACAAAAACAAGGCACACTCCTGGCTTAAAAATGGCTTAATTCTGGTATGTCTCAGTGAACCTCAGAGCCCTGATGCATTTCAGCCTGCTGGTCTTCATCGGGGGGACAAGGCTGTAAGGCTGAAATGCATTGAGCCTCACTGAGGTCCAATGAGGCATGTCATAATTAATAAAGGGATTTAAAAATTTGCCTTTGTTTTAGTGTATTGACAATCCTTTTTATCAAAGAGCACATCTTTTTACCATTTTTCATTACTGCCTGGAGGTCTATGAAGCATTCCTCTTTACCATTTGTTCAGGATTATAAATAAACTGGAAAAAGTTTGGACTAAACTGAGAAACTCACCTTGAGCTAGACTGTCCCAGTGGTGGGTCACCACCTTTTTCCCGATGACATTTACAGCCAGGTTGAAAGCAGAAGCCACATAGAAGCTGCCAGGCTGCGCCAGCACTTGTACACCAGATAGTGGGGGGAAGTATGTATCTAGCAGAGGTCTGACTGCAGATTCAACCTGCAGTCACAAATAAAATCAGAATTAAGGGGCTGTTTGTAGAGATGACACATGAGCCTTGTTAATTAATTACATGGTGCAAATTCAGTTTTTGAGTGAAGTTTTAATTTAAAGTTAAACATGCTGTGTATTTAATGTCTGCTGTAACTGTATATCACAAGATTTCAATTTCATGAAAATTAGGGTAAGTTGAGACTACTTTTGGCTCCTGTTTAACTGAACAAGCAGTAGTTTAACACTCACCTGTTTGAGCTGAAACTCTGAGCCAGTGAAACCACCTCCAATGTCCAGAATGTTCATGTTGAATCCCAGCTCCACCTGAACAGAAGCAGAACAAGTCAGCTTACACCTTCACTCAAATCAATCATGCATTTGTAACTTAGAGCTGGGAGTGATGTTCAATATGAGGTCGTCTGATCAGGGCCTGCAGGTAGTTCCTCATTCTAAGCTAAAATCCAAAGGAGACTGCACCTTTGAGGTTGTGGCACCCACACTGTGGAACTCTCTCCCACAAAATGTAAGATCTGCGGACACTGTTGACACCTTTAAAAAGGTTTAAAATTGCCTTTGAGTTGTTGTTTTCAGTGTTGAAGGTCGCTGTCTATTTGTTTTATATTGCTTCCTGCTTTTACTGTATGTTTTATGCCTCTATTGGTTTTGTAAAGCACCTTGTAACCTTTATGTTCTAGAAAGGTGCGATATAAATAAAGTTTATTATTATGATGATGTGTCGATAAAGGAAGTATCATTTCATAATATCAGTAATCCTAGCACAGATGAATAACAATACTCACCCCCATGTCAAACACACAGCGAGCGTCAGACAGAGCATGGGTATAGGCCTGTGGCAGGTCTTGGCAGGAGCTGGGGATGTGAAATGTCACCCCCACCACCTGGATTCCCAGTTCCTTGGCTGCTTCCAGGAGGTGCCGACAGCTCTTCAGAGAAGAGCCGAAGGCCATGCTAGTCTCTGCAGCATGGGCCTCAGTGGTCAACTGCAGCAGCAACCTAGAGAGAGAGAGGGGAAAAAAAGAAGTTACATAATGTTTGTAATGAGACAAGATGTCACTATGCAATAACAATAGAACAAATGTTGAAAAGACATGCATTTCATATTGTGTTGTGGTTTTATGGAATAAAATATCAAACAGTGAAAACATGACAAAATTTAATAAGTAAGAAAACCTTATTTTCCAGAGATATAATAACAACGAAGGAGAGTGCCACATTAATAGCTACTGATGGTACGTTATAATTTGTTCTGTTTTTCATGTTTAAATAACTGACATTTTCTTTGTTATGGTTATACTCCATACTTGAGATGATTAGCAAAGTCATGTCAAAATCAGTGTCAGACAGTATAAGCACAGCTCCTTATTGCTCCACTTCAAACATTAAGTGTTGTTAAAGAAACACAATGAAATAGCTGTAAATTGTGCAATACTACTTTTTGTTTTACCTTGAACATTTTTGTTCCATTTAAATTTGTGATTTCTTTTTGCATTTTGTTCACCTTTATATTTTATTCCTACTCATGTTTGAAATAAAGTTTATCATTATAATTTCTCAATTTTCTCCTCCTTAAATTCTTTACTTACTTTGCACCAGGATGCAGACGAGAAATCTTGGACAACTCTGCTTCATTTTCACACACAAGTTGCTGGATGTTGTTCTTGGCTGCATGCTTGATAAGCGCCAGCTGCTTGCAAACACCAGACAGAATGATGTTTTCTGGTGGGACACCATGCTCCAGCACCAGACTCACTTCAGCCTGACGGGAAGGGACACACATTTCAGATAAATGATTGAAATGAGCAAAAAAAAAAAAAAGGCACAAAGTGTGTTATACAAGTCAAAAGGATAACACTCATCAGCTGACAAATAATCAACTGATGATTGTAATGGAATTGCTTCAACATTATAACAACCTCACCAGAGGATGGTGTGTTGAGAGGGTTAGACAATGACTATCTGCCTTTAATTTTGTGAAGCTTACCTTGTTGGCACAGACAAAGCCAAGGCCCAGAGAGGCTAATACTTCAATGACTACAGGGCTGCTGTTGCATTTGACTGGGTAGTATGGCTGTAGATGTGGCACCAAGCTCTGCCAGGATACATGTTGTCGCATGAGGGCACCTAAATCCCCCACCACAAATGCATTCTTCTCCACCTGGAAATACATGAAACAATGCACTGACTACACAGATCTAAAAGACATATGTGTCTTTTCTACAGATGTTGCACTAAAAATATAAACAATGCATATATAAACTGACCAGAGTCTGCTCACAGATGTGACCATCGATAATATCTTCAAGGGTCACTCCTCCCTCCATAAGTTCAATGATGTAGCTAGGTTTGTCAGCAAGTCCTTTCATCTTGACCGTATTCCACTAATCCAGTAATCATAAAGAATAGATAACCAAGTCAAGGGGTCACGACTGAGCCAATGGGGTCCTGCCGGTATGCAACAAACTACAAAACAAAAAAAAGAGAGAGAAAGAAATGTTGACATTAATATAAACATAGATTTGTTTTTTCACTTGACTAATCGCACCAATGCTTATCCACACACAGAGAGCTAAAGGGGCTCTTACCCAGATGAATTTCTATTGCAATATTGCTGTGTTGGAAGGGCTAATTTTCAAATGCAACAGATTAGAGATAGCTGGTTTTGATAATAAAAATGGAAATGCTAATGTCATTGATTACATGTAATTACTTCTCCAATAGAGGATTTATACTTGGCAATAAAACAGCAAACTCCTAACCACAATCCTGACTTGCACTGTGTAGAAAAATAGACTTGGGAATTACTCTTAAGACCCTTAGCTCTTCAACATGAACATTGCAATTCAATTCAGGTTTATTTGCAGAGCCCCAAATAACAACATTGTCTCATAGGGCTTTACAGAGCTGGCTTGAAAAAATAATACACAGTATATGAAAGATTTGAGTTTGTCATCAATTTAAAAATACACCTCAATTCATTATTAATTATATAAAGCAACGTGTAATACATCCCGCTATTGATGTTTGTCTTCCATGTATTATCTATTCATTATACCACAAGTTACATTTACATTAAGCAAATGTCAACTTTTGACTACTTTATTACAAAGGGACAACTACCATTTTCAAAGCTGTATGCTTCATGAGCACACTTCTAGACATTGAAAAGCAAATAAAATAAAATGAATGCAATTTTCAATAAGGCTTTCAATTAAAGCAATATGTTTTAACCATGTTGTAATCACCAACAGTAACACACATTTAGAATCATTTCCATGACATCAATCAAATTTTATTTATATAGTGCAAATCATAACTAAAGTTATCTCATGACACTTTACACATAGAGCTTGTTCAAACCACTCTCAAACCCTTACACATACCAGTTACTCTCTAAAACCCAGTGTATTAATGCACTACAACGCACCTGTCATCTTGGTCACAGATAATTTTGGAAACTTACAAAATATAAATGTCTATTACGTTTTACTTCCACAATGAATCTTTGATTTAATAATTAAATACCATAAATTACAGCATATATCTGTAAGCCACCAAAAAACAGTTTGTTCTCACACCCATAGTTTGAATGACAATATCTAACTAAAGCACTTTGATGTTGGAACTTTACCATGGGGTGCGGATTAATGTGAAGGACTATGTGTCTTTATTGTCTAGAATAGGAAGTAAGTGACTCACATGGACAAGTCGGGAGATGGACTTGTCCCGCTATCAGCTAGGATCCCAAGGTGGCTCAGCGTTGAAGTCAAAGTGCTCCCGGTACAGAGCCGCCCCTAGGCCCTCTGGGTAGCGATCATACACCTGTGCAGAGACGGGGGAGCCCTGAAGGACAGACATAAACAATATTACAATTCTCTGTAATACAGCATAAGTTGTAAACCTATGACAATAGTTACAACACATGCGTTTTTATCACTACTGTAAAATGGTGTCTGCAATACACGTATTTTATCTCTGCATTAACCCAACTACATTTATAGTACATATGCATTTATCACTGTGGTGCAGAAATCCATTTATTGACTTGAAAACAGATGCCCTGTGTCTGTGTTTACATCGACTAATTAGGGTTGTATATAAGTCGTTACAAGTAAAACATTTCTGCCACTAATTTCTATAAGTTCAAACTGACTTCCGCGTGACTGGGTAGAATTGCTCTTAACTCCGTGATCGACTCATCGGTCTGTTTTCATTCATTATCAGTTCACCTTAACGTTAGCCTGCTTGGAAATGTCATGCGCATGCGTTGTAGTGACAGTGTCCAACTTGACAAATGTGATATTAACATTTAGTGTTAAAAACGGCAAGATACGTATATTAGAAAACAAAAACAGTATTCTGAACAACAAACATAAAACAACGATAGCTGTGTCACACCAAGGCAACGGGACTAAAGGCGCCGCTTTGAGATTCTTGGCAGCGGCAGCACTGCTAACGTTGAGCTGGCTATCGACCGCACGGCGATAGAAGAAGCTTATGTTAGCACTATGCTTTCTAATAACAAATAACACAAACATTGAATACATCCACAACAGTGGTCGCATACAAGTTCTTATCGTCATTTCGGGAATTTCCGATACCATCATATGTACTATTAGTCCGTAAAAATAACCACAAAATACAATGAATCGGTCTGTCATGTGTGGCAAGAAGACAGAAAGACTAGCCCGCCATGTTAACGTCCGCCTGTTCAATCTAAGGAACTCAACCAAAGCGTTTCTTTATACTTACGTGAGATAACGGCCAAAATGTTTTGGAAAATCGTCTTCTCTTTTTCGGCGGAATTTTTAAAGAGTAGTGGACACAATGATATAAGAAAGAAAGAAGGCTGTTTTTGCCATATGTTTAGATGAGGAACTGGCGACTCCAAACGCGTCTTCTCTGTCGGCGGGTGGGTGGAGAACTGGAGCTGTAGAGGAGGGGGCAAGAGGAAAAAGTAATCAACGACTTGAGGGCGGAGCTTAGAATCCAATTCAACCAATAGTCTCTCAGCATTTTCGAGTTTTAACCAAATATGCATTTCCGAGTATGTACAGGCAGCAGTAGATCTGTAATGTTTATTCAGGTTACATAACCGTAAACTTTCCATAGATGGACACTTTATCAGCCCAAGATCCAGAGTGGTGCTGTTAAATAGGACAAAACACATTACACTCACCTGCTGTCTTATATTATTTATGAGGAGGTGTTGACCTACTATTGCAAAACATGTTGTTAGGCCTACTTACAATAATCCTTATGAGTTATGTGATTAGTCAAAACAAGCTAGACCTGTACACTGGATAGACTTAGAATTAGATGGGATGAAGCAAAAAACAAAACAAAAACAAAAACAAAATATGAACTTCAAACCATTTGCATTGAGAATATAACTATCTTATTACTCTGTGTTAAACTTTGTTTCAAGTCTGTGTTAAAATGCAAAAAAAAGGATGGAAAAACGAACCAAATAATGTTATTCACCAGCCTGTGGCAAGAGGACAATAAAAATACTCCTCCTCTGCTACAGGAGTAAAATCATCTGATCTTGGCTAAATCATGCATGTTAATTCCAAATCTGGAATGTGGAATGAGTTATGTGAGCATGTAAAAAAAACTCATACAACTACTTGACAATCTTACACTGATACCTTTTATTGTGTATTTGCATTATATGAAGATAACATGAGCTAAATTGATCTATAAGATTGAGGAACAGATAAGACAGAACCCATCATCTTTACTGCCCCAGAATGATTACAAAATGGTTCAGAATAATTTGTGACAGTATTGACAGTGTCAGTGTGACATTTGACTTTCCCATGTAAGTAATCAACACACACACACACACACACACACACACACACACACACACACACACACACACACACACACACACACACACACACACACACACACACACACACACACAAATGACAGAATGGTCAGCAAAGCGTTACCTGTTCATGGTCATACACCAAGAGGCTCCAGCAGGTGTAACAATGCTCAGATATAATGGCACTTGATGGGATGTTTGTTGTAATTTAATGAAAGATGATCAATTTAGCTGAGATTCTCAGATCTACAAACAAAACTGGTATTATGAGCCCTAATGATGGCCCACACTAAGAAATCTTTATTAAAAAAAAAAAAAAAAATCAGGTAGCCAATCATAGTAGTTTCAGTTGAGAAAATTGGGAAATCAATACAGTGTCAAAATGTGTTGATTTCAGCTATGTAAAAAAAAAAACAAAAAAAAACCCTTCGCAATTATATACAGTTTAAATATGTGACATCAGTGTGACTGGTTGTCCCCACAACTATTGTATATTATATGTCTACTTAAAATGTCTCAAATAAAACACTAGCATGATATGCAGCTAATGGATGTAATTCTTAATACAATTAAAATTAGGATTTCAGATTTAAAATCACCATTCTTGATTTAGGTAAAATCAAGGGCTTTTTCTCTGCAGTCATATTGAATGGTGTAGACATGTTCACATTCAGTTGTAGTTGTTTTTTTTGTAATACCAGCATGAGTTTTGAGGATGTGTGTGAGTGTAAAAACTTTGAGAGAGTGACTGGGTCAAAATGCTTCTGATTACAACAGCTTCACTCACTGACACGTTGATATAGTTTTCACTTCCTCTCTAAGTTTGATGAAATACTGCCATTTCTTTGAATCTGTTGATTGAATAAAGGCTGATAAATTAACTTTTGTTATGATTTGTCACTAGATAAACAAAACTTGATTGGATTTGAAGTGTTACAACAAAAATGTAAGAAAGAAAATGTTGAAATGCTTTTGTTTACACTGAAATATGTTTTAGTATTTATTGTGCTCCTGTGGGTGTGGAATGAAGGAGATTATTATTCATGAGCTTACTGAATATTTGGCCGATTAGTCTATAAGCCTTTGTCACTTTCATTTCCAGCTTTAGTCCAACAGTGATATTTCAATGTTTTATGGAGTTCAGTGTGAAAAGGAAGGAATTAATTTTGTCAAATTTATATAATGAAGCATGTCGGTTAGAAGTTCAGCACAACACAGCAAGACTGGCAAGATAGTATTTTTCCTTAACCAGTCAGCCTCTGGCTACTTTAGTCGTATGACGGCATGGCTTCATCCACTTATTTGTGACTGTCTTACTTTCTGATAATTCTTATCTTGGTTTTATAACATTGACTTCAGGGCACTTGATGTTAACAAAAAAAAATGTTGTGTAGAAAACTGTGAATTCAAAACAAGGCAAGTCCCTCCTGGATAGGAATATAAATAGGGAATATTGTATGTTTACAGTATTTATAGGTGAAGTTACAACATACAATGTCAGGTCTTTAAAAAACAATTATGGCTGTAAATGGTCAAGGTTTATAAAAACTAATTAAGCGCAGTGCCACATCACAACAAGGCCATAAAATAAGATTAAAAAAACGTGTCTAGAAGTTCAAATGAAGAAAACACCAATGACATACCTGGGGGTTTGTCAATATTTAATATGCTGTTAGCCAATAATGTCATGTAATATGTGATCAAGAGGGAGAATTGTGGATCTGTAAGCTCATAAATTTTATGTACCTGAATAAAAAAGAACCAGGGTAAAGGTACTTCATGTCACAAACATGCCACAGATTTGGTAATGCTTGTTATGGGAAAGTATAAACTGTAAGAAATGGCTGTAATTTTACAGTAAAATCTTACTGGACATTACTATATATTCAAATTTATAATACAATACTGTTCTGTGTAATGTATTGTGGGATATCATATAGAGTACAGTTCACAGTTGTAAATATACAGTCAGACCATGGTACATTTTACCAAATGTTCCTGTAAATTCCTGTTTTGTCAGGGTTCTTATTGTAATGAAAACAAATTGTACGCATAACCACATAGATGTTTTTCACTGGTAATAAATACAAGATTCAGAAGATAAAATAAGAATTAATAAAACAACTAATAAACCACTTCTATTCTATGCTGAAATGTAACTCATTAAGGAAAAACTAATAAAGTTGTTATTATCTTATTTTAGATAGCCCCCAATTTTTTGTTTGATTCTTTCAGCTTTTACCAAAAAATATTATAGCAACTTAGGTACAAAACTGTGTACAAATGCAGTTTTTACCCCCCCCCCCCCCAATAAAAGCTATCAGAGCTATTAATTTCACTACAAACCAGAGGAAACCTATGATCTTTACCACTCTGCATAAACAACAAAGCTGAAAATGGAACACAAAACCATACACTTCACATTGGATGAGTGTATGTTTTTATGTCATGATTTTTAGTGTAATCTGAATTTACTGGACACTTTCTGCATGTGGCGCAGGAAGTCACAGATGGAGCTGTGTTTGGCTTTGGAATGCAGGAACTCGTTGGATAACTCAATATCTCTGAGCTGCCTCCTCCGATCAAGCCCTGCAGACAGTAGATGCCTGAAACACCAATAATCACATCAATCACATGGGTGATTGGAAGTTTAATGAAACAGTCAGTAAATCTATAGTTTAACCTGTGATGCTACAGTATTTATCATTATTTTTCATATTACTATTGTGCTATATCGGACAAGACATTTTTGTGACATTAATTATAGTCATGATACATCACTATATCACTACTACAGTGTAATAAATAAATATTATATTTATATAATGTAAATATTCATATTATTTTAAAAGCAACATTTTGTTATTGAGTTTTACTGACTACATTTAAATAATTATACTGTAATATTACACACTTTTACTTAAGTGAGATACTTCTTCCACCTGTCTAAAAGTTGGATAAAATATGACCTCTGACCTAAGTCTGGCCTTGAGCAGGACACCTGCTGAATTCACTAAGGGAGACCACAGGGTGTTCAGGGTCTTGAGCTGAGTCAGAAAACTGTCCAACTCATCTTCAGTACTGATACAATGACATAAACTAACAAAACCTCAACATGAAAAAACACAAAGGAGGCTATAGCGAACATATTCAGTCATTATTATTACCCCCCCACAATACCCCTGTCCCATTGCTTTTGAGTCACTTTGTCTGTGTGTCTGTCTGTCAGCAGCTTTACACAAAAACTACTGTTACCAATGTTACCTATGAAAATTTCAGGAAAGGTCCGAGGTTGTCCAGAATAGATCCCATTAAATTTTGGTGAATGTAGGTCAAAGGTCATAGACACCAAAAATGTGTTTCTGCAATGATAAGAGATAGGGTAAATCAGGTAAACTGTGTGCAAGGGGGCAGGATTTGTTGAACCAGGCACCACTTGTTACCCCGCCCCCTGAAGGGGAGAGGGGTATTGTGTTTGAGTCTGTCTGTCTGTCTGTCTGTCAGTCTGCTTGTAAGCAGGTTTATGCAAAAACTACTGGATCAATTATTATGGAATTTTCAGGGAAGGTGCAAGTTGGTCCAGAATATATCCCATAAAATTTTGGTGAATGAAAGGTCAAAGGTCACAGTCACCAAAAAAGTGTTTTTGCAATGATAAGAGATAGAACAAATCAGCTAAAATGTGTGTAAAGGGGGCTGGGTTTGTTGTGCCTGGCACCACTTGTTCTTTTTTAAATTAGTCATTGTACCTTACATTACACTGAGGAACACAATTTTTGTTGAGTCTGACAGCCATTTTTTACCTCGCCTCTGAAAGGGGGAGGGGTATTGTTACCTCCACTAAGGAGGTATTAATTTTGGTTCGGTTTGTATTTTTGTCTGTTTGTCTGTTAGCAAGTTTGCGCTAACTTAAAATCATTTCTGGAGATAGGTATTAACCCAAGTGAATTCCCATTACATTTTGAAAATGATCTGGATAATCATCTGGATACCAAAGTTGATCAAAAACCTGTATATATATATATATATATATATATATATATATATATATATATATATATATATATATATATATATATATATATATAAAAATGTTCCCCTCGCCCCACATGGGCGGTGTCTCCTTCAGACTCGGGTCCTCTACCAGAGGCCTGGGAGCCTGAGGGTTCTGCGCAGGATCTTAGCTGTTCCTAGCAATGCGCTCTTTTGTACAGAGATCTCTGATGTTGTTCCTGGTATCTGCTGGAGCCATTCTCCCAGCTTGGGGGTCACTGCCCCTAGTGCTCCGATCACAACTGGTACCACTGTTGCCTTCACACTCCACATTTTCTCTAACTCCTCTTTCAGCCCTTGGTATTTCTCAAGCTTCTCATGTTCTTTCTTTCTGATGTTGCTATCACTGGGGACTGCTACATCTATCACCACCACTGTCTTCTCATGTTTATCCACCACCACTATGTCAGGCTGATTGGCCATCACCATCTTGTCAGTCTGGATCTGGAAGTCCCACAGGATCTTGGCCTGTTTGTTCTCTGTCACCTTTGGGGGGTTCTCCCATCTTGACCCTGGGACCTCCAGTCCATACTCTTTACAGATGTTCCTGTATAGTATGCCCGCTACCTGGTTATGCCTCTCCATGTATGCCTTGCCTGCCAAGGCATATATATATATATATATATATATATATATATATATATATATATATATACTAGGAAACCTAGCCCTAGCCCTAACCCTAGTAGATATTGTGATTGTTCTTCTGAATTTCCATCTCTACTGTGATATATATAAACCACTAATAAAGAGTTTTTCTGGATCAGATCTTGAAGAAAACTGCCATTATCAAAAGATGGGGTTTGCTCAATATTTTCAAAACTATTAAGCTTTCAAGTATTAGAGGTATGTTTTCAGAGTTTATTCAAGGGACCTCTAGAATGTTGTGACAGCTTCCGTTCACTTTGAAGGGATGTTCCCAGCCTTCAGCGGGTGGATTTTTTTCGATAACCGCCCACTGCCAATGGCAACAGGTTTTATCACTTCAGATTCACGGTACCATATCACTCCGCAGGTAGTTCGGCCACTTGTAAAGTAAATATTTGCTACATTGTAAAGGCTATTTTATCCAATTAAGCTGTAATAACCGTAGAATCAGTGGGATAATGTATTGCCCACAGTATCGAAAAATATTCCCCTTCGGGGCGGAGCTGTTCATCCCCGTTGGGGAATATTTTTCTGATAGTAACGCATGGGCAATGCATTATGCCTTGCAAATGGTTCAGATAATCACACAATCTAAGGTCTATAGAGGTTAGATTCACTCATTGACTGTGACCCTATTAGCCTTGGTGGAGGTTTGCAGTCTCTGATTGTCTTGGTTTTTTTGTCAGTTTATTTTTTTGTCTGTCTGTTGTTAGCAAATTTACACAAAAAACCTACTGGACCAATTTCCATGACATATTTAGAAAAGGTGTAAGGTGATCCAGAGTAAATCTCATTAAAGTTTGGTAAATGTTAGTCAAAGGTCAAGATCACAGTCACCAAAAATGTGTTTTCATTCTCGCAATGATAAGAGTTAGAGCAAATCAGATAAAACATTTGTGAGGGACAGGGTTTGTTTGGCCTGGCACCACTTCTTAACTATTTTTTTTGGGTGCAGAGTCCAAAACTGATCCCAGCTTTTCTCTATCACATCAAGTTTTTGAACTATGGGATCTCTGTTTTGTAAACCTAGGACCAGTTCCAGGGACATCAAACATCACTGGTACTGACACATTTCCAGACTCTAATGTAACCTCTCCCTTGAACGTGAGTGATTATGAAACACCTATACCTGATCCTTACAGAGCGGCTTTAACTGCAACTGACAACTGTGACTTTAAAACTACAAACGTATGTGAAAATGATGCTAAGGACTTTAAAGCTAGCAGTGAACTTCCTACTTATTCCAAATTGTCAATGACACAAAGGTTATATGGGACCCAAAATTGAAACCCAAAGAGCTTTTTGGCAGAATCAATTACTATCCAACTCTAACTTAGATAGTATTGCACCGATCGATTGGCTGCCGATTATAATTGACTGATATTGCTTAAAAATAGCCTGATCAGAAAAATATGCAGATCAAAAAGACGATCATGTAAGGTAAATTACTATTTTCAAACTTTCAAACATGCTACAGAACAGATGCATCTGGCCTTAACTGTTTCTGTACTTTTTATAATATACTTAGTTAATTAATAGTAGAAGTTTAGGACCATTTTACACTGCATAAGGGAGGCAACAGTGTGTGCACGGCAAAATAGCATTAGCATTAGCCTAGCACTGCCGTATTTACTACAACACCTGAACCGAACATATCCACATTTAAATAGCACTTCATCAAAGTGGACCCAGAGCTAATAGGTTTCGCTGGTTAGTATTTTTAATTTTTTAAAGCACTTAAATTCACTTTTATCCATAACATTTTTATGTATTTATTTATTGATTGATTCATCTATTGTATGATGTGGCGTGAGCTATGTGACAACTGAATTTCCCGGAGGGGATGAATAAAGTATCTATCTATCTATCTATCTATCTATCTATCTATCTATCTATCTATCTATCTATCTATCTATCTATCTATCTATCTATCTATCTATCTATCTATCTATCTATCTATCTATCTATCTATCTATCTATCTATCTATCTATCTATCTATCTATCTATCTATCTATCTATCTATCTATCTATCTATCTATCTATCTATCTATCTATCCAGCTACCTACCTACCTACCTACAGAACACAAAATCTCAGGGCAAATTAATAAAAGACAATGGTTCCATTGCAGGCATTTTTAATAAATTTTTTATTGAGTCTGTTTTTGAGTTAGGACATCATTTTAAGAAAATAAGATATCACACCTGTAGTTGCCCTACACACTGACACTGACCAGGGTTTCAGCTTAAAAGTCACCAATGAAACACACATTAAAAAGATTATTGGGTATTTAAAAACTTCTAAAAGTAAAGATGCTTTTCATATGGATGGTATACTCCTAAAGAAACATCCAAACACTCTAATACTCACCATCACACACATAATCAATCTCTCCATAACACAAAGTTGTTTCCCTGATAACTGAAAGCATGCAGTTATCACCCATTTTCAAGTCTGGAGATCATTATGAGCCAAATAACTACAGGCCAATAAGTATATTACCAGTGCGTTCAAAAGTTGCATACTGTAAAAGGTAGTTATAACAAAACACATAAACATCTGCAACCCAGGTCTAAGCAATATGTAATTAGGGTTCAGGAAGAACTATTTTACCGAAACCGCTGTCTTACATTTTACTGAAAAAAAATCCGAGCACAGCTTGAAAAAGTTGGAGTTGTTGCGTCTGTATTCCTAGACTTGCGTAAAGTATTTGATACTGTAACTCACAATATCCTTACTTACAAACTGTCTTTTTTTTACTTTTTCAACACAAACACTGACATGGCTCTCCTCATATCTTTCAAATAGGGTGTCAGAGTCAAAGATGATTACTCCACTTATGTACTAAACCTCAAGGATCTGTGTTGGGTCCTCTACTTTTTAGTTTATACATCAGTGACCTTCCACAATACAGTAATGGAATTGATGTAGCTGTATGTAGATGATGCTGTCCTATATGTATGTGGTAAAAATACTCTGGTAGCTGCTGAGAATTTAACAAATGCTATGCAAGGTGTGTCTCAAGTTCTGTCTTACTCTGAACATCAGCAAGAAAAGGGCATGTTCTTCTGCAAAGTTAAGGGGCAGACTCCAACTGCAAGCATTAAAATTAGGCATGAATTCATTGACATAGTTATTGAATTTAAATATCTTGACATCACACTGGTTTTTAACCTCAACTTTAAAAAGCATATTAAAAAATGACAAAAACAATCAAATATCACTTGGCAAATTTCAGACATAAAATATTATCACTTCCTTTGGATGTAGCCAAAATATTTATGCACGGTCTCATTTTTTCCACATATTTCATAATGCATCACCAGTTAGGGACAGGCTAATGAATCTACCATTAGACCACTAAAATCACTATATAAGCAAGCCATAAAAATCCTTGATAAAATAAACACCACTGTAATATTCTAGAGAAACATCACATATTAAACTTTGAAAACTTCAGAGTTTTTTTTTCACACTTAAAGTATGTCTCATGTATAAGATTCTAAATGGTCTGTCACCACCCTAATAGTTCAATATGATCATCAAGAATAGCATCTGTTTATGACGGTAGAATACCTCCTTATCATACAGGTTTTTAACAATCCTTATTCTCTCTTAAAGCCACAGTACAATGGAATGTACTAACAAATGATTTAAAGAGATGTTTCCCAATCAGCAGCTTCAAAGTACAACTTAAACCATTACTAAAAACAGTCAAAACTGCAATCACTGATTTATGGTGCTGGTACAATGTGTCTGTATGTATGTGTGTGTATGTGTGTGTGTATGTGTGGGTGGGTGGAGGGGCACTTAAGTGAATGATTTGTTTACTGTACTTATCTGTATGTTTATGTTTATATGTTATTATGTGGACCACAGATGTAAATTTACTTGTATATGGTCCATAATAAACAAAATTCAAATTCAATTGAAATTAAAACATATGAAAAATACTGTACTTAACAGTGCTGGTTTTATAAGAAATTTCAAATATTGACGCACAATGAAATATGAAAGAAACAGACATGATTGTAATATTTGTTTAACATTATTATGTTTTTACAAAGGATATGGCTACTATAATTCTAATGTCATTGTACTGACCTATTGGGAGCCACACACACCTCTCATCACACTGTCTCCATGGTAACTGCACAAACAAATTTCCACGTAGCTGTAGATAAGTCCAATTGTAATCAGCTGGAAAGTCTTACTACAGCTAATCAGTGGAATTTTATTTATCTGGACTGTAAGCTGTGGAGAAAAAACTTGATGTGCCAAAAAAACAAAAAAAAAAAACAAAAACAAAATGACTGTAATTTTGGAATCAGCATGACAATTTTAGTTTTAATCAGTATAAAATTCTAACTCAACAGCCTGCTTATTTTAATGTGGGCCTCTAAAATCTGCAATTTTACTGAAAATATTTATTTTAATATCAGAGAACAGAGAAATACTGATTAAAGGGTGTTTGAAAAATACATGACGTCAGGATGGAACAAGAAATCACCATCGTCATAAGAAAGGAACTGACTATGAAACCTATTATTTAAAATATTTTCACTACCTGCTTTTGTCCTTTTTTTTTTATCAATGTACAACCTACATATTTAGGGTAATATTCCTAAAAAAAACATGATGGACAATATAGCCTACAGTATAATGTTTTTTTAAAGGAATGTTGTATAGCCCTCATTTTACTTTATGTTCTCTTTTTTTTAGTAGAGAACATATTTAACATATGTACATTTTACAGTAATGTGATTTGTATCCACACTTATAATTGTTAATTGTAAAGTGGTAGATTTAGTTAGAGTTATTTTTGCTATATGGATGTGATTACTAAAATATTTATGACCAATTACACCAAGACCAATGGTTGAACTTGTCTGTAGAGATGCTGTATGTGAATATCATTACATCTGAAGTCAATTCAAAGCCATTTATATGAGAGGGTTTTTTTGTTTTGTTTTTTTAACCAGATCTACTGAGAACACGTCAGGTGCTCAGTCCTGATCACATTTGGTTCTTATAACATCAAAACAAAATAGTAATCAAAAATACAAATTACACTGTTTTTATTTTTTTTTAAATTTCTTATCAATGCATGTGTCAGTAAAGGAAAAGGTGAACTGTGAAGTTAAACCACCAGGTCAAAGGTCGTCCATTCAGCCTCCATTGCAGCTGAGATTTGTCTCAGGGACTCCCTGCAAATATATGTTGAAGTACTAGTACTACTACTACTACTACTACTACTAGTACTACTACTACTACTACAACTACTACTACTATTACTACTACTACTACTACTACTAGTACTACTACTACTACAACTACTACTACTACTACTACTACTACTACAACTACTACTACTACTACTACTACTAGTACTACTACTACTACTACAACTACTACTACTATTACTACTACTACTACTACTACTAGTACTACTACTACTACAACTACTACTACTACTACTACAACTACTACTACTACAACTAGTACTACTACTACTATTACTACTACTACTACTACTACTAGTACTACTACTACTACAACTACTACTACTACTACTACTACTAGTACTAGTACTACAACTACTACCACTACTACAACTACTACTACGACTACTACTACTACTACTACTACTAGTACTACTACTACTACTACTACTGCTACTATTACTACTACTACTACTATTACTACTACTACTACTACTAGTACTAGTACTACAACTACTACCACTACTACAACTACTACTACGACTACTACTACTACTACTACTACTAGTACTACTACTACTACTGCTACTAGTACTACTACTACTACTACTACTGCTACTATTACTACTACTACTACTATTACTACTACTACTACTACTACTATTATTACTACTACTATTACGACTACTACTACTACTACTACTACTACTACTACTATTACGACTACTACTACTACTACTACTACTACTACTATTACTACTACTACTACTACTACTACTACTACTAGTACTACTACTACTACTACTACTGCTATTATTACTACTACTACTACTATTACTACTACTACTACTACTACTACTGCTGGAAGTAACTGAGTAGAAGTACTTCCTTTACTGTACTTAAGTACAGTTTTAGGTATCTGTACTTGCGTATTTATTTTTCTGGAAACCTTTTACTTTTACTCCCTACATTTTTGTATAAATATCTGTACTTTATACTCCTTATATTGTCATAATAGACTCATTACTTTTTCAAACTACAAAAATGTGACAGCATGAAAAACAAGTTGTAAATCAGAAATTCTGACTTGCTATATCATAATTTTGACTTTTTTTATCTCATAATTAACCATTTCTTATCTCATAATTTTGACTTTAATCTAACAAATTAGACTTTTTAATCTCATAATTTAGATTTTTTTTAAATCTCACAATTATGCATTTTTTAACTTTTGAATTGTTACTATATTTCCTGTCCATATCCACTAAAAACCAAGGTCCATGACCCAAGAAAACACATCATCTACACAGTAACTCACTTTTAAAGGCTTTATTTTGAGATATTTTTGAAAATGTTCTGGTTTTTCCTGCTTAAATCAATATTATTTCCTCCATAGCAAAAACAAATGCAGTTTTCCTTTTTTACTTTATTACAATTGAAATTATTTATTTTTTTTTTTTTACTTTTACTTCAGTAAAGGAGTTGAATCAGTACTTCTACTTTTAGCAGAGTATTTTTTTCACGCCACTACTTAAGTACAGAATTTGGGTACTTTTATAATAATAATAATAACAAAAATTATTAATAATAATAATAATAATAATAATAATAATAATAATAATAATAATAATAATAATAATAATAATAATAATAATAATAATAATAATAATAATAATAATATAAAGTGTTCCACTTTTAACACCTCTGACAGAATGTGAGTACTATAACCACCTCTGCTACTACAACTATGACATTAACACACAGGGACATACTGATTCTGTGGATAAAACATGGCCAATGAAGTTTATTTTAGAATCAAATGCCCAAATTGATGACCCTACCTAATAATAATGATCATTAGTAGTCATGCTACTGACTGAAGACAATGGATATGTACACAGACATTTATTATAGCTCTTCTTGTCCACACTATTATTTCACTGGAAAATAAACGTACCTTCCAGCAATGAAAAACACAATGATGACAACCATTAACCACTCATCACTTACTTCTCCTGCCTCTTCTCTGTTTGGAATGGACCAATCAGAACAGTTTGTGCCCTCAGAACATCTCTCATGAAATAAAACTCCCATGTTCTAATGTAGTGTTGACATGTTAGCATTTTATTGGATGAACAAAGTGTTCTTGGAAGATGGCCTGAATTTCTACTATTTGAGCAAACTATGACAGTAAGGTACTTGTCAACCATTCTAGTGACTTTGAAACATTTTAAATCAACTACACACACTAGGTCAATCTATTTATGTAAAAAAAACAAAAACTAAATGTTTCTATAAAGGTCTGTCGGAAAGAAAAATGAGATTTTATGCTGCAGTGTTTTAACTCCATGACTTTATTGTCCTTGGAACGGAAATTAGATTAAAGCCAGGAGTAATAATGATAGTTTAACAATCCTCAGTAATTATAGTACCAATGATTAAAGGCCAGGTATATTTATTTTTATAGCACATTTTGTGTAAAAGACAATTCAAGGTGGTTTACATAAACATATAAGAAAATTAAAATGAAAAACATTAAAATGCATTAAAAGACAATTAAGTTAAGAGACATAAAAACATTTAAAAGACAATTAAGAATTTAAGTTAAACCTCCTGTGAACAGTAAAGTTTTCAGGTCTGATTTAAATGAACTGTTTTTCCCAGACCTCAGTTTGTTCCACAGGTGATGAGCAGAACAACGGAACACTGCTGCACTTTGTTTGGTTCTGATTTAAGGAACACAAAGCAAATATAAAAAAGCAAATATGAACTTAGAGAAAACTTGTGCTAAGATATATAAATGTAAATGATGTTGTTGCTACACCAGAGGGGTTGATAGAAACACAAAGACACAAGTATAACTCTAACAAGGTTCATAGAAATACTACATGTTATATATATATATATATATATATATATATATATATATATATATATATATATATATATATATATATATATATATAAATATATATATATAATATAAAAGGAAGCACAGTACACAGTAGTTACCAACCTTTTTTTAGTTTGTTTCATCATCAAAATTTTTTGGAGACCTCAGGCATTCAAAATGGAGACCTTTTTTTCTAACGTGAATTTGTTTTTCATTATGAAAATAAAAGTTAATTTTAGAAGGCATTTACTTAATATAATATATACCATTATGGACGGAGGCAGAAAAGCCAGGTGTAGATTGAAGATGATAATTTTATTTTCCTTGGTCAGAATATGTACAGTCAGTTCAGCATGGACTGAAAATTAATACTGAAGAAACAATAAAACAAACTATGAATTATGAAAGAACTGCAGCATCTGAAACTGATCACAATGAACATTGGACATTTGATGGAACTAGACTGCTTTATTTTGAGCTTCACAGTTTGTCATGTCTTTTATGGTGATTCTGTTCAGCTATTAGTAAAATGTTTCTTTCTTTCTTTCTTTCTTTCTTTCTTTCTTTCTTTCTTTCTTTCTTTCTTTCTTTCTTTCTTTCTTTCTTTCTTTCTTTCTTTCTTTCTTTCTTTCTTTCTTTCTTTCTTTCTTTCTTTCTTTCTTTCTTTCTTTCTTTCTTTCTTTCTTTCTTTCTTTCTTATTTCTTTCTTTCTTTCTTTATTATTTCTTCCTTCCTTTCTTTCTTTCTTTCTTTCTTTCTTTCTTTCTTTCTTTCTTTCTTTCTTTCTTTCTTCTTCTTTCTTTCTTTCTTTCTTTCTTTCTTTCTTTCTTCTTTCTTTCTTTCTTTCTTTCTTTCTTCCTTTCTTTCTTTCTTTCTTTCTTTCTTTCTTTCTTCTTCTTTCTTTCTTTCTTTCTTTCTTTCTTTCTTTCTTTCTTTCTTTCTTTCTTTCTTCTCTTTCTTTCTTTCTTTCTTTTTTTCTTTCTTTCTTCCTTCCTTCTTCCTTCCTTCCTTCCTTCCTTTCTTTCTTTCTTTCTTTCTTTCTTTCTTTCTTTTTTCTTTCTTCTTTCTTCCTTCCTTCCTTCCTTCCTTCTTTCTTTCTTTTCTTTCTTTCTTTCTTTCTTTCTTTCTTTCTTTCTTTCTTTCTTTCTTTCTTTCTTTCTTTCTTTCTTTCTTTCTTTCTTTCTTTCTTTCTTTCTTTCTTCCTTTCTTTCATCTTTAAAAAAACAAAAACAAAAACAGAAAACATTTTGTAATGCATTCTTATTTCCACACATTAATAACAGGTACATATTAACACACTGTCTTTTTTTTTTACACCCAGAAAAACTAAGAAAAAAGGTATGAGGAGCTTTTCATACCCTGAAAGGGAAAAAAATGAAGAAATCATAAATCCTTGTTGGTTAAAATAAAACCTTGGCTGACATCATAGACTTTGCCCTACAGACAATTATGTAAACTGAATTATATATTAACATCTAGTTCTTTATGAACAAATACAGTATTGCATCAGTGATTGGAAGGATAATGATAAATCAAATATTTGAAACAAAAAAGAAAGAAAGATACAATGTCTGTAAACAGTCTGATCATTAATAAATAAATAAATACATTAATTCATTATTTCAATCATTTGTTCATTTCATTCATTCATTCATTCATTCAATCAATCAATCATTCATTCATTCATTCATTCATTGGTTGATTTATTGATTGATTCATTCATTCATTTAATCATTCATTCATTCATTCATTCAATCAATCAATCATTCATTCATTCATTCAATCATTGGTTGATTTATTTATTGATTGATTGATTCATGCATTTATTCATTCATTCATTCATTCTCTACAGTGCTTAGTCCTTAACAAGGGTACAGGTTTTTGGAGTCTATCCTATGTACCAATAGATGAAGTCATGGAACCCCCCTTATTATATTATATGATGTTTTCCCCTTTATAACTGCACCAAGGAGTTGGCAGAGTTCTATGTCTTCACTGGTGTTTATATGTTTGTTTGTTTGTTTGTTTGTAGGTTTGTTTGTTAGTAACATAACTCAAAAGGTCATGGCCGGATTTGGCAGAAAATTTCAGGAAATGCTGATACAGGAACAAGAAATAACTGATTACATTTTGGTGGTGCTCGGTGGAGGTTTGTGTGTGTATGTGTGTGTGTGTGTGTGTGTGTGTGTGGGGGGGGGGGGGGTATACATGTGTGTGATTTGTAAAAAGTTAACTCAAAACTTTATGGACTGATTTGACAGAAATTTTTAGAAAATGTTGATACTGGCACAAGGTATGTATGATAAAAGTTTGGTGGTGATCAGTGGAGGCTGATCTGCCTTGGTGGAGCCTGCAGTACTTTTATAGTTTTTACATTTTTATTTTCATCAGCCTTTGAAAGAAGATAAAGAATGGAGTCACAATTCTATAACCCTGTCCTTTAAATTCTTTATACTCTTTATATTGCGTAATCAAATCTTAATATATTTCTGATTTACTCTATTGAAATTGTATAATGTATGTACAATCAGTTTACTCTTATTGAAATTTTATAATACATGTATAATCAGTTCATCTTGTACTTTTATAATTTTATCTGTAATTTTATTTCTTATCTATTGAAATTTTATAATCAGTTTATTTTGTATCTGTACTCTTGTAAATGTATTTCTTATTTATTGAAATTTTATAATCGGTTTATTTTGTATAATGTATTTTTCACCCCTGTCTTAAAATTGTACTTTAATTTTTAATCAATGTGAAGCACTTTGGGCTACAGTGTTTGTATGAAAGGTGCTATACAAATAAAGATTATTATTATTATTATTATTATTATTATTATTATTATTATTATTATTATTATTATTATTATTATTATTATTATTATTATTATTATTATTATTATTATTCTACAATGTCATGTTAGTTAACTGAAAGTAAATCATGTAAAATACACAAATGCATAATATTTAATTTCAATTCAGTGTTTAGTAAATGCACCTTTGGCCACAATTTAAAACTCTAGCCACTTTTCCACAGTAGATCCTGGGAAAAAAAAAAGTGGGATGGTGATCCCACTTTTCAGCCACCATTGACTAGTTTCCACAGCTACACCAAAGCAGTAACAGAGGTGAAACAGGCTGTTACAGGCTGAACACAGGTCTACTGTGTAAAAACACACTGGACCTGTGTTCCTGAACCAAAGGGGAGGTGATGCAGCACGGTGTACAGTACGACTTGCACCTTGGAAATACCCCAAACACAGCTAACTACTCCAGACTCAGCCCGTCTTCAACATTCCATAAATTTCAGGATGGATAGAGTCTTCTGTCCAAAGTGACAATAGTTTGCAGATCTCGGCGTCTCCCAGTTTGATATCTTTCTAATCGTGTTCAGAGGTGGTCAAAGTACTCATGTTCTGTAATTAAGTAGAAGTACAGTTACTGGTGTGAAAACATACTCTGGTAGAAGTAGAAGTACTGATTCAATTCCTTTACTGAAGTAAAAGTTAAAAAAAAAATACAACTTCTCAATTGTAATAAAGTAAAAAGTAAGACTGTATTTTTCTTTTGCTGTGGATGAAATAATACTTATTTAAAAATATCCAAAAATAAAGCCTTTAAAGGTGAGTTCATGTGTAGATAATGTGTTTTATTGGGTCGTGGTACTCAGGTTAGTTGGTATGGATAGGTCATTTAGGAAAAACTAAAAAGTCATAAATAGGAATTTAAAAAAGCATAATTGTGAGATTAAAAAAAATCTAAATCATGAGATAAAAAGTCACAATTATGAGAAAAAAAAGTAAAAATTCTGAGAAAAAAGTCAAAATTCTGAGAAAAAAGTCAAAATTCTGAGAAAAAAAGTCAAAATTCTGAGAAAAAAGTCAAAATTCTGAGATTGAAAAGTGGAAATTATGACATAGTAGGTCACAATTTCTGATTTACTGATTTATGGCTTATTTTTCATACTGTCACATTTGTCTAGTTTGAAAAGAGAATATAAAGAGTATAAAGTACAGATATTTATACAAAAATGTAGGGAGTAAAAGTAAAAAGTTGGCTTAAAAATAAATACTGAAGTACAGATACCTAAAAAAAACCCAAACTACTTAAGTACAGTAAAGGAAGTACTTGTACTTAGTTACTTCCACCTCTGATGGTGTTAATATGTTTGTTTGTAGTACACATTTTTAAATCAGGATGAGTGTCACATACAGAGCATGTTATAAAAACAACACCTTGGTTATGGAACCTAGAGATGTTCCTTTTAATGTTCCAGAATCATCACCTTTATCACAGCTCTGTTACTTCCTCCAGAGGTGTTACAAAACTGCCATAAACATGGGACCAGATGATCCCAGTATTTTGTTTACACAGATGTCATTCAGGAATGTAGGCAAAATATTCCTGGGACAGAAGTGCTGTGCTAATAAGTCTGTGTGGAAGCCTGCACGTATGGACACTGCAATTTTACTCCATTCCTTTTTGCAAAGCAGCTCAAGCACTGTCAGATTGGACAGGGATTAGGTGTGAAGAGCCTTTTCAAGCCCAGCCACAATTTCTCTATTGGATTGAGGTCTTGGCTTTGACTCAGCACCTCAAGAACATTCCTATTGTTGCCTCTAGAGCATTTTTGTGGATGTGTAGAAGCATCAAATGGACCTGAGTGACTTTTACTGAGCCAAATGAAACAGAGCATCTTCTATATTACAAGTTACATTACATGTTCTTGTTTTATCAAAGGGATTAAACATAAAATAGGTTTTATATCACATTTTAAATTACATCTATCCTTAATATATTCCATAAAACTTTCACCATTAAGATTTAATTTGCAGGGGAAAAAAACACTATATATTTGCACTATATCTTCTCTTTTCTCTGTGTATAATGCAACCAATAATTTGGCATCATGTGATTAATAAAGTATTTCTGATTCTGAGAAGCAGCATTGAGTTTTTATGACCCTAATATTGACACTCACCTCCCAGAGAACTGCAGATCAACCACAACTGACTTAAATCAAGACTGAAAACCTTTCTTTGTGGCACTGCTTAGTACACTACCCTATAACCTTGATCGTTATCTTTTATCTTCTTATATTCATTGAATATATGTTTTAATGAATTTCATGCTGTTTTCTAATGATTTTATCCTTTTATATTTTTGTAAAGCACTTTGAATTACTTTGTCATGGAGATGTGCAATAAAACAGGCTCTGTGCACAGCTCCACTATTTCCTGAATGCCATTATTGGACACACTGATTAATCCAGGTGTGCCTAATTAATCAGTGGACACGATTAAAAATAAATAAATCTATTAATATTTCATCATGTTTAATGCATTGCTTGTTGTCTGTTATGTAAAGCACCTTTGAGTGTCCAAAAAAGTGCTATATAAAATTATTATTATTATTATTATTATTATTATTATTATTATTATTATTATTATTATTATTATTATTATTATTATTATTATTATTATTATTATTATTATTATTATTATTATTATTATTATTATAAAAAACAAGATGCACCTAGATTAATCAGTTCAGAGTTCAATAACCAAAGATAGGGATAAGAAAAATAGCTGTCTGAAGTTTGGGGAGTAGGCTGTGCACAGAGTCCATTAAACTTGCCTTACCAGATAATATACCAGAGAATATGACATTAATATTTTTCCTATTTTTTTTTTTTTTTATTATTTTGTTCCTTTTTTGGGAGGGGGGGTAATTATATATCAGCAATTAAACTGGGTTGTGGATACAGCTGAATTGTGAACTGTACTTTTGCTTTACAGATCAGGATATACTGCCACCCAGCCGCAGTACTGTTATATTAATGTGTGTACTGTGAACATCTCACCACTATTGGTCGACATTGAGCGACACAAACTGAGCTGTCAAAACAAACAGCCATGCTGCATTTAAAGACAGTCGGAAACAATACAACTTTACTCCCAAATCGTGCTATAAATGGGTAATTTGAGTCTTTATCGGGTGGAGATGACATAATAATCTACCAGTAAGTGATACAAAAATAAAAACCTCACATATCGGGAGATAAAATTGTACGTTCGCGTCGCAGTTTAAGTAAAGCTATAGCCTGCTGTAGACGACAGATATAATAGTTTAGACCACTGGGTTCAGCTGGTGAAAAAAAAGTTAAAGCATAGGCCCACGTGTTAGCACAAATGATTTAGAGTCCAAACATAAACCAGCCACTGACAACATGTCTTCTTCCTTACTTCTATCACGTGAAAGCAACAGTAGTGCGCCATCAACCGTTGCGCAGGCGCAGAACATATCCACTGATCAGCTGACTTTGAGTGGGCTGCTGTGTTGAAGGACCTTTAAGCCGAAAACCTGCTATTATTATACACGCTATGCATGGGAAGTCGCGACTCTTTCATTGAATTACACCTCACCGAGCAAGTACCGAACCCATTAAACACGTCGGTAGGTAAAAACAAATAAAAATATACCAATTATTGATGTCGTGACAATGTGAAGCTGCAGTGCAAACAAGCTAGTGTCAGCAGCAGGCTAATTTACCCATACAGGAATGTGATTCATTTTGTTAACTGATGTGGATTTATGTTCAATAATAATGTACATATGTAAAATTAAGAGCAGATTTGTTTGAATGAAATAGACGATGTGCGTGATTAAAGTCAAGGATGTGTGATCGATTCAATGTGTTTAGTCCATAACATACCAGCTGATCATATGACAGTCATTCAGCAGACACGGATACGTAGAGTATGTTTCCATGGAGCCTCTGTATACTGCAGGAACCATAGTCCAGCATTAGGACGTGAGGAAGTACTGTAATGAAACATGGCAAAAGAGGAACAGGATTATTTGTAACGTGACTCTTATTCATTCAGACACATGCCTCAAAATGTATCATGAGTCTGGATGACAAAGGTCTAAAACACGTTATTATATACCTTGCAAACTTTTAGGGTTACACTATGATCAGCAGGTCAACCTAGGTGACAGTTACATAACATGTAGCAAATGTCAGTATATATCTGACATTATATCTGGCCAATTAAAGTGATAAAAAGGCAGAAGGTGGTTGTGATCCACATCTTTTCAGTCATTCAGATTATTAGTATTATTTATTGAAATTGACCTCTTACTTCAGTTTACTGCATTTATTACATTTATAACCCAGTAACAACAGCTCTATGACAGGTTTTGGTGAGGCATGTTTTAGATTTTCAGTTGCTTTGTTCAGAAATTTCCCCCAAAAAAGTTAAAGATAGTTAGTTTCTCAACAATATGCTGATTGATAATGGATTTGTATTATAATGAAAAACCCAACATCTAATTGTAATATACTGGAAATGTTATATAGGCCTAATTGGAAAATATACTTTTGACTTGAACATTCAAATGAAAGCAATTCAGGGTAATTAAAAAAAAGTATTCCTTTGTTGTTATTTATTTATTTTTAAGTGTTGTTCTTTCTTTCTTTCAAACTTCTTTCTTTTGATTAATGAGTTGGAGTCAATGGAGTCAAATGCTTTTGATACAGATTTTTGCTTTACTTTAATTCATCTCTCAGACAAAAAAAAACCCTGCCTATTATTTTCAACAACGGAGACTATTGTCCTAGGGTTTTATGGGCCAGTTAATCAGCTCACATCTTTTTCCTGTTCCAAACTATTCCTGTTAAATCAACCATTGAAAAGCCAATTTGACCTTTAATAATGTATACAAGGCCAGTATTGTCTACACTAATCTTTAAGGGACAGTTACATATCTGACAGTAACACTCCTGATTATTGACTGTATCTTGTCTACAGTGTATATTTATCCTCTTTGCCTCCATACCAGTTCTACTATATTCTCTAAAGAGCCCATTTTCTTTTCACTTACTCGTTTCGTAATGTGTAAACAAAACGGCAAAACTGAAGCTACACTCGCACTGCCAGGTTTAGTACTCGATTCTGAAGTCTGACACGACTTTGTTACTTTACTGTTTGACAGTTCACATTATTTTCTAAAAGGTGTTAGATGTAACATTTTGGTCTTAAGTGAATCCTGAACTGAACCATATGTACAAAACCACAAGAGTCAGAAGTTTTCTGATCATTTCCTGTTAAAGAACTAATTAGTTCTTAGTCTATAGCCATGGAAAAGTTAACTTATGTTAAAAAGGGGAAGCTACAAAGTTTCTATAAGGTATGGGGAAAATTCAGACTTTAGAAAAAAAAAAGAAAACCAATAAGATGATCAAGTAGCATAGACTTCTGATTGTGATTGTATTGTAAGAGTTTTTTTTTTTTTTTTTTTTTTTTTTTTTTTTTTTTTAATTTTTGTTTGTTTGTTCTTTTTTTTCCAATCTGTCTTCTTTGTAATGTTGATTTGTTTTTGCTTGTAATGTATAAAAAAGTTTTTTTTTCCAAGTATGCTACTAAATATGTATACAAATAATCTTTGTTGTAAAAGTTGGAAAATTTTGATTAATAAACTTGGAAAAAAAGAACTAATTCACACAGTGATAATACGCCAATACACAACTAAACTTTACTTTGTAGTTAAAATATATAAGTATCAATGCTCATGTGTGACAGCTTGACCCCTTTCAGAGTTTTACAGTTTTGTAGGTTGTTTTGGATGTATTTTACTGCTGTATTCATGTGCATTTGAGCTTCTCATTGAATGTGAATGACGCCTACCAGTGCAGAGTTGTTGAAATGGAGATTGATCACAGCTCTACACTGGACACATTCTATAAGAATCTCCATTTAAACTGACATGAAGGTTGTATGAATTCTGATTTGACTATTAAGACTGAAAAATAACTGATTCAGGGCTGCATATGGATGTGGCCTTGATAAGAAATGAAAACCTCATATTCCATGTGATTTTGGCTGTTCACATTTGATTTGATTTGATTTGATTATTTCAAACATGTGCAGAATGCAACAATAATCAATACAACAATAATAATAATGATGATGATGATGATGATGATGATGATGATAATAATAAATAATTGAAGTACTAAACATATACAAAAAAAAAAACCCAAAACAGAACAAACAAAACAACAAACAGATAGGAAAGTAGGTAACAAATAGATTTTTTTTTCCTAATTTGTCTGCATTTTGTTGTCATTTTCATAACAACAAAAAAAAGATCAGGTTTATGCCAGTTTTACCTCAATGTGAACATAACCTAGAACATGTCACAGCAGAGCTTTACCAATAATCTCCATGTTCTTTCACTCAGTGATTAAGTACACACATACGATCCCTATACACAACCATTGCACATAACCACATTGCATTCTAGTATGTTATTTATGTTATGCTATTTATGTTTATTTATGTTATGTTATGTAATTTATGTCTTGTTATGTTTAGTTTATGTTTCTCTTTATTGGTACGAGAGGGCACCACTGCAACCTGGAAACAAATTCCTGTATGTGTACACATACGTGGCAATAAAGCTGATTCTGATTCTGATTGTAGACCTGGTGGACAAACCTCTGAGCAGCAGTCATGACTGAATTCTGGTTGATCTCGGCGCCAGGCGAGAAGACATGCCAGCAGACCTGGGACAAGCTGATGGTGGCCACCACACGCACCAACGTCCTGTCAACCAACAACAAGTTCAACATCCCTGACCTCAAGGTGACAGACCACGATATTCTGTGGTTGATCTATGTTTAACATGAAGCTGATTATTATTTTTTTTTTGTGTTAATTTTGTGTTTTCTCTCGAACAGGTTGGAACATTAGACGTCTTAGTTGGTCTGTCAGATGAACTGGCTAAATTAGACACCTTTGTGGAAAGGTAAATTGTTCATCCAAAGCAGCTTTCTGGTTAACAACTGCAGATCATTAATGTGGTAGAGGATGATTTTTAGCACATTTATCACTGACAGTAATAATAATGCATATTATATAGCAGAAGGTAATGCAGACTAACTTGCACATATTTAACAATAAGAAGTGTATGAATAGTAATGGTCATTTTAGCAGGAGTTAAGGTTAAAGGATAAATTCACACAGCTATGACACATCATAATTGTAGTATTTTCAGCCCACTGGAGAAAAAGTTCTTTATTGAGAAGAAATGCTTTCCCATCGGAATATTTGTATTTAGCATTAGAATCCTAAGAAAATATTATTCATCCACATATTTATATTTGTTTGTATTTAACATCATGCATACACCCAGTTAGAAATGATGAAAGAAATGATCCAAGTTAATTTTTGAGTAAAGCACTTGTTGACTGTGTAGACACATGAGGTGCATTTTATGTGGAATAACTGAGACATTTGAGAGAATGCGTGTGGTGTTTAAGTCTAACTCCTATTTTTGTGGGTGACAGTGTGGTCAAGAAGGTTGCTCAGTACATGGCTGATGTTCTGGAGGACAGTCGTGACAAAGTTCAGGAGAACCTACTCGCAAATGGAGGTAATTACTGTGCTCACACTAGGACACTAACGACTTCAGCTTTTTTCAAGTCGACTTATCCGTCAAAAAAGTCAAAGTTGAGTCAGCGGGTCGTCACATTGTTAGCGGAGGAACAATACAGACACACGGCTAAAAATAAAATAAAATATGGACACACGTCTGGCCAGTAACAAGCAACTTGTATTAAAGTTCACTGCAACGTAACAACGTCCACTGATGAGACACAAACATCAACATTTTAATCCCAACAAAACAAAGGCTAACGTTAGCAAAGAGTTTTCTGTTAAAATTAACTGAACATCAGTAGGTGAACATATGTCCACATTTGGTCTGGACCCACGGCTGTAAAACTGAACTGTCCACACATCTGTCACATGTCCTCACTTTTTGTATTAAGTGCAAAAAGTTTGAGTCAGCGGCCAAGATGCACACCACACTGTCCACATCATGTTTGGAAAAAAAAGAGCGTGTTGTCTTAATGTGCGTTGTCTGTGCTGCTGCTCACACTCAGGTTAGCTAGCAGATGCTACTTATATCACTCTGGTTAGTTACAGTAGTGAATGCCTCTTCAGATGGTCGTGCGTTTTATTTTTTTTTCCATTTAAGGTGAAGTATTTCCACACATGCAATGTGTGTCTGTCACTGTCTTTAGTTTTGTCCGCAACTGTCGTACCTGCAGCAGCCATGTTTAGGTCTGGTTTGTGTTTACACAGAGAGAGAGCGAGAGAGAGAGAGAATAACATGCGACTTGTCGACTCCTCCAAATTGAAGTCGATTTGTGCTACGGGAGTCGACGTGTCTGTTAATGCCCCAGCTCACACTGATACCTACTGATGCTAATCAACAGAAGAAGTAGAAGGATTTCATACAGAGGCTTTTAGGCTCCAGCACCTGAGTTATGAAATAAACTGCATTTGCATTGAAGTGTACAGATTTAGTTTAAGGCGGCGACAGGTATATCTGTTGAAACTGTATTTCCAGTTTTATTCACTGTGCATTTTTAGGTCATCATTTTTAATTACCTGTGTTTTGGCTTCTGTAAACCACTTACCGCCATTAGTATAAAACTGCAAACATGAATGTATTATTAATGTTTTAAAACATTATTAAAAATGACAAAATAATATTCAGTAGCTGTGGGACGACTGTAAGTATAACTAAAGAATAACTAAAAAGCATCCTAAACTAGAAAAGCAAGGCCAAGCCCCCCCCCCCCCCCCCCCCCCCCCCCAAATGATAGGAGGTTATGTTTTTACTTCTGTCTGTGTGTCTGTATGTATGTCTGTCTGTGTGTCTGTATGTATGTCTGTGTGTCTGTCTGTGTGTCTGTATGTATGTCTGTCTGTGTGTCTGTATGTATGTCTGTGTGTCTGTCTGTGTGTCTGTATGTATGTCTGTGTGTCTGTGCGTCTGTCTGTGTGTCTGTATGTATGTCTGTCTGTGTGTCTGTGCGTCTGTATGTATGTCTGTCTGTGTGTCTGTCTGTGTGTCTATCTGTCTGTCTGTCTGTCTGTGTGTCTGTCTGTATGTCTGTCTGTGTGTCTGTCTGTTTGTCTGTCTTTGTATAATTTTGATGAAACATTCAGGTTAGCTTTGGAATTACACAAGGACCAATTGATTAGATTTTGGTGAAGATCTGGAAGAGATCCTGTTTTCAGGAAAACCTTAAAATTTTCCATTGCAGTACATGGAGAATAAAAGATTGTGCTTTGAAACAGGCTTTAAACAGAAAACTGATTCTGACTAGATGTGAAGTGCAGCTCAGTCTTAGACTGAGGGGTCGTCCATTTAACTGCCTGTGGGATGAAACTGTACAACAGTGTTTTAGTTAAATTTTTTTAGGTTCTGTATCTCTCCCCGTAGATAATTGATAATCAGTTTGAGTAATTTTCTAAGGATTAAAAAAAAAAAAAAGCTAAATTCTTAGAATTCAACTTTCTAGACGTTAAAGTGATAATCTGAGGTTTTGGACCAAACAAACATCTGAGGATGAGATCATGGGGAAACACTTTACATAAAAACACCTTTTAGGGATCAAACAATTAATCAATGAGCACAGAAATAATTTACAGGTTAACTAACAATGAAAATAATAACGGCAAAATTACATTAGTTTGTGGTAACACAAAAATAAAAACTTTGTTACCATAGAATGAACCATTGTTTTAGAGTCAGGTCAGAGTGGGCATCAGTCTTCAAATCTGTCTCCTGTTTCAGCCATCTTCAAATCTTAATGTATTTCTTATTTATTTTATTGACATTTTATGATGTATGTATAATCAGTTTATCTTGTACTTTTGTAATTTTATAATTTTGTGCAATCAAATCTTAATGTATTTCTTATTTCACCCTTGTCTTAAAATTAATTTTTAATCAATTTGAAGCACTTTGGGCTACAGGTTTTGTATGAAAGGTGCTATATAAATAAAGTTTATTATTATTATCATTATCATCATTATTATTATTATTATTATTATTATTATTATTATTATTATTAGTAGTAGTAGTAGTAGTCGTATTATTATATTATCTCCATCTTTCAAAATCATTTCCTAGACATATACTTGTTTTGTTCCTCACTTTGTCGCAACATATTTGGGAATTATTAACGAGGCATTTTTAGATTTATATCACACATTTGTGATCCTAAATGTTTCTGGCTGCAGTTCAGTGTTCAACCTGGATGCTGAAACACTACTGACTTCATGATTGGCATCAGATTAAAACACCAAATGACAACATAAACATTACTTGTAGGCTGTCATTTAGCTTGTCAATAGCAAATATTTAGTCTGGACTACTGCCAGTCATATCAGTATTTGAAATTAATATGATTTGTTAATGTTTGGTGACCTTCAGCATACTTTTATGATTCTATGGAACATAGGTTTTACATCCAGCTGCTTTAACTATAGAAGACAGAACAAATGAAAGTTGACCAATTTTGGAAGACACTGACATACAGGAACATTCTCTTAAATTTCTCTTATATTTTCTCTTGTGTTTTCATTACGACAGAAACATTTAGAGCAGGGGTCTCAAACATGCAGCATGGGGGCCAAACGTGGCCCGCCAAAGATTCCAATGTGGCCCCTGGGATGACTTTACAAAATGCAAAGATTCCACAGTCAAGGCTGTAGAACTCATTTCTGTTCAGGTTCCACATACAGACCAATATGATCCACAGTTAAATAAATAAATATACATTATGCCTATTAATAATGACAACTTCAAATGTTTGTCTTTATTTCAGTGCAATAAATAATATTAAATTGTGAAAATATTGATATTTACAAACAATCCTGAAGCACAATTTGAACCATTTTCTGCTTCTGTTACTAAGTATTTAGTGTCTTTTATTGTCTTTCCAGATCTGATCCATAATGTACATGTAGAATTGATCAGTTGAGGCACAATACTGTTAAAAAAAATTATTTTTCTTAAGAAATATTCAGGTTATTTACATCTTTTTTGTTAGGATAGTGTATAAATGTAAGTATTTTCATAATGTAGTGTGTGTGTGTGTGTGTTTTTTTACATTAACACAAAGAAAAAAAATTGTACATGTCAATATTTATAGGTTATTAATCTATTGTTTGATTTTGATTTAGAGTTTGAGACCCCTGATTTAGAGGTATAAAGTCTGGATGCAACTAATGTTCTTATCACCCAAGTGGATGTCATGGTAACAGAGACAAAGATCAGAAGAAAGTGTTTTAATGTAAAGATAATCTCTGACAGGTGATCTATAGTTTTGCAGGTACTTTGATCCTTGTCCTGTTAGAATTTCTTGGACAAGAAAAAATATGGTCCTCCATCTTGCAGTGAAAAAATATATTCATTTCTAAGCATAGGTTATAGGCAAACAGAGCAAACTGTATGAAGACCGCCTACCTTTATGCTCAGAATAATAATAAAAAAATATACAAATTTCATCCCAAGGCCTAGTTTTTTGTTTTTCCAAGAAAATCTGAAAGGATTTATTGGTTCCTTCCTTATTTTTTATTTATCTATGAGCTACCATGACAAAACAAATCTGAGTCCTAACAAGTTAAAGTGGAAAATATTTATTTCCCCTGTGCCCTAAAGACACCCTTTTGCTTAATGATTTTTTTATCTTCATTTTTGTGACACAAAGCTTTTCTTTGAGCCGCTACAATTCAGTTGATGAATGTAATATTTTTCAACCACATGTGTAATAATCAGGCATAGAAATTTCTCCACGAGTCCCACAAATACACTATATTCCCAAAAGTATTCGCTCACCTGCCCTTGAAATACACTCAAGTGACACCCCATTGTTCATCTATGGAGTTTAATATGACATTTATGTATTCTGCGAGAGAGAGAGAGAGAGAGAGAGAGGGAGAGGGAGAGGGAGAGAGAGAGAGAGAGAGAGAGAGAGAGAGAGAGAGAGAGAGAGAGAGAGAGAGAGAGAGAGAGAGAGAGAGAGGGAGAGGGAGAGGGAGAGGGAGAGAGAGAGAGAGGGGGGGGGGGCAGACTGACTGACTGACTTTGATGTGGATGAATGCAACTGTCCTGAACAGAGTCCTGACCTCAACTCCACAGAACACTTTTAGGATGAATTAGAGCACAGTCTAGCTGCGTTTCTATCGCCCTTGGAAATTCACAAAATTTAAATATCGCTATAAAAACTAGTAATGGAAACACCTGAATTTCGAAAAAAAACAACACTCAAATATCGAACAAAAATGTTTTCACGCTTTCATGATGTGGTTTTTCAGACGTTTCGATATTCTAATATTTTGCAAAAGTGCAATGGAAACACTTTTTCCGCAATATATGTCACAAGGATGTGATTACATAGTCACATGACCACTTCTCTTGGAGTGAAAATGACAGCTTGTAACCATAACAACCATTAGCTGCTTATAATATGTTATTAAGTGCTGAGTATATTTACACTTAATATTTCGACCTGACAATGTAGGGACCACATGTGCAGACACTTATAATGGTAGACAGGTGGTTTGTTTTACATGTTAGTGTCTTTAAAGAGTTCGCCAGTGACTTTTACTGACGAGAGAATTAACCGATTCATTCATGCTAATATCAGAGTGATCTGAAGCTCCGAAGGTGACAGCAGTGAAATGTCGTGGGATGATATTTTCACTCCTGCCTAGAACAACCGTCAATGGAAACACATTCAAAGCGCAAAATATACTTGGTCGAAATTTGAGGAATGTCGATATTGTTTTGTGAAAAACTAATGGAAACGCAACTACTGAGAGCCAGGCCTTTGGTCCAAAGTCAGTGTGTGATCTGACAAATGCTTCTGGGAGGAATGGTCCCATAAACACACTCCTAAACCTAAAGCTATTGTAGCTGCAAAGGGTGAACCCATATGACTGTATGGATTAAGAATGGGATGTCAAGGCAGGTGAGACAATACTTCTGGTAATATAGTGTGTATATGTGTACTAACAAAACGAGAGAATATATAGGATGTGAACAAAAGAAAGAAAGAAATAAAATTAAAATGACTAGTTTGTTGGTGCATTGTTTCTTGCATGAGGCTCATTGTCTCCTTCCTTACCCTCTGCAGTGGACTTGGTCACCTACATCACCAGGTTCCAGTGGGACATGGCTAAGTATCCCATCAAACAGTCACTGAAAAACATATCTGAGATCATCTCCAAGGTAACGGACTAGCATGCGTTATGAGTATCCTTTTTTCTTATTTAGAAGTGTGTACTATATTTGTATTTTATCTCCATATGCCTCCATACATTGACACTTTTCTGCTTCATTTGTAGCAAGCGACTCAGATAGACAATGATCTGAAGGCCAGAGCGTCAGCATATAACAACCTGAAGGGAAACCTGCAAAACCTGGAGAGAAAGAATGCGTGAGTAGCAAATGATAACATCTGTAGAATTAATTTGTTCAAACTTTATCTTAAAGTATTGAAAATTATTAGTATGAAGCATTGGGTATCAAACTCATTTTTAGTCTAGACGCCCCGAGCTGCAGCAAATCTAATTCGCTACGATAGACGGTCTAGTTCTGCTCAATGTAATCAACTTTTGGATAGATTTCCCTGAAACTGGCCGACGAATCATGGTGCAGTATAGAGTCAGAGAAACAACCATAGAAGAAGAACAACAATGACGATAGATGGCTGATCCTTTTATTAAAGAAGAAGAAGAATGGGAGAAAACGTCATTAAGCTCCATAATCCACCATTTTGTTTAGTCATTTGTAACTTTCTCCAGACTCCTCCATGAACTTTCCGGCGTCTAAATACATCATCTTAAAGATTACGCTGATTGGTTGTAGTACCGTCCTATTGCATACAGAGGATTTGAAAGACAACCTTTTAGCCCCGCCTCCCCTGACTATGAAGGACCACTAGACCCATACATGTAATGAATGGGGATAGCACAGCTAGGCTACCTCATTTTAGTTCAGGGGTCACATTGAGCCTCATTTGGTATAAAGTGGGCTGGACCAGTAAAGTAATATCAATACTAGGATAAAAATGTACAGTATAACTAATGTCAATGTCAGTTTTCTCTATATTTTTCAGCAAAAATAGTAAAATATAAAAATATATTCGTATATATAAATATATATATATATGAACTGTACTTGAACATAACATGAATAACCTGAAAAATTGTTAAGGAAAATAAGTGCAATATTACCAATATTACACTTTAGTTTATCATTTATCCATGTGCATCACAACTTAAAGATGACAGAGAATTTACTAATGCATACAACAGTTAGTAACATTCAGAATATTGGTAAATAACTCCTTATGGATGAGTGACCTTTAAGATTAGAAAAGATTAAATACAGGGTTGAAAGACCTCTTCTATTCCACCTGAAACCTACTAATGTCTTTTATTAACAAACTTTCAACCCTTCCTGACAACTCATAAAGTCATGATTACTGGATCCTGAGGAATGTTGCATGATGTCGCACAACAAACGCTGCCTGTCATTTATTTTCATGCTTTACTTTCAAATTAGGTACCTCCCCTTTCTCTTTATGTTTCTCTTTGTGTAATTATTCATACCTGTTGAATAACATTTTCAACTATTAATATCATAACTTATCTATTCTTTAATTTACTGATTTCACTTCTTTAAATTGAGGTGCACCAGATGTTGCAGTGTAGGTGGAGGGGATTATATTTATTTATTTCTAGGAGGTATAAAAATTGGGTCTGTCTTTCTTTCTGTCAGCAGGATTACGCAAAAAGTTCTGAACGGATTTTGATGAAACTTTCAGGAATGATAGATAATGGGTCAAGGAAGAACCCATTTTTGAGCAATGAAGGTCAAAGGTCAAGGTCGCACTTAAGGTCAACAGTTAAAACACATCAGTGGTAATATCTCAGGATTCAGACAAGATAGAATCTGGTTTTTTTTTTTCACATTCACATCGTCTCACCTACAGACAAGATGGGTCAACACCTATGCATCGATCACGTCATGTTGTGACGTCATATCAAGCCTCGGCAGAGGTCTGCTGTCTCTGACTGCCTTGTTTTAAGTTAAATTACAAATCAAAAAATGTTACCTCTCTGCATAACTGTCTGTATGTACCTTGCTTTCAATAAAACAATAGTTAAAAAAAAGAATATTTGTAAAGTTCCACATACATTTGAGGTTATTCACATTTTTATTACAGGCTAGCGTTATTATTTATTTATTTGTTCCTTTTTTTTTTTAACCCTAAAACAAGTAAGAAAATTAGCATTTTTCATAATTAATTATGATTATGATTATGATTATGGTCTGATCCATTTTGATGCTAAATGATTTTAACTTCCTTAATTATTAATATCTTCTCTGTAATTTTTGCATTTCACAAATTCATCTGAGGGGCCAGATTGGAGCCATTCCTAGGCCGATTTTGGCCCCCGGGCCGCATGTTTGATACCTCTGCTATAAAGTATGGAAAATCTGCTTTCAGAATGACAGGAAACCACATATGGCATTGCTCCAGTTGAATAGATGTGAAAACTCAGATGTCTCCCTTTCCTGACTTTATATAGGCACAAGTTATTGTTAATAAAGTGGTGCTTAAAACAATGGTGCAATTTTATTAGATGAAAGTGATAAATCTGTGCATAATCAAGGTCATGTTCAATGATATGAACTTTGTGTTACTGTTCAGGGGAAGCTTGTTGACCAGGAGTTTGGCTGATATAGTAAAGAAAGAAGACTTTGTGCTGGACTCAGAGTACCTGGTTACCATGCTGGTAGTCGTCCCAAAGTGAGTACACATATTGTGCACCAACACAAATAAATTACACATACTGTCATGTCTTTGGATGGTGAGACAAATCAGTGGTGGATCCAGGAAAAAATGTAGAAGGGGGGGGGGGGGCACAGAAGAATGGTAGTTTGTTACTGTACTGAAGTAGATTTTTTAAACGTCTGTTCTTTACTTGAGTATTTAATTTTCTGTTAACTTTGAACTTTTACTCCCTACATTCAGTCAGCGAAGAGAAATTCTGACTTTCTATATCATATTTATGACTTTTATCTCATGATTGTGACTTTTTTTTATCTCAAATTTTGGCTCTTTTCATTATAATTAAGTATTTCTTATCTCATTTATGACTTTTTAGTTCAGAAGTTTTTTTTTTATGTTATCATACATTAAAAAAAATGTTGAATTTATGACCTTTTCAAAAAAATTCTCATAATGCTATTTTTCTTTTTTTTTTTTTTAAATCTCAATTGTGACTTTTTTGGGTAATTTTTCCCAAATGTCCAGCCCATACCCACAAAACTGAGTACAGTGACCTGGTCTACACAGACACTAACTTTAAAAGGCTTTATTTTTTATACTTTTGAAACTTTTTCCTGGTTAAATAAGTATTATTTCATTCATGGCAAAAAATGTTGTTCAACTTTTTTTTTAATTAATTTATTAATTTATTTTTTTTACTTCATTACAATTCAGAAGTTGTACTTTTACTTTAATTAAAGGGGTAGAATCAGGTGAACTACTTTTACCAGAGTAGTTTTTTCACACAAGTAGCTGTACTTCTACTTAAGTACAGAATGTGAGTACTTTACCACAGAGAGAGAGAGAGAGAGGGGGGGGGCTCATTAATGTGTCTTAAAAAGTGTTAACTAACAATATTAAGTCTGGTATAAAGTTGTCAACACACAAAATGTTTTCAATACTTGTATTCCAGTTGGGATGCATATCCAACTGACAGAAAATAGTCTCATCTGTTTCACCTGAGAATATCTACACTTGGTACTAAATTGAAAAATTCTTGAAATAAATCACTGTTGTCTTTTTTCTACAGGACAGGCTACACTGATTGGCAGAAGACATATGAAACCCTGGCAGAAATGGTTGTACCACGTTCTACTAAGTAAGGACAATAGAATATAACCCTAGTATGAACAGTCAGTTGGATGGCAGATGGATGTTTACGTTTCATGTTTCATGCACCTTCCTTTTTGTTAAGCCTGTTTTGAATCCCAATCCTAAATCTGGGAAACATTGACCTATTTTGATAAAATTTACCGTATTTTCCGGACTATAAGGCACACTTAAAAGACTTTAATTTTCTCAAAAAACGACAATACGCATTGCATACCGATTAATTAGGCCTTCGCTGCGGACCACGGCGGGCGCAAGGTCTATTGATACTGCTGTGATCGCAAGGGGAGTCTGCCCTTTGAACTCTAATTTGACCCCCTGAACATGCATGAAAACTCCACCAAATTTTGCACACACTTCAGAAGTGTGAACATTTGCGAGTATTTATAGGTTTCGTAAAACTCGCTAAAGAAATGGAAAGAATTTTCTAGGTGTATTTTAAAAACCTACTGAAATGTGACCACAACAAACCCACCACTCCATTATCCTCCTGAGTCCTGGGAAAGTCAAAGTTTTAGCTTTTTTCACATTCCACAGTTGTCTTGATTGGAAACTGCATAATGCAACTGTTTTTTTCAGATTTTTTTTCAATAATTATTTTTATGTATTTATTAATGGAATATACGTTTGCAATGGAGAGCATTTTTAAGTAAGAGTAGGCCTGTTTACATGTTTTTTTTTTTTTACTCCTGTTTAATTCCAAATAAAAGTTAATTCTGCTTTAAGATGACCATGTAAACACCTAATTCTAATTGAAAAAATTAATTCTGAATTAAACATAATTCCGAATAAAGTCACTGGTTTATTTCGATGATAAATCCGAATAAGATAATTCCTGTCACATGTAAATAGTTAATTTCGCTTTAATATTATTCCTGTCGTTCTGTGCATGCTCCTGGTATTTTCGCAATGACGCACATATTCTGCGCTGCCGGCATTAGTGTCGGAACTTTTTCCAAGATGGCTGTATGAAGCAAGCGTTGGAGTCACTGCGAAGTTAAGTATTTCATTGGAGGATTGGAAGAATTAAATATAATGGAAAGAGTGTTCAACAAAACAGGAAGTGGACGCGATTGTTTTCGTCATGTGGGCGTTCTGTCCAATCAGAACCCTCTGGACCTCCACCACTTAAAGCCGAATTAACTAGAGTGGAATACACCAGTTTCCCATGTAAACGCTTAATCAGAATTAATACGTCCATGTAAACACAAAGGAAATAGCTTTAATTCTGAATAAATAATTTGGAATTAAAAAACACCATGTAAAAATACGGAGTGTGAAACCTTTGTCCCCTGCAGAGGACACAAACACAGTGCTGGGTCTCAGGAGGATATGAGACACTTCAGTCCTAATGCAGTGTCTGTTGTCCACTGTTGTCCTCAAGGCTCCTGTTTGAAGACAATGAGAGCGGCCTGTTCAGCGTCACACTCTTCAGGAAGGCAGTGGACGACTTCAAACACAAAGCCAGGGAAAACAAGTATGTCAGATTCTGTCAAGTTCTGCACTAAAATGTTCCCACTACTCAACTCCACTCAGTATATCTTTTAATATCAGTGCTACACCACTAACACTACACACACACAAAAAACACAATATAACAGGGGGTTACATCACAGACTGGTATCTGATGTAGTGAGAAAGAAAGCCATTACCAAAGCAGGAAACCCACTGAACACAGCTCAGCAGGTGTCCTTTCACTGCAGCCACATCAACAATACAGACATATGTTATGCACCACTGGAAATGAAGAGTGTCAGAATAAAGAGAGTAGACTACAGTGGTTTTATAGCAGGGGTTATATTAAAAAAAAAAAAAACAGCAATAGACCAGCTTTATTTATTTATTATTATTATTTATTTCACTATTTAATTTTTTATTTATTCATGTTTTAAGGCTATAAAACTTCTCACCACACACACTCACTTTTCTCAGACAGACATGAACATTTTCTCACGTTTCTCTCTTTAAACACTCTCAAAGTTAAAAGTTTTGGAAATAAAAAAATTAAATAAAATAAATAGTACCAATGTCCCTGTGCTCATCCGGACCTCACAGCTGTGATGCTTTGCTAGGGGTTCACCAGTCCACACTTACACAAACCATGGGCAGCCATAGCACAGGAGGTAGAGCAGGGCATCCAGTAACTGAAGGGTTGGCAGTTTGAATCCTGCTCCAAGACAATTCACCCTCCTTCCCTCCAGTGTCACTCACACTGGTGTATGAATGTTTGGTGGTGGTCGGAGGGGCCACGGATCCCACGCTTCTGTTAGTCTGTCCCAGGACAACTGTGGCTACAAATGTAGTTTACCACCACCAGAGGGAGAATGTGAGAGTGAATGAATAATGGATCAATAATGCAAAGCACTTTGGGAGCCTTGAAAAGCGCTATAGAAATATTATTTTTATTATTATTATTATTATTATTACCTCTGCCAAGGAGGTTATGTTTTTTTTGACAGAGTTTGTCTGTCTGTCTGTTAGTTAGTAAGATCACTCAAAAAGTTATGGACAGATCTTGATGAAAATTTCATGACGTGTTGGGGGTGTCACAAGGAACAAATGATTAGATTTTGGTGATGATCCGGAAGAGATCCTGGATTCTGGATCACTTTGAAATTTTACATTGCGGTAAATGGAGAATACATTTCAAAGTGATCCAGAATCCAGGATCTCTTCCGGATCATCACTAAAATCTAATCGTTTCTAGATCTCCCTGTTATCAAACTGTCCTATAAATTTCATCAAGATCTGGCGATAACTTTTTGAGTTATCTTGCTAAATATTAGACAGACAACAAGCTCTGGTAAAAACATAACCACCTCCTTGGTGGACCTCTATTCATTCAGAGGGGGAGGTCTGCCTTGGCGGAGGTTTGCGCTGTCAGAGTGCTTTTCTAGTTATTATGATGATGATTATGATTATTATTAAGATTATTATGATTATTATTATGACTATTATTATGACTATTATTATGATTATTATGATTATTATGATGATTATTATGATGATGATTATGATTATTATTAAGATTATTATGACTATTATTATGATTATTATGATTATTATGATGATTATGATGATTATTATGATGATGATTATGATTATTATTAAGATTATTATGACTATTATTATGATTATTATTATGATTATTATTATAAACTATCTACAAAAGGGTATTAATACTGTAGCTACTTTCCCCAAAAGTGGACATCCAGGCAAGCTGACCCTAACGGCACCATGCAGAATACTGTGAAGTAAAAAAAAAAAAAAAAGAAGAACCCTAGAGTAACCGCTAAAGGAACTCTACTCACTGTACAAGACAAGGTCTACCAGGAAGGCTAAGTCTGTCCTGGCTGACCCTGCTCCTGCCATCTGGTCATCAGTCCATGGTACCTAGGCTGAAAACAAAGAGATTTAAAAACTATTTTGTGCCAACCACAGTGAGCCTGTTAAACCATCTGCTGCGAGCCTATCCCCTGAAGGTTTGGGAGACTTTTTTTTTTACTGTTGTTGACCTTATTGTTTGGATGTGTGCTGTCTCTTTTGGTTTTGTGATTTTGTTGTTATTCTGCTGGCTGCACAACAAGTTTCCACCTCAGGGGATAATACAGTTTTCTGAACTGAACTGAACTGAAGGAATCATTGGAGCAGATGAACATCTTTGTTTATTAAGTCAACAATATGTAAAATATTTTCCAGGCAGAGAGGAAGTTGTCTTCCAAAGATAAATGTAAAATTAGATTATTTTTAACCAACAGGTACAGTGTTTGTATATCTGCTTTACAGGTAAACAAAGAAACAGTTTTACATACTGCACCTGTTTGTTAAAAATAATCCAATTTTACATTTACACTAGTATGAACCTTTACAAGACATTAACAAATAGGTAATAAATGGTTAATAAATAATTAACAACTCATTTATAAATGGGTAATAAATGGTTAATACATAGTCAATTGTGGTAGGTATAAAGTGTTACGGAAATATTATTCCAGGTAGGTGGCTTTATTGTCATTCACCATGTTAAAAACAAACATGACGGATGAAATGTGTTCCTCAGGCCCAGCATAAAATAATAATGAATGATGATAGTAATAAAAATCTAATAATAAATAACCAGTTGCTAAAATCATCACTACAACCATGATAAAAGTGCTAAAAGTGAGGTCAAATACAGATAGTATGTCAAAGCAGATTAACAGAAAGCAGAGTTCATCAGCCTCACAGCCTCAGCCTTGTTGTCTGAGGGGAGGGGGTGAACAGTTCATGGGCTGGGTGGGTGGGGTCAATCATGGTGCTTGATGCCCTGCTCCTGCACCTGTAGATGTAAACTTCACCACTCTTTGCAGCGCCTTGTCATTGGCCTGAGAACAGCTGCCGTACCAGACACTTCTAAGTGTACTGGTGAATGACATGTAGATCACATTTTATGGCCATCTCATACTGTTAAACTAGAAAATGATTCACTTCATTTGTCTTGCAATTGCACTATATATCAGGCAGATACTGCTCTACTGCCCGCCCTCAAACTGAGATCTGCCATGATTTGATTACACCCTCTGCTCACGAGTCATTTTAATGAACATTGCAATTCACATGGGAATGACTGTACACTCTTTTTTTTTTTCTTCCATTAAGTTATTTTATAAATGAGGACCACTGAGTTCATGTTTTATTTGTTATGTTTCTTTCACATTAATGATTTTTTGAAATACCTCTTGGGAAATGAATCATCACCGCTCAGTAATGAGTAGTAATGACAACTCAGAGAGTACCTATTTGTAAAAGCAAGCGTAGGCTTGTTACAGCCTTTCTATAATAAACCTAATTTGGCTGGCACTCAACAGTCTCTCCAATTAGCACAGTGCAGGACCTTGTGTGCATTTATATTTATGTTTGTGCCTGCAGTGTATTTTCAGGGGTGCTCTTGAGTTTGTGTGTGTATTCCCAAACAGCTTATCGACAGCCCACTATTGTGTGTTCTGATCCAGGTTCACAGTGCGTGATTTCCAATACAATGAAGAGGAGATGAAGGCAGACAAAGAGGAGATGACACGTTTGTCCACTGACAAGAAGAAACAGTTTGTACGAATGCTGTTTTTCTGCTCAAGCAACACCACAAACCTACTGTGAACATTTTAATGATGAAAAACATGGGTGTAACATTGTGTATGGACGCTGTGGACGTGTACATAACAATATTTGGATGTTTCTAAAATGTCCATACCAATATTTGAATAGGAAATTACATGACAATTGGGAAACAAAAGGTTACTATATTTTCTGGACTATAAAGTGACACTTAAAAGACTTTAATTTCCTCCAAAAATGACACTGAACCGTATATATGGATTAATTCTGGTTGTGTTTAGTGACTGGGAATTTTGACTTTTTGTCTCATAATTTTCCCTTTTTATCTAAAAATGTTGACTTTTTACCTAATAATTTTGACTTCACTTAATGCACTATATATAAGTTTATAATCCAGTGCAACTTATATATGAAGAACCTAAAAAAATAAACCATTCATTGACAGTGCATATAGAGTAAATATTGTCATCAACGAACCTTTATCACGTGAGAAAAATGAGACCAAACTAGACGCAAATGTGGGTCTTGTGACGATAACTATAATTAAATATATAATGCAGTTATAGATGACCAATAAAAAACAGACAAAATGTGGCTTAAGAAATAAAAAACATTCCTAAAATGAACATGACTTTTTGGTTTAGTTGCTGCTATATTCATGAACTATTAGCATCAAGAAGCATAACTTTGACATTTTGAACATATAACACACACACACACACACACACACACACACACCATATAAACACACACTCAGTATAGTTAAAGGAATACTACACCCACAAAATGATGTGCCCTCATTTTCTAATATCGACAGCCTACTTTTGATTTCAAACTAACATAAATCCTACTACTGTGTCCACATATTTAACACTTTTGTAAATTTGATTTAAAACATTTTAATGCCAATGAAGACCTTATTTTTTAGAACAATTAATTCAATGTCTTTTAAGACTTTTCAAGGATCTACAAGGACCCTGATATAAGAGCAGTTTGACATTAGTAAAAGTGTATGTTTAACTTTATACTCTTGCTGTTCTTTAGGGGCCTTTGGTTCGATGGTTGAAGGTGAATTTCAGTGAAGCTTTCATCGCTTGGATTCACATAAAAGCTCTTCGTGTATTTGTGGAGTCAGTGTTAAGGTGAGGAAAAAAATACAGCTTTGAAAAGTTGATGAACGCGCTGTATGTCTTTGTCCTCCACGTCTCCTGATGAAAGATGTCTTCTTTTCCTGACTGGGTAGATATGGGTTGCCGGTTAACTTCCAGGCCATGCTGCTACAGCCCAACAAGAAGAATATGAAGAAGCTGAGAGAGGTGCTGTATGACCTGTACAAACACCTGGACAGCAGTGCTGCCATCATCGATGTGAGTCTATTTACAAGAGTGTTGATTAGACCCCTGATCAAAATGTGAAGACCAGTTGAAAAATTGTGAGAATTTACATTTTGCACTGTTGTATTTAAGTACAGATTTTAAATACAAGAAGAAGAAATGGGAGTGAGAGACATAAAACATTTGAAGAAGCAATTTATTGAAAACAATAATTAAACTGAAACAGGTTTGGTCAGCAGGTGATCAAAAGTTTGAAACTGTCATGGTTATTTCATTAATATTACTGTGTTCTCCATTGTTATTGAATACATTATGTGTTGGTTCTATTTAAAAAAAAAAAACATCTGGATTGCTTTGTTTCCAGCTGTTTTTGCACAGTAGAAAAATGATTTGAGGTCGAACAACACATTACCGGTACTTGCGCACACATGTCCACACACATGTCTCTAGCTGCGTTTGTATTACCCCTGGAAATTCGCAAAATGTAGATATCGCTATAAAAACTGGTAATGGAAACACCTGAATTTAGAAAAAAACCCTCAAATACCGATAAAAAGTTTTTCAGACGTTACGATATTGTGACAATGCGAAAATGACAGCCGCAACCATAACAACCATTGGGTGCTGATAATTTGTGTTGTTATTAAGTGCTGAACATATTTACACTTAATATTTGGACCTGACAATGTAGGGACCACATGTACAGACCCTTATAATGTGAGTCAGGTGGTTTTGTTTGTGATAGTTTGCCAGTGACTTTTACTGATGAGAGAATTAGCCGATTCATTCATGCTAATGCTATTACGTGCTAATTTGCCTTTGTCATTTAAACTCATCTAAAGTATATTTACACTTCCTATTTCGACCTGACAATGTAGGGACCACATGTACAGACCCTTATAATGTTAAGCAGCTGGTTTGTTTGACATGTTTGTGCCTTTAAAGAGTTCGCCAGGGACTTTTACTGACGAGAGAATTAGCTGATTCATTCATTCTAATATCAGGGTGATGGTCAATCTGAAGCTCTGAAGGTAACAGCAGTGAAATGTGGTGGGATGATATTTCACAAGAGTTACGACATTCCTGCCTAGAACAACCGTCAATGGAAACACGTTCAAAGCACAAATATACTTTGTCGAAATTTAGGAATTTTTGTTTTGTGAAAAACTGTAATGGAAACGCAGCTTCTGATTGGTTCAGAATGCGAGAAGGAACACTCCCCCTCCCCCCTCCCCTCTCGCTCTATGTGTGTGTTTACCAGAGTAGCATCCAGTTAGGTTTCGTGCCGTTGCTTGTTCTGAAAACGTGCAGGAATGATTTCTCATGGCGCACTAATGTGGCACGCCACACTGGTTGGGAAACACTGTGTTATTGCAGCCAACTTCAGCAGTGACAGTGTGCTGCCAGATGCCTTGCTTACGCAGTTAAATAATCCGACCGTGTTCAAAGAGAGAAGGGTTTATTTTGTCTTTGATATCTGGAGATCAAGACAGTGTCGATATCTGACACAGAGTCCTGCACGGGTTCGGGTACCCGCGGTTGACCCGTGGGTGAACCGCAGATTTTCACGAAACGGGTGAAAAATGTTGGGCTGTGTCGGATACGGGTTTGGTTCGGGTTGGACGTGGGTGATCGCGGGTCTAATTTGCGGTTCATAGGCTAAAAACTGTTCTTTAGTTTGGACTTGAATAGCTGCCTCCTGTGTGTGTGTGTGTGTGTGTGTGTGTGTGTGTGTGTGTATGTGTGTGTGTGTGCGCGCGCTCGCGTGCGAGCTCACGGATACAAATAGTTTTTGAATTTATTATTTGTCTGCTCCTGTTTAACAACATTTTTATTTGGCTCTGCCTTGGCTATGTCACTGTTCAGTATATTCGTGGCAATACATTTTGTATTTAAGTTTGACATTTTCTTCCGGGTTCGGGTCGGATATCGGGTTCATTTATAGCGGGTCGGTTCGGGTGCGGATTTGTAATTTTTTTTTCGCCGGAAAACGGGTCGGATACGGGTTTGAACATGACGGGTACGGGCGGTTGCGGTTTGTCAAAATCAGAACCGTGCAGGACTCTGATCTGACAGAAAATGAAATTCAAACCACACGTTTGCACAGATTTTTGCTTTTAAAAGCTATGGTCTTAAAGGTGTCATTCTGCTGAAAACGCTCCTTTTTGGAATCTGATGGGTCACCCCGACTTACTTACAACTCATGGTGCCTTTGACAGTGGTTTGTCACCTCCACTGGCTGCAAAACAACAAGAACAACGAGGGATGCAGAAAAAGCTGGTCCACGTGAGGTCAGATGGACTTTAGTGTCACCCACGTGGGGTTAAGACCATCCACCATTGCAGCGAATCTGAAGTAGCATTAGCATTAGCATCTCCAAGAGAAGATGGCACCACAGTAGCTGCTGCACAAACTGGAAAAAATGGTGGATCAAACTGGTTCATGTGCTCTCTGTGGAAATAAAGCCTTGTTTTTTTCTGTGCACGTTTGCGACACCAAACCTAGCTGGATGTTACTCTGGTAAAGGTAAACACATACAGAAAGTGAGAGGGGAGGGGGGAGTGTTCCTTCACACATTCAGAGCCAATCAGAGATGCCTCATCACCATGTCATGGACATTTATGAGGAAGTACCGGTAAACTCAAGTCATTTTTGTACCATGAAAAAACAGCTGGGAACAAAACAATCTGGACTTTTTTTTTTTTTTTTTTAATAGAACCAACACATAATGTATTCAATAACAATGGAGAACACACTAATATTAATGAAATAACCATGGAATGACACCTTTAAGAAATACATAGTAAATGACAACACAGTTTAAGTGTTAATAATACATGGTATGACACTCAAAACAATACATATTTAAATTTTCCATCACAACACTTTTTCAATAACGTTACAAACCATCTTGAATGTACAAAAAAAAAAAAAAAAAAATCAGAAGCTTTTTTCATTTTCCCTAAACCGCATATTTGCTCTAAGTAGGTTTATGGAGCTGCACCTGCTGCCAGACTTGCAGAGGATGAGTTATTTATAACAAATGATAAAAAATACATTTGATCTTATTATATTTTTTTTATATTTATTCTTGAGTGGAATGTTACTTCTGTTTTCCTAATAGACAAGAAGAACAAGACCAGCATTCAGATAAGAACAGTGCAGCTCTTTAATGCATTTTAGTGATGAGTTATTGGTCTGAGTGTACAGTATAAGAATAACAATAAATGTGCAGCTACATTAAGAATTTATGCCAAAATGATGTGATTATATATCTTCTTCTCGATCACTTTAAATCAGGGGTGCCCAACCCTGGTCCTCCAGAGCTACTATCCTGCATGTTTTAGATCAGGGGTCTCAAACTCCAGTCCTTAAGGGCCGTTGTCCTGCATGTTTTAGATATTTCCTTCTTTCACATGATTCAGTTCAACCCTTTAACTCCTGAAACTTTAGCAGTTCCACATAATGGTCACATATGGACAAAATTTGCAAAAAAAAAAAGGAATTATTAGATAATAAATTATTAGATAAGAAATGAAAACACTCTTAAACAGGTGCCGACTTACCAAACATTTATTTATTCAAATAAATGAACAGATTGCAATCTGCAATATCTTATAAACGGGAAATACATTTTAAATTACATTACATTTTAAGTTACTTGAATTTGTTCAAAAATGTTAATGTTCTTTAACTTTGCATTTAAGTATACAGGTGAACAGGTAGTGATGAAATAATGATGTCTGTAAATTCTTATTCTATTATTATTAGTGAAAAATACAGCAATACAACGTATATTCTCCTATTATACATGTATCTACTGAACTCTCATCAACAACAACTTATGTTACAATCATTTGAAGTGTTTACACCCTTTCTGTTAAGGCACAGAAACTTGCTTACAAAAGAAATGAACAAAGAGAAAATGAAATATTAATAGTGCAATTGTTATTTTTAACAACCTTATGACTTTGTGCTGCCATCATCTGTGTGTGTTGTTGTCTGTACACTTGCGCCTCAATTCATCAAATTGTAAAGCGTCACATTATTTCCCATGTAACTGTAACGGCAGTTATGGATAAAGTAATTACTCAAAATGTGGCTGCGTTAGTGACACCATTATACTCTAAAGCCGTTATTCCCAGCACTGGCTGTAGGGTATAATACTTGGTACTTTATCGTAGCAGGTACTGATTATGGATGGAATTGTTGTGTCTTCTTGTAACCTGTGTGTGTGTGTGTGTGTGTGTGTGTGTGTGTGTGTGCAGGCCTCCATGGACATCCCAGGGCTGAATTTGAGTCAACAGGAGTACTACCCCTACGTTTCCTACAAGATTGACTGTAACCTGCTGGAATTCAAAGTCTAGATTCATTGCCATCATTGTCTCCCTCTTTGTTCATTGTGTTTTGATGATGTGAAATGTTGACATTTCCAAGCTTTAAATTATTCTACATTCATTCCTCTTTTTTTTTTCTCCCTTTTTTCACCTTTGTGTTCCCCTTTTCCTTTTTCACGCTTCTGTTCTCAGTACATTCCTGAGTCCACATTGAATTAAGTACTTAACGAAAACTAATACTACTTGATGAATATCAGTCTGTCCTTTGTGGTCACTTCCTCTTTACATCATTTGGTGACATCCCTTAAAGCACCAGAGGACATGTATATACATGCATTGTTATTGTGGTACTTAATTCAAGGTAACAAAAACGGTACATACTGTATGTTGGGGAAAACAGGGAAAGAAATAAGTCTATGTTTAATATATAGTATTTATTTGAAGCTTTCAAATCAGTGAGTGTGTTTGTTTTTTGTTTTGTTTTTTTTCAGTTTTTAAAAGTGGTTTTAGCTCCATTTAAAGGAATATCTGTTTACAAGTAGATACTGAGCATTGTTTCTCCATGAGATACTATATTAATTCTATGAAATGCTGAAAAAAAAGTCATTTTACAATATATAAAAAAAGCAATATGTTTGCTGATTGTATGCTCTGATGATTTCTGTATATTAAGCTGTTTGAAAAATGATGTCTATGTGCAAATGTTATACCGTCAGTAGCTGAAAATTTAACCATATATTTAAAATGTGAAAATAAATACTGTATGTGTAATACTTGTCTAATTCCCTTTTTTCTTTGTTTGTAGATTATATTGTGTATGAGCTCTTTGAAAACATAGATATCAATTGTCAGTGAAATGAACTGTGTATAATATACTTTTATACAAAATGGATTTGTTAAGTACAACCTCTAAAATTCATAAAAGCCCCACTGTCAAAGCTCACTGGTGGATTAAACATTTTGTAGATATTTGCATAATTCATTCTAAACATTCTTTGAGTTCTAAACTAAAATGTGCAGGTAAGTTTACCTGTAAATTGCTCTATTTTCCAGATTAAAAATAACCATGTTTACTTGCAAATGTGCACTTGTAATATAATGTAGGTATCAGAGGTGGGAAGTAACTAAGTAGAAGTACTTTGTTACTGTATTTAAGTAGATATTTTAGGTATCTTTACTTGAGTATTTATATTTCTGGCAACTTTTTTTTTTAACTTTTACTCCCTACATTTGTTCATAAATGTCTGTACTTTATAAAAATCAGTGGAGAGAAACTGTAACGTTCTATCATAATTTTAACATTTTACCTCATGTTTGCCATATTATTGCATAATTTCAGCTGTTTTTCTCATAATTATACATTTTTATCCCATATTTATGCCTTTTTTAAAATGTCAATTGTGCCCCCCCCCCCCATTTTTTTTCCTAAATTTCCTGACCATATCAAACACATACACAGTTATTCACTTTTAAGGGCTTTATGTTTTTGTTTTGTTTTTTTTACACTTTTGAAAGTTTTCAGATTTTTCCTGGTTAAATAAGTATTTCGTTTCCATGGTAAAAATAAAATAAAATAAAAAATTACTTTTACTTTTTTGATTAATTGCAATTCTGAAGTTGTACTTTTTTATTTTATTTTATTTTATTTTTTACTTAAGTAAAGGAGTTAAATCAGTACTTTTACTTTAACCAAATTATTTTTTTCCACACAAGTAGTTGTACTTCTACTTAAATACAGAATATCAGTAATATTACCACCTCTGTTACCTATATTCTAATCTTACTGGTATATGCACACCAGGAGCACAGACAAAAAAGTGGATATGCTTAAAGTAAATAGAAAATTCTTCCACTGGATATTTACTGTAGTGAATATGTTTAAACTGTAACAGGTTCTTTCACCCAAACTGATGCAGTATTGTCAACTGAGAAACAACCATTAGTTTGATAGGAAGCATAAACATGTGTATGTCAATGGAAAAAGGTCATGTGGTCAGTAAATCTGTTATGAGTCAATGTCAGTAACAGTTGTTTTGATATCCACATGTAATATGTGTGTCTCATCAATAAATGTATTGGTTATATTTGATATAGATTCTGGTTTGTCACTAAACTTGAGTTTTCACAGATTAAGTCCTTTTCTGTTTTAGCTTAATATTGCCGGAAATGGGTCTCACCTGCTGTAATTTTGTGGTTTCCTCGTCTATTTCTTGTATATGATGAAGATTATCGTTGAGTTTGTGTGGTCATTATCATTCAAACAGATAATAGTTTTATCTGTTTATATCTAAAAGATCTAACCCTGGGCTCCACTGCACCTCACTAACCTCAGCTAAGTGGAAAAACATGATAGTTTATTTGTTTGTTTGTTTGGTTAGGACAATGCACATCAGAAAAAAAACATCAATATAAATATGCTGGAGTTAGCATAGTTGCTAAATTTCATCCGTTGTCCTAAGGCAGGTATAAGACAACAACAATAAAACAAACAATACCACATGACAAAACATGTAAACATGAAACAAAAACAGACAGAAAGACAGTAAATAGGAAGACACAGTGGTGCAGTGGTTAACAGTTGTGCCTCACAGCAAGAAGGTCCCTGGTTCAATTCCCACACCAGACCTTTCTGTGTGGAGTTTGCATGTTCTCCTCGTGTCTGCGTGGGTTTTCTCCAGTTTCCTCCCACCATCCAAACACATGCACTGATAGGTTAATTAGTTAATTAAATTGTCCATAGGTGTGAATGTGAGAGTGATTGTTTGTCTATATATGTTCAGCCCTGAGATGAACTGGAGACTCATACAGGGTGTACCCCACCTTCACCCATTGTAGCTGGATTAGGCCCCCAATGACCCCCATGACCCTAGTGAGGATAAAGCGGGTTCAGATGACGAGGACAGAAAATAAAACCATGTTCACACTATACAGTGGTTTGTTCTCAGCCACTGTCAGTCAATTTGAAGATGTTGATGTCGTCCCACAGCCTGATATGAGCCGGCAGCGCATTCCAGGACTGTGCTCCTCTAATGGACGCTACTATTTGGCTGAATTTATTTCTACACCATTTCACTTCACAGTCCCCTCTTGCCAGTGCTCTTGTGTTTACTTGTGAAGATTTTTGGCTCATCCGAACGAAGTCACGATGAGCTATTACCATCGCGCTTCGTCCGTTGTCTGTCCATAATCGTCGTCATCCATCGTCGTCCACAATTCACAAAAATCTCTTCTCCTCCCTCAATTCTAAACAGATTTCAATTCTGATTGATTCATTAGATAGCTTTAAGCATTAGGCACAAAACATATCACTTTGTTTGTCAAAATTTGCCTTTGTAAACAATTTGTTTACAAATTAGTTTATTTTTCCAGTCTGTCACTAAAATCACTACTGTTCCCTCAGTTCTCAATGGATTTCGTTTCCCATTCATTCACTGAGTTCAGTTTCAATCCAGGTTAAAGAAAGTCATTGATCCAATATTAGTTTCTACCAACAACCCCCTGTGTAGCAATTAACAGCTTTAACTACAGTAATATGTCATTACCCAGTTACCTACTTTTGTTCAGTCAGATGTTACCCCAGAAGAGCTTTGGGGGCTTCCTATACCATTCACACTGTTTTGGCATTTGTTGATAAAAACACACAGTGGGATTGATTTTATGATCTATTGAATGACTCCCTTTTGTTGACAGTTGTGAGGTCTGGATGAGCAAACGGTCATTAGCACTATGTTTTCTTTAGCCCTGTAATGGTGGAGGGGCTAAGCCATTTAAAACCTTAAAAATGAGACAGACATCTAAGAAAACCTGGTAGCTATCAAAGTCCAATATTTGGTATTTCTTAGCAATGTTACAGTCGTGGTGATACATGGGCTTTTTATTCAGAATTTTAAGTGTTGTCTTGAAGAAAGACATAATTGGTTTTATGTAGAGTGTTCTGTGATGTGTGTGACCATCTTGAGTAACAGTAACAGCCTCCATGGGTATAAACGTTCTTATGTGTCTAAAATTAGATAAACTCATTTTAAGTTTGTGTGTTAATTTTTTTAACATGCTGCTTAAAATTTAGAGATGAGTCAAAGATTACGCCAAGATATTTGAACTGATCAACAACCTCAAGTCTCTCCCTATCTACCATAATTAGTGGTTGCTGCTCCAACTGTTGGTTATTGTGAAAAATACAGACATACAGTTTTCTTTATTTTCAGTTTTAACCAGCCATTTTTTAGCCAATGGGATACTGGTACTACGGCGCCTGAGAGTCCTGTTGCAGCTTCTTACATAGAGTTTGCATAACAATATAATACAGTGTCATCAGCATATAGTTGTAATTTTACAGTTGTACAGACATCAGGTAGATTGTTGACATATAAGCTAAATAAAACAGGATGAACCAGTATTGTGCCCTGCGGAACTCCAGCAGAACAAGCGAAGCATGAAGTTGTATTGTATGAATGTTGTATGCTGTAGTATAACAGGTAAGAAGAGCCGAAATATTCTTCCATGAAAAAAAATTACATTAAGGAAATAGAAACAAGTTTTCCATTGTCATCCATTTGCATTGATATGAACATGTCTATCATATTACCCAGTACTTTTTAAAAGTATTTATTGAATTAAACACACAATATACAAAGGGTATAAAAGACAATAAACAGTATTGTTAACATTACGCCAGGGGGATATACACAAAGCAGCCAATATACATATATACTGTGTTTTCTGGACTATAAGACACTAGTTTTTTCATGTTTTGAACCATGAGGGGAAACTAATCTGTGGATTTTTCTTCCACCGCTAGGGGTGCTCTTATGGGAATTAGAATCAAAACTACTAAGAACAATTTATACAAAGAAGGATACCTACTTTTTCTTCAGCAGATAGAACACTGAAGACAAATGATCAACTGTTAATTATTTTTCAAATCCTCACCCCTTCGTCATGGAGACAGATGTAACGAAGCACTTCTGAGGTTGTTCAACTCTGACACAGAAAAAGACGACTTCATGGGTTTCAGCGAAGATAATTAAAGTGATTTGTGATTTAAAACACAGGAGAAATTAAGATAAAAACAGTAAATACTGGTTATTTTTTTTTCTCTTGTTTCTGTTCTGTTTTAATCAGTAAAGTTGATGCCGTGTTAAAAGCCACTGTTAGGAAAAAATCTGTTCAGGTACAAACATGTAAATACATTTACAGTTCAAAATCCTTCTGTACATGCAGTAAATATATGATTTTTCAACATAAATATATGTGGCTTATAACCCGGTGCATCTTTTTTTTTTTAAAAAATACAGCTTATAGACAGGTGCGGCTTATAGTCCAGAAAATACGGTACTTACAAAAAGATGTTATATAATACAAAAACTGTTTCTGTTCTATAGCCTTTTTATTAGTGCTTGTAGAAATTGCAGTTCTATACTGTTTCACATCTACACCAAATTCAACGAAGTTAGTTTTTTTTTGTTTTGAAATGTACATTTCTGACTATAGTGCCTAAATAAAAAAAAATAATAAAAGATTAATCAAATAATATTAAGAGCCCACATATTCCTTTTCATAAAAAACAAATAAGACATATTCCCACTTTAACATAAACTCTGTATGAATAGAGTCATATTATATCACCTAGTACTGCCATTCTGCTGCTGCACTTCATGATGATGATGATGATGATGGTGATGACGATGATGATAGTGATAATGGCAGTGGCTGTGGATGCAGCTTTAACTGCCTCCTCCCTCGTGATGACGCAGACATCTCCGTGGGTTCCTGGTGTCTGTGGAGCTCAGGAGCAGCTCCGACGGACGATGGCATCGGAAACACGGCTGCAGGTGATGCAGTGATGAAGAGGATGCTGCAGCCGCTTTGACCACACGACAACAGTGCTTTTCCCGCCCCGTGTCAGCCCCACGCCACTGCTGCTGGCCTCACACCTGCAGCCGTGGATGCTTTTCCCGATGGGTTGTGGGGGGAGTCGGGCGGACGCCATCATCGAGCCACGGTACCATGAAAGCTGGACCAGGGAAACGGAATCGACGTGGCTTACCAACACCGACGTGGACACCCCACTGGCAGCACCTAACAGTAAGAGCCTCCTGCGTGGATGCTTTCACTTGTGCGTCTAAATGAGGACATGAGGGGGCATCCACATCCCATATAATCCATATTCCATTTGTCTTTTGGTAAATGGTGAAATTTGGTATCACATTGAAGATTAAGTTGAAACACACACTCACGTACATGCACGTGCACACACACACAAATGCAGCTGCCAACTGTATGTCAGTGGTTTGTATCATCACCTTAAAGCAGGGGTTTCAAACTGATTTTCTTTCCCTGTTTGATCTCCAGTGGGCCGGTGTTCTGTTAAAATGAACATCCCCATCGAAATGAGTTGGCACTAATCTCTACAAATTCACATTATTCCGTCAAAATATGTTAGTTTGCATTTGGAAACTTTACTATTGATATCATATAATGCACCCATTATGGGGAGACTTTTTAAAATATTGTATTTTTCTAATATTGTATTTAGATTTAGTTACTCAAATGGTAGACTATTGTTTGTGTACGTTGAACTAATGTGAACTAGAAAAGCACTCTGAGAGCGCAGACCTTTGCCAAGATAGACACCCCTGACCCCCCTGGATCACCACCAAAATGAAATCAATTCTTCCTGTTCACATTTCCAACGTCTCCTGAAAATCTCATCAAAATCCGTCCATAGATTTTCAAGTTATCTTGAACACAGACAAACAAACAGATAAACGCCGGCAAAAACATAACCTCCTTGGTGGAGGTAACAATAACACCCAGGCAACTCATGTGCATAACGTAAAACTTATTTAAAGGTGTCAGTCCGCTGAAAATCACTTTTCCACGCTCCTTTTGGAATCTGATGGGTCACCCAGACTTACCAACACTTACCTTTGACAGTGGTTCATCACCTCCACTGGCTGCATACTGCATTCACACAAAACAACAAGAACAACGAGGGATGCAGAAAAAGCCGGTCCATGTGACGTCAGATGGACTTTAGCGTCACCCACGTGGGGTTAAGCCTGTCCCTGGCAGCCAATCTGAAGTAGCATTAGCATTAGCATCTACAAGAGAAGACGGCGCCACAGTAGCTGCTGCACAAACTGGAAAAAAATGGCGGATCAAACTGGTTCATGTGCCTCTGTGGAAATAAAGCCTGTTTTTTTTTCCTCCACGTTTTCAGAACAAGCAACAGCACAAAACCTAGCTGGGTGTTACTTGGGTAAAGGTAAATACATACACAGCGAGAGAGGATGGGGGAGTGTTCCTTCACACATTCTGGGCCAATTAGTGACGCCTCATGACTAACACAATGTATTCAATAACAATGAACTCAGTAATATTAATGTAATAACTATGGAATGACAGCTTTAAAACATGCTAACGTCAACATCCAATATATCGTACGCATGTGATTGCTTATATGATTACTGGTCAAAGGCACGATCATGATAAAATACTACTTTCAAAGTATTACTTACGTCCAGCGTCCAAGTCAATTGCACATCTGGCTGGGGATGCCTGAGTTGATGGGCTTTTTCTTTGTGAAAACACTTGGTGGTCATGTGCTTGCTCAGAACCGCTTGGGAGCCCAATGTAACGGGATGCCTATTTTGACAGAACACCAATACAGTAAAAATAATAGCTTAGTAATCTATAAGTAATGACAATTGCAAATGTTTGTCTTCATTTTAGTACAAAAAAACCCCCATTAAATTGTGAAATATCCTGAAAAGAATGTAACTTTAAGAAAAATAAGTGTAATTTGAATAATATTATGACTCAATTTAACATTTCTTCATACACATTATGGATCAGATTTACAAAGACACTAATAACTTAGTAACAGAAGCAGAAAATGTTCAAAATTCGGCTTCATTTTCTTTAGACATTTTCAGGTTGTTGATATTTGTTCAGGTTATTCATATTTTATGGTTAAAAGATACTTTGTAAATGTAAATAGCTTCTTAATTGGGTGTTATTTTTTTTTTTTGCACTAATTTACAAACAAAAATATGAAGTTGTCATTATTCATAAAGACATAGACACATCCTTTTTTTCACATTAAACTGAGAAGAAAATATGGAGTCATTCTATTTTGTAGGTTATTCTGTTATTATTTTACTTGATATTATATTGGTCTGTATGTGGAACCTGAGCTAAAATGAGTTCCACAGCCTTGAATGTGGAATTTTTGCACTTTACAAATTCATTGGAACCATTAGCGAGCCGATTTGGCCCCTTGGACCCCTACCTTAAAGTGACCCAGGCTCTCAGTGGATCAGCCTTTAACAGCTGTCCTGTCTTGGTTCAGGTAAACCTCTGGATGCCAACCTGAAGGAGAAGAGGATGGTGAACACGGGCACCCAGTGTGGGAAGCAGACCCTCAGCAGCACCGGCTCCAACCACCAGAGGAGACCCAGACGCTCCCTCAGTGAGGTGGGTGTCACTGAAGGCAACATCTGCAGGTCTGGCTGACAGCTGGAACAACACCTTCTGTTCACCTACGCAGTAAATAAAAATAAATAAAATTAATGGGATATGGTGAAAAACTATATAGAACTGGAAACCTGTTCAAACACGAGTGAAAATATGAGGTTACAGATTTAAAAAAGAAATAATAGGCAACTAGGGCTAACTGAAATCTGCAGTCAAATTAATTTAGCTCAATTTTTAGATGATTGGAAGTACATACATATATTTGACATCAAAATCGCACCATTCAGATGTATATTAAAAAAAAATTTGATTGTGAGTCAAACTGTGTTAACATGGAAGTGATTAAGGCATGTCTGTTCGTCGACATGAAACACTATTTTTAGACCTGTTCTAAAGTTCTAAACAACATCACACTTCTATAGTAGTAAGTAGAGGGTCCCTAAAGGCAAACCCAAGTGTCCTGAGGTCTTCATGTCATCGAATAATGTGTCCACAGTTACTGATGTCAAGCCAGTACCTTTCTTGATGCAGGAGGCGTCTGTAGGAGGAAGTCTCATCTTGTCATCTGAACCAGGGTCACGGTGTCACTGGGGGTCTATACCAGCTACAATGGGTGAAGGTGGGGTACACCCTGTATGAGTCTCCAGTTCATCTCAGGGCTGAACATATATAGACAAACAATCACTCTCACATTCACACCTATGGACAATTTAATTAACTAATTAACCTATCAGTGCATGTGTTTGGATGGTGGGAGGAAACTGGAGAAAACCCACGCAGGCACGAGGAGAACATGTAAACTCCACACAGAAAGGTCAAAAGTCAAAGTATCTTTATTTGTCTCCCAAGGGATAAATTAGTTTTGGACAGAGGGCTCTGCTGCAGACAGAAAAATTCCACTCACCCTCCCACTCATTACTTTCATACCCACAATAAATACATTCATTAAAATACATTAATAAAAACATATGAAGAGTTCATTTGCAAAAACAGATAACTCCATTTTTCATTCTTTTCACAAAGTAGTATTTTTTACTCTACATTCCAGGTAATACTCATTGATTCGATATATTATTTATTCAATTTAGTGAACCTTACCAAATTAAATAAATATTATATCAAATCAATGAGTATTACCTAGAATGTAGAGTTAAAAAAAAAAGCCATTTTGTGACAAAAATGGAGTTATCTGTTTTTTTGCAAATGACCTCTTCATATACAATTAATAAAAGCCTAAAAACATAAAAAATATAATAAAATAAAAACAACCATGATAACAATAATAACTAGAAAAACACTCTGAGAGGGCAGACCTCCGCCACGGTAGACCCCCCACCCCCTCCCCGGATCACCACCAAAATGAAATTATTTTTTCCTGTTCACATTTCCAACATATCCTGAAAATTTCATCAAAATCCTCAGAACCTAAGTTTTCAAGTTATCTTGAACAAAGACAAACAGACAAACAGATAAACGCCAGCAAAAACATAACCTCCTTGGCAGAGGTAACAATTCCACAGCCACATAAAACATAACACATGTAGTCAAGGCTCCACCACGTCTCTAATGCTTCTGTCCCTTCTGTCCCATTTGTTTATTTATTTGTGTGATTGACAGTATGATGAATAAGTGCTTATATCTATTTATTTTGCAGAGTGGGACCCTATACCTATAAAATATATTCTGTATTTAAAACATGTGATACATTTGTTAAAATTCTGGTGTGAGAATCGAAAATAGGTCCTTCTTGCGGTGAGGCATGCGTGTTAACCATTGCACCACCTCAGTAGCATTTATATATTCATTTATTTATATATTTATATTCTAGGAGGAAGTCCGTAATAGTCGATTGCCGAGTGCAGTTACACGCTCTGTAAATTCACCATTTCATTGCATTCTTTTTTAAAATCCTAGTCCAGTATTTCTTTAGAAATTGAAATGAAGCTGTATGCAACAGCAAAGCTTAGCCTACTAACAGGTTGTGTTTTTTTTAAAAAAAGAATGCAACAAAATTATGAATTTCCAGAGCTGACAATTTGAGACTTTCTCCTAAAAAAGGCTTCTGCTTACAGAAAGGTACTGGCCTGAGATCAGTAACTGTGGGCACAGTATCTGACATAAACACCTCAGGACACTTGGGTTTGCCTTCAGGGACCCTCTAATTACTACCATGTAAGTGTGATGTTGTTTAGAACTTTAGAACAGGTCTAAAAATACTGTTTTGTGTCAGTGAAAAAACATGTCCTAACACAGTTTAGCTCAAAACGGCAACATTGACATTTGTCAATATACATGTGAATGGTGTGATTTTGATGTCAACTATATGTATGTACTTCCAATTATCTAAAAAATTTAGCTAAAATTAATTTTACTCTGGATAATCCCTAAGTAAATGTATGGATTTTCTTAAACTAAATACAAAAGCTACTGTAGTGTGTCGTCAGATGAGGGTGATGAGTAGATGATGAAGAAAATATCATTTATTATTTATATTATAAAGATGCGAACTTATAACATAAAATAGTGAGAATACAACAAGCTAATGGGACTTATAACTTAATATTATATTTTTCATATTATTTAAACAATTACCTTCCCTTGTTCCCTGCAAAATCCTTTTCAGACTTTATTATTTTTACCAGAACAATCTATTTGCTTCACATTTTCAGTTGTTCTCCATGAATAAAAGCAGCAGAGAATAGATTTATGACAAAATACAAACAGACATCTGGCTGAAGACGGAAAAGCAAACACACTGTTTTGAGATAAGAGTCAGAGATCAAATATGTACTATTCTTACAGGTAATATTAATCCATTTTGTGTCATGTACATGGACACAGTCGAAGCAGACAGTTTAAACTAAATAGGGACACACATATTTATTCACATACGTAAAATTACCAGTTTATCTGCATATATTTGAATAGAATCAGTTTTTTCCCAACTTTAAGTTAAAGAAACATGATTGGAAAACAGTTTCCTGACTAAAAGTATATAAAAATATATAAATTTCAATGGTGTCAATTTTCTATATTGGTAACAGATAGATAGATAGATAGATAGATAGATAGATAGATAGATAGATAGATAGATAGATAGATAGATAGATAGATAGATAGATAGATAGATAGATAGATAGATAGACAGACAGACAGACAGACAGACAGACAGACAGACAGACAGACAGACAGACAGACAGACAGACAGACAGACAGACAGACAGACAGACAGACAGACAGACAGACAGATAGATAGATAGATAGATAGATAGATAGATAGATAGATAGATAGATAGATAGATAGATAGATAGATAGATAAAAGCATCACTTTTAGGCAAGAAACACAAACACACATTCATAGTTCATTTACCTTAAGAAATAAACAGGCTACAGTTTAAGTTTGACTTCAGGTCTTTAGAGGAAACATTAATCGTAATTTTGCAATGGAGGCATTTTATTACATTTTTTAAGATGGAAAACACTAGGCACAGCAAATGTATTTGCTATATTTGTATATCACATTTCCTGTACAGGACAATTCAAGTAGCTTTATATAAAACATATAAGAAAATTAAAATGATTAAGATGCTTTAAAAGACAATTAAAATAGAGATATAAAAACATTTAAAAGCAAATGAGAATCTCAGTAAAAGCTCCAGTGAACAATAATGTTTTCAGGTTTTTCTCAGACCTCAGGTATTCAGGTAGTTTGTTCCACAGGTGAGGAGCAGAACAACTGAATAATGACGAACTTTGTTTGGTTCTGATTTTGGGAACACACTGTAAACCTGTTCCTGATGACCTATGACCTCAGGGCTCTGGATGCTTCATATAGAACCAGCAGGTCTAGGATGTATTTGGGTCCAAGGTCGTTTAGTTCTTTATAGACCAGGAGTAAGATTTATAATTCTAACCTTTGACCCACAGGAAGATAATGGAAGGATTTGAGGACCAGTGTGATGTGGTCCAGTTTCCTGGTACTGGTCAGGACTCTGGCAGCAGTGTTTTGGATCAGCTGTAGCTGCCTGATTGATTTTTTGTTTAAACCAGTGAAGACACCATTAAAATAATCTAACTTACTGAAAATCAATGAGTTTTTCTGTCTGGTTTGGACAGAAAATATCCTTCAGGTGGTAATAGAAAGACTGGGTAATAACTTTTAAATGGTTGTTAAATTAAGACTAAGATTAAACAAATGAATTCAGACTTAATTGAATAACTGGACAGTTGTATGGTGCGATTTTATTTCGCTATATATGAGATTAAACTATTTTGTAGTTTTCGATTAATGAGTAAAAAGTGAAATAAATGAATGTATGTATGTTTTTAGCCCCGCTGCTCCATCTTTAAGACACATAAAGTATTTAAGAACTTGAAGCATGTTTATGTTTATGTATGAATTTGAATGTATTAAATAAAAACTTTGTAATATTCTGATTAATAATTGCACAAAAAAAATGAACAAAGGTGTATGCAGACATAGCCTAGGTGTTGATTTCGTATATTTATAATGCATCCGTATGTTATGTTTTACTTTCTTAAGGTGGCATTTTGTCAGTCATTTCTTTATCTGCATCAACATGAATTATTTCACCAAAAATTATAAACCACTTGAATGTTACTGTACTGCTTAAATAACACCGCTAGCTTAGCAACATTAATGCTACTGAGTAAATGTATTCATCAAATCACTGACTGAATGTGGCAGAACCTTCTCCAGCTTAATGTGGACAAGACAGAAATGATTGTTTTTGGCCCTTAAAAAAAGAAAGGTCAAAGGTCAGTGCTCACTTTAAATCCATGTCATTGAACTCTACAAACCAAGTCAGAAATCTGGATGTAATTATTGACTCAGACCTGAAATTTAACAATCATTTAAAAGCTATTACCCATTCTACCTATTACCACCTAAAGAACAAACTAAACTATTCTTATACAAGACTTTAAAAATCATTTAACCTCTGTTTTGGCTTCAGTATTGGGAAGTTATAGATGTTTTGTCTTTTACAAAACTCAATTTGAGCAACTTTCAAATCAAATTCTCTTACCTAAGAAATAACATTTTCAGTGGCTCCCATAGAATGTTAAATTTTTATTTATTTATTTATTTATTTATTTATTTATTTATTTATTTATTTATTTATTTATTTATTTATTTATATATTTATTTATTTATCCACTTCCTGGGAAATGCTCCAGGTCTCAGGTGACCATCTTTATCTGCTTGTTGATATTTAAATGACGTGACATTCAGCATCTTTTAACTTGTGTTCACAGCAGACCACCCGTGACTCTAAAAGGAGAGCATCAAAGGAGGTGGTGGCTTCATCTAAAGACGGTCAGCCTGTTGGAATGGCCGGCAGCGGAGACTCTGACCCTGGAAATGTATGTGACGAAAGATGAAGAAGAAAAGCCTATGCTGTTCGGAGATGACGATAGCCAAAGAAACTATGAGCGCTTCACCACACGACAGGATGGTAATAGGAAGGGTGACTAATGACTTTCAGATCTTGGCTGCCTGTCTCAGTGGTAAATACGACGCAAGCACCTGCGTATGTCTCCATCCAAAGATCTTGGGATGCTGCATCTTTGTTGTGCCATTGCAAATGCATGTGTGAAGCAGAGCGTGGTCACACTCTCCACCATGCTTATACTCATGCTTCTGGTGGTCAGAGAATGTGTCACTGTGTAAAACCAGTTCAAAGAAAACTGCAGTTTTTTTGAGAGAGCATTTCATATGCACATGATAATCACAATCTGCACATCTAATGTTTGCTGTGTGAGGCCTTCCTAAACAGATTTGCTCAACTTTTTTTTTTTTTTTTGTTCTTTCTTTCCCCATGTGCAACTATTTTTTCCCCCCCTTTTTTTGTGAATGAAAACTGATAGTGTGGGGAACCAGTGATGATGATGATGATGCTGTTTTAACATGAGTAAATGCTGTAAATTATTTACGTTCATAAGAACCAGAAGTGCTGTTTAGAAATGAAGATTTGGAGCTTTGAAGCCTCAAGACTGTCTTTTCCAGCTTTTGCTAGAAAAAGGAAAAAAAAAAACAATTTTTACAAACCCGCATGTGCCTATGCGTCATCTAAATATGAACTGCTCTTGTGTTTGATTTGAAATAATTTTTTAATATTTCAGCCATTTTGGTGTTTTTCAATTCTTACATTTCTGTTTTGTTATATAATGTTAAACTATCATAATGTATTGTAATTATGTGTCCTTTGTGTGGCTTACACTAATCTGCATGCATTAATCAAACTAAATATATATATATATCTATAAAATCATCTAAAACAAACCGTTGGATGAAGAGCAAAAGGATGATGGGAAGAGTTCATTTAAATCCACCAGGTGGCAGTGTTTGCCCATCTGAGGTCTATAATGAAACCTCAGGCTTGTTTGCATCAACAGCCAATTTATGAAAGATTCATTTCAGCTTCAGTTTCGTGAACTGAATGATGAAGAAAGGTTCCCTTTCTCTGAAGCTTAATAAACTATTGCAAACCTTCTTGTATTCACTGCACATGCTTTGACACAAAGCAGAAAACAGCACCTTTTTTTTTTTTATCAGATTCATTACATGGTTCTTACAGGACAGTTAAGCTACAAACATGTCATTATATGATAATATGATGCATTTCTGTAGATTACACCAGTGTTTCCCCAAACTGTGCTCCTGGAGGAACACTGTCCTGAATATTTTAGATCAGGGGTCATCAATCCTGGTCCTCGAAGGCCACTACACAGTAAATTTTGCAGTGTTAAATCAACACTTAGAGAGTTTATTTAACTTCTTCTAGAGTGTATTTGTTCCCATTGTCTCCAAATTAACACTGTAAAATCTACAGTGTATCCTGAATATTTTAGATGTTTCCCTCTTCAAACACACCTAACAATCATTATCAGTCTTCTTATCGTTGGAATCAGATGTGTTAGAAGAGGATACGTCTAAAACAGGGATGCTCAATGGTCCTTGAGAGATACTATCCTGCAGGTTTTATATCAGGGGTGTCCTAATCCTGTCCAAGTCCAGTCCTACATGTTTTAGATATTTCCCTCTTCCACGTGATTCAGTTTAATCCTTTAACTCCTGAGACTTTAGCAGTTCCACAGTAAAAAGAATGAAAAAAAAAAGCAACAACATGAGCAAAAATGGCCAAAGTTGTCAATAAAATGAACAAAAACGAATAATAAACTGACAAAATAATTAGTAACATGAACAAAGTTTTTGTTCATTTTGTTGCTCATTGTTTATTTTTCCACATTTTACTGTTTATTGTATTGCTTTTTTCTTTAATATTGCTCCATTTGTGTCTTACTTTCTTCATGTTACTAATTATTTTGTCAGTTTATTATTAATTTTGGTTCATTTTATTGATGACTTCGTCCATTTTTGTTCATGTTGTTGCTTATTTTAATTCTTTTTACTGTGGAACTGCTGAAGTCTCAGGAGTTAAAGGCTTAAAGTGAATCACATGGAAGAGGGATACATCTGAAACATGCAGGATAGTAGCTCTGGAGGACAAGGATTGGTGACCCTCCCTCTTCCACCACACCTGACAGTCATTATCGTCTGTAGAACTTGATTGATGATCATTTGAATCAGGTGTGTTTGGAGAAGGATACGTCTAAAATAGGGCTGTCAAACTCATTTTAGTTTAGGGGCCACATTCAGCCTAATATGGTATAAAGTGGACCGCACCAGTAAAATAATATAAAAGATAGGATAAAAAAATTAAATAAAACCAAACTTGAACAAAACACAAACAAATATGAACAACCTATAAATTCTTAAGAAAAATAAGTGTAATGTTGATGACATTATGCTTTAGTTTATCATTTATACATGTGCGTCACAACTTTCAGATCACAGTAGATATATATATATATATATATATATATATATATATATATATATACAAAATATTTATGAACAGGTTGAATATTCATAAAATTCCACAAATATTTCAGTTTATTAAATTTTTTTTGTATAGGGCTCGTCTTTTTTGTACTTTATTTTACACTAAAACAAAAAGGAAAATTAGTTTAAGGTTTGTTTCTATTATTTCTAGGCTATTATGACAGTATTTTACTGTCTGATCCACTTTAGATTGAATTGACCTAAAATTATTTTAATTTCCTTGATTATTAATTATCTTCGGTGTAATTTTTGCATTTCACATATTGATACCAGGGGTCGTATTGGACCCTTATGCCACATTTGACCCCCCCGGCCTTATGTTTGACACCTGTGATCTAAAACATGCAGGATAGTGTTCCTCTGGGACCAGGATTGGGAAACACTGGATTACACTATTAACAGTTTATTAAAGTAGTCGTAAAGAGTTTAACCTTAAATATATAATAGTAAAACAATGACAGGGACTATTTTGCTGCTCTACGACTATATTAAGGTTACATAATCACAACACATCCATAAAAAAACTTCTGCTTATTGATTTGTTTTCTCCACAAATGCCTCATTCACATAGATCCAATGATTATTCATGGTGGGATTTTGATCATTTTTATAATCCTCATACTCATTACTGAGTTTTCATTGTCTCTAAATGACTTGTTCATATCTATGGAGGGATAATGTCACTGTTTATTGAATCAACATTATGTGTTTCTACAGAATCCTGTATTTAATAGCAGGCATCATCCAGTGTGGACCTCAGCTCCAAAGTGGAACAAAAAAGATAGAATGGAAGTATTATACTACTGATGGTTACAGGAGCTGACTTATTTGTCTCTAATAACCTGAATAATAAGTCAATATTTTTTCCCATGTAGTAATTACTTTTATTTGTATATCCTTAAAACTCCCCATTTGAGGCTTTGATTGATAGATGTGCCTAACTGTCAGAATACTACACAAAGTGATGTATTTGATAAAAAAAACAAAAACAACATTCAGTTGAAATAAATGTGCCAATAACAGACAGCATGTTTGAATCTCATCAAGTAAAATATGTAATTTTGTTAACAATTTTTTACTTTTACAATTAAAATGACATGAACACTGGTTTGTCTGAATAAATTAGGATTTTGGGGTCCTCCTGAAGGTGGCAAAGGTTATAGTATCCAGGTGATGTGACAGTGAGTTCCAAACATTTATTCTTTTGACAGGATGATGTCTGAGCAAAAGGTATTTTACACAATAGAAGTTTGCAGTTGCTACGTGACGCTGCTCTGGTGGATTTACTCCAGCTTTGTGGGTTATTTACAAAAGTTGCTTCACACATGTAACACTGACAGGAGTAGAGGTTCAGACAACATGTGATAGAAACTTAGGATTTGTCAACATGACTATGAGTAACTATAGAGAGAACACAGTCACCCACGTGGGCTTCAGTAAAACTGACATGACATGTAGAGTAAAGATGCACGACATATTGTTTGAGCATTGAGATCAAGATGTAAGTGTGTACAATAGTCACATCGCAATGTAGGAGGTACATTAACTCAATAGATAAGATAAGGTAAGGTAAGATAAGATAAGGTAAGGTAAGGTAAGGTAAGGTAAGGTAAGGTAAGGTAAGGTAAGGTAAGGTAAGGTAAGGTAAGGTAAGGTAAGGTAAGGTAAGGTAAGGTAAGATAAGATAAGATAAGATAAGATAAGATAAGATAAGATAAGATAAGATAAGATAAGTTAAGATAAGATAAGATAAGATAAGATAAGGTAAGGTAAGGTAAGGTAAGGTAAGATAAGATAAGATAAGATAAGATAAGGTAAGGTAAGGTAAGGTAAGGTAAGGTAAGGTAAGGTAAGATAAGATAAGTTAAGATAAGGTAAGGTAAGGTAAGGTAAGGTAAGGTAAGGTAAGGTAAGGTAAGATAAGATAAGATAAGATAAGATAAGATTAGATAAGATAAGATAAGATAAGATAAGTTAAGATAAGGTAAGGTAAGGTAAGGTAAGGTAAGGTAAGATAAGATAAGATAAGATAAGATAAGATAAGATAAGATAAGATAAGTTAAGATAAGATAAGATAAGATAAGATAAGGTAAGGTAAGGTAAGGTAAGATAAGATAAGATAAGATAAGATAAGATAAGGTAAGGTAAGGTAAGGTAAGGTAAGGTAAGGTAAGGTAAGGTAAGGTAAGGTAAGGTAAGATAAGATAAGTTAAGATAAGGTAAGGTAAGGTAAGGTAAGGTAAGGTAAGGTAAGGTAAGGTAAGATAAGATAAGATAAGATAAGATAAGATAAGATAAGATAAGATTAGATAAGATAAGATAAGATAAGATAAGTTAAGATAAGGTAAGGTAAGGTAAGGTAAGGTAAGGTAAGGTAAGATAAGATAAGATAAGATAAGATAAGATAAGATAAGATAAGATAAGATAAGATAAGATAAGTTAAGATAAGATAAGATAAGATAAGATAAGGTAAGGTAAGGTAAGGTAAGATAAGATAAGATAAGATAAGATAAGATAAGGTAAGGTAAGGTAAGGTAAGGTAAGGTAAGGTAAGGTAAGGTAAGGTAAGGTAAGGTAAGGTAAGGTAAGGTAAGGTAAGATAAGATAAGATAAGATAAGATAAGATAAGATAAGGTAAGGTAAGGTAAGGTAAGGTAAGGTAAGGTAAGGTAAGGTAAGGTAAGATAAGATAAGATAAGATAAGATAAGATAAGATAAGATAAGGTAAGGTAAGGTAAGGTAAGGTAAGGTAAGGTAAGGTAAAGTAAGGTAAGGTAAGACAAGGTAAGGTAAGATATCAGTAGGGTCATGGGGGTCACTGGGGGCCTAATCCAGCTACAATGGGTGAAGGTGGGGTACACCCTGTATGAGTCTCCAGTTCATCTCAGGTCTGAACATATATAGACAAACAATCAGTCTCACATTCACACCTATGGACAATTTAGATTAACTAATTAACCTATCAGTGCATGTGTTTGGATGGTGGGAGGAAACTGGAGAAAACCCACGCAGAAACGAGGAGAACATGTAAACTCCACACAGAAAGGTCTGGTGTGGGAATAGAACCAGAGACCTTCTTGCTGTTAGGCACGAGTGCTAACCACTGCACCACCTCAGTGGCATTCATATAATAAAAAAATAAAGATGTTTTCTTGTCTAATTTCAAGGGTACGTGACACACACTGCAGCCAGCGATCCACCAATCACAATCATCCTTAATCAATTTGGAGTCGCTGGTAACAACTTTGAAAATGAGCAACAAACAAAAGAAAATCATCGTTAACTGGAGACTTGGTGCCCAAAAGAAAAGTTTGACACCACAACCGCTATTATGTCCTCCTGAGTATTTTTTTTCATATCGCAATATATATATATATATATATATATATATATAAAATCACAATGTCAGTTTTTTACAATATTGTGCAACTAATGTAGATGTAGAGTAATGTTCTTTTTTTTTCTTTATTTTGTTTGTTTGTTTCTTTATTTTTTTGTATATAAACAAAAATGTTTTGCAGACAGGGAAGGAGAAAAAAAAGGAAGGAGGGAAGGGAAGAAAGAGAGAGAGAGAAAAAAAAAGTATATATATGTGTATGTGTGTGTGTATATGTATGTATGTATATGTGTGTTTATGTATATGTATATATGTGTAAGAAACATTGAAACATTGTGTTTATGTTCACTGGTAGGGATGCTGAATTAGGGGGTACACAGTAAATTTTGCAGTGTTAAATCAACACTTAGAGAGTTTATTTAACTTCTTCTAGAGTGTATTTGGTCCCATTTTCTCCAAATTAACACTGCAAAATCTACAGTGTAGGAGTAAATAAGCATTGTGCTTCATCCTATTCCTTTTGGACTTTTGTAAAATGCATAATGATAATAACAAATGCACTTTTTTTTCTCTTTTTTTTCTCTTTTCTTTATTTATATTTTTTCTTTTGCAGTATGATCATTATTATCTTGTTTTTATTTTGTTTTGTCTTTTAAATTGAGTTCAAATAAAGACTATCAATCAATAGAGGAAAAGTAGTATCCTGAAAAGTAAAAGTACAGAAAGAATCAAAATCTCAGTATAAAGAGATGGCCCACTTGGGACTGACCCCTAAAGGGATTCAATCCCCCTAGACCCCTACCTTACAACAGCCATAAACATGTTTACAGTCTAGAACAGGGGTGGGTAGCTCTTCCATCGCACCTGATTCAATTACTGATCAGCTCTTTCTGCAGAATCATGATACTGATGTAATGGCTTCTAGGTGTGATGGAAGAGGGAAATATCTAAAATGTGCAGGATAACGACCCTCAAGGAATGGAGTTGCCCATTCCTAGTCTACAACAAAAACAGCTTTGGTGTCTGTAGTTTATTTCCCTGTGTGTTGACAACTGTGTGTTTTGATAGAAATCTTCTTTAATCTTTAATATTCTATTCAAGCATAAGCTTCAGCCTACGGTAATGGCCACTGGTATTGACAGCAGCTGTCAGTGTCTTCTGTAATATTTGTGCTTTACTCGTGTTAACTGCTGCTGACTCTGACATTCAGATCATTTGTTTAGTGCAAAAACTTATTTTTGTTTTCTGTAATTGTATGGGGACTGCCAGTAGATTCTGTCATGAAGTTAAATGCAATAACCACAGTAGCTGCATTATCTGGTGTTTTCACTAATATGGATCCATCTGGTCAAATACATCCTCCTTCTCTGTTAAATAAAAATGGCTGAAACACTAGGATGGAGGAGCCTGAATGAAAGTGTAACAGGTTTAACAAGACAAAACGGTGTTGCCTGTAGCAGCTTAAGCAGGTTAGTTATCTACTTTACTTTCATTTTGGAGTCTTGAAAGTGTCAGATTTGCTTCCACTTGACAACTAAGTGAAATTCAACTAATTACATATACTCAAGGAAATTAAAATAATTCTTATCAGCCATGGCTCATGGACACCTCCACTTAGAGCACAGCTTTGTGTCACACACTTGGCTAAAGTTTTTGGAGCCACATACAGAACCACAGTGAAAACACTCAGTCTGTACAACTGCACAGTTAGCTGAAGAGTTAGCATGTGACCAAAGGCTCGCTGCTTCATTTCCCTGGACTGATGGAGAGTTGTTAACTGATGTGTCCTTGAGCAAGGCATTTAAGCCTTCCACTTTACTCCCTGGGCACTTAATATGGTGAGCTGCTCCTAGACCTTGACCTAATGATGGATGAAAGGTAGAAGACACATTATGGTGTGTGCTGCATGTTTGTGTGTGTGAATTCCTAGTGACAAAATAAATATTCTATTCTATTCTATTCTATTCTATTCTATTCTATTCTATTCTATTCTATTCTATTCTATTCTATTCTATTCTATTCTATTCTATTATATTCTATTCTATTCTATTCTATTCTATTCTATTCTATTCTGTTCTATTCTATTCTAATCTGTTCTATTCTATTCTATTCTATTCTATTCTATTCTATTCTATTCTAATCTAATCTAATCTAATCTAATCTAATCTAATCTGTTCTATTCTATTCTATTCTATTCTATTCTGTTCTATTCTATTCTATTCTAATCTGTTCTATTCTATTCTATTCTATTCTATTCTATTCTATTCTATTCTATTCTATTCTATTCTATTCTATTCTAATCTAATCTAATCTAATCTGTTCTGTTCTGTTCTATTCTATTCTATTCTATTCTATTCTATTCTAATCTGTTCTATTCTATTCTATTCTATTCTATTCTAATCTAATCTAATCTAATCTAATCTAATCTAATCTAATCTATTCTATTCTATTCTATTCTATTCTATTCTAATCTAATCTAATCTAATCTGTTCTATTCTATTCTATTCTATTCTATTCTATTCTATTCTATTCTATTCTATTCTAATCTAATCTGTTCTGTTCTGTTCTGTTCTGTTCTGTTCTGTTCTGTTCTGTTCTATTCTATTCTACTCTATTCTATTCTTCTCTCATCTATTCTATTCTGTTCTATTTTAATCAGTTCTGTTCTATTCTATTCTATTCTATTCTAATCTGTTCTATTCTATTCTAATCAGTTCTATTCTATTCTATTCTATTCTATTCTATTCTATTCTATTCTATTCTATTCTAATCTAATCTAATCTAATCTGTTCTGTTCTGTTCTGTTCTGTTCTATTCTATTCTACTCTATTCTATTCTTCTCTCATCTATTCTATTCTGTTCTATTTTAATCAGTTCTGTTCTATTCTATTCTATTCTATTCTAATCAGTTCTATTCTATTATATTCTATTCTAATCTGTTCTATTCTATTCTATTCTATTCTATTCCATTCTATTTTATTCTATTCTATTCTAATCTAATCTAATCTAATCTAATCTAATCTGTTCTGTTCTGTTCTGTTCTGTTCTATTCTATTCTATTCTATTCTATTCTTCTCTCATCTATTCTATTCTGTTCTATTTTAATCAGTTCTGTTCTATTCTATTCTATTCTGTGTCTCATCAAATCTCATAATAAATATGAACAGTGGCCAATGAATCCCATTAGAGTTTTGAAGACATTTACACATGATGTTAATTAATTTAAAGTCTTCGTTTGTAACAATATGTTAAACAATCACCTAGTTTCGTTTGAGCACAATGGACTCATCTCTCAACATACATGTCACCAACACCAGAACAGCTGCTATATTTGACCTCATACAGTAGAATCTACAGTGTAGAGCGAGGTGAAAAAAGTCTTTAAAGGGGTGAAAATTAGTACAATTTCTGAAAGTGCAGGGACAGGCTCAGTCATTTTGAACAGACAGTTAAGTGGATGTGACTTTCCCTGTTTTTGTGTGTGTGCTCTTTCTATTTATATATATTTTACAGTCTGATAGTTCAAAGTGACATACATCACAAGTGCAAATTATGACACAGGAAAAACAGTATTAAAATATAAGTTGTCCCTAGCTATTTTTTTTTTGGCTCTTTGAACATGTTCACATATCAAATACAGATACAACAATTTCAGTAAATAGTGTTTTATATTACTTACTTATAATTTAACATTTAACTTATAATTTAACTTAACTTATGAAGTGTATGAAGTAAAGCAATGAACTTCTGTAAATGTATGAGGATCTTCAACAGTATTTAAAACATTTAAAATTAAAAGCTACTGCTGGTAAAACCTGACCATGTAAACAAATTATTTAATAAATTCATTATGCCCCTTCTTAACCATAACCATTGCCTCATTAAACAAAGGTGTTACAGTAAATGGATATATAGACTTCCCTATTGCTTATTGATATCTGACTTGACAATAAGATAAACAACTCTTTTTTTGAAATAAACATTAAATGTGGTACAGTGTCCTGTGCTCTGAATTGATCCTTTGTTACTAGTTCACAGAGGGCGTTGGGTCCCTGTTGGCTTTTAATTCAACAGACAACCAGACCACTTAGAAACACACAAGATCAAAATGCCTCCTGAAAAAAACAAATATTAACTAATACTGACAAATATATTTGAACTTTGTGAATTTTTATTAAACAGCTGTTAACAGTAGGCTTTTAATCACATGGGTCAAAGTCCAGTCCTCGAAGGCCGGTGTCCTACATGCTTTAGATATTTTCCTTTTCCACCACACCTGGGTCAATTAATGATCAGCTCATTATCAGGTTCTGCAGAATGGCTTCCAGGTGTGATGGAAGAGGGAAATATCTAAAACCTGGAGGATACCAAGTGTCCAGGACTAGAGTTTGACACCTCTGGCTTATATTAACTGTAAGATTGGCCTTTGGTGCACAGATAATTGTAATAGACAAAAATGTAACTGACAAATGTCTAAGCCTTAAGTTCTTAAATTAATTTTACATTGTCTATTTTAAAGGAGGAAACAGGGGTTGTGTATAGAAGCAAATCTGTTTTTTTTTGCACTGAAATTAAACTATTCAACTATGTTAATACATTAAGAATCAATAAATTCAGCTGCACAAAACTCAGATGTTTATAACAAAGTAATCTGCTTGAAAAGTGGTTGAAAGTTAACCCATGTATGATTATTTAACAGGAAACCAGCAGTTGACCATCTTCCTGTATCGGTGTCACATGACCGACTGAATGGAACTTGATTGGCTGACTGTCGGATCGACTCAGGATAGAATCGATTGCTTATCCTTGATGTCCCAGATGTGTGATCTGAATTTTTTGCTGCTGAATTTTTTTGCATCCCAATTTGTGTATTTGAATTTTTTGCAGTTGATTTTTTAAATTCTAAATTTACGAACATTGTTGAATTCAGAAAAAAAAAAATCAGATGTTTAATTTATTTTTTTTCACATACTCCAGTTTCCTCCACCATCCAAAGACATGCATTGATAGGTTAATTGGTTAATCTATAGGTGTGAATGCAAGTGTAGAGTGTACCCCACCTTCCCCCATTGTAGCTGGATAAGGCCGACCCTAGTGAGGATAAAGTGTGTTCAAATTATGTTTCATTTCACTGTAAAAAAAAACAACAATTCAGTGTTAAAAATTCATTGGCTTTTTAAATTCAAAATCTAATGAATTGAATTGAATTTTTTGCATCTGAATTTTTTTTTACACCTGATTTTTTTTTATATTCTTACATTTATAAACATAGTTGAAGAGGCAAAAAATCTGATATTGTATTTCAGTGCAAAAAATTCCAATGTTTAAAAATTAATTGTTTTTTAAAATCCCATATCTAATGAAACAGATTTGCTGCCCGTAGCATTTATGCTCGTGCTGTACTGAGCATGCGCAGTACACCGGCGGGCTCTAGGACCACGCGGTCATTAGTAGGTGTCTTCTCCCTTTCTCTCAGAGCCGTTGGAGCCCGTCTGTTCACACTGAGATAAACAGCTGATCGAGAGGTTAACGTTTGACTACGGACCAGAGACGTGATTTAATCTAAACTGAAACGTCTTATTCGTGTTTTTATTCATCGTATGTGGGTATAATGGTGTGACAATGGCTAAGCGACCGGGGACTGATGATGGGATGATGACTTCACCGACCATTCTCCGGGATTTTGCAGCTGAATTCAACACCGGGGACGTGGACATGGAGTGCGGCGGTAGTGGCGGAGGTTCCGAAGAGGTGTCACTGGAGGAGATTCTGAACCTGTACAGTCAGCCGATCAACGAGGAGCAGGCGTGGGCCGTGTGTTACCAGTGCTGCAGGACGTTAGCACAGAAACACCGGAGGAAAAGCTCCAAACTCTCGGCAGATTTACCGAGGAGGATTGAAGGACCCGGGGATGTGACGATCGGCAGAGATGGGACTGTCAAACTGCACTTTAAAGACAGCTCAGGTAAACGAGCCGGGCCGAGCCGAGCCGAGTCGGGCCAGGTGTTGTTGGGATTGGCTCGATCAGTTGTCTGCTTTTTAAGTGGGTGCGCAGTCTAACTGTGACGACTGTGTTGTCTATGTGAGCAGCAACAATGAAGCGTTTCTCTGCACATCACTCACAGGCCAAACCAATGGAGCATCTCTACAAAGAGGCCATATTGTTGTGGCTGCTTGCTTCCAGCCATGTGGTGAATTTGTTTACAGACGCTCGATGCAGTTGTTATAGATCATCCTCATTGCTGAGAATCCAATAAAGCTATATTATCAATTATTCACAGACAGACAGACAGGGATTTTCATCACAGCACAGTCTATATTTGCATCACAGACAGGTCCATCCAGTATCAGTGGTGTGTTCAGTTATGGCTGCTGGGGTTGGGTTTATACATTAGAGGTCCGTTAGTCTGGGTAAACAAACAGCCATGCCATAGATTCAAACTGCAAAGCATCCTGGGTCCAGTCCAGAGTAAAACCATAAAACACTCCAGCCACATCAAAGGAGGTTATGTTGGAGAAGGAGAGGAAAAGAGAGGGGGGGTGCTGGCCAAAAGCCACATGCTCATGAGTCATGGAACAGTTAACTGCCTCATTATGTGTTTGGACATTTAGGTGAAGGTGGGAAATAAAAAATAAGAAGGGCTCAGAGGTGCTTGATGCTACTGTTTTGATGTATACCCTGAAAAAATGCAGGGTTCAAGCCTGTTGGGTGCTGTGACATGTGACCTAAAATTGTAATAATGATCTGGTGCATGGGTGTAAAAATGTGTCCACACCAATATTTGGAGGCTTCTAAAATGTCCATACCAAATTTTGAATGGGAAATTAAATGATATATTAGGAAACAAAAGGTTACTGTATTTTTTGGACTATAAGGTGACACTTATATATGGATTAATTGTAGTTGTGCTTAGTGACTGGGAATTTTGACTTTTTATTTGATAATTTTGCCTTTTTTTTCTTGTGATTTTAGCTTTTTATCTCATAATTTTCACTTTTTATCTAATGATGTTGACTTCACTTAATGCTCTTTATAATCGCATATGAAGAATCTAAAAAATAAACCATTCATTCATCAACCTTTATCACGTGTCAAAAATAAAGACAAAACTAGACGTAAATGTCGGTCTTGTGATGATAACTATAATTAAATAGCCTATATAATGCAGTTATAGATGACCGATAAAAAACAGACAAAATGTGGCTTAAGAAATGACGAAAAACATTCCTAAAATGTCTCTTAATTTGTGTTGACAAAAAAAAAAGAGACATTATTTTAATTCTTTTAGCCATGTTATGTATTTATTTATTTTATTGTTGCTGTGTCTCGCCAGGAAGTCGTTAAAAATGTTTCCACCAATGTCAACATCATGATTACTCCCATGATCTGGTGCATTTGGTTTGGAGGTCTGTTCTGAAATCAACATCTGTGCTTTGGTACAGGACAATATAAAGACATGATCTTACATCAGGTTAATATAAAAAGTCACTTCTCAGTAAATGTCAGTAGTTCAATATTATATGTGATTTATTTTTGCAATGACTTATAGATCATCAGATAATTTATCAGAGGATCCAAGTGTTATAAATGAGACCAGAATAAATACACATGGCATCTATTCTTGAAATCAACAATTTAACCATCATAAGACTTTGTTCATACAAACAAACTCTGAATATTCGTTCAAACTTGAAACTTTAAATTTTTAAAATCAGATTTAGGATGGCTGCTGTTTTACTGTTTTGATTTCAGTGTAAATGTCTGCTGTAGTGGCTTCAATTGTTTTTAACAATTTAAAAATGTGTTTTATTTACAATTTATTTGACAAAATGGTTAAACTTATTTACCTCTGTAAAATATAGGCCTAGATGATATTTTAAAAAAAAGGTTATTTTATTTTTTGAGGGTGAGGTTGACATTTACATGGAATTCATCGTATGGGAAAACATGGATCTAATATTTATAGATAAGTCAATGGAAGTCAGGGTCTTTGTGGAGTCGAAATGTGTTTTAACTTTAATACTTGATACTTTGTCATTTATTTCATTTTGATGTTAAGGTCTTTGTCTCTTGGTGAGTGCCAACAAGAATCTATTCTATCTGGACAGTTTTTTTTATGCCAGCTGGACGTAGATTTAATGCAAACTTTGAACGTTTCTGCTTTTCTGGTTGTGGAAAAAGCCAGTGACTAGTTAGATATATATATTATTTTATCCTTTGTTGGGTGTAAATATCAGCCCATAATCTAGTCTACTGGTTTTGTTCACATTTGACTCTGAGATTGTGTGGTTTTGTGAGTTTTTATACTGTATGATGACTTGATTTGGTGTAAAAGTAAATATGTTGACTTATAACCAGTTCCCTACAGAGCTTTTGAGTAAAGCTAAACACAGATACTCAGATGCCGTGTAATAAGTAAAACATATTTGACTGCTGGCTACACTAAAGAAACGGTTTAAAGCAGCAAATGATTGTCATTTTTGCTGATGATTACACCATCGATTATGTTTTTAATGATTACAATTTGGATAACACACTCAGTGCAGTTAATTGATAATCAGAGTAGTTGCAGATGAATTTAACAGTCAAAATTTCACCTGTTAAATTGTACAACTGCAAAGAAATGGGATGTTCTTTCACATGGATGATATTTTCTCAGATGCCCACTTTAATATAATAAGTATTTATTGGACGGACTTTTCACTACTGGTCCATGGACCTGGGTTTTGATTTTAAATGGGTCTAGTTTGGTTTTAAATGTCGGCCAAAGTCCATAAACAGGTTTTCCATTTAAATAGGCTTTAAGTAAGACAGAACGTCTCAAAGTCTTGTGCTGCATTCCATTAATATGTCAGTGATAAAGTTCGGTGTGTGAGTAGGAGGAGGAGTGGTACAGCCTTAGGCATTGAGGTTATGTTGAGTTTCACTAAGGAACTTAATACTTTAGTTCTTGCCTGTTTGCTGGTATTCTTGCATTTCTTTTCCTCTTCATTTCCTTGCGTCATTTTAGCTCATTTCAGTGAGGGTATCCAGCTGAATGTTTTAATTTGGGAAGTCTATATAAATGGATTGACGCCTCATCGAAGCACAGACAAACCTGATGAGTAGATTCTCAGACTATTGAAGTTTTTAGATGATTTGGAGGATTACAGAATTGAGTGTTTTGCTGTTCCCCTGGTGTGTGGATGAAGTATTTTTGGGGCAGCTTGGCCCTGTCCTGATTGTTATTAGGCCTGGCGATGAGAGAGACATGAGACCTATTAAAGCTTTTGGGAGCTCAAAGGCTTCTTTCAGAGATTCTTCTCAGGACAAAATCAGTGCTTATGTAACCTACAGTACGTATGGGCTGGACACGAGTCAATGACAAGACAGCACATGCCGAGTTGGCCCAGACCCAGACCACAAATAACCTCCGTGGCCGATGTCTGTCCTTGTGTTTGACTTGTAATATACAGACACACAGGTTTGCATTGGTCACCTGTCAGGCTGCTGTTGGAAACACTGGGTGTTTTTATTGTGATGTTGCATAAACAGAATCCGACTGATTATGTGTTCAAGTGGAGTTATTTTAAACTCGGTTGCTGCTCCTGCTGCAGTGAGATCAATTCACATGGAGCTTATAGGAAAAACACATTGGCTCCCACTGTGTTGCATAGAGAAGTCTGACACTGCATTAGGATGAACCCTGTGTTTACTCCAACTTCTAACATGATTCTAACCTAATGGACAGATAAGATAAGACTTTATTAATCTTACACAGGAGAAATTTACTGTCACAGGAGCTCACACCTACGAAAATGTGCAAAAAAGGAAGTAAAGCAGTGCAAATAATCATAGAAGTAAATAAAAAAAATTAAACTAGAAATAAAAAATATATACTAGAAATAAAAAAAAAATATAGGAATACTGTGTCTTATGTAAAAAAAAAAAAAAACAACTTTAGAGAAAAATAAATAAACAGATACTATATACAAATGTACAAATCCTAGTGCAAGATGGAGTGATCTATACGAGGTAGGGTTAGGTAGGTACAGTCTACATGTTTTAAGTTTCTTAATTTAGTACATACACAACTACAAATATTTACTTTGCCTTGCAGATACAGATGGCATTAAAAATTAACTGCCACCGATTTGTTCCATTTCTTATTGTATTTTGTACAATTTAAGTTTTGTCTGAATCATATACTACAATCACAATAATTAATCCAGCTCATAATTATCGTGCCACACGTTGAACCATCATTTGTTTTTATTTCTAACTCTTCTTTAGAATCAGGCTGAAATTCATAAATGTAGAACTACAGATAATTATGTGAAATTAGAATGAAAATGGTAAAACATCATGATTCAAAATGCAAACAATAAATCCTAAGAACCAAAATACTATACTTCAATAAAGGCAATAATGTTAAAATTAGATTGCAATAATCATAACCACTGATCTCAAAGAAAAATCATCACAATATTATATAAAAATTAGATTAATAAAATGTCATTATTTGTCTTTATAAAAGAGAAGTATAGATACAAAGTGGTGCCTTAATTGCGAGATTATAAAAAGGCAACAGCAAAAACATGAAACCATGCATTAATTTCATAACGATTCCATACTGTACAAAACTTTCATACATAAGAGATTCATTAAATCATTTATTGACGTACAGGCAACATACTTTTTTTTTTACTATGTGTTGTTGTTGTATTTTAACTTGTGTATTTAAGTGATAAATTGAGTGACGTGTGGATTTGATTATTAGATTGGAAGTTGCAGTAGAAGAGCTAAATCTCTGCAATGATTGTCCAGTTAAAAAAAGAAAACAACTTTTTCAATGCACGTATGTGTTATGTGATTGTGACTGTGGATGAAAGCCAAGTCGCACCACAGAGGTTGATATATGTCTGAACAGGATAGTCCAGGTGACACGGTGCACCGCTCCAAATATTTACTGGCCCTCGTACAGATAAGGGACTACTACCACTAACTTCTCCTTGGTTGAGAAAAAACAGAGGAGTGAGTGTTTCCCACATGAGCGTTCGTGGATGACTGTTTATTTTCCCGTCTGTCTACTGCTGTAATTTGTTGTGACCTGCAAAAAATTGGGCTACATTATGAAGTATATATTTTCAGTTCCTGTAATAGCTCTGAATACCAAAAGAGTTACTTTGGTATTATGAACATTTAACAACATTCAGAATGTGATACAGGTCACGTAAACAGTATGCTCTGTTTCCATATTATTCCCAGTAGAGTATTTTGTATAATATACAGATGGTATTTGGGTTCAACTTTTGGCACTGACTAATAGGTCTGGACCCGAGGTGATGTTCTGTGCCTTTTGGCAAGTCTCCTGTGGGACCTTATGTTGTAAAAAACAAATAGAGACTCATATTTTTTTCATTCCACTTGAATTATGCGTCATTTACATATAAACTTTGTTAGTTTAAAAGATAATATTACAAATCAAAGTCACAGTTTATGGTAAAAATGTTACAATGGTGTGTGTACTCCTTTATATTGTATTTTATTTGTTAAACTGTTTCTAATCATTGAAGATGTCACTGTGGTTTGACCAGACTTGTGGTGATTTTCACATCTATTAATATTGTTTTACATCATTCTAGAAAAAGGGGGCAAATTATGCAGAGTAAAGGCCATTTTGGTGTTTGACGCATCATGCGACACAACATTTAGTTCAATTATAGCCTAGCGGCGCTACGCCCACCTAGCAGCAGCACATCTAACGTGCTACAGTCGTAGTCTAGTTATGCTCAGTGTAACTTTTGGCAAGATTTCCCTGAAACTGGCTGACGGATTATGGTGAAGTATAGAGTCAGAGGGTGGGCCTAACAAGTGACCCTGCCATTGGTTCGGACACAAATAACCAGAAGCAACCATAAAAGAACAATGGGTGGCGATTTCCTTTTGTCAAAGATGAGTGAAGACTGTGAGAAAATGTCAGCAATCTATAAATTCTTTTTAAAGAAGCGTGAACTTTCCGGCGTCTAACTACATCATCCTAAAGATTACTCTGATTGGTTGTAGTAATGTCCTATTGCATACAGAGGGACTTTTAGCCCCGCCTCCCCTGACTATGAAGCATGACGAGACCCATACATGTAATGAATAGGGATAGTGTGGCAACGTTAGTCCAGCAAAACTAGATGTGACTATTGTTTTTACTAAAAAGAGTGTTTTTTTTTTAATTGACATTCATTCATTCATTGACTCATTCATTCAATTTCTGAACTGCTTAGTCCTTGAGGGTCACAGGGGTGCTGGAGTCTATCCCAGTAACCTTTAGGGGAAGGTGGGCTCACAATGTATGTGTCCAGTTCTTAACAGGGCTGACATCTACAGACGAGCAGCCATTCACTCTCACATTCACACACATGAGTGATTTATGTGGAACAGTTTATTAGTCTGTTAGAGTGTATGTCCTTGGGTGGTGGAAGTTGGAGTACATTTGCTGTGTTCCAATATTCATACTCTCTGTACTGATTGTACCTGTACACGGGCCTTCACATTATGATTCCGGTGATGGAAAAGTGTACTTTAAGCACCTGGATGTGTACTCATAACTGTCAAATTTCTGAGTGTGAAAACATGTACACTTTTCAGACTCAATGGGCGATATCTTAGCTACGTAATGGAACAGATGGAGCTTAGTGGAAATCAACTCAGATCGCAAATATTAAAGATGGCAACAAATGTCAGCAGCCTCTGCAACCAAATTAACAAACTAATCCACAGACCAGAACAGTTTAACTTGAATGTTTTTTGTGTTTTTGAATGTCCTTTGGTGGGCTGTAGTTGTGACCGTCATTTCCATTAAGTGCACCATACGGTATTGGAACAGTACTTACCTGCTGAAATATGTACACTTGGTACGTACAGAAAGTGTACTGGGTGTAATGACACTATGGATATTGGAACTGGAGGGAGAACCCAGACAGACATGGGCAGAACATGCACACGCCACACCAGTGCCAGGAGTAGGATTAGAACCAGGACCAATTATCCAAATATATTTAGAGTTGATGGTATCGTTTAAACAGGGATGAAACATATTTGTCACTTTATATATATGTATATATATATATATATATATTTTTTTTTTTACAAAGTATAGTTCATTGAGTTATAGCATAAGCAGTTAGCATCTCAGAAGTTAGCTTTAGTGGTAGCTGTTGGCTAATATTAACTGACAGAAATGAGTCTCTCAGATTATAGGTGGTTAAAAAATGTAGGATATAGCAAAGTTTTTAAGGTTCAGCAGTTTGGCTTATTTGCTTTTTAATGAAATGTAAAAGATATCCAGAATACATTTTCCCTTTCAAAATTTTAAGGGGCAAGTTTGGAGATGATGAGCTTCTGGTTGCTCCAAAGTATCATTCCTATATTTGGCTTTAAGTCCACTATTGGTCAACCTCGAACATAAACTAGAAGATGGACAATGAAGATATGATTAAGAGGATATCCAGTTGTAGATAGTATGATTGTTCATATCCATTAACAGCCAATATAGCACTTGTCAGACATTAACTGGCCAAATGTTGAGCTGAACATTCAAGTCAAAGCAATAAATACCTAAATAAATCTGAAACTTAGCTTCAGACTGACTACAGATCCAGGTCAGTTTAATTTGTTTAAGCTATTACTGCAAATGCTGGGATATGTAGTGCATGCAATCATAGTCGGTGCATCATTTATTCTAAAAGCAGCAGAGTCATCTAGTTTAATTGGGAAAGACTGTGTAATTTTTCTGTATTGGTGGAATTCAGGTGGCTTCGCTTAACACTCATAAAGATTTCCATCTGACCACGAAGCCTCATTTAAGCAATAACCTCATTTTAGTCTTTGGACTGGCTCTAAAGTCTGTAGATATGTTCCACTATGTGCACTTTAATCTGTCATTATTCACTATCTGTTGATGACTCACAGTTGGATATGGAACATGATTGCAGATTTAATAATTAGATTTCAGTGTGCATTCTTGAATATGAATCTTGTAAAATATCAGAACAAGAGAGGGAGAATATGGATTTTTTTATATTAAATATTTTATCTACTGAGGGTAAATGAAAGCGTACAGTTTTTTCCCCCTGCTGTATTTGTGATTTATGGAAAGGTTGGGAGCAAGGTTAGTTGTTTTCCTTATTTTGACCGATCAATAAGAAAGGGGGTTACTATAGCAACACTGGTGGACGGTATTTCAATGTCTTTCTCTGTAGTATGAATGAACAGTCCTTTTATCACCCCCTCCCCCCTCCCAGTCCCTTGTGGCAGGTTTTGATACTGGTTTGCCTCAGGCGGTATGTGTGTTGGTAAAACATATTCATTTATTCACTCTCTAGTTTTGCTGCAGTGCATGCTGGGTAATGGTGCCCCTCCGCTGCTTGTTTACCTTCCACTCACACTCTCAAGACATCATGTTTAAGTTTTCATGTCCTGTAACACACTGTGATTTCTCATAAAGACACCGTGCCCAATCTGTACTGCACAAGCGCATCAATAATTGAAAGGGTGCGTTTGTTTAGTTAATTGTATGTGACAAACGCTTGTTAGGAACCATCGGCAGGGTTTGACTGTTAACACCTCCTCTGTTCTGTCATTACAGATAAATACAGATCAGCCCCCACGTCATTAGAGGTGAGTTTTTACATCACACTACACTGAGTCATTCCTTTTAGACCAGTGCTGTTGGAGAAGTGAAGGATTTCCTGTATTTTTATGACCCTGGGGAAAAGACCCAGAGCTGCCTCTTCAACCTGTTTCTTTTGAAGTATTCCAGTTGTCTGATTTATTTTCTTTCCACAGCAGCTGCTTATTATGTGCTTCACGTAGCATGTCGACACCAGCAGAACTATTTCAGATACTGTTGTCACAGCTTTCCCACTGCTGATTCGATTAGTGAGCACACAAGTCACACCACAAGTCCTGTAGGAGTCTGGGGCGGCTACTGTGTTGTAAAACTGTAGACATCAGCTGGAGGAAAAAAAACATTTTTGGCTATGTTTAATTGACGGGATACACAGAGCAAGTGTAAAAATATTCAGCTTATTTTTTCTGTTTATTCCAAAAGTCATGATTAGCCGTTTTTCATGGTTAATGAAAATGAACATTCACTGTTATTCCAGTTTACATGCAGCGTTGCATATGCTAGTTAATGTAATGTGTGATGGTGGTAAAAAAAAGAAGAAGCTCAGACTATTTACAAATTAATCAGATGTAGTCTGAACCATTGATTGTTAAAATGTATATAACATGAATTGACAAATATTTAATCTCTTTAAGTTTTCATGACCCTATAATGAAAACATGCTCAATATAGAAGTCTTTAAATTGTCTTGATATGTAAAGTATAGAATATCTGGGGAAAAAGGATAGATGAATATTTTTATTTATTTATTCAGTGAGTGACAAATAACAATACATTTAATAATAAGAGGAAAATAAATGTGTCATTAGTTATTGGTGAATATTTTTTTCTAATGATAGTGACAGTCCACAGTTACTGTTTTCTGGCACTTTTTTATTTGTTTTAACCGTTCAATGTATTTCAACTAAAAATAAATGTGCACAGAATCTGGAACTTCCCTTGAACTGAAATGTGAAAACCTGTGGCCATGTTATATTGTACAGGTTGGAAATGGAGGGTGAAGACAATAACAGAAACACAGAAGAATAGAAACCATTTTACAATAAGGACATCTGCAAATTATCATAAGTAAACAGAATAAATGCTCCAAAATGTACCTAAGGGTTGATGAAACTCGCATAAAAATAGCCTGCTGTTTGCTTAAAGGCCTTGTGTCCACTGCTGCACAAATGACAAAAAAACATCTGTCAAGTACGAGACATCATCAAACTTTAACAAGGGCTTCATGAGAGGCATGAGAGGCTGTCAAATGTTACTGAGAGTGCAGTGTTCCCAGACAGACGGACGGACGGACAGCATTTCTATGTCCCCCGTCGGGGTGACGTTTACAGTTAGTCCAAGAACAATAGTGGTCACCTTAATGTGTGAGCATACTCAATCAATCAATCAACTTTATTTATTTAGCACATTTAAAAATTTTTTACAGGTGTAGCTAAAGTGCTGTACACAAAACATGATTAAAATAAGTTAAAAACACAATAGCAACAACAACAAGAGAGGTTTTAGGAGTTAAAAGCCAAAGTGAAATAATGTGTTTTTAACAGCAATTTAAAAATTGGGATAGAGGAGTCCTGCCTTACACCCAGTGGAGCAATGGTTGCAAACGCTCTGTCACCTCTAAGCTTCTGCCTCATTCTAGGGACCACCAGAAGCAACTGGGATCGGGTTGGGTGGTGAAGTAGCTCTGATAAATATGATGGCACAAGGCTATTTAAACATTTAAAAACAAACAACGATCCTTCGTAAATGGCACACTGGCTGTGTCCTACAATTGGGTCTTAAAGAGCCAGATTCCAAAGTTCAGTTCCATAGACACATCACCCCACCCTCCAAGGATATTTTACTGTTTTCAGTAGTAAGCAATGGCACCATACAGTACGTATAAAAAGGTAAATTTTTTAGCCACCGGGTCACTTTGACCCGAAGGACCGCACAAGGGTTAATGACACACATGTTAAAATTACACCAGTCAAAACCTGTGGGGGAAACATGGGGTGGTTTTTAATGTGTGTCTTTCCTTCCTTGAAACAAGTTCTTAAAAATACCAGGTTTTCAATATTTGCGCATGTCCAAAATTTGTTTATCATCATCCATAACGTTTTCCTTCTGGTCTTTTTTTGGAGGATCCCTGTAAAAAGTATTTAAAAAAAAAAACATGTGAACAGGGTTAGTGTGTCTCAACCTGTGGTACAATCCACAAATGGGACATGTATTCTAAATATGCAATTAAAATAAATAAAAATAAAATAAAATATATATTAAAGACGTGCAAACAAATCCTCATGTCCCACATCAGTTGGAAAATCCTGTATTTGGAAAAAGGCCTGGAATATCCAAATGGAATGTTATTTACATGACAACATGGTTATATTCAGAATAATGGTTCAATATTAGTGTGTGTGTTCTCAGTGATTTAGCCTTAGAATGATATAGTGGTGTGTGTGCGTGTGTGTGTGTGTGTGTGAGGCTGTGGCTTTTCCTTTGAGTCTCTCAGTCTGACAGGAGTTAAAATGAGGGCACATGCCTTCATAGACATGGAGTCCCAAAACAAACTAAAAGCACATGATTGTACAGTATCTCTTCAGAGAGATGTGTGCAGGGTGTGATGGTTTACCTACCCAAATATAACAGTGTGTAAACATAACATGCTTTTTTTTTTTTTTGGCATGTTTGTCCCATATATTCAGGCCTTAGTGTCGGTACTCTGTGTGTAAATAACATTTGTCTGTATTGTTCAGGTTCGCGTGCGTTCTCTACTGCGTGCAAAGCTTTTGTTCATAAGTGCATTAAGTTTTTATTTCAGACTTATCTGCTGATGGTTTTGGCAGTGTTCAGTTGAACATCACTAAAACTGTATAAAAAAAAAAAAAGCACGTGTGGGTGTGTGTTTAGTCAAGCGTAGGTTCAGTGTAACGTCGGGAGAAGCTTCTATGAAAGCTTCATTATGTGGACAGACTTAATTACACAGAGAACATTCTGTCGACTCTTCAGCAGTCAGATTGGTCTTCGTGTTTGTCTAGTTCATGTGATCACAGGCATGCACCTTATCTGTGTCCGCCATGGTTTAGCTGCAAATGGCATTCCTCCGCCTCAGCTCACAGCATTGACGGTCAAAAGGCCTGATGAAGCGCACCACTGACACTAGGCTGCAGCTGACACTTATTTACACCGTCTGTTATAAAATGTCCAAAACTAGAAGTCGCTGAGGAACGATGAAAACAGTTTATAGTTGATAATCTGATTAAATAAGTAAGATTAAATATCGTCATAGTTTGCCATATCAATATTCTGTTGCACTGCTGTTATATTTAGATACTGTATGATTATATAAATATGATACAAACTTAAAAGGATGAAAAAATACAAACCTTTCCTTTTATTCCTTTGTGTCCAATGTCTTTTCAAGTGGGTGTTTAATAAGTTAATGAGTTTTCTTTTCCATTTTACCATGGGTGTGTTGTGGTTGCTGTTTTCCAGTGACATGTTGTGTAATATTTACTTAAGGGCATCCACATATCTGTCTGATACAATCACCAAAGGACACGCCTTGTTCCAAAATGTTTTGGTTTGTTTCTTTGTTCCTTCTCTGTCTTTTCGTGTGAGTTCTCTATTCAAGTCAGTAACGTGATTTTCAATTTTTTTTTTAATGCAATTTGTCCACTTAAAGCATCAGTTTCTCCATTGTGGTACTTGTTGTGTGTTTTTTTATTTTTTTTATTTTCAAAGATTTGTTAACCCACAGACCAGTGGTCCCTCAGCCTTTTATAGCACATCACCCCATTTTAACAAAACACTTTTCTGATGACACCAGACACTAAAAATTCAGACTTTTTTTTTCTAAATTTTATTTGTTTTTGACAGTGTTGGGAAAGTTCACCTTGATTAGGAACTAGTTCAAAGTTCAGTTCAAGTTAATAATAATAATATGAATTATTTCGGTTCATCGTTCATTCTTCCAAATTATGAACTAGAAGTTCATGGATCCCAAAATGAACTTTTTCATTCTTTTTTTGTGTTATTATTGGAATAATAATAATTGTTGCCAAAATTTGTTCAGAATAATACAAAAATGACATTTATGATAATTCTGTGTTTTGATCCCATTTTATGCCTTATAGGACTCAATAATATACCATAACCATGCAAGAAAATGTTTTTAAACTACTTAAAAATACTACTTAAAAATATTTAGAGAGCAAAATGTTTAATGTTCCCATATTTATAGTGCAAAACATTTGAACAGTTTTCACAATCTACAATTAACTTAAGACTAAATTGCAATCCTGCAAAATTAAACATTATCTGTAGTTTCCGGATTACAAGTAACTCCAGAGTGTAAATCGAATTAGGGCTAGCTCAGGTAAATAAAGATGAGAATAAAGACGAGAGGCATGATGGGATTCCACCACTTACGTGACACACTGGATCTTAAAACCTTTTCACGCAAAATATTTATTTATTTTTTATTTTTTTTGTTGAAAACTTGGTTGTTTGCAACGTGATAAGAACGAAATGTGAACTACATAAGAGCGCAGTTCAATAAATGCCAGAATAACCACGTTCACAACTTCCTGTTCATTTGGCAAAAGTGAACGAGTCGTTCACGTTCGTCAAAAATGATGATATTGTTCGTGAACGATCGTTCAATGAACTCGTTCAGGTACAACACTGGTTTTTGATCATATGATAGTTTGCTATACTATGTTGCAACCTCCCCCTTAACCTTAGACCTTTAGTCTATATAATGTATATTACTATGGAAAGATTACTGCACAAAGTGAGTTATATTTTCCTTGGTCAGTCAGTCCAGCTTGTATTTACAAGACTGCAAATTAATACTGAACAAACAATCACTCAAACTGTGAATTATGAAAGAGCTGCAGCATCTGAAACTGATCACACTGAACATTTGACAGATAAACACAACCACACTGCTTCAGTTTCAGACTCACTTTTTCATATGGTCATGCTTTATCGCCTCAACTCGCCATATATTGTTTATTAGAAAATGTTTTATCAATTACTACAAATTTCAGGCAACCTGATTTAAATTCGAGGATACCCCACATGGGGGTCCCAATCCCACGGTTGAAAAACACTGGTTTATTTTTGTGGCAACCTCCAATGGAGTTTTTCTCTACACCTAAACCAGGTGTGTCCAAAACTGGTCCTTAAAGAGTCCTGCATGTTTTAGATGTATCCCATTTCCAACACACCTGATCAAATGAAAAGTCTATCATTAAGTTTGGCCAAAACCTGATAACTGACAGGTGTGCTGGGACAGGGAAACGTCTAAAATACACAGGATAGTGATTTGTGAACAGAATTGGACATCCCTGATCTAAACTATATTAAGTGATTTATCACCATTTATTATAATCTTGTACTGTACTCTTCTGTACTTAAGTATTTTCCTATTTTTAATTTACTAATGGTGTAGATATTCAGAGTAAATTATGCCAGTGCAGGAAAACTGGAGGAAACTTGACTTCTTCAGTTAAAAGTATGATTAATTGAACATAAAATAATGAATCCATCCACCATCATTCATGAAATTCCATTGGTTTCACTGGTGACTTGATGTTGTAGTCGATGACAGTGTTTCCATGTTTATGACGGAGCTTCTGAATGTCCGAATGGGTCGAAAAAATGACAAACTGCATTTGATCTAAATTATATAATGTTTTAATAGGATTAGCGGTCCAAAAGTTGTTAAATGCTTTAGAGCCGTAGATTCTTTTGGTCACTGGTGGCTGTTTAAATCTTTGAGGGTCAACACGATTAGATGTTCTTCAAGCTGTTTTTTTGTTCTTACTGTAAGTTTGGCTGAATTTTTCTCATCTAATTTAATTTTCGTCATTCAGAGGAGTTACTTTTGCACACAGCGACGCCCATTTTCATCTAGGAACCAACCTCACTAAACCCACTTGCACACACGTCTGGATTCTAATTACATGCTTGTGTAAAATTGACCCACATTCTCCACTCTTCTTTGACAGCAGGACCAGTGATGGGGCCACATAAAATCTGATTATCAGTTCGCTTTTCTCATGCAGTACATGATCGTCCTCATCACAACACACTTGTAAATATTCCTTACAGGAATTCACACAGAATTCTATCATTTGTTTGAGACGTGCAGCTTCTTTTGTCTCCTACAGATGAGCTTAACCCACTTTGTCCTCAGATTAAGGTGAGATTACAGTAGTATCCTATTACAAGTCCAGTTTTCCTAGTCTGCCTCTACGGGTCAGGATAGTTAACCACCATCATGCATGAAAGTAAAGTTTTGAAATGGATCCCAATAGGTTGTTTCAGCTGTTCTGATCATTTTTTTTTTTCTTCTACTTTTGATTTTATTTTATTTTTTAGTTTTGTCAATACTGATCCAATACTGGTACTTTTTTTTTTACTATGAATTTTAAAATGTAAGTAATTATTTATAGGTTATTACACTATTATTATATCCCCACTCACCCTTCAGGTCCTGCAACCACCAAATATCCTTCATGTTAACACCATTATTTGAACTTTGTAAACTGAATGTCTTTCATGTTTTCCATATCAATGAATAGCCTGGAAATGAAGAACAGATTAGATTTTGGACGACTTTCCATTTTTAGACTGCACACAAGGGGGTAGTCAAAAGTTTAAAATCACTAAGCACTCTTTTGTTCATATCCCTGGACCCAGTTGTCCGATTGACTTGAAATGAAGTGCAAATGAAAGGTTATTACCTGGGGATACACTACGTCATGACACGACAGCTCTCTGCTTAAGGATTGTGGGCATTCAGGGATAAAACACTAACCATTGGTTCCAACAGCATAAGCCTTATTTTACTTTAATATGAACTAACACCTTTGACTCTTAATAACTTTAGTATAATTTTTGCTCCTTCCAAATTCACACCGTGGGCCAAATTAGAAAGTTTGGCGGGCAGCTTTTAGCCCATGGACCATAGGTTTTCCACCCCTGCTATAGCACATCTACATACAGGTCTGTCCAGAGCAGGGGTCTCAAACATGCGCCCTGGGGGCCAAATGCGGCTGTCTAGGACCAGGGTTGCAGACCCCAGAGCTAGGGCAAATCAGGTAAAATGTGTGTGTGTGTGTGTGTGTTAGGGGTGGGGGGGTGGTTGTTGTGCCTGGCACCACGTGGAAATGCAGAATGGTTGAGTCAAGCTGGTACCACATGGTGGAAATGTCTACTTCTGTTGTGCAGTGCATTTTTCTTTTCCCCTTCCTACATTCAGAAACTTTGATTTGAAGGTAGAGCTGGGCGAAAAATCGATTTAGATTTAAAATCGAGTTTTATGGCAAAATCGATTCATATTTTAGGAAAATCATGCAATCCGATTCCCCTCCACACGCCCTTTTTTCCTCGCAAAAAGAAAACCATGAACCAGGCTGCTTTCCGTAGTGTTTCACCCCAGGCCCCGCCTACGATCCCCTTCTTCTGCAGCACGGGGAGCAATATGGCCCCCTCCAGTGAGGGAGACACGCTGACTCCTAAAAAGGTTCTAAAGGTTCAGTTGTGTGGAATCGGTTTGGGTTTTTAGGGTCTGACGAAGCCCAGCTACTGCCTGGTTGTCAGCTGTGTCTTCAGACTGTTGTTGTTGACGGTAGCGGTACGACCAATCTGTTCACATCTGAAGCAAAAGCATCCAATGGGGGGTGGGGGGGCAGAACTCTTGGAAAAGGGCTAGCGCTGCCAGCACTTCTTCAAAATGTTCAACAAACACTGGCACTCGCTTTTCTCGCGGTACACCTTATGATAAACATGGAGCATGAGACGCAATAACATCATATATCCAAAATATTGGTAACATGTTCAGGTTTATTGAAGTAGCTTGATTGATAATAAGGTTTTGTTTTATTTTGTCCTTACAAAGTAAAAATGTTACTATTTTCTTTTTATCTTACTTTTGCACTACTACTTTTTTTGCAATGTTTTTCATATAATGTGAGTATTAATGTAGATTGTTTTAGTTAAAATATTTTAAGCTTTCTTTTTTCCAACAAAATGTATCTTTTACACTATTTTTTTTGCACTGTTTTTCCTGTAACAGTGGTGGATATGTCTCGACTTACTACAGTTCATGTAGGCAAAGTCTCAGGTTGCAGTTGCATCTTTTGCACAACTGATTTATTATTTACAGTTATTTGTAGAAATATTTTTGTTTTACATGTGATTTAATTTAAAAAAAAAAGAAGACGAAAGAAGCCACGTTTCTAGTGTTTTCATTTTCATTTAGCCCACGTGGGAAAAAATCGTATCGTGAATCGAGTTTTTTGGGAAAAAATCTGAGATTTTTTTAAAAGACAAAATCACCCAGCCCTATTTGAAGGGGTATGATGTTTAAGAGGACATTCTTGCCCACCCCAGAACTGGGCCAAGATCAGCTTGGTCTTGTGACTAAATCTAATCCAATCTTCTAAAAAATGCCAGGTGATACCGATCCTCAGATAGGATCAGGACATGTCCAGTTTAAGCTAATAATTAAAACTTTGAAAAATCCACCTGTTATTTCTTGTTCTGTAAATGTAAGAGACAGAGTTGAACAGTGCATAATTCTAAGTGTTTCCAGTACAGTAGAGGCCTGTACGCTGCAGCTGGCTCTACATAGTTCTATATGTGTCTGAATGTGAGGCCTGTGTGTTCAACCTCCAAAGACTGGTCCTCACTGTAGTTTGTCCTGACGTCAGACTGCATGTTTACAGATGAAGAGACAGTTTTTTGTGAAGTCTTAAGAAAAGATTTTAGGTACGTTAGATAGTAGTCTGTTTGTTGATGGTCTTAATGGCCCCCCAGGGTGGTAATTTGATCGGAGTATTAAATATGACCAGTGTAGTGACTTCAATCTATTACATCCTGCTTTTATTCTAATACATTAGTTCATTATCATTATTATTTTTTATAAACATTGACAGTTTTGCTTAAAAGCATGTGTCCCATGGATTTATTTACAGCTTGTAAAGGGATATTTGGAGGACGTAAAAAGCCACAAAAAAAAAAAAAATCAATGTTTGACTGACATGAACCATTTCAGTCAGGTCATACTATTTATATCCTGAACAGACAAATATTGTTGTCCTTCTTCCTGAGATCCAGTAATGCTCTGTGATAAGACAGGAAGTCACAATGGGTCAGTCTACATCCAGAAACAAAATATGTTTTATGCACACACATATACAGTAGTCACTTATTACAGTTATATTCAACAAATGCAGTTTACTTGATTATTTGTAAATATGATGTGACATTAGTAATATGACATTCTTTTGAATATGACATGCACCAGCCTTTTATACCATGCTGTTGGATATGTTACTGTCATAAAAAAATATTGTATGAATTTTTATTAAAAAAATTTAACGCTAGACCTGGCTGCAGTACTCTGCAGTCTGATGCTTCAACAGTTTTGAAACAAACTGTGACTTTCTTTACCTGTAAAATGATCTTTTAAACGGATTGAAATATCATATATGTAACACAACTTGAAGGGACGGGATCTTTGGATTAAAAATGATTTCAGGTGAATGTACAGATATCAAAATGTCCAGCTAGCTTTTGCACTAATGTTCCATTTCGACATGACATACGTCTATATTGATGCACTAATGTTGCTGAATGGAACCAACTTTGACTCATGATTTTTATCATGTTTGATATTCCTTGGACTCACTTGGAACCTCAGTGAAGGTAATGCTTGAAGCAGTGTCTGATAGTACCTGCTAGTCCCTGCTGCAATACTGTTCAAACACCAAAAATGGATGTATTGAGTTGAGGTAAGCCCAGGTGGGCCTGAAAAGTGTTAGAGCTGTGGAAGAGTAGTATTTATGTAGCTGTTTTAATGGCTTAACTAAACCAAATATTTTTAGTCCTGAGTGGAAAAACTTAAAATGTTATGCCATTAAAAACCAGTCAGTAACACTGGGCACCACTGGTTTCTAAGACTTAAATGGTAGCTAGGTAGCTGTTCTTCACCTTAAATTAAAATAATTCATCATTATGATGACGGTTACTATATATGATGCATTAAAGCTGTCATTTCATGGTTATTTCATTAATATTACTGTGTTTTCCATTGTTAGTGAATACATTGTGTGTTGGTTCTATTTAAAAAAAAACAACATCCAGATTGCTTTATTTCCAGCTGTTTTTGCACGGTAGAAAAATGACTTCAGGTCGAACAACAGAGTTTACCGGTACTTCCTCATACATGTCCATGACGTGGTGATGAGGCGTCTCTGATTGGCCTTCATCCAAATGGCATCCAGCTAGGTTTTGTGCCATTGCTTGTTGTGCATGAGGCTTTATTTCCACAGAAAGCACATGAACCAGTTTGATCCACCATTTTTTTCCAGTTTATGCAGCAGCTACTGTGGCTCCGTCTTCTCTTGTAAATGCTAATGCTAATGCTACTTCGCTGCCAGGGACGGGCTTAACCCCACGTGGGTGACGCTAAACTCCATCTGATGTCAGATGGACCAGCTTTTTCTGGATCCCTCATTCCTCTCGTTGTTTTCTGTGAATGCAGTATGCAGCCAGTGGAGGTGACGAACCACTGTCAAAGGGAGCATGTGTTGGTAAGTCTGGGTGACCCATCAGATTCCAAAAGGAGCGTGGAAAAATGGTTTTCAGCTGAATGACACCTTTAAATAAAATGGTAAATACTTTCTTTGTTCATGTTTTACAGCCCTCAGAGATTAACAGTGCTTAATCTGTCCAAATCATGACGTTATCAAATCTTTGTTACAGTTGTTTAGGTGTTTCTTTTCTTGACTAGGTTATGTGCAGAGGTGCAAATTTGACAGTTTTGAAAAGGAGATGACATGCAGCAGTATCCTCTCGCTCAGTTCCAGTATGAGCTGTGATATTGATGTGTCCTTTCTGCTATTGTAGAAGACCTCTAGATTTAGTTCTGCTTATGTAACTGTCTGTGTTATAATGGCGTTGCTCTGTAGTCACTGTTGAAGAGGACTTGTATGAACTCTGATGGCCTCGGTGTTTCCCTGGGCAAATTGACTGTGACTGCTGATTGTAACACTTGTAATATGAGGGTCCACAAGAGGTTTGATCAGTGATGGGGTGCTTGTCGTCAGTTCAGTGCTACTTTTCTCTTAGTTCTCTGTTCTTGAGTATTACTAATTGGTATAAGTTCAAAGGCACCTTAGAAAGGTCACTTTTGGTAATTAGATTTTCTTTGCAGAAACAAAAGAAAGAAGTAGTGGTTAATTGATTTACATTTTCATATAGAATTAAAATTTAATTTTAAGTTGTTTATCTTTCAGAGTCAAAATCGATAAACCAAATTTAAGTAACGGAATGATTTTCATTTCCTCTTTGGAATAACAAAAAATAAAGTTACTACCTGACTGAAATGGAAAAATCAATTAAAGATGTCAAATGTAAGCTGAAAACCACTTTTCCACGCTCCTTTTGGAATCTGATGGGTCACCCCGACTTAACACATGCTGCCTTTGAAAGTGGTTCGTCACCTCCACTGGAGGGACCCAGAAAAACCCGGTCGACGTGATGTCAGATGGACTTTAGTGTCACCCACGTGGAGTTAAGCATGTCTCCCATTGCAGCGAATCTGAAGTAGCATTAGCATCTACAAGAGAAGATGGCGCCACAGTAGCTGCTGCATAAACTTGAAAAAAAAATGGTGGATCAAACTGGTTCATGTGCTCTCTGTGGAAATAAAGACCTAGCTAGATGCTACTCTGGTAAGGTAAACACACCCAGAGTGAGAGGGGAGGGGGGAGTGTTTCTTCATGCATTCTGAGCCAATCACCGCGTTATGGACAAGTATGAGGAAGTATGGGTAAACTCTGGTGTTCGACCTCAAGTAATTTTTCCACCATGAAAAAACAGTTGGAAACAAAACAACCCAGACGTTTTTTTAAAAATGGAACCAACACAATGTATTCATTAACAATAGAGAACATAGCAATATTAATGATTTTTTTTTTTTTCAAATGTTCTGAGACTAGACGGTGTCATTTTCAAGGACAGAGCCCTAATGCCTTGGTCACTAAGATACTTAAGAACAATAGGTTTGTATGAATCTTCTAGTTTGTACAAAATCTGGAGTTTGTTGACATTCATGGAGGAAGCATTTGTTTCTTGTGACTGTATTATGACGTTTGTACAGCTGGTGTTCACAACAGCAACTTCAATTAACATGTTTTTGTACATAGTGCCATATGATAACAAGTTGTCTTGGGACACTTTACATGTAATAGACCTTCAAGCCAATTTATAGAAACCCAACAGAAAGGAGCAAACACTTGTGACTGGTGACAGTGGTGAGGTAAAATGTCCTTCTGACAGACGGACACCTCCTGGAGGATGGTCATCTGCAGTGACCAGTTCAGATTAAAGGGTAAACTTGAGGCCTCCATGAGAAAGTGATGTGATTTTGTTTTTATAAAGACTGTACAGTTTACACATGCTTCATTAGGGTGCTTTGGGACATTCCTGCTTCATACCTATGGTCACTTATTGAATTTATTTTTGTTGTAAGGTGGCCCTAGGGCACACCTATGTGCATCTAAGGTCACTCTTAAGTCATTGGTAGGAAGATCATACACTGATTCTGAATATTTAATCACTATATGAACAATAGCTATGTACTCTCTTAAAAATCCTATGTCATGATCATTGTATTCAAATAGCAATGCCCCAAGACTGAAACTTCTACGGTTACAACTGCAAAATGAAGAAGAGGACGATCAAGTAGTTGTAGCTGTTTTGTTGCGACAGCAGCAGAAGGACGTTCTTAAAATGCTTAGCATAACAAAAGCTAATGCTTCCTCCACAAATGTCTACACTCTCCAGATTTCATACTAAGCAGAAGAGTAACATGAACCCATTGTTTGTAAGAATCTTTGTGACCCAGGCATTGGTGCGCTTTCCTCGAAAATGACAAAAAATAAAAATGTGTTTTTAGTCCATTTTTCCCATTTTCTATTTATTTAAGAGAAAATGAAAGTCAGTCAGTTTTTATAATTTGATTTACTTGTTTTGACATTGAAAAAGGACAACACCTTGAAATAACATTTAAGTTATTTTATGTTGACACAAAAAATAATGAATCACTAGTTTTGCTTTTGTTTATGAAAAGAAAACACCAACCTAGAAATTTCAACTTCTTTGTTATCTAGAAGGATAAAAAATAAATGGCAGCCTAAAAGACAATCTGAAGAGAAGATGGTGTGAAGGAAGCGTCTTAAACTATACCACAAGTTAGTCAAGTACAGTAAAGACAACCCAACAGAGTTGAAGATGTACTTGGTGCAAATGGAGACAAGATAAATAAGGTTTGGGATGTTGATTTGTGGACTGGTTTTTTAAAATGAATGTTTTCATAATAGTTTTTTTTTCCCTCAACCAAAATGATTGGTGGGGTATTATAACTGTTGTCTATTTGTCCATTCAACGGTCTAATTACATTATTTAAAGAAAGCATTGACATGTCTAAACTGCATTTATACTATGGTTGCATCTTGGCATGGACCAGAAGCTTCTTGAAATTAGATGACCGTGACTTACTTTTTCAAGGTCAAATTCCTTTACAGTATATCTGAGTATGTATGTAATGTAATAAGTTTTACACAAAGACATTATACGGCAGTAACTTTAAAACAACATTTCACTACCATATATTTGGCAGAGGGGGATGAGGAGTGTGCAGCATGTTATGTTTTAATACTGTGGACTTATTTCCTGCTTTTTTGTTTTAATAAAAACACTGCAATAACTATGGATTCTTATTAAAACCCTCCTGACACAAGTTAAAGTTGGAAAAAATACACTGTTTTTGTATGAACAGACCTGCATGTCATTGCACAGTCACACCAGATAAACTTGATTTGTCCTTTCTCATGTATTTCAGTATGAGTGTTAATGGTGCACAACAACACAAGTAACTCATTCTTTTCCCGTCTGCGTAATGTTTGAATCACTGATGCTTCAGCCAGCATGATTGTTTCTCTGTCTTTTACGGTGTGACAAGTTTTCACATCTTTTACATTGTTCTCATTGAATTTTCAGTTTAATTATGCGTTTTGATGGCAGACAACAGAACATACACTATGCCATGATTCCCACGTTCAGACTTTTACTGCAGTTTTTTCTGATTTGTGGTCGCCCTAACAATGACTCACTCGGTCACCATAGCAACCAAAGAAAGACTTCACCAGAAGAGCATTTTTCCTCACGACTAACCCACTTCACTTAACTTTTTTGCTTCTCGTGAGCCGTTTTCCTTGGACGATGACCAAACACATGTTGGTAAAACAATTATGTGTCCTACTCCATTTTATTTCAGCGTCAAAGGGCCAGTGTTTGTAAGTTGATTCATTTTAGATTGAACAGAAGTAGGAAACAACATATATTTTATTTCATTGATTAGACACACAGATTTGCGTGTTACTGGTTGGCAACCAAGACTGCCTGAGAAAAACACAACAAGCGCAAAATTTTGGAGACTGGCCTATGTGGAAGAGGATTTTGCGTGTGCTACCATTTCTTGTAATAGAGACAGTTTGATGTAAAAACTGCTCTGGGATACAACAGCACTCATTAATATTGGGGATTAAAGTACTCTGTGCCGGATTTCCGGACTGTAGCAATTTAAAAAAATAAATAAATAAAGTGTTGTGGTCCAGTTCTAGCCATTTTGGCCAAACATAGATAAACCAGCAGTAAACTAGACAGAAACATATGAGCCAGATAATAACGTACGCAAATCGGGGGTGAATCAACAAAAAATGTGAATCGGCCTAAAAAACTCAAATATCGGCCCAATATATCGGTCAGCCGATGTATTGGTCGACCCTTAGTTACAACATGTTCACCTAGAAGATGAGTTTGTCCAAAATTGTCCACTTATTACAAATGGACTGAGCTGATGTTAACTTCTCATCCATTTCCATAGCACAGTTTTCTTCTATGGTCAATACATTAGCCCATGGAAGCTGAACGTCCTGCACTTCAGTGGCATAGAACAGTTTTTTATTTATTTTTATTGCCTTGAAACTTGATGGACAATGGATAAATTGCATGATTTTTGTCCCACTCCCAGTTGCTCAGTGTCTCCAGTAGTGAATGGAGTTTTGGTTGGGCCTTGGCTGGTCTGGATGCTTAGCTTCCGCATGATCATTGGAGGTTCAGTTGAAAAACTGAATCTTGTTTTGATTGACAGGTGTTTTGAGATATAAATTGTCATTTGACAGCTCTGCTCAGTCCCATTGTCAATTTGGCAAGCGAAGTCAAACCGCACCCCATTTCTATTGGTATTTTTGTGTTGTGAAATGACTTGTTCATTTCTTACACTGTAAATAAAACACACTCGTATTATTTCCTTGTTTCAGTTTAACATAATTTTAACATTTCCTTGTTTAAGTCCCTGGAAACGATTCCTACTTGGTACAATAGGGTTACAGAGTGGGAAGAATTTACATATTTAAAAAAGCTGACAATGACGAAGAACCTCTTTGACAGACCAGCAGCTGTCATTGATATAAATGTGTTTTAAAATAACATGAGCAGCTAATGTGCTAACAGCTCCATCATGTATTGAACCATTATGTGAAGAGAGAGATGTTGAAGTACAATACATAACCATACCTGCAACAAATACATTTTAAGTTTTCATGAACAAAATGTTGTACGGCACATATGCAAACTGTCTAACCCTCTTACTGATTCTTTACTCCATCTTTTTGGCCTTATTGTGTGTGATCTGTGATACTTCCTTGGTAAATATGTTAGGACATAATCTCAGCTCCTTCTCAGATGTCATGACGTACTACAGTACAATAAAACACAAATGCCTAACAAGGTTTTCCCTTTCATTGTAAGGTGTAGGTGCAACACCCTAACCCTTCTGGCCATGACCTGAGCTATATACATGAAAATAATATTAATAACACTAATATGGAGTTTATCAAATGACTTTTCCTTTCCTTTTATTTCAATGTCTTGTTTAATTAAATCATTTCAAAAAGATGTGGCTCTAATATAGGAAAAGAATATGGATTTATGTTTTATTATAGGTACTTTACTGATCCTATGGTTACGACAGCAGTAGAGCTGCACATTAACTGGCTGTCACATCACCGGTGCCATGTTGACAACGACGGCAAACGAGCACAAACAAAAGAACAATTCTAAAAGCCTGTAAGCCCTTGGGGTAACTCAGGGAAACCCCTCCCTCTAGGGAAAAAATTATAAAATAAATGCTTGTATTGCTGAAGAATAACTGAAAATAGAAACTTACTAGCCTAGCCATCCCATGTGCAATGACTGCAAATATCAATACACACACACACACACACACACACACACCAGCCATCGTATTTGACAGTTGAAGACTTAATCATGCTGAGGCTTTTGTGGCATCAGCATGAGATAATAAATGATTAATTGGAAGCATAAAAATGGGTCGTGTAACGATGGGAGCTGAACTGTGGTGGTCACATGACTAAGGCAAGGCTTTCTTTTTGTTTGTGCAGTGGTTAGACTTTACCAGAAGTGGTCTATAGGAGGACAAGTGGGTCTCAACAATCTGTAGGAACATAAGACCATTACCACCTGCCTAAAACTGTGTTGGTCCCTGTTTTGGTATAAAAAAAAAAAAATCCTGCAAACCCTCTGACCTTTGTGTCCTGTAGGCTGCTATGGACTGGTTTTTATTTGTTCAGGACGTCCCACAGGTACTTGGTTTTGGTAGGTAGGACCAGGAACAACAAAAAAGGACCTCTAGTCTTTTAATGCTTTGACACAGTCATCTTACCATCATAAAGTCACTCAGATTATTGTGCTTTACAATGGTGTTACTTTCAGTATTTTAAATGTATTTTCTACTTATCATATCCCACCCAATGTAATGTTCTAATCAGCATTATGTCCTCCTGTTGGCAGTGTCCAGGCTGTTATACCTGATCAATCATGTACAAACAGTCATATGTTGAATATATTCAGTGTATCATCAAGCAGTTCATGAGTAAAAAAAAATAAAAAAAATAATCGTACTCGTCATTGATTGTCAAGGTAACGCCTTTGCTTTTTATGGTAAACTGATATTCCTTAGTATAAGAAAGTCATTGTGTGAGTCCTTAATAGTCTAGTTAATGACGTCATGTCAAATTATTATGTCTTTATGGACTGTGGGGAGGTATGGAGTCTGAGCAGTGGATTTGTTTGATTACACATGCTATTTTAATGTATTTATTCTTGTTAATATACAGCATGATATTGAATTTATGCTCTAGCAGTATTTTTTCTTTGACATGCTGATGACTCATCTTGCTACAGTTTCCATTATAATGTAGGCAGTGTTACCTTGGATCAGCTGAGAGTGCAGTAATATTAGAAACTCTGTGTGTGTGTGTGTGTGTGTGTGTGTGGGCGGGGGGTCTGCCACAGTAGACTATTCCATATGGAATGGAGGTTTCAATTAGTGGTTTTGTTCTGAATCTTTCGACCTGTGCTTAAAGCCCAGCAACAGTGGATTTTCAAGCTGTCTTCCCCAACTATTTAAGCACACACTCGTCTACCCTCCTTCCTCCTGCATCACTCCTCTGCGTCACAAGTCTGTAAATAAGATTGTGATGCGCAATTGGAAAAACAAAAGTTGTTTTTTTTTCTCTGCGTGTTCTGTTCTGAGAGCTTTGACACTGACTATCAACAGGTTCAGGTGTTTCTTCCTCATTCTGACAAACACTTATAATGACCTGGTTGAATTCATGAATCCAAAGTAGAGGAGATTAATTTATGAAGATCAGAACAAACCAACACAACATCCTCTTGTCCAGAGGTCTCAAACTCATGACTTTCAGGGGCCACATTCAGCCCAATTTGATCTCAAGTGGGCCGAACTAGTAAAAAATTAGCAAAAAAACGGAGAAAAAAGTGACAATTCCAAATTTATGTCTTTGTTTTAGTGCAAACAAACCCAATTACCTAATGAAAATACTTACTATCCAACAAGAAAGGTGTGAATAACCTGGAAAAACTAATGGCTCAAGAAAAATATGTGCAATTCTAACAATATTATGCCTCAGTTAATATTTACACACGTACATTATGGATCAGATCTACTACGAAGACACTAAATTGTTAAAATTGTGCTTCATTATCTTTAGAAATTTCAGGTTTTTCACTTTTTATTTTTAAAGGATAGTTCGTAAGTATAAATATTTGCCTAATTTAATGTTATTTTTTTTGCACTATAACAAAGGCCGACATTTAAAGTTGTCATTATTTACGGGTATAATGTAAATTATTTTCACATCAAAATGAGAATAAAATATGGTCTCTTTTTTTTTTTTTAGGTTATTCTGCTATAATTTGACTGTAGATCATAATGGTCTGTATGTGGAACCTGAACATACATAGACGTATAAACATAGATCAGTTCCACATCCTTTAATTTTTGCACTTTGCAGATTCATCCCATGGGCCGCATTGGAACCTTTGTTGGGCCGCGTTTGGCCCCCGGGCTGCATGTTTGAGACCTCCATAACCAGTGTACCATGTTACTGATGACCATGTTTCCATTTAATACAATGACCTTTGCTTCCTCATGGTCTATGAAGACCCTCTGCACTGTCTGTCACTCATCCAGTATCCCCACCCACAACAGTGCAGCCGTTCTGCAGATGGATTAAAAGGGTTACGTAATAACACACTAAGGAATAGGATATTTGCTTTAGCGCCGGAACAGGATTATCAGCAGACCACTGAGATAGATGGTTGATAAATAATAACGGTTTAAAACTTGAAATAAATCAAGGCCCAATTTATATGTTTGGAATCAGTTTGGAAACATTTAAATAATACTGATTTGGTTATTTTTATGTACATTTATAGACTTAAATACTGTGTTATAGAAAGACTTTGAACCAAAAATAAAAACTGAAAACAGTGTGGTGTTTGTGATACTAATTACTGTAGGTATTGCATAGATCTGACAGAGAATGAATAGAATTAAGAAGTCAAAAACAAAACAAAAAAAACTAGCAAATTAACAATTGCATTTTTTTTTTTTTTTTAAATTTGTACATTTGTAATAACACTGATATGAGGCCAGTTACATCTGTGGTTCAGAAACCACTGTTATAATCACTTTTCACCCCCCCCCAGCGATAATGCAAACCTGTCAAGACATGCGAGGACTGCGGCAATTTCTGAGGAAAGATGGAGCAATAATGATTCATAATAACATGAAAGCACTTCTCAAAACCCAAGAATAGCATGTGATTGACCGTCTGGTATCTGTTGTACATAATCATAAGCAGTATCTATTGTATTTTATCATCTGAGGACTTAGGACACTACATGTCTTTATCTGTCTTTTCCTGTAAAGACTGTTGTAATGTCCTCTGTACAATTATGTCACTGCCTTTATTATTAGTTGAAGAAAACTGGATTATATAGTATAATGTATTTTTTTTTAATGTCCTAACAGAACCAAGCTCCTATTTTTAGGGTCTTATAACCCCTAATTAGCCTGACCGCCTATTCATACCATCAAGCAGTTGTGTGTTGGTTATTCCCAGAGCCCATTGTTTAATAATGATCATGGACGTTTACAGTGTGTGGGTCGTGAAACAGTGGAATAACTTACCTGCTACTTACAGGCTCGGTGTGAAGGATATAAGGGGATTTATGAGGATATAATCAAACAAATAGAATATAATATGTTTTCACAAATGCATTTCACACAACATAATAATCAGATTTTTGTTTCCTTTAGTGCAGGGGTCTCAAACTTATTTTCTTTCAGGGGCCACATTCAACCCAATTGTATCTCCAGTGAAATAATAGCTTAATAATCTATAAATAATGATAATTAATTTTTTAAAATGTATTTTATTGTAAAAAAAAAAACCATTAAACTGTGACATATCCTGTAAAAATGTCACTTTAAGAAAAATAAGTGTAATTTTAAGGTATATTAAGCCTCAATTTAGCATTTCTCCGTGTGTATTATGGATCAGTTCTACAATGACACTAAACACTTGTAATAGAAACAGAAAATGTTCAAAATTCTGCTTAAATTTCTTTACGCATTTCAGGTTGTTGATACAATATGTGTTCAGGTTATTCACATTTTATTGTTACAAGATAGTTTGTAAATGTAAATAGTTTTACTAATTTGACATTATTTTATTCTGTATTATAACAAAGACACAAACTTGAAGTTGTCATTATTTAGACATAGTATATATTTTGTTTCACATTAAACTGAGAAGAAAATATGCAGTCATTATTATATTTTGTAGGTTATATTGTTATTATTGTACTTGATATCATATTGGTCTGTGTGTAGAATCTGAGCTAAAATCAGTTCCACAGTCTTGACAGTGGAATTTTTACTCTTTACAAATTCATCCCAGGGGGTCACATTGGAACCTTTGGTGGGCCGCATGTTTGACACCCCTGCTTTAGAGGGACCCAGGTTACCATTCATAAAGTGTACCATGTTGCATTGGTTGCATTTGTCTTTTTGCCTTTTTCTATACCATCCTGAGCGTTTATGTGCATTTATCACATATTATTTCATCAGAGTTTATGGCCCCTTAACGCAGCCTAGAACAGAGTCTACGTTTTTCCAGCTATTATTGCAACAGCAGGGGTCATTGACTTTTTTTTAATTTCATTTAATTAAATTTTTTTGGTAGTGTGCAACTAATATCTTATCTCATAAGCGTTCATCACTTAAATTTTGTTACAAATGTTTGATTATTGGGTTATTTTAAGTCTTTGTGAAACATGTTATTAAGAAAAGCAACACATGTGAACAAAGCTTATAGATTTTTTATTATTATTATTATTATTATTATTATTATTAACCCTTTAACTCCTTATGCATCAGCGCTGATGTATTCTGAATGGATGGTTTAGTTTAAAAATTCAGAATAATTCAATGTTGTTTTTTTGTGTTATTTTACTGATAATTTTGTTGATGTACAAGTGTCAAAAAGCAACTGATTTAGAAAAAGAAAAATCCCAAATTAAAACTACTAGAAGCAAATTACAACACAAGTCATTTTTCCCTTTTTTTCCATTTTTTTGTGGGGGTTTGTTTGTATTTTTTTGGGGCATTTTTTGTGTTTTGTTATTGTGTGAGTATTTATTAGTTTCTGTTGATGTTGTTGTTTATTTTTGGTTTTTTCGTACGTTTTATTTATTTTATAATTTTTCTTCAATTGTGTTCCGTTAGTGTCTTACTTTGTTCATGTTAC
>CM035793.1:12781326-12881326 GCA_020466265.1 Siphamia tubifer
GGCAAATAATACTGTAATCTGTATTTTGTACTACTGTACAGACACATTTTGTTGTATAAACTATAGTAGTAGTAGTAGTAATAGTAGTACAAACTACATTTTGTACTACTGCACCTTACCTTTTTGCACCCCCACAGTGTGTCTGTTTTACTTTTATGTGCTGCTGTTGTCATTTCCCAACTGTGGGATCAATAAAGTCTGTCTGTCATTTCAGTTTAGAACAGTGAATATGCAAGGGATAATGTATTGCCCACACGTTAGTATCGGAACCCCTCTGCTGACTGTTTGGCTCCGTCTGGGAATATTTTTCAATAGTTACACGTGGGCAATATATTATCCTGCTTATTCTATGGGTTATTACAGCTTATTACTGCTACTATAACGGACAATGTAGCAAATATTTACTTAAAAAGTGGCTAAAACTACCTGTGGAGTGATATGGTACAGTGAATCTGAAGTGACAAAATGGCGCAGTGGGTGATTATTGAATAAAATCCACCTGCTCAAGGCTGGGAACGTCAATTCAAAATGAATGGGAGCTGTCACAACGTTCTAGAGGGCCGTAGAATGAACTGAGAAAACACACCACGATCATTAAATATTATGACACAGGGTGAAGTGACGTATGTGCGTACCCTCTAGTACCAAACAGTCACATGAGCCTGGTAGGATGAAACATATGAAGTAGTTTTTGTTTATCTTAATGGATTAGATTTATATAGCGCTTTTCAAGGCACCCAAAGCGCTTCACATTAGTGTTCCATTATTCATTCACTCTCACATGCTCCCTCTGGTGGTGATAAACTACATATGTAGTCACAGTTGCCCTGGGGCAGACTGACAGAAGCGTGGCTGCCATTTCGCGCCTACGGCCCCTCTGACCACCACCCAACATTCATACGCATTCATACACCAGTGTGAGTGACACTGGAGGCAAGGAGGGTAAAGTGTCACAAGGACACAACGGACTGACTAGGACAGAGCGGGAATCGAACCGCCAACCCTTCGGTCAATGGACGACCCGCTCTCCCAACTGAGCCATGGCCGTCAGTGTACTTGTTAGTGTACTTCCATTAATAAATCTATATAATATATAATATAATATAATAATATATCTAATAAATTAACAAATCTAATAGTTTAGATGCTTTCATTAGATAATTACTGAAGGGATTGATATGTTTGAACTGTGAGGTGTTTTTTTAACCCCAATTAAATGGTGGAATTATCAATGTCTGATCAAAATGTAAAGATTTAATTCTAAAGTATTCTCGTTAATTTAATTCTCAGTGAAATTCTCAGTGTTTCACTGGAAAATATTAATTTGGTTTGATGAGGCCAGATTGATTCTGTTCAAGAGTGATGGAGCATCAGAGTGTGAAGAGAAGTGGATGACGCCATTACCCATCATGCTTAGTGCCTATAGTACACACCTGTTGGGGGGTTAGTGTGATGGTCTGAGGTGGATTCCTTTGGTCAGTTACATCATGTGTTCATAAAGTAAAGTCAGTGGAAACCAGGGCTGCAGGATTAAATGTTTTATTATCTGTGATGAGCTATCGATCACCGTCACGTTTCGTCCGTCTGTCGTCATCATCATCGTCCACAATTCACTAAAATCGCTTCTCCTTCCTCACTTCTCAATGAATTTCAATTCTGGTCGATTCATTAGATAGATCTAAACACTGGGAACAGAACGTATCACTTTGTCAAAATTTGCTTTCGTAAACAATTTGTTTACAACTTTGTTTATTTTTCCAGCCTGTCCCTAAAATCACTCCTCTTCACTCTGTTCTCAACAGATTGCATTTACGATTAATTCACGGTGTTCAATTCCAATGGCCCTACAGCCATTAGGCTTTTTAACAACACAGTCATGGATAGGGGTCACTGACCAGGCTCCAACCACTGACCCTGAAGTTTTACAGTCGTTTTTTTAAGGTGTTTTTTTTAAGCACTTTAACTCATTTTATCCATAAGCTTTTTATGTGTTTATTTATTGATTCATCTATTGTATGTGTATGATGTATTGTGAGCTACAGTATGTGACAACTGAATTTCCCTGAGGGGATGAATAAAATATTTATCTATCTATCCAGATGAAAGAAATTAATTGATCCAATATTGGTTTCTACCAACAACCTCCTGCGTAGTATTTAACCACAGTAATATGTGACTGCTCAGCACGAAATCAGGCATAAGTCGCGCTGACCTGTTCAGAGCCACAGCCAAATTTAGGCTGGAAGGCGATTTCTTATGTGTGTTTACATCTTATCAAAAAACGGTACCTTAACGCCTCTATTTTCAGTTCCCGTGGTCATTACATTGAAATCCAATCAATAAAGGTGTTTATTGAGTCAATTATTTAAGCGGCGATAAAAGTTCAGGGATTGTTGAGCAAAGACAAAGACGAATTCCACCTCTTTTCGCCGAACAAAATGATCTCCGTTCCGTGAGTAAACACCCAAGTGTTTGGTACGAGGTAAAAGCTTATATTGAATGCTCTGTCCAATGGTGTAAGCCAAATGATTATAATACGTTGCACTTCTGTCCTATTATTATAATATATAAAACTTCTGTGACATGTCCATCAGAGTGTCCTTTAACATCTGTAAAAAATTTGTGTCAATCGGATACAAATTATTATGCGTTGCTAAGGACTTCCTACCCCAAAACAGTCCAAAACTTTGACGGACAATATCTAAAAATATGCAAATTTTGCAAAAATGCAATATGCAAAAATATGTCCAAATGTGGATATTAAAATTACCATAACTTTGGTTCTACTTGTGATAGAAACATAATTTTTTCTTAAACCTTAGTTTCCACTCTACCAAGCTACACAGATAACTCAGTTTTGATTTCCAGACACTTATGCCTGGTTTCGTGGTGGTGGGTCACATATGTCATTACCCAGTTACCTACTTTAGTTCAGTCAGATGTTACCCCAGAAGAGCTTTGGGGGCTTCCTATACCATTCACACTGTTTTTGACATTTGTTGATAAAAACACACAGTGGGATGGATTTGATGATTTATTGAATGACTCCCTTTTGGATGAACAGAGGGACAATGGCACTATTTTTGTAAGAAGGACCCTGGTTCAATTCCCACACGAGACCTTCCTGTGTGGAGTTAGCGTGTTCTCCTTGTGTCTGCGTGGGTTTTCTCCAGGTACTCCACTTTCCTCCCACCAACCAAACACATAGTTTTTTTTTAAACTCTGTGATGTATATTGCGATTATGAAAAAAAATACTCAGGAGTAAATTGTCAAACAGATTTAGCAGTTGACACAGAACGTACGTTTTTAGTGTCTTCGTTCTTGTAGCTGAAAAAAATGAACTAAAATTGATTAAACATGAATAAATAAAAAAAAAAAAAATAATGAACAACTGATAGACAAATAAATAATAATAATAAATAAAATAATTACAGGACCTACAATGTGATTATTGCACACATGTATATTGTGATGTTGATGTTCAAACCATATATTGTGCTGCTTTCAGTCATGAATTGAGCACCTCAGGGTGCAGACCTAAAGTTTTGGGAAGTGACTGAGAAGACTTTATGCTTTCATCTGATCCATTATCAATACATCTTTGCAAAAAATGGTTTCAACTGTGCATGTAAAACATACTCAGCATTGCTGTTCCAATGAAATATGTCTTTTGGGATTATTGATCCAGGCGTTGTAGGTTAATAAATAAATGTACATGTACAGAGAATATGTGGGAGTTGAGTCAGTGTCAGATGAAAAAGTATGACAGAGCCTGGTGTTTTTTTTTGTTTTTTTTAAAGATTAAACTGAAATAAACTGTAAAATAGAAAAAAAGATATGCCATTCACAGTTTGTTAATGAGAGGAAGCAGTAATGAACTGAAATCATCTCCACATTATGGTAATAATCGTGCTGTTTGGAGGAACATGGTGTCCTCATTTTTTTTTTTTTTTTTTTTTAAACATCTGATTTGAGGACATGAACTGTCTTCTTGTCTGTTCAGGTGAATTGAGTTACTGTTGAGTTGTTTATACAAAACTGGAACTATGAAACATGGGTCTGTTTGTGGTTGTGTGCAATTAATTATAGAGCAGCAGAAGGAAAGGGAATTTAAAATAGTGTCATCTGTCAGATGTCAACAACACGGTGTTGTCACTATCACCAGACATTTTAACAACTTACACTAAACATGTAATTCGATTGAAAATGACCCTCCATGAGAATATAGCACCATTTTATTTTGTTTTTATTGTAATAAGTTTTTATAAAACATCAACCAAACAAATGTGGGTTTTAAACAGAAGTGTTAAAAGTACAGTTATGTGAAAAAAATACTCTGGTAAAAGTACAAGTACTGATTCAACTCCTTTACTAAAGAAAAAAAAAAATCTCAATTCAAAAAACAAACAAATCAAAAAAAGTTTTTTTCAATTGTAATAAAGTACAAAAGTAAAACTACATTTTTTTTTTGCCATAAACTCAATATTACTAAAAATCAGAAAAGTATCAAAATTAAACCCCTTAAAAGTGAGTTACTGTGATGAAATTGTGTTCGATCAGGTCACAGTTACTCAGTTTTGTGGGTATGGACAAGAAATTTAGGAAAAATGGAAAAAAAAGGCACAATTCAGAATAAAAAGACATCATGGGAATTAAAAAAAAGTTATAATTATGAGATAAATGCATAATTTTAAGATTAAATGTTAAAATTGTGAAAAGTTGTGAGATAAAAAGTCCAAATTGTGAGATAATAGTCGTAGAACTATAATATATAAAGTCACAGTTTCTCTCCTCCACTAATTTTTCCTCTGGTAACTTATTTTTCATACTGTCACATCTGTTTAGTTTGAAAAAGTAATGAGTCTATTCTGAGAATATAAAGAGTATAAAGTACAGATATTTATGCAAAAATGTAGGAAGTAAAAGTAAAAAGTTGGCAGAAAAATAAATACTTAAGTACAGATACCTAAAACATCTACTAAAGTACAGTAATGAAGTACTTTTACTTAGTTACTTTCCACCTTGTAAATATGTGTATGGTATTTTTATTTTACTTGCTTCCTATAGACTGTAAATGTCGTCCATTTGGTACTTGTATATAATTGTCCACCCTGTATGTCCCTGGTGGGGGACATACAGTTCATCCGTGCATCCGTCCGCGTGGGAACACTGTCCTCGTAATAACTTTTAACACCTTTGATGGAGGATCACCAAATTCACACCACACATGCCTCTCATGTAGGTCTTGCTTGAGTTCAGTGATGATCATAAATGATTTTCTGTTGCTGGAATAATCTGCCTTTAAATGTCAGACATGTACCTACACTGTCCAATTTAACAACTCACTTTAAAACACATTCACACATTCAACTCAGTGCCTCATTGATTTTTAGTTATTTTATTGTATGATCATTTTTATTTGTATTTTTTTTTTTATCTGCGTAAGTTTTATTGTATTGTTATTTTCATTTTATTGCCAAATTCTCCTTTTCTATGTTTTGTGTTTTATGCCTTGTAGTGTGCAGCGCTTTGTGTTTTAAAGCGCGTTCATAAATAAAAATGTTATGGTACATGTTTTTGTCACTTATGCGACAGAGGACACGAGGCCTTCATACCAATAGAAAGCTATTTTGTATGTTTCAGTCAAATAATTTGGGCAAACGTATCTTCACAACTTCAGTGTGAAGGCAGTTATATTATGTTAGCTAATCCTTCTTGACTTTTACAAATGCACTGTTTCACCCAGTTATGCTTTCATAGTATTAAAGTCAATATTTGCTCTGTAGACGTAGGATATGATTGTACGATGGTGCTGTAATCCTCAATCCTTGGTTTTCATCCAAAATTTACTCTGGTCCTGGTCTTGGATAAATCCGGTACATAATTTTTCTAACGGTTTGTTCAAGACGATGATTAATAATTGGTTTTAATCATATATTTTTAGAGAAGAAACTGTAAATGTTGAGCAGATACTGTCCTGTAAGATTCTGGATTTTACACTCGGGTGCTTTTGCAGTTAGTTTGCAAATATTAAGTTTAGTATGAGCATAATGTTCTTTAAATTAAATGATAATCACCTTCTTTTTTTGTTAATAGTAGTTTTTCTTTGTTGCCTGGAAGAATTTTATTATTTGTTCTCTACATGATTTATCCAATCTGTAAATCTACTTGATCCCAAAACATTAAAGGTGTCATTCCATGGTTATTTCATTAATATTACTGTGTTCTCCATTGTTATTGAATACACTGTGTTGGTTTCCAGCTGTTTTTTTTTTTCACGGTAGAAAAATGACTTGAGCTCGAACAACAGAGTTTACTGCTACTTCCTCATACGTGTCCATGACGCGGTGATGAGGCGTCTCTGATTGGCTCAGAATGTGTGAAGGAACACTCTCCTTTCCCCTCTCACTTTGTGTGTGTTTACCTTTACCAGAGTAGCATCTAGCTAGGTTTTGTGCCATTGCTTGTTCTGAAAAAGTGCAGGGATAAAACCAGGCTTAATTTCCACAGAGACACATGAACCAGTTTGATCCGCCATTTTTTTCTAGTTTGTGCAGCAGCTACTGTGGTACCGTCTTCTCTTGTAGATGCTAATGCTAATGCTACTTCAGATTCGCTGCCGGTGACGGGCTTAACCCCACGTGGGTGACGCTAAAGTCCATCTGACATCACATGGACTGGCTTTTTCTGGGACCCTTGTTCCTCTTGTTGTTTTGTGTGAATGCAGTATGCAGCCAGTGGAGGTGATGAACCACTGACAAAGGATCATGTGTTAAGTCGGGGTGACCCATCAGATTCCAAAAGTAGTGTGGAAAAGTGGTTTTCAGCTTACATTTGACATCTTTAATCCATTTTTTCCATTTCAGTCAGGTAGTAACTTTATTTTTTGTTATTCCAAAGAGGAAATGAAAATCATTCCGTTACTTAAATTTGGTTTATCGATTTTGACAAACCATGCCGCAAACACTCGGGGTAACTTGGGGTGACCCATCAGATTCCAAAGGGAGCGTGGAAAAGTGGTTTGCAGCAGAATGACACCTTTAATGTGTATTTATTGGTGTTCTCTGGGTATCCTATGTGAGTTATTAGTCTTATGGTCTTTTTTTTTTGCAGTATAAAGGGGTAAAGGAGTATGAAGTCCACTTATAGAAATCAAATGCTCTTAATTCTTTTCTGAGTGACTCTAGGGGCCTTAAGTCTTAACTGATGAACATAACATTTTCCAGTCCATTTACATTTTTAGGTAACCCTGTGTTCCTCTGCTCCACAGATAATCGACTCACTGGGTGTCATGATCTACAAAGCTCTGGACTATGGGCTTAAAGAAAATGAGGAGCGAGAGCTCAGCCCTCCTCTGGAACACCTCATCGACATGATGACCAACACTCAAGAAACAGAGAGTGACCCCTGTCCTGATGAAGGCTACGAGGCCACAGAGGAGGAGGATGAGTGTGAGGAAGAGGAGGAGGAAGAGGAGCCAGTGTCCATTACCACAGCCAGTACAGTCACCAGCGTCCGAGGATACAGAGACATTATCACGGTAACAAAGGAATGAAGCATTTACACTGTATAGAACATTTTCATGATTTAAAGTGTTTGACCATTTTTCACATTTCACTCCTCTATCATACAACAAAACCATTATTATAGAGATTTGGAAATGATAACTAATAGTAATTTCACAAAAATGAATGCTAGCAATTCTAGCAAAGATGTCAGGACAAATATAAAGAAATGACAATAAATCGATAAATAATCATTTTCTTTTGGGATGTACAGAATCTACTTCAGAATTTGAAAACACTAAAACTCACCAGCCAGTGGGCCATGACTGATTGTACAGGCGCTGTGTCTCTTGTCATTAACCTGCACTATTTCTCTGCTATTTTGGATACTAGACTATTACCAGTAGTAAAAACATGACCTCCTTTGCAGTAATAATAATGAAACCAACCTTGTGTTTTAAGGTACATATCAGGATATTGAATATTAAACAAAAATGGGTAACACTTTATAATACCTACACACAATTGACTATGTATTAACCATTTATTACCCATTTATAAATGGGTTGTTCATTATGTATTAACCATTTGTTACCTGTTAATGTCTTGTAAAGGTTCATACTAGTGTCTCCCAAAGATAAATGTAAAATTTTATTATTTTTAATCAACAGGTGCTTCTATATCTGCTTTACAGTTGTAAACACTGGTTAAAAATAATCAAATTTTACATTTACACTAGTATGAATCTTTACAAGACATTAACAATATGTAACAAATTGTTAATAAATATTGAACAAGCCATTTATAAATGGGTAATAAATGGTTAATACATAGTCAATTGTGTGTAGGTATAAAGTGTTACCCCTAAATGCATAACTTTTTTTTTTTTTCATCTAATGAATTTATCATATGGCATACAGACTTAGTGCTTTTCAAATACTAGAAACATTAGTAGAAATGATAACTAGGTATGATTTATGGTTTTCATGGCTTTACTATGCATCTGCTAAGAACAAAAGTACAATCCTCTGCCTCATAATCATTCCATGACAGAATAATTTGGCATGCTGTTTTGTTAATACATTCACTAAAGCACCACATTTAAATCAGCCTGTTCTATCAGAGATTGAAATTTATATATAGGTTTTCAGAGCAAATCAACTATGCAGAAATGATCTTTTGGAATAATTTCTCTTTGCATATGTTAAACATCATGGACTTTTTTTTCCTCTGTAAGCAGAGATGTTCATTAGGGCTGCACAATATTTGAACTATTGACTATTGCACACGTATGTTGAGATATCGATGCTCAAACAATACATTGTGCAGCTCTAATCATCATCATCATCATCATCATCATTATAGCTCCAAACCAAAGGGAGGTGGTCCCTGTAAATTCCCTAAGTTGCTTCTGAATATTCAACTTGTAATCATAGCTTTGTAAACATTCTAATATCTATGGACTTGTCTTAGAAGCGTTCAGAGTCTGTTTCTTCCATATTTTCATTTTTCATTTCATTTATTTGTTTATTCGAACAGGTAAAACGTACAAAGAATTTAAGCAGAAATGAAAACACCTCTTTCTCATCCTAAATAATTCTACCTTGTTCGAAAGGATGTAGGATGAAGTTAACAAAACTTATCTAGTCCTACCCCTTTGTATTAACTCAGTCAGAGCATGTACATATAAACAAAAAGAAAAAAGAGCGCATCAGAAAAAAGGAAACCTGTTCCTTGTTAGAAATTCGTATTTCCATTTGTTCCCTGTGGTTTATACACTCAACAAAAATATAAACGTGGCCTTTTATTGTGGGCAGTATAAGGCGCACCTGTGCACTAATCATGATGTCAGATCAGCATCTTGATGTGGCACACCTGTGAGGTGGGATGGATTATCTCAGCAAAGCACAAGTGCTCACTATCACACATTTAGACAGATTTGTGAACAATGTTTGAGAGAAGTGGTAATATTGTGTATCTGGAATGAATTTTAGATCTTTGAGTCCATCTCATGAAAAATGGGAGCAAAAACAAAAGTGTTGCGTTCATGTTTTTGTTGAGTGTAAAAACCTGTTTAAACTTTTCAGTTCTTCACTGCAGTTGTTCCACAGATTGACTCCTTTAACTGATATACAATGCATTTTTAAGTTAGTACATACAGGTGATTTTTTTTAAACATATGAATTCCCCTCAGATAGTGAGGGGAATTATAGGGGAATAATTAACCATGTCTGTTGGTGATGGTGTTTCAGTCCTGACATGTAATCATTGTCCTGAGTGTGAACTGTTGTATATTAGTGTGATATGGAAAGTACTGCACATTTACTGACTGACCTCCTTCCCTCCTGGGTCTGTTATTTTGTAATGGTCTGTTAAGGTGCTGAGGTTCAAGAAAAACCGTTGAGGTTGACAGAAGGCGACAGGACCTGCTAGTGAAGCGTCTCATGAAGACAGTAATAGCTTGATGCTGAATGTGCTGAATGAGTTTCCACGTCGCTGTAGTGAAGTGAGGTGAACTGACAAGCAATTTTATCAGCTGTCGGGTTTAGACCAAAGCTATCAGTCAGAGATTTGGACTGTAGTACACCCTGGCTTTGTATACTATGTATACCGCACTGAATAAGTCTACCTCAACGTTTACATACTGTACATTTGTATTCTACAAAGTTTACTCTTTATTTTTTAATATTTAAATTTGAAGTGCACCTTAAGGAAGAACCGGAAATACAATTTCGTTGTTCTGTAAACATGTTTATTGTAACAATGACAATAAAGGAAGTCTAAGTCTAAGTGGCTTTGTTGGTGATGGTAGGTACTCGTTAAATGTCACCATCAAGACAAAAGAAGCAAAAACCTTCTACACTACAGCTGCACAATGTATTGTTTGAGCATCGTCATCGCAATGTATGTGTGTGCAATTAGTCATATCGCAGGTCCTGCAATTATTTTTAATTTTAAAAAAAATATAAAAATTTAATTTGCAACCCAACAATTATAAAAGCAATCATAACATTTCTATCATCACAATCAAATCAGTTTTTCCATTGTTTGTATAAATGTCTTTTTGCTTGATACAGATCTTTGTTTTCACCCAAACAGTGGAAACTACTGATATAGCAGTATTTAAAGCCTGACAGTAACCAGTAAATCTACTTTCACTGCTCAGATGTTGTGTGAATTTCTCTTTAGAGAATGAGGAAGGAGACATTCCTTAGTGGAACCCGCCTGTAGCTGGCCAAGCCCTTCTGAAGATGCTGAAAATATGTCATTCATCTGGTTTCCTCTTTTGTGTAACTCGAGATAATTTGGCAGCTTATCCATTACTGTGTCGGGCGTTGCTTTATTATCATGAAAGTCACAATAGAATACCATAAAGGTCAGAACATGGAAGACTATAGACAGGTAGTGTACTGCGGCTACTTGACAATCAGGTTCACATACATAGATTTATTGTATAGGTTGGAGAACTTTGGATTAGCTGCATTTTAATTGACTAGTAGTTAACAAATGGTTTGTAGTTTTATATTATGTGCAGTTTACATCTAAAAGTAAACTCCATGTGTGCATATTGTCTTTTTTTTAATGTATGCACCAGTTATGCAACACTACTATTTAATATTTAATATTGACCTAGGACTGAATCTATATTAGATTCAGCCATTGGTTTGTGGACTGTCTTTTTTTTTTATTTATTTATTTTTAAATGCATAAGTTTAACATTCCAGGCATGTCCATCATGATTTTTCAAAAACCAAAGTTCTCATATTTTTGGGGTTAAATATGGAGACTTATGGGTGAAGTTACTACTACTACTGAAAACAGTGACCATCCTATTTTAAATTTTCATTAAATTTCACCTACTTGAGAAATATATGTTAGTTGAGTCACTATGCTTTGTTAGCGCTGTTGTTTTCAAACATCGGATAAAAGTTCTTGGGTGTCATCAAAGAAAGACACAAGATTCCACACTGAGGTTCAAACCACGTCATGCCCATAGTCTGCAAAAAGAGATGACTCATGATATGTGTGAATGGAGGAAGGAGTGGCTCAACTATTATGTTCCATAACCATTGCACAAACTCTGTCATCTTTACTGTGACATCTTATCCATACACTAGTAATTATAATGCAGTCTAATAAAATCCCTGCAGCATAAAACCAGTGGTTTAGTCTCACAGCAGTATTTCTAGCTATAGCATCAAATACGTTCTATGGGTAAAAATGATCGAATTTGAAGTTTGTGCATAAAATCCAAGTAAAATGTCTTTTGAACACTTCTAACTATGAGTTTTTGTGAAATTTTTACTGTAAGTGCTTCAAATCATGTCTTTTAGGAAGGACAACAACTGACTCTGACTGTAATTAAGTCTAAAACGAAGAAAAATTGGCTCGAAACACAGCATTCCTTTCACTCTCGTTAAGTATTTCCCCATCGTGTTTGGTACCGTTGGAAAGATCAGGATTCCCTCTAGACAACCCTTAAATAAAAATCTATGTAATTATATATTTGAACCAATGGGAGGCCTCAGAACAAAGCCTTCTTGAGTAAACAAAATCCCTTGTTGCCAGTAAAATTCTATCATATCATAATAACACTCACAAATTTTTCTTTGTAAATATTTTCAAATATTTATACTAAAATGAATTAGAATTTCACAAAACAATTGGAATAATTTGAACAAATACGAAGAACCTGAAAATATTTGAAGAGAAGTAGAGGTTTAACAATATTCTGTGTGTTTTGTATTTGATCCACTGTAACCTGTAAGGTAAAGGCAAGTTTATTTGTATAGCACATTTCATGTACAGCACAATTCAAAGTGGTTTGTATAAAAAATATGAGAACATTTAAATGACTAAAATGCGTTAAAATAATAGACATAAAAACAATTCAATGACAATAATTTCAGTAAAACAGTAATATTTTCAGGACTGGTTTAAATAAATCGACAGTTTTTCTGACCTCAGGTATTCAGGTAGTTTGTTCCACAGGTGAGGAGCAGAACAACTGAATGATGCCTCACTTTGTTTGGTTCTGATTTTGGGAACACACAGTAAACCTGTTCCTAATGACCTATGACCTCAGGGCTCTGGATGCTTCATATGGAACCAGCAGGTCTAGGATGTATTTGGGTCCAAGGTCGTTTAGTTCTTTATAGACCAGGAGTAAGATTTAGAATTCTAACCTTTGACCCACAGGAAGACAATGTAAGGGTTTGAGGACTGGTTTGATGTGGTCCAGTTTCCTGGTACTGGTCAGGACTCTGGCAGCAGTGTTTTGGATCAGCTGTAGCTGCCTGATTTTTTTTATTTTTTTTTATTTAGACCACCATTCCAATAATGAAAACACCATTACAACAATCTGATTGACTGAAAATGAATGCATGAATATGTTTTTCTGGGTCTGGTTTGGACAGAAAACCCCTGATTCCAACAATGTTCTTCAGGTGGTAATAGACAGACTTGGTAAAAGCTTTTAAATGGTTGTGAAATTTCAGGTTTGAATCCATAATTACACCCAGATTTCTGGCCTGGTTTGTGGGGTTCAATGACATGGACTCGATGTGAGCACTGACCTTTGACCTTTCTCTTTTAGGACCGAAAACAATCACTTCTCTTTTGTCCGCATTAAGCTGGAGAAAGTTCTGGCACATTCACTCAGTGATTTGATGAATACATTTACTCAGTGTCAGTAAGGGACTGTAGTCGGGTTATGACATTGAAATATAAAGTTGTGTGTCATCTACGTATGTGTTGTAAGAAATGTTAAAATGCTCTATGATCTGAGCCAGGGGCAGCATATACAGTAGATGTTGAACAGAAGTGGCCCCAGAATGGACCCTTGGGTAACCCCACATGTCACCTTTGTACTCACGGACTTGTAATTACCAACTGAGACAAAGTAGTTCCTATTAACACAGTTTAACACAGTCCCACCAAGTCCCACCCACTTTCCCAGTCTGTCAAACAGTATGTTACCAAGACAGAAGTTTTAGATGCATCATTATTCAAATGAATGTTATTTAACACTTCGATCAGTGCAGTTTCAGTGCTGTCCAGATTGAAAGTCACTGTAAAGATTATTTTGCAACAAAAAAGCATGAATTTGTTGGAAAACAGCTCATTCAATGGTTTTTCCCAAAATGGATTGTTTGAGATGGGCCTGTAGTTACCTATTACTGAAGCATCCAGATTAGACTTTTATAGAAGAGGTTTATTGTAATAGGTGTGTGTGTGTGTGTGTGTGTGTGTGTGTGTCTATCTGCAGAGACATATCATTCTATAACTCAATGGATACTTGATGTATCACCATGAAATAACATTGGCATATACATATAGCTAATGCGCATCAGATGCAATGATTCATTTGAGTGAAGGTCAAAGGTCAAGGTTGTATTTGGCAGAAAGGTGAAAATCACATTATTGGCTCTAATTCAAGAACGGGTTGTCATAGAAACTTGAGATTGGCACAAAATAGGGGTGAGATTAGGCATTCTCTGAATATTTGTTACTGCAGTTTTCAAGGCCTGGGGAAACTGTCCTGACTGAAGAGAACTGGTTACTATCTGCAGTACATCTGAAGCTATACAGTTAAACATTTTAAAGAATTAGGTAGACAGATTGTCAAGGCAGCATGTTGTGGACTTTAGCTGTTTAAGAGTTTCCATCTGTGCTGTGTCATGTAGAAGAGCAAACGGTTTCAGATTAGCTGGTGGACAGGAAGGCACAAAAGATGGAAGCTACTGTGAATTATAATGAATGTGGAAATGATAAATGGAAGGATAATATTTATCTCCGCTTGTTTGTTATTCACATTGTTCGAAAAAATCATTTATCAATGTAAACATTTTCATAGTTTGATTTTCACTTTTTTTTTTTTTTTACTCTAAAACAATAGAGAAAATGTTTGAATTTTTTAGTCTACTTCAGATCAAATTTAGCTAGATGAGGCCCCTGAACTAAACTGTAAGCATCTGAGGTAAATGTGTACATTTTAACCATCATGGAGGATAATAACTCACTTTTGGGGTCGGCCTCAGGTGGACATGCAGTAGTTTTAACCTGGAAGACTTTAATTTAAAGTGAATGCAAACATCAGTTAAAAGAAGAAAAAAGGAGGGGGGTGGGCAGCGGTATACGAATGACTCAGAGGTGTGGATCTGAAAACTAAAAGTGTACTTGAAAGTTTATTTTAATGCATGTTCAAGTTATGCAACGCAGTACTTCTGAAGTATTAATGTAATACATGTTTAATGCACATTACCTGTATGTACATGCATATAGAACTAAACCTCTCCTTCTCTCCACCACAGCTATGTTCCTCCCACCTCCCCAGCCCCTCAGATGCCCCCAACCATTACCAAGCTGTATGTCGAGCACTCTATGCAGAGACCAGGGAACTACATACCTTCCTGGAAAAAATCAGGAGTGCGAAGGAGGTAAGAGACTCTGGACTGTGTGAGGTATTTAGTCACATTCACGAGGAAACATATTTAGAACCATCTGCTCCTCCACAGATGAATGTGTTTGCCTGGAATAGTGCAGTATTTAAATGCCACATTCATGTTTAATCATTTCCTTCATTGCTTCTATTACATACTTTTGTACATGAGTCACACATGACATGTCTAAGAAAGTGAAAGTGAAGGGTGTGCATGGGAAAAAAACCAGACCCAGCTCAGTATGTAGAGTCACAGAGTGGCCTTAACAGACCCATGGGCTATTTTTTTTTTTTTTTTAGTCTTGTAAATGAAAATAAACAAGAGAAGTGCCTAGAAATAGGACAACAACAACAAAACAAAACAACCAGCCTACATGGTATTAACGTCCCAGAGGGATTCAGACTGTTTCAGTGTTTTTGTCTGATCCCTTTACCTTTTATTAGACCAGCTCCAAAACTCCACGTCTGCAGCGACTCCTTGACATAACTTACTGTAGAGATGATTTTTCAGGTTAAGCTCGTATGTGGCATCAGACTGATAAAATATGAATAGTGAGAAAAACAACTGGGTGTTTTAGAACTGTATGACAAGAGTTAAGAATTAGAAAACTGCTCCATGAAAGGACCCTGTCAGGAAAAAAAAGATTAGGTTTAAGGAGGTATGTGGACAGTTTTTCAGACTTTGCAGGATGTGCATGTACAGTAAAGGTTATTCATTGCATATAGTCTTATGTAACCTAATGTTATAGAATATGTAACCTTATTATAGCAGTTTAAGGAGCTTACAGAAGGGGCTTCAGAGTACAGGGGCTGCCTTTCACTTACAAGTATTAAGTAACCACACACAGTCACACACATTGTTTTTAAATGACCACTGTTTCAGTGTTTGAGTCTCCTTAGTTTTTGTCCTTGGGTCATGTTAACTTTTTAAAATTGATAATGTTTAAGCCCTCGTTTACTGTGAAATATGTAGATGAGGAAAAATATTTTATAACAAAACGTGAGCCCACAGTTGTTTTTGAAATGAAGACATTTCTGTTTTTCATTTGGATCTTGATACAGATCTGACGCCGATGTTTTTGGCAGATCTCAGACAGTACTATTTTTAGCACGGTTATAAACACTTCTGCTCAGGTGTTGTTTTACCTGTGAATTTCCAGCACCATGTTTGCTACCACTCCTGAAATAAATATGTGGTTTTTTTTCTGGGTTCTCTAAAGTTCTTAAGAAATGTAGTTTGAAAGTGAAAAGTTTAAAATGATGGAAACCCAGAGTTGTAATATATATATATATATATATATATATATATATATATATATATATATGAAGAGTTCATTTGCAAAAACAGATAACTCCATTTTTCTTTTTTTTCAGAAAATTGCATTTTTTACTCTACATTCCAGGTAATACTCATTGATTTGATATATTATTTATTCAATTTAGTGGATCTTACCAAATGAAATAAATAATATATCAAATAAATCAGTATTATCTGTGGAATGTAGAGTAAAAAATGACATTTTCTGAAAAAAAAAGAAAAATGGAGTTATCTGTTTTTGCAAATTATATTTATATATATATATATATATATATATATATATATATATATATATATATATATATATTTATTTATTTTTTTTTTTTTTAATTTTTTTTAATTTTTTTTTTTTTTAGAAATAATAAAAAGAAATGGTTCTTTACTTTTGTCCAGAACAGTAGAAACTGCAGATCCAGCAGTGTTGTAACACAACAGTAAATGCTGTGAATCCTCAGGCTTTATTTTAGGTTTGAATTTCCCTGCACTGTGCTTGGTATTCCTTCTGAAATAAATTCTAAATCCCTTATTTTCTGTTGGAAAAAAATGGTTTAAAAACAAATGGAAAAAAAGGATGTAATGTACACCAGTGGGAATAGAAAAATGATGAGGCTAAAGGTAAAAGGAGTTGAGTCAGCAATGTGCACATGTGTGGACGGTTACAACAAAAGCAGATGAAAGTGTCGACAGAGACATTTAGATAAAAACAAAGTTGGTTTATGACGGAGAAAAATGAAGTGAGTCTGTTTGTTACATTACTTTAATGATGGAAATGAATGTAGTGATAAAAATGAATAACATCACATGTTCAATTTCCAAATCTAACAGCCTATTTATTTTTCAACTTTTCATTTATAAGCCCCCCCCCCCCCAAAAAAAAAAAAAACTAAACTAAAAAATAAAATGTAAAATGATCAGATCAAACTGAAAAATTTAAAGTAAAATACAATTGCACTTCTATTCTTGGCAATCTCTCTCACTCTGTTTTTGCTCCAAAGCCACATTTTAAGATAAGTGATTCCTTTGTCTGCAGAGTCTGTCCATTAAGTCGTCATTAGTTTGGTATCGATCGCTGGTCTAGACGGTCGATATAGGACGAGTTGAAAATTTGACATGCTGGTGTTAAACAATCTCATTGATTGAATAACTGTGTTTCTGTTAGTGTTGTGCCAGTACCATCTGGATGAAAGGCAGTGGCTCACATAAAGAATGGTGTTACAGAACTATTAATATTTATTTATCTTTGTTTATTCCTCTTTATTTGTTGTGTAGAACCTGCGGAGAATGGAAGGTGAAGGGCACGAGGATCCGGTGAAAGACCTCGATGAGCTCCAAAATGCAGACTGGGTAAGTACTGAGTAGATTTGAACCTCTGTCTGTGTGTCTGTGCTGCACAATATATTGTTTGAGCATCGATATTGTAATGTACGTGTCCACAATAGTCACATGAACAGGTCCTGCTAATGTACGAGACGACCAAGCGCAATAATTTTTCATCTAATTTCAATAGAACCTGACACACACTGAGCACATCATTCTGAACTGGTTTGGAGTGAGTCACTGGTAACAAGACTGAAAAATGAGCGACCAACAAAAGAAAATCACCCAAAACCAACAAAAGAAAATCACTCAAAACCAACAAAAGAAAATCACCCAAAACTAACATGAGAAAATCACTCAAAACCAACAAAAGAAAATCACCCAAAACTAACATGAGAGAATCACCCAAAACCAAGGCTCGCTGCCAGAAAAAAAAGCTATATGGAATTATTTATTTTTCTTTTATTTTGTTATTTTTATTTCTTTTTTATTTGTGTTTTTAATTGATTAAATTTTTATTTATTTATTAATTTATTTGATTTATTATTTTCTTTATTTGTCTTCTATATTTATTATTCATTTATTTAATAATAAAAATTATTTATTTTTAATTATTAATTTTATTTAATAATTTCACCTACAAGAAGGATGACACTGAAGCGTATGTTTTGTGTCGACCACTAAACTTTTTGCGTCCACACAGCTGTGACATACTCCAGAATATTTTTTCATATCTTAATATATATCGCAGGATAAAAAAAATCACAATCTCAGTTGTTTCTAATATCATGCAGCACTAGTCTGTCCTGTACGTTTATACACAATAAGAAAATTGCAGGATCTAGAGTTTATTTGTTTGTTTATTTTTTCTGTCCCTACAGGCTCGGTTCTGGGTGCAGGTAATGCGAGATCTACGACACGGTGTTAAACTGAAGAAAGTCCAGGAGCGTCAGTACAACCCACTACCCATCGAGTACCAGCTCACCCCCTATGAAATGCTGATGGACGACATCCGCTCCAAACGATACAAGCTTCGAAAAGTCATGGTAAGTTTGTTGTTATGCGATCTACATAAAAGAATAAAGTTACGTTAGGATGATCCGTCACATTGTCTGTGAAGCGTAGGTCAGTTTGTCCTCTGCCACAGGGCCGTATCTTTCTCCTCAGTTTGATTTAACCCTTTAACCTCTGATGTGTCAGTGATGACGTGTTCTGAATGGATGGTTTAGTTTCAATATTCAGGAAAAAATGACTGTTTTTTTACCGTGATTTTACTGAGTTGTGTTCATGTATCTGATACATGGGAATAAATAGGTGTCAAAAAGCAACTGATTTAGAAAAAAGAACAAATCAAAACTGAAACTAATGGAACTAAATTACAATATTTATTTATTTCTACTTTATTTTAGTCTATTTTAACTAAGTTAAGTTATTTTGGAGATATTTATTTTTACATATAATATATAATGTTTGTTTTTTGGTCATTTCGGTCCTTATTTGGTTTTATATTTCTAGATTTAATATTGTATTTCATTATTTTTTTTCCACTTTTGTGCCATTTGTGTCTTATTTTGCTCATGCTACTTATTATTTATTTATTTTTTATTAGAGATTTTTGGCTGTTAATATTAATTTTATTTTATTAATTTTTAACTGGAACTGTTAAAGTCTCTGGAGTTAAAGGGTTAATCCTGATCCATTTTAAATAAACGTTTCATTCCAGGTGAACGGTGACATTCCTCCAAGGTTAAAGAAGAGCGCCCATGAGATCATTCTAGAATTTATCAGATCACGACCTCCTCTCAACCCTGTAAGTAATGCAACTTGTATCCAGCAATCTGTCAAATATACTTAGTCTTCAGTCGTGCCAGGTATGAAATAAGACAGAATAAGCTTTTGCCTTTATTCTGACAAATAAAATAATAAACTGTAATAAACTGTAAAGGTGAATAACAATCACTAATACTTGCATACATACTGTATTGTTAGTATTATATATGTATTGTATATGTATGTAGGTAATTGTTATTTTTGTCCACATTTCTTCAAATACTTGCTCATATCCAATACCCTCTTGATGTCCTCCATCATACGTTTAAGCTTGTTCCTCCTTTTGACCAGAAATGTCATATTTTCTTTCGAGTATCCATCTGTACCAGAGACAATCTTTGTCTTTCTTCCAGCTCATTGTAGGCAGTAGTCCTGGAGGAAATCATTCAAACTTTGATTCATTTTCCAAATATGTTGTATACACATCTACTCCTTGGATGTTTTCAGAATGTAGAAAATCTAAAGTTCAGTGGTATTTTCACACAGGAAGGGGAAATAAATACTCAAAAAGTGACGAGAGATGTCTCTATCTCTATATTTTGTTGTTTGGTTTGGACTGACATGAGGGAGTTGCATAAGAAAGGAGTGTATTTTCCCAATGGCTTCAGTTCTTGCAGCTTTATGTGTAATAAAGATGTTTTTAACCAGGTGTTGCTCGTCCAGATGGCTTGGTATCAACTACATATCTGCTTAAGGCAGCTCATACAAATTAAATACAAATACACTTGTTAGAAAAACATATGGTGTTGGTGCTGTTCCGTGCACTAATATACTAGCCTGATGAGCCAGACTATAACTTGCAAATTATAGTCTGGACTGGCACAGGGAGAAGGCTACTGTAGCAGAGGCTAAGGGCTGTGCAGGTATAGGCCAATGCTACGACCAATTGGTGTAACAGTGGCTGTGATGTTTTCTCAGAGTGACGGGAAGCAGTGGGAGGCAGCGTACTGTGGAGACCACAGATATAGGAAGGGAAGATATCGCACTTCTGGTGGCCGGATACATGGCAGCCATATTAAAGCACATCACTTATCATGGCGTTTCCACTGTTTTCATCAGAGGTGTTCAAAGTACTCACATTCTGTACTTAAGTAAAAGTACAGCTACTTGTGTGAAAAAATACTCTGGTAAAAGTAGAAGTACTGATTAAACTCCTCTACTTAAGTAAAAGTACAAAAGTAAAACTTCTCAATTGTAATACAGTACAAAAGTAAAAAAGTAAAACTGTTTTTCTGTCATGCAATAATACTTCAGAAAACAAAATCATAAAAGTTAAAAAAGTATCAAAAATAAAGCCTTTAAAAGTGAGTTACTGTGTAGATGTGTTTGATCGAGTCACAGTTACTCAGTTTTGTGGATATGGGCAGGAAATGTAGGAAAAATGGGGGGGGGGGTCACAATTGAGATAAAAATCATGAGATTTGAAAAAAAAAAGTTACAAGTGTGAGATAAAAAGACATAATTTTAAGAAACAATAGTCAAAATTATGATATAAAAAGTCCAAATTATTAGATAATAGTCATACAACTATAATATATATAATATCATACTGTCACATCTGTTTTGTTTGTAAAAGTAATGAATATAAATATAAAGTACAGATATTTATATAAATGTAAAGAGTATAAAGTACAGATATTTATACAAAAATGTAGGGAGTAAAAGTAAAAAGTTGCCAGAAAAATAAATACTCCAGTAAAGTACAGATACCTAAAAAAATCTACTTAAGTACAGTAATGAAGTACTTTTACTTAGTTACTTTACACCTTTGGTTTTCATACTAGGTAGTTTGACAAATCCTAATGTCCCAGTTTTGCAATAACAAACAAACTGTTGAGTCATGGGAGGAAGGAATCACTTTTAATAAGTAATTATATATTTGATTCATAAGGTAAAGAATCGTACATAGAAATGTTAGAAGTTTATTTTCCGTTATATAGAAATCATCGATATCAAGCGAGATAAAAGCACCCTCTTGCTTTGTTACCTCCGCTTTGTTTCTGTTTGTTAATTAGCAAGATAACTCAAAAACGTATGGAAGGATTTTAATAAAATTTTCAGGGTAGGTTGGTAATGGGGAGATATGGAAATGATTAGATTTTGGTGGTGATCCAAGGGGGGGGGGGGTGCTTTTCTAGTTTACATATGCAACCAGGCTGACAAGTGCCGCTCCAATATGGCGCCCGGATACACCCATTTGTCGCAACCCTTGGTATATCTATGGTGGAGATAAACACAAGCCATAGGAAGGGGAGCAATACACAGAGTAGAGGTTTGGTGTATTAGCTGATTCCACTGTCACATGGTTGTGTCATCATCCTGCCAAGCCCACCCCAAAGACTCAATACGGTGTGGCGTGGCTAATGCTAGGCTTAGTAAGTCTAGACAAACGCACCAGGCAAAAATATTTTAGGCTGCTCGACAGGTTTGTCTACTTTACTAGGCTTACTAATATGCTATTTTTGGTGGATTATTTTTCTTATTTTATTTGACAGTTTTCAGTGTTGTTGTACTGGTGGTTTTATGTTGTGCAAAAAAACAAACAAAAAAAAACTCCCTTTAAAATAATAGCATGTAACCAGATGGATGTCTGACCTTTAGCTGCCCATCTCTGTAAATGGACCATTTAAGACCTCAGTGTCCCTAAGGATTGACTCGGTGTTAATGGAACACTGCTGTCATTGTCGTCATAGGTGGCAGCACGTAAACTGAAACCCCACCCGCCACGGCCCAGAAGCCTCCATGAGCGACTTCTAGAGGACATTAAAGCTGAAAGGAAACTCAGGCCAGTGTCACCGGACATGATCCGCAGAAACCGGCTGGGTGAGAACCTAATACACACACACACACACACACACACACACACGCATTAACTTAACCCATCAACTTTCTTTATTCAAATAATAAAACAAGACATTTTTTTCAACTGAAAAATGTTTTGTTTAATTATTAAAAACCCATTCCCTCTCTCTAACAGAACATAACCATCAGCTTTTATTGAATCCTTCTTCATGTTCTTCCTGCATCATTTTGTTCATTTATTCTGGTGTCATAGTGTTTAACCAAGGATCACTCTGACTACAGTGGGAGCTTTCATTTGTTTGCTCCTACTCTTACAGTAGTTGAGAAATGCTTTCTAGGACTAATGATTTTATTTGGTTTCACTTGCAGTGCCTTTTGAAATATTTGGCCCTCTTGAACTTTTTGACCTTTTGCCACATTTCTAGTTTTAAACAAAGATATAAAATGGGAATGTTTTTGTGAAGAATCACCACAAGTGGGATACAACCATGAAGTGGAATTGAATTTATATGATATTTTAAACCTTTTTGAGAAATAAAAACATGAGTAAGGCGTGCAGTATTATTCAGCCCCTTTACCGTCAGTGGAACCAACTCACTCCAGAAGTTCCTTGATGATTTGTGAAGGATCCAATGTTGAGTTAAATGATGGTAATAAAGTCCACCTATGTGTAATTAGTCTGGGTATAAATGCACCTTCTCTGCTATACTCTGAAATGTTTGTTTAAAGTGCAAACAGCATCATGAAACTGATAAGACACTTAACCCAAAAGACTTGCAGCTGTAATCGCAACAAAATGTAATATATATATATTATATAATAATAAAATAATATATTAAGTATTAACTCAGGGCGGCCAAATAATTTTGCATGCTCCACTCTGTTTTTAAAATTAAAATATCTAATAAATTTTCTTCCATGCAACGATTGTGTCCCACTTGTTTATTTTTGAGAAAAAAAAAATCCAGTTTTATATCTTTGTTTGGAGTCTGAAATGTGGCAAAACATCAAAAAGTTAAATGGGACCAAATACCTTTTTAGGGCACTGTATGTATAATGGTGACACCAGGTTCAGTTTTGTTACTGTATGAGTGTTTTCTTATGAACCATAGGAAGCTGCTTATTCCTATGGTACGCACTTGTCAATGTTTCACAGCATGTAATACCATAAATAGCAATTTATTACTGAATGTGTACCACACAAATGCAGTGAGCAGCAAACACAGGATGCCTTTTGTCATTGGCTTTGCAACAGGGACCTCGATCTCCACTATCCTGCATGTTTTAAATGGTGATTTTGATCTTACATACACTTTTATAGAATGGTGTTCTTGTCATTTAAGGACTACAATGGAAATATGGTCCTTTGAGCTTTTTGTATTATCATTTTCATATATGTACAAGACGCATAAACACCATTTTAATGTATTTTATTTCTTAACCTTGTGCCGTGTCAATAAACAATATCAAATCAAATCCAGCAGCCTAGTCTAACTACACTATCCCCATCATTACATGTATAGGTCTAGTTGTGCTTCATAGGCAGGGGAGGCGGGGCTATAAGGTTGTCTTTCAAATCCCTCTGTAAGCAATAGGACGGTACTACAACCAATCAGTGTAATCTTTAGGATGACATAGAGCACCAGAACTATGGAGAAAGTTATGACTGATGAAACAAAATGGTGGATTATGGAGCTTGATGACTGTTGTCGCTTCTGTAAAATTAATGTAAAGATTGCTGGTGTTTTCTCACATTTTTCACTCATCTTTGATAAAAGTCAATCGCCACCCAGTCGGCAGCCATCTATCGCCGTTGTTCTTCTTCTATGGTTGTTTCCAGTTCTTTCTCTCCGAATCGTCACAACTCTGTCGTCACTTTGTTAAGCCCGCCCTCTGACTCTACACTTCACCCTGGTTCATTTGCCAGTGTCAGGGTTTTCTAACCTAAAGTTACATTGAATATAACTAGACCGTCTACTGTAGCAAATTAGATTTGCTGCAGCTACGGGCGTTGAGCACAGTGAGGCTACCAGGAACATACTGATGAGGAAAACATCCAAAACATGCAGGACAGTGGGCCTTGACGACTGGAGTTTGAGACCCCTGCTTTAGAAGGTGACATGATCTGGTGTTACATAATAATACTGCAGGGTGCTTGCACAGGTCTGGAAAATCTTAAGGTATGGAATTTTGGAACAATGTTTTCCAGACCTTGAATAGTCTGGAATTTTATGTGAATGTCTTAATAAAGTATTGGGGGGGGGGGGGCTTATTATTACATTTTAGGTTATATTTCAAAGGTACATAATCTTGTAAGATAAATAAATTACATGGGGGGGGGGGGGTTATTCTAGAGACACTTGTCTGTGTGATATCTATGCTCTTGTGTGGTTTGAAAACATTTCTGTCGGTAAAACATAATTGACTGTGATTTACACATTCATACATGTATTAAAATGAACTGTTGTATGACACACAACAGGTACAATCTCAACCCAAAAACTAGAGAAACGCATACATGGGGGGGGGGGGTTATATTGATGAAGAGGTGGGACCTTGATACTGGAATAATTTGGAAATTGTAAAGCCTGCATAGGTTATAGATGTTATAAATTTGGTCTAATTGTCACTAACTATACCATCTGTGTTAACTCATTGATTTTCTTTTCTCTAATTTTCCTCCCTCTCCTTTTTTTTTTTTTTTTTTTTTTGTCAAACGTGGCCATATCATTCAGTCATGCGACCTCTTAGTATGTCGTACAGTTTTGACTCATCAGGTAAAGTCATCTGTCATGGAGTTACTGTTGTGTTTCATTCCAGGCTATTTTTAGGTTTCCCTCCCGCTTCTCCCTGATGTAAACACACACCCCTTTTTCTCACACTTGTACAATGAATGTGAATGACACACTCCTGTCACGTACTGGCTTAAATGAGTGGACCCAATGCAACTGTGTCTTAGACTGTGTAATTCTATGAATGTGCCACAGATTTTTGACCTGCTGTGAACTAGAAAAGTCTAAAAGTTCTAAATATAGTCATACATGGAAGGTGTATGTGGACAGGTACTTATTACTGTTTTCAGGGAGAGATGAACAACTACTTACTATGATTAATATTTAAGATAATTATATGCACTTTCTACTACTTGCAATTTTAGAACGGATTTATTACTTTAGTTTTAATACATTTGAGAGGATATATATATATATATATACATATATATATATATATATATATATATATATATATATATTTTGTAGTGTCATGCCTCCACAACTCTTAATTTCAACTTAAATAGTAACAAAGACGTTATGATCTGTTGAATCAATCTTGCAAGATGAAAAGTCAACAAAAATTATGCATAACAGGAACAGAAAAATCCAAATGACAGTCATACAAGATATGATTTGAGATGGACTATTTACAATTGATGATCTTATTTTACACAAAGGATGCAAGTTAAACAGGATAACAAAATCAAAAACGCCACACACACACACACACACACAAAAAAATACATAAACATGGTCATATACAACTAAATAACACAGCACTAAAATAAAATTGCGCATTATGTTTAAATTATATAAATAAAACAAAGGGAATAAAAAGATAAAGGATGCATGAAATAAAACCACATGAAAATTGCATAAAAATGATATGGAAATAAAGTTGAATCACTGCCATTAAATAAAATGATAAAAATATTATAAAGAACCAGTGATGAAAACAGAACTTAAAAACATTCAAGATGAAAATTAATTAAAATATAACTGTATCGAACAAAACAAAAATACAAGACTAAAATCATAACAAAAATATAAAGACGTTAAATGACATTAAATATCTTGTCAAGACCAGATAAAACTAAAATTTATAACAAGGCCTAAATATTAAAGTTCCATGACTGATGAAAGAAAACCAGAGTGTTAATAGAAAGTGAAACACTTGTCTTTAAATCTACTTTTTTAGTGGAGTCCTTAACAAGTCACAAGAACATAGATGTAACTAAAACTTACTTAACCTTTTAACCCCTGATGCGTCAGCGCTGACACATTCTGAAATATTCAGAAAATTGTATTTATTATTTTCAAATCTGTTTTACCAAGTTTCTTTCATGGAACTGATCTATGGAGATAAACTGATGTCAAAAAGCAACTGATTTATACAAAAAGCCAAAACTAACACTATTAAAACCAAATTACAATATAAGTTCTTTCTTTTGAAATTTTTTTTTTAAATTTAATTGTTCTGCAAATTGTTTCGTACTACTTGTTATTTTGTAAATATTTATTAGTTTTTTTGTTGCTTATTTTGTTTATTTTTCTACATTTTGTTCTATTGTAAATTTTTTCTTCAATATTGTTCCATTTGAGTCGTATGTTTTTGTTGGTTTATTGATTTTTTGTTCATTTTTATTGATCACTTTGGCTATTTTTGTTAATTTTTTTTTTTTCCGTGGAACTGCTAACGTCTCAGGAGTTAAAGGGTTAACAGCTTCTTATTTTAAGTACATTTCAGAGCCTCAACTGTAATATAGCAGAAGTTCTACATGAATTAAGAGTCATTTTGTCAGGTCTGGATATAGCAGCCTCTCCCTCACAAGGTGATGAGCTGTAGAAATGGTGCTGGCAGGGTGAGATTATTCCAAGTCATCACTCTGCTTGTACAGCCGGCCCTGCACCGCTCGTCACCCTAATCTGCTCTCGCTGAGAGAGTGAAAAATTACATAACAGTGGTGTCAGCGGCCAACCTTTGAAAAATATTTATATGGCAGATGACGGTGTGAATGAGGCAGCACAGTTGACAGGACGACCATAATCCCACTGCACACTGTGCTTTTCCCCATTTCCACATCACTTCCCTCTCCTCGTCTACACCCTGGGGCTTTAAAGCTGTGCACAGTCTTTATGTGAATGGAAGCTACGACCGCTGCAGACCCCCCCCCCCCCCCCCCCCCCCCCACAGCTTTCACAACTCTGTGTGACTGTTTGTTGTCAAGTCTTGTAGTCTGGCATATTCATATGTGTGGTCCGAGTGATTGCCTTTATTTCTCTACAGGTGCAGGAAAAAGCATCAGTACTCCTCAGGACTTGTTCCGCAGCTCAGGTAAAGTGTCAGGGGTCAGTGGTGATAATAAAATGTACTTTTTATTTGTTGCATTTCAGCAGTGATAGAATGTAACACGAGTACCTCAAATGTCAAATCGTGGGGTTAAAGTGTGACAATTTAACAGGCTGTAAAATTAAGTGATATTGGTAAATATATTTCCATTAGTTTGCAGTCATTTACAATACCCTGGACTTGTGTTGGGCAGCATGCTTTAACAGTAGCTTCTTTTTTTTATATATTTATTTCAAACATTTAAACAATATAAAATAAACAATACAGCAGAAAATATTTTGGCAATCATGTCAAAAACAAAGCATGATAGATATTAAAACTGAACTATTCCACAAAACCTGTATAGTTTATCATTGTTTTATCTGTCCATAAATAATCCTAATAACTCTTTAACTCATAACCCTAATAACTCATGTTTGTTTGATTCGTCTACAGCAACAAACACCATTTCTGATCAGGGTCTTCCACTGTTATGATAAGGGTGGGGGTGTTTATTCAGAGATAACCTACAATTTCACCAACAAATGTCACTGAATGTTACACACTGTGCCTTAAATATGATTATTTATTTATTTATTTTTTACAAATACATTTTATTCAGACTTGTTCATCTCATAGGTGAACATTTAATCTCCCTCTACTTATCTGATTGCTTTAGTTACTTTTCAAAACACAATTTCTCCATTCATTTCATGTCCAGTTAAAGCTACTTGTCCCCAAATGTTATTCAGACACATAAAAAAAACGAGAAAATCAAACCTCTTGCTGTCACCAGATATCTGTACTGCACTACAGAAATACATAAAATGACATATAGAGTATTACATACAATCATACACTTGTGAACGGCCTTGTACTTCTGTTGAAGGATTGTCAAAAAGGTTAAGAACAATTTCGACATGAAATATATGCTCAGATCCATGTAATATATATATCACATCTTAAGGAAATTCTTCACAAGCATTCTTATATAAACGCTTTAATAATGGTCTTGGATTTGCTGGGCAATGAATCTGGAAATGGGCTTTGATTTCCTACACTAAAAAATTACGATGTTATTGAATGCAATGTGAATTAGACTACTGGCAGTACATAAAAGTTGTTAAATTGAGCTCTACTTTAAACATGTACAACAGTGGATTGACCTGGAATAAATAAATAGATAAAACTTTTCTAATAAAGATTTTGATTGCAGAATATAATGAAGGATCTGCTGCTTATTAGAGAAGTGCCTGAGGATAAACCTGTACTACCAGTTCTAGTTTGTAGCTGAGGCTTATCTTAATCTGCTGATTCAGCAGCACCATATAATAACAAAACAAAAACACCCAGAGTTCACACAGAACCCACGCTAGACAGCTGTTACATAAGGAGCTAATTTGTAGAGTATTTATACATATATACAGCTTATCACAGAGCATTGTAAAAACAATATGTATCTATCCTATCATCTGACCTGCAGACACTCCTGATGCACCCAGGAAGTTGGCTGGTAGCACCCACTCTCTGGCCAGTGGCACCCCAGGGCCCAGTCAGAGTGGAGTCCAACCACTTTCCCAAAGGAAGAGGCTGCTCAGGGCACCGACGCTGGCCGAGCTGGATAGCTCTGAATCTGATGTAAGATACCTGACTTCTGTTAAGATGGTGATTTTCCTTTCCACATAACGTGCAGCAAGTAACAGTGAAGAAGAATGGACGTGTAGTTCAGCTTCTAATTCAGACCTACTTACTTTAATTTTCTTCTTTTATTCTCTCTTTATGTAACGGTGTATTAAAAAGTTGTTGTCTGGGTAAAGTTAATGGCTTGTGTCCGAGGCTGAGGTCCTGTCTAGACCTGGTATTTATATAAAGGTCCAACATTATAGAAGTGTAGCTGTCCACATGGGATCACATCACTCTAAACTGAAGTGTTTGAAGACGGCTGAAATTCTCCAAATGTTCCCAAAGTTTAAAGTATAACCTCTGTGTTGTGTGTGTACTGCACCACCTTGTTTTTTTACACCTGTAAGTAAATATAAGTAGGTTATTCACAGTTGATTTAGTCAAGTGGAAGATGGATGTCAGGGGTGGGAAACGTATGACCCGTGGCCCGAAACTGGCCAGTGGGATGAATTTGTGAAATACAAAATTGCACAGAAGATAAACAATTAAGGGTGTTAAAATCATTTGAGTTCAGGTTTCACATACAGAATGATTCAATCTCAAGTGGATAAAACATGATCATAATAACCTAGAAATAACTAAAACTCCAAATTTTCTTTGTTTTAATGTAAAACATTCCATTCCATGAAAATATTTACATTTATAAACTATTCTTTTACAAAAAAAATTTGAATAACATGAATAAATATGAACATGAAATGCCTGAAGAGCAAAAAGTACGATTTTAACAATATTTTGTGTATTTGTAGATTTACTGTGTAATGCACATGTATACATGTTAAAGTGAGGCATAATATTGTTAAATTTGCACTTATTTTTCATGATGGAATTAAAAAAAAAATTTCCACTGTTGTTTTACTGATCCAGAGAATATATTGTGCTATATCAGGGGTCGCAAACTCATTTTCTTCAGGGGCCACATTCAGCCTGATTTGATCTATAATGGGCCAGACCACTAAAATGAAAACATAATAACCTATAAATAATGACATCTCCAAATTTTTGTCATTGTTTAAGTGTAAAAACCCATTAAATTATGAAAATACTTTTAGAAAGGTCAATTTTAAACAATATTCTGCCTCAATGTATCATTTGTCCATGTGTTTTATTATGGATCAGTTTTACAAAGACACTATAAACTCTTAGTAACAGAAACAGAAAATGGTTCAAATTGTGTCTAATTTACTTTAGACGTTTCAGGTTGTTCACATTTGTTCAAGTTATTCACATTTTATGGTTACAGGATAGTTTGTAAAGGTAAATATATTTGCAGCAAAACCATGGCAAAAAAAATTTAAGCTGTCACCATTCATAGGCAAAGAAAAAAACTGAGGAGAAAATATGGAGTCATTTAACAGGTTATTATGCTCTTCATCTTGGAACTATTGGCGGACCATATTTGACTCCCGGGCCATATGTTTGACATCCATGGGCTATATGAACTAAAATAAGTTTGGCAGCCCTGGTGTATGGATTGCAAGACGACTGAAGTCACTATTGGAATGATCTGACTTGTTATTAGTGTTGCACCGATCGAACGGCTGCCAATCATAATCGGCCGATATTGCCTAAAAATACCCTGATTGGTAATCGGAAAATATGCCGGTCAAAAAGCCGATCACGTAACGTAGATTACTAGCGACCATTTTCAAACTTGTAAACATGTTACAGAACAGGTGCATCTCGTCTTGACTGTTTCTGTACTTTAAAAATATAGTTAATTAATAGTAGAATTTTGGGACCATTTTACGCCGTGTAAGGCAAACAATAGTGTGCCCACGGCTAAATAGCATTAGCATTAGCCTAGCACTGCTGTATTTACTACAACACATGAACGCATCCACACTTCAACGATACTTAGTCAAAACGGACTGAGAGCTTGTTTTGGGTAACTGGTGAGTACTTGCATATGTTAGCATGTAGCCTCAGTGTTGTAATTATTTTAGCAAATGTACCAAGGTAGTGTAATTATATGGTACATGCTAACAGGCTAATGCTGTTGCAAGTTTATTAGGGTAGAACTGCTTCACACATACAGGCGCGTGCGCACAACTCAAAACGCTTCAGTCTTCTTCCATCCCAGTTTGATTGCTGTAACTATCCATAAGTAGATGAAAGGTATGGACATTTAAAATTATTTCTGAGTTTCCACAAGTTTTCTGGTGATGGGTATCGGTGATCAGGCCAAAAAATGCTGATGGGTGCGTCACTACTTGTCATATTGATAATTAAGATGACGTAACTGTTTCATACCATCGGCTCAGATGAAGAAAAGGCAGGACATGTCATTCTAACATTTGAACAGTACAAGTAAGCACAACAGTACATTAAATATGCATATAAGTGATACAAATTCAATCTGTTCAACTTGGAATGAAATCATTCACTGTTTTTAGCTGCAGATGAGATGCTCTATTTCTGTGTAGCGCGAGGAAGTGAGGTGTGATCACAGTCAGTTGACACATGTAGGAGCATGTGGACACAGTCTGAATATGACACTTATGTAACAGGAAAAACAAAGTGTGTAATTACTTTTATTTCTTGAGGAAAATACATATCTGTGAAATTTTAGTTAATTGTGTCAGCACTAAATCCGGGTGTTTTCTGTGTAAAAGGAGGAACCCACAAAGAGCAGCTCCAGTATGTCCACGTCTCTGATGGAGGACACCTCTCCTGAGTCCGTCATTGGAAAGAAGGGTAAGACCTTAACCTTTCAATTTTCCTCTGAGTCTAAACCAGAGGTGTCCAAATCCAGTCCTCAAGGACCGGTGTCCTACATGTTTTAGATATTTCCCTCTTCCACATGATTCAGTTTAACTCTTTAACTCCTGAAAGTTTGGCAGTTCCACAGTAAAAAAAAATAAAATATTTAAAATAAGCAACAAAATGAACAAAAAAATGGCCAAAGTCTTCAATAAAATGAACAAAAATGAATAATAAACTGACAAAATAATTAGTAACATGAAGAAACTAAGACACAAATGGAGCAAAATGGAAGAAAAACTAATAAAATAAAAAGTAAAATGTAGGAAAATGAGCAACAAAATGAACAAAAACTTTGTCTCTTACGCTCTTACTTTGTCAGTTTATTATTCATCGTCATTTTATTGATGACTTTGGCCATTATTTGTTCATTTTGCTGCTTATTTTAATTATTTTTTTTACTGTAGAACTGCTAAAGTTTAAGGACTTAAAGGGTTAAACTGAATCATGTGGAAGAGGGAAATATCTAAAACATGTAGGAATCCGGCCCCAGAGGACTGGATTTGGACACCCCTGGTCTAAACCAATGATTCGGAAAACAGCTACAAAGTCGAACAGAGGTCGAGAGGCGATCATGTGATGCAGGAGTAGTTTACTGACATCCGGATGACAGGAAATAAGAAGACCACTTGTGCAGAACCACATGAGGCCTTGAAATAGTTTTTAAAGTGGTTTTAACCTCCTGAGAAAGGGTTACCTTTAAACCAGTGCACTGTATTTAGAGTATGTTCACTGCCGTTTCTCATCGTCATCCCGCTCTTTCCCAAAAGGAATTCCAACCTATGAGACTCTCTGACAAAGAGAGTGATTCTACAGCCTGTGTTGTTGGGTCACTATGGTGTTTTAACCCTTTGATGTATGAATTATGTATACCCACTCAGCTGGAAAACATGTTTAAGCTTTGAAGCAAAGAAATGTGTATTTAAAAAGCAATATAGAACACTATGAAATAAAACATTTTTAATGCAGTTTTTGTTTAAGAACACTGTTAATTACAGTCTAATAACAACAAGCAGGTAAACATGTTAGTACAGATCAGGCATTAAGAACAGACCAGTTACAGTAATGATATGAACTGACTGATATGGAACTAAAACAACGAAACCCATGAATATACAAGAGAACAACTGTAGAAGAACTGGCCACTGTAGTGACCAGGATGCATCAAAGGGTTAATTTTAAGTCAGATCTGGACAAAATAACACATCAAAGTAATGGTTTAGAAAAAAAAAAATGACTACCCTCATGTGAGTCAGGTGGTTCAGAACAGAGCGACAGAAAGGTTCTAGTTGACCCTATTGTAAACTGAGGAAAGGTTGTTGAGCCATTAGAGGCATTAGTGTTAATGTGCAAAAAGGAAAGTGTGAGCTGAGCTACCAGATATTTCTACATTTGCATTTCCTGTCTTTTATAATCACCTTTATTGATGTAGCTATTCCAGTGTTTAGCAGCACTTTAAAGGAATAGCCAACATAAAGTGTTTAGTAAGGTATTGGATTTGACAGCATCTTTAGTCGTGTGTGGTTCTGACAACTACTGGAGGGATGAGCACCATTAGATGTTATGATGATGGAGATTAGAGCTGCACGATATTAGAAAAAACTGACGTGATTATTATTTATTTTTTTTACACAAATGATTAGTGGTCGATACAGAACATATGTTTCAGCATCATAATAAAATAAATAAATGAATAAAGAAATAAAAATAAATTAATTAATAAAAAATAAAAATAGTTTTAGGTCCTGTGTGACTATAGCACAAACGTATATTGCTACGTCGACGCACAAACACTACATTGTGCCGCTCTAATGGAGGTGCAGTGTTATACTGTCTGTCACTGCACGCAGAAGCGTCTGGTCCTTAATCGTTCCAATGCTCACTGTTCAAACTTTCCTCTGTGTTTTGCTTTTGCCATCTCATCTCTTCAGCCCCTCCCAAGTTTCTGCCAATCTCCGCCACCCCCCAGCCAGACAAACGCCAATCTCCACAGAGGCGACACTCCATCGAAAAGGAGACTCCCACCAGCGTCCGCCCGTTTGTGCCCCCATCCAGACAAAGCTCCAAGTCTCTGGTATGTCAACTATTTGTGGAATTAACCTCCACTGCCTGATTATTAATGCAAGACTGAGGCTTTAAATCTAAATCTTAAGTGAAGACCAGAGGATTGGGATGTTTACTGCTTCGTACTGTCTGATTTGACCAATAACACCGCACATACAATATATCTGTTGACTTTAGTCTCGTCCTGTGACTGGTCATTCATTTGCCATGAGGTCATTGCTGCTCTGAGGAGCTCTGTGCTGGTCGTATGATTCTGGTGAGGTTGATGGATGTAATTGAAACCACAGGACACGCCGCTGCATGAAGGGGACTGAGATAACCTCAGTCCACTTTGCATGTTAAGTATCAGACTCCTGGCGCCAAATCACACATGCTATTTTCAACCAGCTGATGGGCAACTAACCAGAACCAACACTTTGAAACCCAGGAGGGCGATGCTTAGAACAAATGTTGCCAATGACGTGAGGCTCTTCAGTACTAAGTTGTATAAGCTTAAAGCTAAGGTCAGGTTTACTACGGAAATACTGTAACTAGTCACTGCTGTAGTTTTACCAGAGGTGTTCAAAGTACTCACACTCTGTACTTAAGTAGAAGTACAGCTACTTGTGTGAAAAAATACTCTGGTAAAAGTAATGATTCAACTCCTCTACTTAAGTAAAAGTAAAAAAAAACCAGTACTATTTCTCAATTGTAATAAAGTACAAAAGTAAAAAGTAAAACTGTTTTCTTTGGTCATGAATGCAATAGTTTAACCAGGAAAAATCAGTAAAGTTTCAAAAGTATCTAAAATAAAGCCTTTAAAAGTGAGTTACTGTGTAGATAATGTTTGATCAAGTCACAGTTACTCAGTTTTGTGGATATGGAATTTAGGAAAAATGGGGGAAGAAAAGTCAAATTGAGATAAATAATCATGCGATAAAAAAAAAGTTATGAATATGAGATAAAAATGCATAAGTTAAAGAGAAAAGGTTGTGAGATAAAATGCTAAAATTGTGAGATAATAATCATATAACTATAATATATAAATTCACAGTTCGTCCTCCACTGAGTTTTCCTCTGAAGTGATTTATTTTTTTGTGCTGTCACATGTTTTTAGTTTGAAAAAGTAACGAGAATATTCTAAGAATGTAAAGAGTATAAAGTACAGATATGTATGTAAAAATGTAGGGAGTAAAAGTAAAATGTTTCCAGAAAAATAAATACTCAAGTAAAGTACACATACCTAAAAATTCTACTTCAGTACAGTAATGAAGTACTTTTACTGAGTTACTTTACACCTCTGATTTTTACATGTATTTTAGTTTTTTTTGCACATTACCTTTAAAAACATTTTCTTTGACCTATTAACTGTAGAAATTCTGCAGAATGCCAATGCCACAAATAATAGTCATGCTTTTGGTGATAAGAAGACACAACTGATTTTATTAAAAGCAAGAGTCATTGGTGAAATATATAAATTCAACAAACTCATGCTTGAGTTAAGATGATTAAATTATTGGATATGAACGCGATATACAACTATGAACTAGAAAAGCACTCTGAGAGCGCAGACCTCTACCAAGGTAGACCCCGATCACCCCCAAAATGAAATCAGTTCTTCCTGTTCACATTTCCAACATATCCTGAAAATTTCATCAAAATCCGTCCATGAGTTTTCGAGTTATTTTGAACACAGACAGACAAACGGACAAACAGATAAACGCAGGCAAAGGTAATAATGAACATAATTGCATTTGTAGAGAATAGTTGACATCTGTCTATGGAGAAATGGGTCATTTATTATGGATTTAGCAGCTATTGTTAGTGTTGTAATGAAAGCTATGTATGTCTATTTATTAAAGGTATTTAAAATGGTAAAAAAGCATGGATTTTGCAAATGACATTTGTTTATATGAAAGTAGCAATGCATCATCGTATCTCCCAATATTGGCTGATATCATCCAATATGCTCATCAGTATTCAAGATTTCATTTCATAGATAATTTATAGATCCTACATTCATACAAAAATAAGACTCTTTTTTTTCTTTAAGTTAAAATGAACGTAATCTATTTATAATTAAAAACTTTGTTTCCCTGGTACAAAAGGTGGGGCTGATTATCAAAACCTTAATAAACAGAAATGTGTGTATTCAACTGCTCAAATAGTTGTTTTAAGCCATTTTTTCTTCCATAAAAATATAGATTTGTACGGACCACATACGTCCTCATACAGAACACAGGAGATTGGAGAGTTGACGTGTTTTTTAATACATATTACAGTATTTGTATTTGTATAGCCTGAATGAGGCATCACTGTTGAAACAGTAGAAGTGAAATATGAATCTGTGTGGCCTGTGGCTCTACTGTTGTAATTGGGGGATGAAGCTCACAGTGTGCAATAATAAGATGATGACGACGATGGATTTATACTATTTAGATACTGCAGTAAACAAACACATTTGCAGTTGAATAATGCTTCCAAATAATTTCCTTCTCTCTGAACAACCCTCAACTACCCAAACACACTTTCCTCCTCCTCCTATTTCATGAGTTGATACTGTAGTTGTTCTGTGTGGCAGATAGGACAGAGTGGATAAGAGATAAGAGACTTAAGTTGATGATGACCGTTTTATCAGATGTGAAGCAGCACATCATTTGTTCTTTGACTGACAGTCATTTCATATTTTATTTAATGCTGCAGTCGACGGATCCCAGTGCCAAGGTAACGTCTGTGTATCTGTCTGTCCTTCATCAACAGCTCCCTTACTTCTTATTACAGCATGTTTCAAGAACTGGAGAAAAGCTGAGACAGAAGCAGAATAGGAGACGTATGACAGGGAAAAGAGCAGTGGGTGTTTATCACTTAGGACTGTACGATCAGTCAGTGTTCATGGTGTTATTAGCAAAAAGAATGTGTTCCTGTAATAAAGGCTGCACTCTTTGAAAGACACATTTTCCATCACTTAGCTGTAATGGATTTTTACTGTTTGGAAATAAGATTTCATGCTGAATGTCATGTGAATAAAACATTTTATTAGTAGTATGATGAGCACATGCAAAAGGTTTGTCACCATTACTAACTGCAGGTAAAAGTTATTTATTTGGTTCTAACCTCATCAGTTGATGTATTATAATGAAGTGTCTGTAATAAAATTCCAAATTTTATTTTATTTTTTAACTAAATCTGATTAGACATGTGATTAGTGTGTTGGCCTTTGTCGATTCCATCTGTGAATATATGTGAATATTCTGTTCGCTTTGTCTGCTGGCCAGGTGGAAGCTGCCAGTGGTGCACAGGGAACGGTATGTCACTGCTGCTATACCAAATTCAATTGTATCATCAGAAGCATGTGGGGAGTCCATCCACAACAATAGAGCTAAATGGGTTTGTTCTTTAGGAATGGAACATTATGTTACAGGAGCAAAGATTAAATCTGGGGATAAATGTTATTTATTGATGCTTGCATGTGTTGGCGTTACTGTTAATGTTAATGTAGCACCAACAAATGCAAGGAGGAGCATTAAATATGTTCCATCCATTTTGTGCCGCTTTATATCACAAGGGTTCCCTTATACAGTGTTCATGAATTGTTAACATCACTTCAGTTTGATGCTGTTGCATCTCAGATCTTGCTAATTGCTGAGTTGATCTTTATTTTCAGTCAGCATGCTAAACCATTTACTTAGCCGTTACAATCTAGAACTTGCAAAAGTGTAAAAATCCACATGTATTACTGATTTACTAACATTTAGGAAAAGTGACTACTGTACAGAATACAACTTTGTTACCTGAAATTAGACCCATATTATATTAAACTCTTAGCATATTGTGTATTTGGCATCATTATGCAAACTGCCTGTACACATTTGTATCTAATGTGGTAACTGGTTGTATTGTAATCTCAAATCACTAACACTTGAAACACAGTTTATAACCTCATCTATCATTTAATACTTACTTATTGTTGTGGCTTCAAACAGTTCAGCAAATAACACAAATCACAAGAGATTCTGGCAGGAAATGTGTCAACTGCAATGATGATCAATCTGAAGTATTTTGTCATGGCTACACTTACGCCATTACATCATCAGTCATCAGACACCATTTTTCATACACACAAATGAAAATTTTTCGGTTTTAATGTATTCTGTTAAATGGTAGCAAATATCAGATGACACGTCTAAATGCTGCTGATGGAGACGGCGACTCAGTGACCAATGAGATCTGATGTTGGACAGTAAATGTAGTGAAGTAATGAGCTGCTAATGTCCATGTTTTTTTTAATTGTTATAAAAACTTGATGAGTTTCTATGAATTTACAGTCAAATAATGACTTAAAAATGTTTTTTTTTTTATTCCCAATATAAGGGTACTCTTGTAAAGCGGTTCCATCCATAATGTCATGAACATCAATGTCAGTGGGAGATTTATGGCATGCTGAATTATTCACAACAGTCCCCTATTTTACTAATCCGACAATATTTACATGTGACCTTGAATGTTAAAAGACGCTTTAGTTCAGAAACTGCTGATGAATCCCGTGGATATAGTATGCCACTAATCTCCTTATGCCATAATGTGTAGAGGCAGCATGAGAACACTCCTCTATCATAACATGGTGATGTGCATGTTATATTTAGAAATGCAGTTAGTGATCAAAACTATATTTATTTTGTTAATATAGACCTGTGGTGGGGAATAAAGGTAATGGGATAATTGGATAGGAAAGGGCGGACCACCAACATGGCCTTTGTAGGGAATGTCTGCATTTGTACTAACTGTCAGTGAATGCATCATATACGGTTCATGAAACAGCTGACGGTCCCATCCCATGTTGGGTGAAAACGGTGTGTACTGGGTACTTGTGTTTTTGGTGTGAACTATAGTACTCAGTCTATGGTTTATTAACATTCACATGGTGTCTTGTTCAGCAGATAAATTGCTTCCGCTGCCGTCATGTGTCATGAGATCTTGTTTACTCGCCTCCACTTCTGCTGGTTGTTTGTTGATGCGCTGTGTCCTTCCCTCCAGGAGGAGTTCTGTTACCCGGTGGAATGTCTGGCTCTGACAGTAGAGGAGGTGATGCACATCAGGCAGGTTCTGGTCAAGGCTGAATTGGAGAAGTTTCAGCAATACAAAGATATCTACAATGCCCTGAAGAAAGGAAAGGTAAACCCCCCCCCAAAAACCTCTGTTACGGTCTTTATGTTGTGTGACCACTCCGTAGTTACAGTTCAGCCTATTGCATTAATCATCCTCATCACATGTTGTCCTTTTTAGCTTTGCTTTTCATGTCGGACCAAGAGGTTTTCTCTCTTCACCTGGTCGTACACGTGCCAGTTCTGCAAGAGGTAAATTAAATTACTGTTTTAAGATTGACTTAATTGAGTTGTCTTTCCAATAGTTTAACTTTTTATTTACTTTTTTTTGTATCTTTTTCAGGCCTGTATGCTCCCAGTGTAGTAAAAAGGTACATGTCTTCTATTTTATTCTAGTATTTATTTACTCACAGAGTTTCAGAGTTTTCCATCTGTACCTGGAAAACAACACACAACATTATTAGGGTGACATTATTCTAATCACAGTCTGTTTGTGCATCGTGTGTTCCTCAGATGCGGCTGCCATCCAAACCTTATTCCACGTTGCCCATCTACTCTTTGGGCCCCAGTTCTATGGCTAAAGAAGAGGGCAGCTCAGATTCAACACCTACCGATCCTGAAAAACAACCGTTTGGGTCTGGACATCACCGCCACAGTCTACGCAGAAGCGTCTACAAGTAGGTTATTGTAGAAGTTTGATTTAACTTTTTATAATAAGCTTAGACATGCAAATGAAACCACCTGAAGTAGAGGTTTAATTTTTGTTGTTTTTTTTTTAACTCAAAAGCTTAGTTTGGAACAAATATTTAACATTCTGTGTTTCTACTACATGGTATCGGCTCTACTCAACTGTACTATTAGCTTGGCTCTACAGCGGGAGGTGGGTCCCTGGGTGCCGCCCATGGCTGCCCACTGCTCCTTACAGGTTGCCCCAATGGCATCAAGGATGGGTTAAATACAGAGGACACATTTTGTTGTACAGTGTATAATGACAAATAATATTTTTCCTTTATCTTTACTTGACTCTACTTGGATACAAGGAATATTCCTCGAGTGTTTCCATACAGATACTATCGTACCTGGACGTCACGAGGTGCCGTCCAGCTTTCATCAGCCACCAAAGATCGAAATGTCTCCACCTCCATGTCCAACCACCGTCTAGTTTTGCCAAATCATATCACTGTGATGATCACGGTGACTGATTTGAACTGACGGGTCTTACTGTAACTCCGAATCTTTTTTAATTTTTTTAAATGGCGTGTCGCACGTTGCTAACGCAATGATGCACAGACAACTCTACCAATTAGTGTATACACTGTTGACACGTCACATTAGCGGAACCTCATCTGAGTAGATGCCAAAAATCTAGGACTAGATACCATGGGACCAGGTCGTTTTTCATAGAGGAAATGCACCAAAGTGAGTAGAATCGATACTAATGGAAACGTGACTTAAGTTTCCAAGGCTCAGGTTCATGAATACTGACACTCAGCATCCTGAATTTGGTGTCATGTAAACTGCGTTAAATTTGGATATTCTGTAATAGGCTTTTTTGTTTTTTTTCCAGAACAGACAGTTTTGTGTCTTAACAGAAGAGTGATACTGCATGCTTGTATTATGTCAATATTTTAAGGATTCTTTAGAAGAGTCCTTTGGATTTTTTACTCAAATTTGTGAGGGCTTTGTTTACAGTCACCTGCAACAGAGACAAAGATAGAAAGAAGGAAAACACCTTCTTTTAAAAGTCCAAATGTATGAGCAATTTAGGCCTGATCTTTTCACAGAAATGGAAACAAAGAAGAAATTATAATTATACTGTCAGTACTGTATAATCACACACGTTACGTAATTCTGTTACAGTACAATCAGTTGTTCACATTCTACAAAGGGATGATTCTATAAACTACCTACTCTGTCTGTTATGTTTTATATCACGTGACCTCAAGTGCAGAGGCGCATTACTGTCACTAGGTTTTAATATGGAGTTAAAATACCCACATCTAAAAATAAAGCCAACAATAGACAAAAGATATGCCAACTATAGTGAGGGGCTTGTATTTAGGGGATGGTGGTACATACTCACTTGCTTCCAGTCATTAGCCTCACCACTTACTTAAGAGGGAAGAGGGAAATATCTCAAACATGCAGGATACTGGCCCTCCAGGACTGGATTTGAACCCCCCTGCTCTAAAGACTTCGATCAGTTGAGTAATTCCAGTCTGGTGTGCTGCTGCTTGGAACAAAAACCTGCAGCTACACCAGCCCTTTTGTGGAATAGTTTACACATGTCTGATCTAAAACATGCAGGATAGTGGCTCTCTAGGACCAGCCCCTGCCTTTGGGGCTGTTTAAGGGCTAACGATTGTAGGTAAAAAAAACGCAAAATATTTTAACGGAAGTGCCTTTTGTTTACATGAGAATTAAGTTTTTATGCATTGAAAATGCAAAAATCTGTCTGCTGTTGCGTTTCCATCTCGCTGTCGAAAACGTAAAAATATTGCTGTTACACATGCGCGTTGACAAAGCAGTGTTCTGTTACAGCACCATCTACAGCCTCGCATGAATGTCCAATCTAATTCCACACACAGAGATTTCTTAACCCTTGTGCGGTCAAAGTGACCCAGTGGCCCACAAATGTGCCTTTTCATATTTACTGTATGGTGCCATTGCTTACTACTGAAAACGGCAAAATATCCTTGGGTGTCGGAGAGGGGGTGATGAGTCTTTGGAACTGAACTTTGCAATCTGGGTTTTTAAGACCCGATCGTAGGACACAACCTGTGCACCTCGTACGGAGGACCGCACAAGGGTTCAAGGCAAAGCTCATGTAAATAATAATAATACATTTTATTTGTATAGCGCTTTTCATGGCACTCAAAGATGCTTTACATGTAGTAAAAACAGAACAATGAAAGTCCAACAACAATAAAAACAAACTATAACAAACAGAGCAATCACAGATTAAAGCAGACAGAATAAAAAGTAAGCAAACATTAAAAGCAATCTTGAATAAATTAGTTCTTAAAAGGGATTTAAAAGTGTTGAGGTCGGAACAGTGATGGATGTTTGGGGGGAGTGAGGTCCAGAGGTTTGGGGCGGCTACAGAAAAGGCTCTGTCCCCCCAGGTTCAGTGCTTGGTTTTGGGCGGTGGGGCGAGGATGTGGGCAGAAGAGGATCGGAGGCTGCGGGAGGTGACATGAGGTGTTAGGAGGTCAGTGAGGTAGGGGGCGCCTGGTGATGGAGGGCTTTATGGGTGAGGAGGAGGAGCTTAAATGTGATTCTGTTTGACGGGTGGAGCCAGTGAAGGTGTTGGAGGACAGGAGTGATGTGGGAGTGGGTGAGGAGATGCTGCAGAGTTCTGGATGAGCTGGAGTTTATTGAGGTGTTTGGAAGGTAAACCATAGAGAAGGCTACTGCAGTAGTCAAGTCTGGAGGTGATGATAAATGCAAATAAAAAGGTTAAGACGAGGCACCAGTTTCAGTTTTGCGTCTTCTCTTCCGATCGTCTCCGGATAAACGTAGCCTCAGTCTAACTTTAATTTCATGAAATCCAGCTGACTGTATCACCCTTTCAATGAACCTTTTTTTTTTTTCTCAGGATGTCTAAGCACAGCAGTGGCAGCAAAGAGGGACGGTCACAGGACGAGCCGGACTTACCTAAAGAGCTGACAGAGGACTGGGTCACCATGGAGGTCTGCATAGACTGCAAGAAGTTCATCACAGAGATCATCACGTCCAGCAGGCGCAGTCTGAGCGTGGCCACCAAGCGCGCCCGCCTCAACCGCAAAACCCAGTCCTTCTACATGTCGTCGTCGTCGTCGGTAAACTTCAGGCCGTCTGAACGCACCATTAACGAAGTGTAGAAAGTAGGACACGCCTGCGTACTGTTTCTGCACCCCTTCTCCAGGAGCTTATCTTTATTGAAAGTCTCTGCAAAAATGCTTCATTGCAGTGTACATAAACGACAGTTAAAAAAAAAGAATAAATAAATAACATAAGTGACCACGAAGCCAGTTCATTCCGCCCCAAAGTTAGTAAAGATAATTGCACCTTACCCCCCCCTCCCTCCCTCCCTCTCAGGAAATGTTGGCATGCTAATTGGTCATGATGAAAATGAGTGGCCAGGACTCTGTTATAGCTGCCAGATAATTGCAAAGAGCCATGATACTTTAAGCAGCAGTGATAATTCAGGGCATGTTGGCGCTGGCATTACAGCTCAGTTAGAAACATGGGAATAGTTTGGTAATAAATAAGTATTAATGTGCTAATACCACATGATTATCCATCTGTAATGACTTTACTAGCAACTCATGAGAATTGTTGGAAGTAGAAATTATAATAATCACAAACCGACATGTTTAATACTGCGGTTTGTTACCTGGAAACGTTGTGGTTGTTTCAGTATAATAACCATAAATCAGGGTTGCAACATGCACGTACAGTACGATGAGCCATTTCTATTTGATTTAATGATGATTTTTAGATTAAACCAAACATTAGAAAGCGTGAAATAAGTGAGATTTTAGATGCACACAAGAGCTAAAGTTCTGCCTGTTTGTTATAGTGCAGTGTCCAGAAGTTGAAACTTGAATAAGACATGGGGAAACTATTCCACAAAGGGCCGGTATGGCTGCAGGTTTTTGTTCCAACCAACCAAGAGTAAACGATTTGACCAATCAACCCTGAACACTGAGATCAGTTGATTAATTGGATCAAGTCTCGTGTGTTGCTGCTTAGTTGGAATAAAAACCTGCAGTCACACCAGGTCTAGATGATCAGGTCTTTAAGTGTTTTTACTTCATTTGTTAGAGTCGAGCTAAAGTAGAGCTAGTGTTAGCTGGTTAATATTGTACATAGCAGTAAAAATAAACCCTTAAGAAGACATGTGTCAAACTCCAGTCCTCGAGGGTGGGTGTCCTGTATGGGTTAGATATTTCCCACTTCTTTGTGATTCAGTTTAACCCTTTAACTCCTGAGAACTAACAAAATAATTGGTAACATGAGCAAAGTTAGACATCAAAGAAAAATACTACAATAAAAAAAAATGTAGAAAAATAAACAAAATGACAAATAATCTGGAAAGAATACTACTAATGAAATCTGGTCCCAGCAATTTTAATTTTGCCTTTAAAAAATGTTTAAATAAAATAAATAAAAAAAACTCTTGCTTTTTGGCACCTTGTCCATGCACAAAACTAAAAGGAAAATTGTTGAATTTTTCTGAATATTTAAACTAAATCATCCATTCAGAACACATCAGCACTGACACATAAAGAGTTAATAATCATCTCCTCATCAGACTGATAATGATGCAATGGCCTCCAGGTGTAATGGAAGAAGGAAACATCTAAAACATGCAGGACACCGGCCCTCGTGGACCACAGTTTGACACCCCTGCTTAAGAATGATCTAAAACAGGACTGTCCAAATCTAGTCCTCGAGGGCCCGTATCCTGCCTGTTTTAGATGTGTCCTTCTTCCACCACACCTGGTTCAATGAATAATTGAATTTAATCGAATGCATTTAGTGTCATTGCATATAAAATACAATAAAATTGAATGCTGCTGCAGTAACACATGCATCACATTACACACTTAGTAATATAATAAATATAAGAAACACAATAGTATCAATGTTAAAAAGATAGAAATAAAAATAATATAAATACTAAAATACAAACCATCAGCTCTTTATAAAGCTCGTCTGATCATAATGTAATGGCTTCCAGGTTTGATGGAAGAAGGAAATATCTAAAACATGCAGGATACTGGCCCTCGAGGACTGGATTTGGACACCCCTGATCTAAAACCTAAAAAAAAGGCTGAACTTGTCTGGATTTCTTCCGGTCATTAATGAAAGCACTAAAATCCACCATCAGTTTTTCACCGAGTTCTTATTGTTCTTTGCGTCTCGTCCCTGCAGAACCTGATTCCGTCCCCTCGTGCTCATTCAGAGTTCTGATTGGCTCTTTTCTTTTGATGTGTGTTTAGTTAAATGGAACTAGAACAGCAGATAGTTTAGCATTTTGCAGCCCTTGTTCATGGTTACTACAGAGAAATGAACACAGTATTTAATCTATTATTTATTCACTATAACCTTGGAAATTGAAAAGGCTTGAATTTATTTTGATCACGTCCTAGTTTCATATTCCATCTTCACGTTTCTTATGAATGTAAAGCTCATTTTCACAAAATCTTTTCCGACCTCTGCACCTTTCAATTCCATTAGTTGTCATATTTGAATTAAATTCTGATTGGCTCCTACTTTTTAACTTGTCCACGCAGTTATAGTTTTTCATGTTCCAACTTAGTTTCATGGGGATGACAGAAAATATCACTAGTATTTTCAGGAAAGCAGTCACAACATAATATACAAATACATCATTTATTTAATATAACCTTGCAATTGATGTCAGTTAATATGGAAAAAACAGAAAAGGCTGAATTTACTTCGATTATGTCCTCGATGAAACCATCAATATAATCCTTATGAATATCATACTTGTCTCCACATTTTCTTTCTTGGTTGATCAGTCGTCACATACATTGGTTTGTGCTTTTTAATTCTGGTTTTAATCCAACTTCACCCTAAAATAATTTTTTTAAGTTACTTTTGTGTTTTGTACCTGTATTAGGAAAAACCATATAAATCATATCATATATCATATACTATATTTGACTACGAACGATTGATAAGAATAAACTTTCATTCATTTTAATATCACAAATATCATTTACAATTAGTTATATTATTTCAAAGTTACAAAGAATTTTAAGTCAGAAGTGTCCGAGAGCAGACGTGACACTAAAGGCTGTTCCTCCAAACACATCAAGTTGCTTCCCTGTCGTCCCGTCCTCGTCTTGACTTTTTGTCCTCTGTCCCATAAGGTGTCGACTTCTAGAGAGTTTTTTTTTTCTGTTCCTCTGTGTCCCTTGGCGAGAAGTATTACCCATCCCCCGTTCATTCCTCAGCTCTGACCTGTGTCCTGAGCACAGTCTCAAACCCCAGAACCACACATTTATATAAAATATTATTAATACTTATATCATGTAATTTTCCAATACACACCTTTGATTCATGATTTAAAAAAATCTAGGTTTTTCCAGGTAACATGTACACTGTAATACTTGTGACTTCACATTTATAATTCTAACATTGATCATTCACTATTAGCAGAGTTATTACATGGTTATTACTTTATTACCAAACTTTTCACCCTGTATTATTACATTGTTGACGTGTAACTGATTAAACTGAAGTGATGATGATGATGATGATGATGATGATGATGATGATGATATTGTGAACCAGGTAGGAGAATGTAGATAACTTAAAAAAATAAAAAAGCCAAATGTGGCAGTGGTTGTGTAGATAGAATAAAGGCTCCTCCCTAATCTTAGCTAGGTATGATGATTATTTTTTTTTTTTTCTTTTCCAGTTCCTGTTTACTTCTAGCACTCAGGAAAAACAACCGATTGTCTCTTCTGACAGAAATGCACTGTAGATCTTCTTCTTAGTCAGGTCTACTGGCGTGGGCTTCTGCAGCTCCATGCCACCCCCCACCCCCACCCTTTTCGTCCTCTTTCTTCTTCTCTTACTCTTCCAGCAACAATTATGCCAAATGTGACATCGTTCTTTTTTTGTTGTTGTTTTTTTTGTTTTGTTTTCTTTTCTTTTTATGTATGTCGTCAAGGTCTGACTAATGCATATTTACGTGTCTGTCATGTCATTGGGGATGAAAACGTAACTGGTGAGAAGGTTGCGTTTATTTTTCCGAGTAGGTTTTAACAACTACCTATTATGTATGTTCTTTAAATTCTGTGCCTGGTGCCAAAATGTCTTTTTGTTTTGTTTTGTTTTTTTCTTTAAATGCCTTTGCAGTGACGGACCTATTGTACACATGTAATTAAAACAAGGGCCGTTCTGTACGTTTCAAGCTGAACAAAAGAAGCACAGACATGAAGGGTTATGAATGTGTACATGCTGTATATCTTGTATGTATTTCAGATTTATTAAGAATACAACTTTAATAAGTAGAATTATAATTTTATCATGTTTTTAAAAATTTCTGCCTGTGGAGTTTCAGTCTTTATTTGAAATTCTTCTGTATCATTATTATTATTATTATTATCATTATTATTGATTCATGTAATATTAAAATTTTATTTCTATTGTATAGTTTATGAACTCCTCAGTGTTAAAGATACTCTTAAATCTCAGATAGCACTTTTACAAGCTCAATGTATTGTTTATTATAATTATTATGTTATGTTTTTTTTTTGTCATAATTAATATAATTATTAAAAAAAAAATGTATTCACCTCTTTGGGGTCCATGGTGCCATTTCCCTCAGCTCATGAATGAAAATGTGTGTGAATAGCTGCAGTATGTGGAAGGAAAAAGAAAATGTTCTATGAAATGTCATGTCTTTTCTTACATTTTCTTAGATTTTCATCCATATCAATAGTTCCACACCATACACACGTCGCATAAATACAGCATATCCACATTGTTTTGTGACAGTTGTTGCAAAATGAACACAAAAGTCTATCCAGCTTCTAAAATAATAGTATGAAACAATACAAAATTCCATGTCGCAATAGTTCAGCTGAGCAGATTTCCTTGTATCAGACCTCTGTAAGGAATGTGTGCATGCTGTCTTGTGATTTTCTTATTTTTTCTCCCCTGTTTTTATCAAAGAAATTTTAATAAAATGATCATGATTTTCACTTGTCCAGTATGGTATTCATTCTTTTAATATCACATGTGTCCTCATTATGGTAGTGACAGATCCTGTGGTGGTGGCGCCATCAGGTGGTAGAACAGGTGTACTACAATAATTATTTTAGAAACAAAGAAACAGAAACATCACACTCAAATACCTGTTTGTGAATAAATTAAGGCATGTTCGACTTTGTTAAAATGTCCATGAACTGTTTAATCCTTTAACTCCTGATGTGTCAGTGCTGACAAGTTCTGAATGGATGGTTTAGTTTAAAAATTCAGAATAATTCAAGGTTTTTTTTAGTGTTATTTTACTCATAATTGTGTTCATGGAACTGATGTACAACTGATTTGGAAAAAGAAAAAGCCCAAATTAAAACTACTGGAACCAAATTACAATTACAATTTTTTTTCTCCTGTCATTTATTTTGTGAATATCTAATACTTTCTGTTGATGTTGTTGCGTCAGTTGTTATTTTTTCTACGTTTTCTTAATTCATTTTCTTATTTATCTTCAATTGTGTTCTGTTAGTGTCTTACTTTGTTCATGTTACACATTATTTCATTAGTTTAATATTCATCTTTGTTCATTTTACTGATAACTTTGGCAGTTTTTGTTTATTTTGTTGCATTATTTTATTTTATTTTACTTTTTACTGTGGAATTGCTTAGAGCTCAGGAGTTACAGGGTTAAATAACAAAACCAAGCATCCATTCAGGCCAGTGGGATGAAGTGAAATGTAACAATGATACTAATGATCAGAAGTGGTAAAAGTACTCGGATACTGTACTTATGTAGAAGTACAGCTACTTGTGTGAAAAAATGCTCTGGTAGAAGTAGAAGCACTGATTCAACTCCTTAAAAAGAACAACTTGTAATAATATAAAAAAATATATAAGATAAAATCAAAAGTCAGAGAGGAAAGGTCAAAATTATGTGATAAAATTACACAATTGGGATAAAAAGTAAGAAATGTGAGGTAAGAAATGCATAATTATGAGGAAAAATAGTTGAAGTTATAAGATAAAATGAAAATTCTGAGATAAAAGGTGTAAATTCTGTAATAAAATTGCACAATTGGGATAAAAAAAATAAAGTCATACTTATGAGATCAAAAGTCATAAATATAAGGTAAGAAATGCATAATTATGAGGATTTTCCCTCTGAAGCCATTTATTTACAGTCACATCTGTTTAATTTGAATAATTAATCAGTCTATTCTGAGAATGTAAGGAGTATAAAGTACAGGTATTTATGTCAAAATGTAGGGAGTAAAAGTAAAAAGTCAAAGTACTCAAGTAAAGTACAGATACAATATATATATATATATATATATACTTAAGTACAGTAACAAAGTACTTGTAGTTAGTTACTTCCCATCTCTGCACTGATGATATTAATGATCCAATCATGTCCAGGGTCCCTGACATTTTGAATAACCTGAATAAATTATTTAAATAATGTCCCTCCTTTGCTACTTTCAACCTCACATTTTCCTAACTTTAAAATTTCCTTGTTCGTTATTTCTCTTTAAACTATATATTTAATTCATGTCCACGTGTCATTGTAGGTTAGGGTAAATTATTTACTGTAATGTGTTTTTATTGTATTGTTTTATTTACTTATTATTTAAGTTATTTTTTGTTTATGTGATTCATGTGAAGTTTTAATTAAGTTGACGAAGTATATTTAAGCTTTTGGCCTCCCTTATACTGTTATATTTTATTTGTATTTTATACTTGCTTATGTATTTGTCTTTTTACTAAACTAAATGGACAGAAAAATGGTGAATATGTGTCATCATGACTGTCCTATACTGTTGACATCTGTCTTCTATTGACAATGAATGGACTTTATAAAGAGGACAATCATCTGCCATGGGATGATGATGATGATGATGATGATGATGATGATGATGATGATGATGATGATGATGATGATGATGATGATGATGATTAAATCTTATAAACACTTTTAATTTGTTTTTTTGAGAATGTCCCAACTAACCTTTTTTTGGAACATGTAATAAAACATGTCATAGTCATATCTTATTTCATGTCAGTGCCACATCTAAGGACGTTCGTTGCCTCTGATATAAATATAATTGTGTTAAAACTGTACCTTATCATTCTAAATCAGTCAGGTCTTTATATGTATAAACCAGGGGTGTCAAACTCTTTTTAGTTCAGCCGTCACATTAAACCAAATTTGATCTGAAGTGGGCTGTACCATTAAAATAATAAAATAATATATAAATAATGTCAATTCCAAATCATCCTTTACATTTTAGAGCCAAAAAAAAAAGTTGAAATTATGTGATGGAAATGTTCGTATCTACCAACTATGCTTTAAAACAACGTGAATAACATGAATAAACTGACACTTCTTCAAAAAACTAAATGCAATCTTAACAATTTATCATTTATAACATATAGATTATTTATTAGTGGATCTATAAGTACACCAAACATTTCATAATGGCCAGAATATTGTTAAACTTACACTTCAGACATTTGTAAATGTTCATATTTGTTCAGGTTACTCCCATTTTTGTGAAATAAAGTTTGTTTTATTGTAAATGCATTAGAATGACATGAAAATGTTTAAATTAACAAAGAGTAAATTGTGGAGTTGTGAGTATTTATAGATTATTATGATAGTATTTTACTGATCCTATTTTGATATTTAATGTATGTGGAACCTGAAATAAAATGATCAGTATTTTCAATATCATTTTTGAATTTCACAAATTTATCCCAGCGGCCAGAGTGGACCAGATTTAGCTCCCGGGCCGCATATTTAACACCCCTGGTTATTAAATCCATCTCAAAAAGGGTAATAGACTATTTCTCACATGACGCAGCAGGGAAACCCCTCATCTCTATTTTGTTCCTGTTGGTAACTGACTGGAACTGAACCATAGGATCTTAATTTAAACTCATCTTAAAATGGTAAAATGTCTGCAGTGAACTGTCAGATGTTTAATTTATGTGCAGAATGATCATATATAGTACTGAATAACATTAAGTCATGTGATTTAAAAAAAATGTGTGGTCAAAATAGTCAGAATACAGTATATTTAAGACCTTAAAAACCCTAAAAAAACACATTCATGTGATTTAAAAATAAATAATTAACATTGGTGTACTAACTCTGGCCATTAGTCACAACTTTAGGAAACACTTTAGGAAACCATTGCATTTCCCTTACTGACAAAAATAAATAATGAAACAAAATAAACAAAATATATATATAAAAATGTGGTATTTTTGTGGTATGTGTATTTTCCTTTATAATAAAGTGTAGGTCCATAAATAAAAATATGTAAATGCTGCAAAAATAGACCACCTGCAATAATGTAGGAGGTTCTGTTTAAAAGCAGATATATGGTCAAGACTGGACACTGAAATGAGTGAAATTCATAAAATTGTTATTATTGTGAAGTAGGATTTTTATAAGAACTTCAACCTACTTCTTTTGAGTGGTGACTCTGAAATCCTAACTTTGTCTTTTGTTTCTTTTGTTCTGTATTTTATTTATTTTTAAGATGAACTGTTCAAATAAAAATAACTGAACTGAACTGAACTAAACTGAACTGAACTAAACTAAACTAAACTAAACTAAACTGAACTGAACTGAACTGAACTAAACTAAACTAAACTAAACTAAACTAAACTAAAGTAAACTAAACTAAACTAAACTGAACTGAACTGAACTGAACTGAACTAAACTAAATTAAACTAAACTAAACTAAACTAAACTAAACTAAACTAAACTAAACTAAACTAAACTGAACTAAACTAAACTAAACTAAACTAAACTAAACTAAACTAAACTGAACTAAACTAAACTAAACTAAGCTAAAGTAAACTGAACTGAACTAAACTAAACTAAACTAAACTAAACTAAACTAAACTGAACTGAACTGAACTGAACTGAACTAAACTAAACTAAACTAAACTAAACTAAACTGAACTGAACTGAACTAAACTAAACTAAACTAAAGTAAACTAAACTAAACTAAACTGAACTGAACTGAACTGAACTGAACTGAACTGAACTAAACTAAACTAAACTAAACTAAACTGAACTGAACTGAACTAAACTAAACTAAACTAAACTAAAGTAAACTAAACTAAACTAAACTGAACTGAACTGAACTGAACTGAACTAAACTAAATTAAACTAAACTAAACTAAACTAAACTAAACTAAACTAAACTAAACTAAACTAAACTGAACTAAACTAAACTAAACTAAACTAAACTAAACTAAACTGAACTAAACTAAACTAAACTAAGCTAAAGTAAACTGAACTGAACTAAACTAAACTAAACTAAACTAAACTAAACTAAACTGAACTGAACTGAACTGAACTGAACTGAACTGAACTAAACTAAACTAAACTAAAGTAAACTGAACTGAACTAAACTAAACTAAACTAAACTAAACTAAACTAAACTAAACTAAACTGAACTGAACTGAACTAAACTAAACTAAACTAAACTAAACTGAACTGAACTAAACTAAACTAAACTAAACTAAACTAAACTAAACTAAACTAAACTGAACTGAACTGAACTGAACTGAACTGAACTGAACTAAACTAAACTAAACTAAACTGAACTGAACTGAACTAAACTAAACTAACCCTGGGTCAGCACCTGTCTTTCCTTTTTGGGCAATTAGAAATTAGCATCTGTCAAAATGATGCAATACAACGTCAAAATTATATAATAAAAAGTACAAATTATGCAATAAAAAGTCAAAATTATGAGACAAAAAGTCAAAATATTGTAACAAAAACTAAAAATGATCAGATAAAAAGTCTAAATTCCCAGTCACTAAACACAACCAGAATTAATCCATATATGCTGTGAGAAAATTAAAGTATTTTAATTGCACCTTATAGTCCAGAAAATACGGTATCCTAATATTCTAATTCTGTGGGACCTGGCACCTCCAGGACATCTGGTGTCCTAGGCAACCGCCTAGTCCGCCTGTGCCTAACACCGGCCCTGCGTCCACAGACAGAGAATGGGTTGGCAGTGAAACGTTATCCCCTGATGGGTTAGTAACACACACTGAAAATAACCCAGCAGGCACTGCCTCCCTGAAGGGTGACCCTCACACACTGGTTTCTATGGAAAGGCAACAAGCAAACACGTGTCAGTAAACAAATCTCGATAGGTTATGTATTTAGCGTCAGCGGCTCAATAAAACATTTCATGAAGTGTTATTCCTAGATGCAGCTTTGGCTAACTGACATCATGATGCTCAGAGTTTGTCTTAACAACCTCAGGTTTTAAAAAGCAGGCTTTTCTGAGTAGTATTCATCCTCCTGTGGTTAATATTTGACTGGTGGACGTTTCATTTAGTGCTAACAAGGAGTCATTTAACACAGTGAGAGCCCCAGTGTGGATTCTAATGACATTTTTCGAGTTCCTGGTCTTGAGCTCCTTTCTGTGTTTCCCCACTAATGGGTAGGGATTAAAATGTTAAGAGTGAAACCTGATCTCACATTTCTTCCTCTAAGGTCAGCTTTAGCTAACCCTAACCATGCAAACACTGAGCCTCAGGGAGAAGCCAGTAACTGGATCTGGAGCCTACATGGACCATGCCAAACACTCTTTATGCAGAGAAAGTAGCCTGAAACACACAAGGCATGGGCGGAAAAATGTGTATGGATGCTATGGATGTGTCCATACCAATATTTGGGTGTTTTTAAAATGTCCATACAAATTTTACAATAGGAAATTACATGACATTTGGGAAAAAAAAGTTTACTGTATTTTCTGGACTATAAGGTGACACTTAAAAAACTTACCACAGTGCGCCTTATATATGGATTCATTCTAGTTATGTTTAGTGACTGGGAATTTGGACTTTATCTAATGATGATGACTTCACTTAATGCATTTTATAATACAATATGAAGAACCTAAAAAAATAAACCTGCAAGACAAAAATGCTGCAATAACAGAAACGATGCAGAAGCAAAAACTTACAAACCCCCAAAACAAATGTGAAAGAATAATGCTGCAAATACCAAAACACACAAACTCCCAGAACAACTGCAAGAGAGAAACGGAAGTTCATCAAAATAAAACGGAAGAAGAAGAAGAAGATGATGGATGAAGATGAAGTTTATTTTCTTAAGACAGTGTGAAAAGGTTTGTTTCCCTTCATCTTTTTTAAACACTTGACCATAATCTGCTACAGTATAATAGAAGAACAGCACTAGCATTAGCTACATACCTCTGCTGCTCTACACCTTTTTATGCTAATGTCTTAAAGCTGTCATTTCATGGTTATTTCATTAATATTACTGTGTTCTCCATTGTTATTGAATACATTGTGTGTTGGTTCTATTTGTAAAAAAACCCCTCCTGATTGTTTTGTTTCCAGCTGTTTTTTCACAGTAGAAAAATGAACAATAGAGTTTACCGCTACTTCCTCATACATGACAAGGCGTCTCTGATTGGCTCAGAATGCGTGACACAAAAAAAAAGAATGCGTGACAGAACACTCCTCCCTCCCCTCTTGCTGTGTATGTGTTTACCTTTACCCAAGTAACATCCAGCTAGGTTTTGTTCCGTTGCTTGTTCTGAAAAAGTGCAGGGATAAAACAAGGCTTTTATTTCCACAGAGAGTACTTTGATCCGCCATTTTTTTCCAGTTTGTGCAGCAGCTACTGTGGCGCCGTCTTCTCTTGTAGATGCTAATGCTAATGCTACTTCAGATTCGCTGCCGGGGATGGGTTTAACCCCACATGGATGACGCTAAAGTCCATCTGACATCACATGAACCGGCTTTTTCTGGGTCCCTGGTTCCTGTTGTTGTTTTGTGTGAATGCAGTATGCAACCAGTGGAGGTGATGAACCACTGTTAAAGGAGCATGTGTTGGTAACTCTGGGTGACCCATCAGATTCCAACAGGAAAAGTGGTTTTCAACGGAATGACACCTTTAAACATCAACTTAATCTTCATCTACCGTCTTCTTATTCCGTTTTATTTTGGTGAACTTCCGTTTTGTTATGGAGTGAATTTGCAGCATTTTTCTTTCGCATCTGTTTTGAGGATTTGTACATTTTTGCTTCTGTTTCGTTTATGTTATTGCAGCATTTTTCTCTTTCTGTTACATTTGTTTTATGTGTTTTTGGTCGTACATATCTCTTGCGTTTGCAGCATTTCGTCGATACAATGCGTCGGCCACCATAGAAAAGGGCTTGTTAATTAATATACTGCACCCCTTTCTGAACAAAATTGAGCTTTTGTTAAGACATTCTTGAGATGTTGAGCTTAAAAAAAAACTAAATGGGAATCTACCAATGGACTAATGGATGGACACTTTGTTAAAATGTTGTGAAGAATGATCTAAAAAAATGTGACATGAAGAGGAAAACATTGGACCATTAAACTGTCAGGCTTCTGTCAGCTGTGATGACCAAAATAAACACTGTCTGTTGTTATACATCACATATAGGATCATATTTCCCACCTTTGACCTTTAAAGCTTTTATGGCACAGGTTTGATCCCATTTAGACTTTTTTTTGTTTCGTTTTGTGTCATGTCAAGAGAACATTAAAAGCTAAAACAGCTCAATGTTTCGACCTAAAAATGAAGTCAATTATGTCTTTTAACTAGAACTTGTTAATTTTTCTGAAATTTAAAGCCAAAATATGTATTAAATTATAAAGCATTGAGATATATTGTTCACTTATTCTGTCATATTTCAGTTATATAAGTACAGGGCAACACATACATAAGTTACAAAGTCATTGATTTAGTTATAGAAAAGTGCAATAAGAATAGGATATAATGTTAATTTTAGGAAATATACAAATGACTTGTTTATTAAATCAGGATTTTTTTTAAGTTTAAACAGTTAGTAAATTAAAGACACTGTTGGTTGTGTTTAGAACTAGAAACTGACTTTTGCCTGTACATTTACAGAGATTATTTGTTTTAGTTTCACAGGATGAACAACATCCAGTTTGAAGGAGATTTAATTTTAAACATGAAAAGGTGAGAACGAGTGGAAAACAAATGTGTATTTCTGTTGTTGGTGTCAGATTGTGGAATTGTTTAGCAATGAAAGAGAAGAGGTGTAGGAATATTTTTTCCGTTTAAAAGGATATATAAGGAGAGAGTGGAGAAATTATATAAAAGTATGTAATGAAGTTGTTTTGCTTATGATTTTGGATTTATTTGTTAATTTGACAGTTATGTAAATAGTTTTTTACTGTAATGGTGACTGATGTAGCACATGTTGTTAGAAATGGGCAGGTATTATAAGTGTTCTTCATCATCTAACCATGGAGATTTAAATGAATAAATAAACGAAATTGAAAAATTAAATATATGAATATGGAAAATTAAATATATGAACAATTAGGTTTGTAAAAATTAGAATACATATATATATATATATATATATATATATATATATATATATATATATATATATATATATATATATATATATATATATATATAAATTCCCCTACACTCAAGATGCTCAAAAGTACAGAACGGCTGCTTTATCATTAACTTATTTATTCATTTGTGTAAGTCTGAAGAATGTTTCTTTAGATTTGTGACCTCAAATTCCTAAACATCACACTAAAAAAATGAGAAGCTGCATGTAGAGGCTAAGTCACGCCCTTCTACTTCTGGTCCATGGGTGCTTAGCTCGCAAAAAAAAAATAAAAAAAATAGGAGTGAATGGAGTGAGTCAAGCTAAATTCTGATTCTGTTTAACAAGTGCTCTGAAATTCACATATGATAGAAGTTAATAATAAATATTGTTTATGATGGGAAGAAAATGTGACGTTAGGTTTTATGTGGGCTTAGTAAGAGACTATAATGTGTTACGTATGTAGTAAGTAAGTCTCCGCCCCTTTCCGGGAGGCTCATGGGGCCTGAGATTGTATTCAATAGTATTCAATGGGAAATAAAATGTTAAAATCATATCTGGTTCGTCATGTACCCTGAATCACACACATGTTGTACCTCATAATAAATTATCATTATTGATGTGTGTTTCAACTGCTTCTGTTAACCAACGGCTGATTCATTTGTGAGTAAAAGCCGTTAATAATTACACATGTGACGTCACCACAGCTGACATCACATACGTAACATATTATAGTCTGTTACTAAGCCCACATAAAACCTAACGCCACATTTACTTCCCATTTTAAGCAGTTGGTCTGTCTATGACACATCAAATATTTATTATTAACCGCTATCATATGTGAACTTCAGAGCACTTGATTCAGTCCATTTACTCCAATTAAAATTTGTTGCGAGCTAAACACCCATGGACAGGAAGTAGAAGGGCGTGACTTAACCTTCCCAATTGCCACACTGAGCATATGACAGTTTCCAAAAAAGGAAAAGCACTACAAACTAAGACGAGTAGTAAAGCACAAACAAATGATCTACCAGCATGTTTTCACACATTTGTATTTGTGTAGATAGATTTAAGGCATTAAATTAGTATTGGTATTTTTACACACATAAATACATTTAAAAAAAAAAAGAAAAAAAAGTCACACACAGTAATTACATTAAGTTGAACAACATATAAAAAAAAAATATAAGAGTTTATCAGTTGTGCAAGTACCAGCAAGACATTCAACAACATTGATGTAATCTTCATTAGAGCCCTACAGGGACAGCACAGTATGGATGATTCAACAGGGTAATAATTGGGTTGCCATGGAAACTGTTACCATGGCCAGAAACTAGCTGAGCACTGAGAATGAGGTGTTCCATATGTGTGAAGAGGGTCGCCATGGTATAAACTAAAGGGTGTAGAGGCTACTATTATTTAGAAGAGTAAAGTTTATAGTATGTTAGAGCGTTGTCACATTTGATACTTGTTTTGTTTTGTTCTGGTAGATGAATGAATTTTACTTCTGTTCCATTAAAACTATTTTCAGGTTCATGAATGAGGGCAGGCTGCTTGTAAGTTTGATAACAGTGATGCTTACAAAAGGCTTCATATTTGCATCAAACTATGAACAAATTCCACATTATTATATTGTCAGTTTTGTTAACGTAAGCTAATGGGCAGCTATGGTTCAGGTGGTAGAGCGGGTTGTCCATTAACTAAAAGGTTGGTGGTTCCAATCCAATCTGTTGTGTCCTTGGGCAACACATGTTACCCTCCAGTGACACTCACACTGGTGCAGAGGTGAGAAGTAACTAAGTAAAAGTACTTTAGTAGACTTTTTAATTATCTGTACTTTACTTGAGTGCTTATTTTTCTGCCAACTTTTTACTTTTACTCCCTACATTTGTTCATAAATATCTGTACATTATACTCTTTACATTCTCAGACTAGACTTGTTACTTTTCAAACTAAACTGTGAACAATAAGCGGCTTCAGAGGGAAAGTCATTTGACAGAAATTGTTACTTTCTATATTATAATTATGATTTTTTGCTCATGATTGTGACTTTTTAGCTCATAGTTTCAACTCTTTGTCTCATATTTATACATTTTTTATGTCATATGTATGACTGTATCTCATAACTTTGTGTTTTTATCTCATAATTATGCATTTTTTAAAAATAAATTCAAATATGACCTTTTTATGTCATAATTTTTTTCTATTTTTCCTAAATGTCCTGTCAATACTCAAAAAACTGAGTAACTGTGACCTCTTCAAACATATTATCTACACAGTAACTCACTTTTAAAGGCTTTATTTTTTTTTGTACATTTTAAACTTTCCTGTTTAAATAAGTATTATTTCATTCATGGCAAAGAAATGCAGTTTTTTGTAATTTTTAAAAACTTTTTCTTAAGTAAAGGAGTTGAACCAGTACTTCTACTTTTATTTATTAGTATGTTTTCACACAAGTAGCTGTACTTCTACTTAAGTACAGAATGTGAGTACTTTGACCACCTCTGCACTGGCGTATGAATGTTTGGTGGTGGTCAAAATGTTAGCCAAGCTTCTGTCAGTCTGTCCCAGGACAACTGTGGACACATATGTAGTTTACCACCACCAGAGAGACAATGTGAGAGTGAATGAATAATGGGTCATTAAAGGTCTCATTCCAACATCATTTATTTAATATTGCTGTGTTCTCCATTGTTATTGAATGTATTGTGCGTTGGTTCTGTTTAAAAAAAACAAACATCTGAATTGCTTTGTTTGAAACTGTTTGGTAGAAAAATGACTTGAGGTGGAACGACAGTTTTCGGGTCCTTCCTCATACATATCCATGACACGGAAATGAGGCGTTGCTAATTGGCTCAGAGAATTAATGCGTGAAGGAACACTTCCCCCTCCCCTCTGGCTCTGTGTGTGTTTACCATCCCAGAGTAGCATCCAGCTAGGTTTCATGCCGTCAATTGTTTTGAAAATGTGCAGGGAAAAAAAGGCTGAATGTGGCCCCTGAAAAAAATTAGTTTGAGACCCCTGACGTAAAGCATTTTGAGTGGCCAAAACGGTACCCTATAAAATTATTATTATTATTATTATTATTATTATTATTATTATTATTATTATTATTATTATTATTATTATTATTATTATTATTATTATTATTATTATTATTATTATTATTATTAAATGTAGATTTATCAGCCACATGGTCATTGATGATGCATCACAGATAACATCTTGATATTTTTGTTCTTCATATTAAATATGTAGAACATGGCTTCCATTTTTCCTGAAAAAGTATCTTAAACATGGTAATTTGACATAATAGTGATGCCTACACAGTATATTTAATACCATTTTCATTGTATTTCTGTTCCAACTTTTTTGGAGTGTTCTGCATGCATCAATTTAAGTGTATTTAAATGTAATACTAATTTAACTGACAAGTAATACAGTTTCAACTGAAATAACAAATAACATATTCAAGTGGTGTTTATTTCATTTTATTTTAATTGTCAATATTTTTTTGTGAATGGAATTTATATTGAGTAAAAAAAACCTCAATAGGATCTTGTTACTTCAGAGGAATAAACCACATCAAAGGTCAGTGGTTACCATGGTTACTGTGCATGACTACACTGTAAACCCAAAAATTCAGAATAATTAAATATATTAAGTTGTGAATACTCAAAGTTTCAAAACTCTAATGTGTTAACTTATTGTAACATGTTCTTCTTTTTAAGTACTTCCAACTAATATTTTTTTATTAAGGGGAAGTATTATGTATATAAGTGAACATAACTTAACAACATAGATGAGGTTCAACTGAGTGGAATTAACTCATTAAATGCTGAGAATGTTCTGTTATTTCTATTGTTTCAAATAAAGATGATTGACAAAATAAACTTAACTGATTTAGTAGATGCTGAAATATAATTTCAGAACACTGAAAATAACCACCAATATATATTATGCCAAAAAAATTAAAATCACAAAACAGTAAATTTATTTAGGGGCGGCTCTTTCTGTTCACAAAGACACTGAACCCTTACAATACTAAGTTAATTAGTAATGTTTTAATTTAAGTATACTTTAATAAATATCTAATATCTAATTATCTAATATCTAATTTTAATTTGTGGAAACTTGTATTTTTTAAGTTTCAGCAACTTAAAATAATTAAGGTAATCAATTTCCTTACGTTTTTGAGTTCTGCTAACATATTCGGGTTTACAGCGTAGCTAAATTGGTGATTAATGTAAACTATTGGGACGTTTCTTGGATCTGGTTTGTTTTTTTCTCCATAACTGAACCTGCTGTTATAGGATGTACCACTTAAAACTGACAATTCCTGTGTTTCCAGTTGCAAGTCACTACCTCACAGACAGAAATGTCACATTTTTTCACAGACATAATAACACATCAGCTGCCTGCTACTGTACGTTCACTCCAATATCATATATGTGGAAGAGGCAAATATACAAAGCCTTGTTTCATCTCAAAACGTCATCAACCCTCCGTACTTTCCAAGTGCAACATCTACAGCAGGGGTCTCAAACATGCGGCCCGGGGGCCAAATGCGGCCCGCCAACAGTTCCAATGCGGCCCGAGGGATGTGGAGCATAATAACCTATTAAATGACTCCATGTTTTCTTCTCAGTTTTTTCTTTCCCTATAAATGATGACAACTTCCAATTTGTGTCATTGTTTGACTGCAAAAAAATATTAAATTACGAAAATATTTACATTTACAAAGTATCCCGTTACAATAAAATGTGTAAATTAGACACAATTTGAACCATTTCCTGCTTCTGTTACTAAAAGTTTAGTGTCTTTGTTAGAACTGATCCATAATAAAACACATGGACTAATGATAAATTGAAGCAAAATATTTATTTTCCTTCTGAAATGTAACTAATTTATAAAAGTATATTCTTAATTTAGTGGGTATTTTTTTGCACTAAAACAATGAAAAAAATGTGGAGTTGTCATTATTTATACTCTAGGTTATTACAGTATGTTTACTTTGTCCCGGTCCGGCCCATTGTAGATCAAATCAAGCTGAATGTGGCCCCTGAAGAAAATGAGTTTGAGACCCCTAACCTACAGGACATGCATTAGCATTAGCTGTGGAAATCATTTATTAAGTCATTAACCAAGTCAGCTAAAGTGGAATATCATTGGCCCAGATCATGTGTTTTTTTTCCATTTCAAATTGTTCTTCTCTGCAACAAAGCAAATGTGACAGAAGCTGTAGTGACAGTACTTTTGCCGGAGGGGGGTGAGGGTAGGTGGGGGGGGGGGGCTTGTCCGTATTCTGTCTCAACAGTTATCGTCAGAAAGTGCTCTTTGACAGATGAATGTGGGTCAAGGAGGAATGTATTTTCTATGAAGTGCAATCGTATTCATTTCCTGCTTGCAGACAAACAGACATATAAACAGACATATAAATAGACATATAAACAGACATATAAACAGACATATAAACAGACATATATAAACAGACATATAAACAGACATATATAAACAGACATATAAACAGACATATAAACAGACATATAAACAGACATATAAACAGACATATATAAACAGACATATACACAGACATATAAACAGACATATAAACAGACATATAAACAGACGTATAAACACACATATAAACAGACATATATAAACAGACATATAAACAGACGTATAAACACACATATAAACAGACATATATAAACAGACATATAAACAGACATATAAACAGACATATAAACAGACATATAAACAGACGTATAAACACACATATAAACAGACATATATAAACAGACATATAAACAGACATATAAACAGACATATAAACAGACATATAAACAGACATATAAACAGACGTATAAACAGACGTATAAACACACATATAAACAGACATATATAAACAGACATATAAACAGACATATAAACAGACATATAAACAGACATATAAACAGACATATAAACAGACATATAAACAGACGTATAAACAGACGTATAAACAGACATATATAAACAGACATATAAACAGACGTATAAACAGACATATATAAACAGACATATAAACAGACATATAAACAGACGTATAAACAGACGTATAAACAGACATATATAAACAGACATATAAACAGACATATAAACAGACATATATAAACAGACATATAAACAGACATATAAACAGACATATATAAACAGACATATAAACAGACATATAAACAGACATATATAAACAGACATATAAACAGACATATAAACAGACATATAAACAGACATATATAAACAGACATATAAACAGACATATAAACAGACATATAAACAGACATATAAACAGACATATAAACAGACATATAAACAGACATATAAACAGACGTATAAACAGACATATATAAACAGACATATAAACAGACATATAAACAGACATATAAACAGACATATAAACAGACATATAAACAGACATATAAACAGACATATAAACAGACATATAAACAGACATATAAACAGACATATATAAACAGACATATAAACAGACATATAAACAGACATATAAACAGACATATAAACAGACATATAAACAGACATATAAACAGACATATAAACAGACGTATAAACAGACATATATAAACAGACATATAAACAGACATATAAACAGACATATAAACAGACATATAAACAGACATATAAACAGACATATATAAACAGACATATAAACAGACATATAAACAGACATATAAACAGACATATAAACAGACATATAAACAGACGTATAAACAGACATATAAACAGACATATAAACAGACATATAAACAGACATATAAACAGACATATAAACAGACGTATAAACAGACGTATAAACAGACGTATAAACAGACATATATAAACAGACATATAAACAGACATATAAACAGACATATAAACAGACATATAAACAGACATATAAACAGACGTATAAACAGACGTATAAACAGACATATATAAACAGACATATAAACAGACGTATAAACAGACATATATAAACAGACATATAAACAGACATATAAACAGACATATAAACAGACATATAAACAGACATATAAACAGACATATATAAACAGACATATAAACAGACATATAAACAGACGTATAAACAGACATATATAAACAGACATATAAACAGACATATAAACAGACATATAAACAGACATATAAACAGACATATAAACAGACATATAAACAGACGTATAAACAGACGTATAAACAGACGTATAAACAGACGTATAAACAGACATATATAAACAGACATATATAAACAGACATATAAACAGACATATAAACAGACATATAAACAGACATATAAACAGACATATAAACAGACGTATAAACAGACGTATAAACAGACATATAAACAGACATATATAAACAGACATATAAACAGACATATAAACAGACGTATAAACAGACATATATAAACAGACATATAAACAGACATATAAACAGACATATAAACAGACATATAAACAGACATATAAACAGACATATAAACAGACGTATAAACAGACGTATAAACAGACGTATAAACAGACATATATAAACAGACATATAAACAGACATATAAACAGACATATAAACAGACATATAAACAGACATATAAACAGACGTATAAACAGACGTATAAACAGACATATATAAACAGACATATAAACAGACGTATAAACAGACATATATAAACAGACATATAAACAGACATATAAACAGACATATAAACAGACATATAAACAGACATATAAACAGACATATATAAACAGACATATAAACAGACATATAAACAGACGTATAAACAGACATATATAAACAGACATATAAACAGACATATAAACAGACATATAAACAGACATATAAACAGACATATAAACAGACGTATAAACAGACGTATAAACAGACGTATAAACAGACATATATAAACAGACATATAAACAGACATATAAACAGACATATAAACAGACATATAAACAGACGTATAAACAGACGTATAAACAGACATATATAAACAGACATATATAAACAGACATATAAACAGACATATAAACAGACATATAAACAGACATATAAACAGACATATAAACAGACGTATAAACAGACATATAAACAGACATATAAACAGACATATAAACAGACATATAAACAGACGTATAAACAGACGTATAAACAGACATATAAACAGACATATACTGTATAAACCCTCTTTGTTTTAAAATATTAGAGAAAAGACTTGCAGCTGCCATGCATGTACAATGTGTAAAAGTGTTGGAGATATTAAAGTTTTATTTTGAGACACAAGAGTGCACTTACCCCGAAAAGGATTTTTTTTTTTGGGATCACATGTGTCTGAACAGCTGCATGTTGTGTGTTATGTCGGGTTTTCAGTTCAGTTTACCCCATGTACTTTAGAAATGACACCTCTGCATGTCAGCTGAGCTCCCCTTTGATTTGTGTGGAAGTCCATCTAGCCTAACATGCCACTAAGTTGTAGCAGAAGCTGAGATGCGTGAGGGAATGCAGTCACTCTTAAAGTGGTTTCCCATTTGTGTCGTTAGAGGATAATAAATCACGGCAAAGGGAAAGTGAGGAACATGCCGCAAAAACACTGGAGCCACTGGGTAAATGGACAGTGTTATTCAAGGAGGGTTGGGTCGGTTGGAAACGCACACTAGTGGTAGAGATCCGTGGTCGAATAGCTTGTACGGCAAAGAGCCTTTAGACGTCCACACGTCTGTCTTTGGGTCGTAACATTCGAAACAGTCTGAGTCCTCGATAACATCTTGACTATTAAGGATGCGTCCACCTGTGACGTAGAGCTTGTTGTTGATCACTGTGGCGCTGTGGTGCATCCGACGTTCCTTCAGATTCTCACACTTGACAAATTTGTTGGCTTTGGTGTCGTAGGCTATCATGCGTCGGGTGTAACCTGGAAATGATAGTTTCATTTAAGTTCAGGTTCAAGGTTGATTTTTATTTTTTATTTATTTTTTTTATCTATAGGTAGATTTATGTTGCAGTCAAGGTGGAAAAACATTCATTTCATATTCAGACTCACAACATGAACTGTCCACATAATTAAAATAACCATGGTTCCACAAATGATGACATAAAAGAATGATAAAAAACAATGATTACATAGAGTAAAATAATGATCATATGAAGCTCTGGGCTTGGGTATGATATTAGAAAAAAACTGACATTGCTATTTTTTTTAACCCTGCAAAAAAAAATCTATCTACCTCTATAGATATACAGTCAAGGTCAAAAGTTTACATACACTAGTAAAGAACATAATACTACTACTACTACTACTACTACTACTACTACTACTACTACTACTACTACTACTACTAATAATAATAATAATAATAATCTTTATTTGTATAGCATCTTTCATACAAACACTGTAGCCCAAAGTGCTTCACATTGATTCAAAATCAAAATACAATTTTAAGACAGGGTGAAATAAAAAATACATTAAAATTATGTCATGACTGTCTTGAGTTTCCAATAATTCCTACAACTCTTATTGTTCTGTGAAACACACACACTTCTTTGTCACAAAAAAAAAAAAAAAACCCATTCATGAACTTTGGTTGTTTTATTAATTTAATTTGGATCTAGTGAAAATGTCACCAAATCTGCTGGGTCAAAAATGTACATACAGTAAAGCTAATATTTGGTTTGGCCATTTTCACTGCATTAATGATACTTTCCGTAGCCATCCACAAGCTTCTGATTCAATCTTTGACCACTGCTCCTGACTGAATCGATGCGTTTCAGCAAAATTAATCCTTCTTATTGGTGTATGTATATTTTTGACCCAGTAGATTTGGTCACATTTTTAGTAGATGTGTGGAGTTTACATGTCTGCAGTTTCCTCCCACCATCCAAACACATGCACTGATAGGTTAATTAGTTAAATTAAATTACCCATAGGTGTGAATGTGAGAGTGATTGTTTGTTTATATATGTTCAGCCCTGAGATGAACTGGAGACTCATACAGGGTGTACCCCACCTTCACCCATTGTAGCTGGGTTAGGCCCCCAGTGACCCCCATGACCCTAGTGAGGATAAAGCGGGTTCAGATGATGAGATGAAACCAAACTAAAGGAAGGTTTCTTGTGGCAAAAAAAGTGTGTTTCAATCACTCTAATCTAGAAAAATAAGAGTTCTAGAAAGGATTGGAAACTCAAGACAACCATGACCTTATGTTCTTTAGTAGTGTATGTAAACTTTTGATCACGACTTTATATTACAATATGAACAAAATAGTCAGGACTATATAACAGCTGCGTGATGCTAACACAAACGATCAAACAGATTAGTGGTCAACACAGAACATACATTCCAGTATCATCCTTCCTGTAGCTGAAATAATGAAATAAAATAGATAATTAAAAATTAATTAATTAATTAATTGATAAAATAAAAATAGAGTAAATAAAGAAAAAAAAATAAAGAAAAAAAATTAAATAATTAATTAAATTAAAAGACAAATAATAAATAAATACATAGAAATTCATAGAAATATATTTTTTAAATTAAATAAAATACAAGTAAATAAATTAATAAATTCAAAAATAATTAATTGATAAAATAAAAAAGAGTAAATAAAGAAAAAAATAAGGAATATAAATTAAATTAATAATTAAATAAAAAAGACAAATAATAATAAAAAAACAAATGTAAAAAAAAAAGTATAAAAATATTTTTTAATTAAATAAAATGCAAATAAATAAATGAATAAATAAGAAGGCAAATAAAAAAAATGTTATATTAAAATAAAATAAAAAATAATTGTAGGACCTGTCATGTAACTATTGTGCACACGTACATTGTGATGTTGATGCTCAAACAATATATTGTGCAGGTCTAGTCTGGGCTAAAACACCAGGGTTAAAATGCAATATAAGAAGAGTTAAGAAACCCTTGAGATAGGGACAAAAAATAGTTTAAAAGCCCAATTCATGCATAAATACAGGATAAATAAATAATAATAGCCAAATTTCAAGATGCTGTAGCACACAGGTGTCATATTTATGAACAAAAACAGCGCACTATAAGGTCCAATCAGCCTCATGGGAGGAATTTGTAAAATGCAAATATTACACTAAAGGTACTAATGATTATTTCAGGTCAGGTTCCACATTCAGCCACATTTGATCTCAAATGGATTAGAGCAGTAAAATATTATTTAATTGAATAGTTTAACTTAGTAATGAAATTTTAGTTTTTGTTTTAGTATTAAAAAAAGTTTACATTTACAAGCTATAGTTTCATGAAAGAAAATTTGGTACAAATATGAACAACATGAAATGTCTTAACCTTTTAACCCCTGATGTGTCCGCACGTTCTGAATAGATGGTTCAATTTAAAAATTCTGAAAGATTCAAGGTTTTTTTTTGTTATTTTACTGATAATTTTGTTCTGATGTACAGGAAAAGAAGCTTTAGAAAAAAAAAAGCCCAAACTAAAACTTTTTTTTTTTCCATTTTTCATGTTATTTGTTATTTTGTGAATATTTATTAGTTTCTGTTGATGTTGTTGCTTATTTTTTTCTACATTTTGTTATTTTATTTTATTATTTTTCTTCCATTGTGTTCTGTTAGTGTCTTACTTTGTTCATGTTACATATTAATTTGTTTGTTTAATATTCATTTTTGTTCATTTTACTGATCACTTTGGGAGTTTTTGTTCATTTTGTTACTTATTTTATCTTATTTATCTTTTACTCTGGAATTGCTTCAGTGTCAGGAGTTAAAGGGTTAAGAGAAGTGTCATTTTAACAATATTCTGCCTGTTCCTACTGTTATTTGTAAGCGTAAAAGTGTTAAAAGCGCACTTACTTTCTTAGTAATTTTCACAATAATATGTAGATGTAAATATTTTCATCTCATTTCACTTTTTTTTCCCACTATGAAACATTAAGACAAGTTATGAATTGACATTACTTATGTATTATGTTATTATTTTACTGGTCTGGCCCAGGTCAGAACATATTGGGCTGTTGAGTTCAGACCCTTGTTGTTCAGACTGAGGTCTTTGATGGGATAATGTTTTTGAACCTCACCTCCTACAATGTAGATCTTATCCTCTATGACGGCAGCAGGAGCACAAACATTTTTCACAGTCCTTGTCTCGAGCCTGGACCACAAGTTGCGAGAGATGTGATACACCTGTTGACCCACCACAAATACTGACAGTTAGAACACACTTTAATCTGTAATGGTCTAGTGTGTGACACTGATCAGTTTTGGAAGGGTCAGTTGTAATCTGAAACGACTAGATATAAACTAAATGTCATGTACTGAACCTTTACATAAAAATGTTGATAATTATTACGACTAAAACATTTCATTTTGTTTCATTATTCATTTATTTAACATTGATGGGGTTCGATAATCTACAGACACATAAAAGACTAAAATGCAAATGTTCAGAATAATTAAATATATTCAGTTGTGAATACTCAAAGTTTCAGTAATAGTACTACTAACTAACATGTATTCAGTTGCTGTAACATGTTCTTCTTTTTAAGTACTTCCAACTAATATTTTTATTATTAAGGGGAACTATTGTGGATATAAATGAACATAATTTAACAACATATGAGGTTCAACTGAGTGGAATTAAGTCATTAAATGCTGAGAATGATATTGTTCTGTTATTTCTATTGTTTCAAATGAGGATGATTCCAAAAAATAAACTTAACTGATGTAGTAGATGATGAAATATAATTTCAGAACACTGCAAATAACCACCAATATCTATCACACCAAAAAAATGACAATCACAAAACACAGTCATTTTAAACAGGGGCTGTGGTTCAGTTGGTAGAGCGAGTCGTCCAATGACTGAAGGGTCAAAGGTTCATGTCCCAGCTCTGTCTGTCCACATGTCCAAATGTCTTTGGGTAAGACATTAAACCCTGACTTAGTCTCCCAGTAGGACTGACAGAACCTTAGATTAATAAGTAATATTTTAAATATTTAAATATACTTTAATAAGCATCTAAATTTTAACTTCTGGAAACTTGTATTTTTTTTAAGTTTCATCAAATTAAAATAATTGAGGCAATCGATTGTCTTAAATTGTTTAAGTTCTGCTAACTTATCCAGGTTTACGGTGCATCAGTTGAATTAATTTTTTTCAATCATCCTTATTTGAAACAATAGAAATAACAGAACAATATCATTCTCAGCATTTAATGACTTAATTAGACTAAGTTGTACCTCATATGTTTTTAAATTATGTTCACTTATATCCACAATAGTTCCCCTTAATAAAAAATATTAGTTGGAAGTACTTAAAAAGAAAAACATGTTACAACAACTTAATACATTTGAGTTAGTAGTACTATTTATGAAACTTTGAGTATTCACAACTGAATATATTTAATTATTCTGAAGGTTTGGGTTTACATTGCAGGGGTAAATATGTTCTACCCTCAGTAGCCCTGGTGTGACAGAGTTAATACATGGATGAAAATATGCTATTCTTAATCTGTTACATGTAAAAACAAACAAAAAAGCAGCAATAAAACATGAAAAACAAAGCACCATAGAGCGCACCTCCACCAAGGCACCTTAATTCACCAATTTACCAGTATGCTATTGTATGTACATTTATTGAAATATAATGTTACAAGTAATCCTCAGTTAAAACTTGAAAAAGATATGAATAGAAAATCTAGAGATATACAGATTTATTATTTTTTTTAGAAAATGTATACTGGGACTTTCAAATGTGGCTTTTCAGGATTTGACATTATATTTAGGAGATAAATTAAAGACTACTTTAGACTGAGATATGACTAATGAATGAATGAAGTGCTATTGTTAGGAATTTCTGGAATTCTTTGTAATGTTTCCCGACATTGACCTTTGAACCGAGCAGCCTAAATGCAATTATCTATAATTAATTTACCCGATCAAAAACAAATGGAAGCACTTGACTAAAAACTGACAGATAAATAAAAAAGACAGAAAAAACCCTCAAACAACATAAAAAATAAATAAATGTGTAAACAGTTTAGAGAAACATAGGATATATTTCAAGGTATTTCGCAATAATCAATACCACATATGCAAATTATGAGACCTCCTTTACCTGAATCAGTCTGACAGGGTTCTGCATGGCATCCTCTCCTCCAAAAACATAGATCCTCTGATCACTTGCTGCTACTGCTGGGTGGAGCACGGCCGTGGGCATTGGTGCCATGGCCTCCCACTGATTAAACATACTATTATACCGCTCTACTGACTGAGAGATCCCTTTGTCTATCCCAATGCCTCCTAACACAAAAATAAAGTGCAGATAGGACACGCTTTGGTGGGCATATCGTGGCTGCAGCATGGGTTCAGCGGTCCGCCACTGGTTGGTCTTCAGTGAGAGGGTATAAACTGTGGCACTGACTGAACTGTCGCCTGATGACATGCAGAGGCTGAGCCCACCGAGAACATAAAGGATGCTATGAATACAGACATAAGCAGCTTTATAGAGGCGCAGTGGGAGCTTTGCCAGCCACTGCCATCGATGCGTCCTTTCGTCATACAACAACGCTTCCCGTGAGGTCTGTTCATTGTTTTTTCTCCCTCCTACTACCACGAGAGTTTCTCTGCAGGTGTAGCGTCTCGGTGTTGTCCACAGCGGCTTGAGCTCACGGCTACACTTGGTGCTAACGGAGAGCATGAGGCGCCGCACTGACTCGATGATCTCAGTGCAGAGGGTGGAAGACTGAACAAGAGGGTCATTGGCGATAAACTGGAAGAGGTAAGTCGGATGGATATAGCGAAGACGGACCTTCTTGAACAGGTCGTGGATTGCTCCACGCCGTGAGAATGGGTCGTGGTGGATCCAGGCCAGTAGAGTCTCAAACACTTGCTCCTCCTCAGCACAAAGCCGGTCATCTTCTAAGTAACACATGAGCTCAGGAAGAGACAGTTCGCAGAAGTCCTCCGTAGCAGCGACGTCAGAAAAACATCTCACAGCCATCTCCTTGGCCCTCTCCTTCAGACTGTCACAGTGAAGGATCTCAGAAAGCCGAATCATGCTCAGACAGTTTTCTGGACTGAGTTGTTCCTGCAAGAACAAGGAACAGGCCTCAAACAGACATCCATAATGGAGCATGGAAGCAGCCTGCATGAGAGGAAGAACAATCTCCATGGTGATAGTGATGCAGCCCGTGTAAACATAATCGACAATGCCAACGAGGACGTCTGAGGAGATTCCCTTCAGATTCACACGAGCCTGGCTGCTCTCCAGGAAGTTGTTGCAGAACATGGCGCGGAAATATGGACTGCTGGAGACCAGGACGTTCCTGTGGCAGGGGATCTCCTGCTGCTCAGTGCAGAGCAAGACATCTGTCAGGATACGGTCCTGCCGGAGGATGTTGAGCTGGGTGAGCAGGTGGACAGGAAGTTCAGAGTCTTTGAAAGAGAAAGCATCTTTGGGTTTACAGGCCATTCTACAGAGGAAAGGAAAACAAAGATGGAAGAAAAGAAGAAGCAGACAAACTTCCATCTTACCAACAACTAACCAACAAGTCAACCAGCATGAGCTATGGGTTCACTTCTTGACCCTTTGATGCATCCTGGTCACTACAGTGGACAGTTGTTCTACAGTTGTTCTCTTGTATATTCATGGGTTTTATTGTTTTAGTTCCATATCAGTCACTTCATATCATTACTGTAACTGCTCTGTTCTTAATACCTGATCTGCACTAATATCTTTACCTGTAAATCAATTACTTGTTGTTATTAGACTGTAATTAACAGTGTTCTTAAACAAAAACTACATTAAAATTTTTTTATTTCATAGTGTTCTATATTGGTTTTTAAATACACACATTTCTCTGCTTCACTAACATGTTTATAGGTAATGGTAAAATAAAGTAAAGGTAAAATACTTTATTTGTCATTTTATACACTGTACAATGAAATTAGTCCTTTGCATTTAACCCTGTAAGGAGCAGTGGGCACCCATGGGTGGGGCGCAGGGACCCCATCTCCTGCTGTAGAGCCTGGCTAATGGTCAGAATCCCCTGGTTGGAGGGTTTTACCATGTTTTTAGGTGATGGGGGAAACTGGAGCACCTGGAGGAAACCCATCCAGAGACGAGGAGAGAAACACAGAAAGACCCACACGGTCCGGGAATCAAACCCGGGCCTCCTTGCTGTGAGGCAAATGTGTTAACCACTCAGCCACTGTGCCATAAATCAATTACTTGTTGTTATTAGACTATAATTAACTGTCTTCTTAAACTTTTTTTTTTTTTAATTTCATTGTGTTCTGATATTGAATTTTAAATACATGTTTCTTTGCTTCAAAGTATAAACATATGTTTTCCAGCTGAGTGGACATTTTTGTAACTTCATAAAAAATATAGGTTCATTAAAAAGATTTCAATCACATTGCTTTTTTATTGTCTGAAGACGAATGAAAACACAAATCTTGACTAAGGTTCTCATAATTCATGCATCAAAGGGTTAAAGTGATTTAGAATTGTTTTTTTTAACACACACTCTTCTGCTACATTCACACAGGTTAGGTTAAATCATTTGATGAGTATACATCATATTATGTAAAAGAGGAAGGTCAAGAGTAAACTGCAGAATAATACAGGCTCAAATGCATAAAATAAATAAACCCAGGTACATTTACTTTTGATCCTAGATTTATAAAAGATTAATTCTGACTTTTATGGTCCTCTTAAGTTGTGCATGTGTACAAAATGAAAGTAGATAAAAAAACAAAATTAAATCAAACCATAATTCCTTTATGTATTATGATGTTAAAGTAATAATGGGTTCTTACGCCTGTCTTTTGGGCTAGAAATTTGCCTAATTTCTGCAAAAGAAAATTACAATGACAGAATGTAAAAAACAAAAAGAAGGTATAATGTGCATTTGTACATGTTTGTTTATGTTGTATGTACTGAAACTGACAGAATGAAAATAAACTACAGTGATTAGTCTGTAAGCTTTAACACGCATGTCATGTACGTATATGCACAAAAACATCATGTAGAATGACTTCATACACATGCTAATAAGGAGCTCAGTGTTAAAATGAACAATGTAGAGCCCTTCAGCAGCTCATCTTTGCTAACATAAAACCCTTATAACTCTGCACAGCAGCTGTTCTTAATGTGACGATTACCGACTACACAGATTTCTATTTTTAACCTGTTTTAAATGATCTTAATACACTCATATCCTTATCAGAGTTGCGCTAATGTGCCATCTGTAGTTGTGTTCTCGTCTCTCTCCAGATCATTCTCTCTGTTGATCGTCTGGTTCAGTACCATAGTTTTCACATACTTTCTATTAATTTTTCCATTCTTTTTTTCTGATAATCCTGACATTAACATAAGAGGAATTTCATTGGGCTATTAGCAACAGTAAGTCTTCTAATCATCCCCCGCGACAGCTACTGATTCACTCCCACTTATGAGGCCCAGCCTGTCTGATATATTTGGACCTCTAATCGTTATTGTACATCATGAAGTGCCAGCGGCTCTGAGTGACATTTCACAACCTTTGCTTAGATCTTTAACAGGAACTGCTGATAGGAACTGCTGTTTAGAAACCCATAACCAAGTGTATATTAACCTTTTGACATCTATTCTGTGCAGGGTCTTAGTGTTCCAGTATGTATTCTCTAACCCTAAATTATGGTTAAGGTTAGTTTTATGTGGTTTCATGTGAATGAAATAAACAAAAGTACAACAGTTTAAGCTATTTTGACATTAGACAATAGTAAAAACACTGGGACTTCTTTCTATCTATCTTTCTTTGTCTGATATTTAATGAGCCAATAGGTGCCAGAAAAAGTCTGGGTTCTTGGTCAAATATGATCATTTAAGTTTCAATAAAATACATATTTAATCATCATGATCAGTTGTTGGCAAAATAGAACACACTATTATATGATAGTCGAGACTTTTTTATCCCAAATATATTTGGTAAAACCTAAAAACTCTGCTTTTTGAAACATTAAGTAAGTATTAACTCCTCGTATATTATTATCACAGAGGTTATTTAGCTATTTTAAATAGATCTGCTTTTCAAGGTTTGATATGGACACTGTTTTGGGAGAATTATTGAGCCAGGTCAAATGTCAACTGAACTACACAGAGGATAGTAATAGTATGTAAGAGTTAAACTCAAATATAATACTAACCTGAACTCTAAAACAGATGATGTTAAAAGGATTTATTTGACAGGTAATTTTGTCTCTTCATGGACTTTTTATAGACAAAATATTATGATCTTAGCTTTGGAAAGACAGTCTTACTATAAAGTAACTGGGACGGCATGAAAGGGGAATATATAGTAGTGGAAAAAATGTTTTTTGGACACCCTATGCATTCCTGATATATTACATTAAGAATCATTCTTAAATGACTGAAACCTGTATTACTCCCTTCTCCAAACCCACATGGTCTCTTCTGCACATGCTCTGTTCTGTCCAGGTCCATCAATGTTTCAGCCAAAAACCATCCACAACATAACACTTTGAAACTGTCAATAATTTTTTTTTGTTATTTTTTTTTCTCCTAATAAACAATAAAGAACAAAAAAATAATAATAATTTGAATCTGCTTGTCTGATGAAGCCACATCTTTTGAAACACACACAAAATTTTTTTTTTTCTGCAAATGTTTCATGATAATAATGGAAACCATGTAAAATTTTAAAGGTGAGTGAACACTTTTTTTTCTCCGCTACTGTATGAATGAAGCATGACTGTTGAATTCATCAACACATCTGTAACTGAGTAAAACCTTACCTTCTAACCTTTGGAAAATCAATAACCATTAATAATAGCCTTGTCCGTCTGGTGAAAAAACAGAATTCCAATCAAAAGGTAAGTCAAATGTTATCCAGAGAGCAAGAGAGTCAGAGGATCAGAGGACTTGGGGAAAAGGAAAGAGGCATGACACTGAGATTCGCCGAGCTCCTACAGTTAGGAGCTGTGGAGCTCGCCATGAGGCCACTGTGTACATTCCTGCAGCTAAGAATAGTATCCTGGGCCACCGTGACTCCAGCCAAGCCCTCTCATGTGACATAGAGCTGTTTGGTACCCAGTTGCCGGCTTAGCAGCTCTGCCAGGGTCCAGCAGAGGGGGAGAGATAGTGTTTACAAAAGCCCAGGGAGGGAGAATCATCCTGGGGTCCCGACTCACTCACAAAGCCCACACAGACTGGTGTTTAATCAAAGTGTCCCTAAGCTGCTAACCCTTGTCCATCTCACTGGGCAAACCCCCTCCCCTCTTTCTCCACCTCCTCTTCTCTTGTGTGTGTGTGTGTGTGTAACCCAGGATGTCGGTAAATATAGAGCAGCACAGAGGGGTGAACTTGATCAAGGGAAACAGCTGTAAGATCTGGATTCAGATCAGTGCAGTGGTGTGTGTGTGTGTGTGTGTGTGTGTATGTGTGTGTGTGGTGCACAGCTGGATGGTTGTGATCTCTTTGAGGTGCTAGACATTATGTGTCATCCTAAAAAATAACTAACATTTCCCACAGTCCTAGATACAGTGAAGATATGTATAAGCAAGGGCAGCTGTGGCTCAGTTGATTGAAGGGTTGGTGGTTTGTGTCCCACCTCGGTCCTTGGGCAAGGCACTGAACCCTAAGTTGCATTAACTGGTGAATAAAATGCACTATATAAGTACAGGACATTTACCGTATCCTCTCCTTCACTGTGGTTTCTCCTTTCCCTCTGGGTTTTGGAGTTTTTCCTTGCTGAGGAGGCTCTAAGGACAGGGGATGTCTGCACTGTAAACCCCGAATAAGTTAGCAGAACTAAAAAAATGTAAGACAATCGATTGCCTCAATTATTTTAATTTGACTAAATAAAAAAAAAAAAACAAGTTTCCAGAACTTAAAATTTAGATGCTTATTAAAGTATACTTAAATTAAGACATTACTTATTTTTCTAAGGTTCTGTCAGTCCTACTGGGAGACAGGGTTCAGTGTCTTTGTCCAAGGACACTTGGACATGTGGACAGACAGAGCTGTGACATGAACCTCTGACCCTTCAGTCATTGGACGACCAACTGAACCACAGCCCCTGAATAAAATGACTGTTTTGTGATTGTCATTTTTTTGGTGTGATAGATATTAGAGTGGTTATTTAAAGTGTTCTGAAATTATATTTCATCATCTACTACATCAGTTAAGTTAATTTTTTTCAATCATCCTTATTTGAAACAATAGAAATAACAGAACAATATCATAATCAGCATTTAATGACTTAATTACACTAAGTTGAACCTCATCTATGTTTTAAGTTATGTTCACTTATATCCACAATAGTTGCCCTTAATAAAAAAATATTACTTGGAAGTACTTAAAAAGAAAAACATGTTACAGCAACTGAATACATTTGAGTTAGTAGTACTATTTCTGAAACTTTGAGTATTCACAACTGAATATATTTAATTACTCTGAATTTTCAGGTTTACAGGGTGGGAACCAAGCGTCTGCCTAATGCATAAATAAATAAATATATATACAGGGTGTCCATAATTATAAATTAGACTTACAGTATATAGTGCTTTTCTATTGAATGCATACTCAAAGCACATAAAGTACAGTCGATACAGTATTCATTCACATTCAGACAAACTACATGTGTATCAGACAGAAGCATGGCTGTCAATCTGCCCCTACATCCCCTCTGACCACCACCGAACATTCATATGCATTTGTACACCAGTGTGAGTAGCAGCACTGGAAACAAGGAGGGTGAAGTGTCTTGCTCGAGGACACAACAGCAACAGCAGGTGACTTGGACAGAGCATGATTTGAACCGTCAACCCTTCAGGTATTGGACGCCCTGCTCTACCTCCTGAGCCCTGGCCCCTAAACTCACAAAGGTTACAAAAGCAAATTAATATGCAAATCTGTAGAAATGATTACATAATGAGAAGTTAATGAAGGTGACACAGTGGTGCAGTGGTTAGCACTCGTGCCTCACAGCAAGAAGGTCCTGGGTTCAATTCCAGCACCAGTTGGTGAGACCTTTCAAAGTGGAGTTTACATGTTCTCCTCGTGTCTGTGTGGGTTTTCTCCAGTTTCCTCCCACCATCCAAACACATGCACTGATAGGTTAATTAGTTAATGTAAATTGTCCATAGGTGTGAATGTGACAGTGATTGTTTGTCTATATATGTTCAGCCCTGAGATGAACTGGAGACTCATACAGGGTGTACCCTGCCTTCACCCATTGTAGCTGGATGTGACCCCCAGTGACCCCTGTGACCCTAGTGAGGATAAAGCAGGTTCAGAAAATTCTCTGCATTTAATCCACCTTGGCATCTTTATTTGGACAAAGTGCATTAAGGTGGTACTGGATTCTTTACCATGTTGGCAGTAAGATAGCCTCAAGAATGATTTCAATGGCATTAGTGAGGGGTGGGTCATTTATGTTCCATCTCTTTGTTTGATATATTCAGGGGCATCACAGCCATTTAAAATGTGGGGGTGTTCTAGGTTATGGCACATGAGCAAAATTTTCTGCATCTATGATCGGAAAATTACTGAACAATTATCCGTTAATGATTACATTTTTATATTAAAAAAGTAATATATGGCTGAAAATAATAACGAAAATGTATTTTTCCTTATTTACACATTTATTAAATTCAAAACTCAAAATTATGAGATAAAAAAAAAACTGATATAAGTTTGGATTTACAAAATCAGACACTGTACCTCTTTTTTCTTACAAAAATGTTTTGTTCGTCTCTAAAATATGTTCCTCAGGAGGAACATCAGTGAAAAAAGTTTGAGAACCACTGTCTTAGGGTATATGTCACAGAACAAGACATACAGTAGTTTAGTTAACTTAGTTTAACAACGGTAACACTTCTCATTACTTACTGGTTGATGACTGTTTGTTAACACCACGAAGAAGAACTGTTTACATTTTGCTCGACAAACTGAGGTGCGCTTCATTTACATATGCTGTTGTGCCACCCAGGCGCGTGAACACTTTAAACCATAGATATTGTAACAGCCCCGCAATGTTATTGATGTTTGTTTGGTGTGATTGTGATCGACAGTAACCGTTTATCCTGATTCTTTTCCAAATTCTTTAGAAACTCTGTGAATCAGTTACTGAAAGAGCATTCATGTGCTCTAGGAATTATGGTAAATACCCAACGCTAACATGGGAAACACATGAACCTGTGGTATTCTCCACTGGGCAACTTGTAGAAAATGTTGATTCACTACTTGCCAAAATGAGATGACCTTCAACCTTTTCAACATGGTGACTAGTGGTACAAGACACTTGAATGGTCAGCAGCGTATGCTAATAAAGTGTTTTTTACTACTATAAGTGGGTAGGTTTTTGGTGTCCATGCAATGTTGTATCAAGAGGTGTAATATAATACATTAGAAACCTGTGTCCTTTAAAAATACGTTGTTATGGTTTGTTTTTACCTGTCCAGAGCAGACGCTATTGCTACCTAGTAATTTGTCCACAACAACAAAAGTTTGTGAACACAGCACACTGGTAAATACCACTTCCCAACTGGAAAATATCTACTTCCCAGAACACATGAATGACACATTTTTCTAAATCCAGCCATGATGAATACAAACCACAGATGCAAGATTCTACAATTTAACAAGGTTAGATCAACAAACTTTTACTCTGTCCTTGTCAGTCCGTTGTGTCCTTGGGCAAGACACGTCACCCCCCTTGCCTCTAGTGTCACTCACACTGGTGTATGAATGCGTATGAATATGTGGTGGTGGTCAGAGGGGCTATAGGCACGAAATGACTGCCACGCTTCTGTCAGTCTGCCCCAGGGCAACTGTGACTATATATGTAGTTTACCACCACCAGAGGGAGCATGTGAGAGTGAATGAATAATGGATCAGTAATGTAAAGTGCTTTGGGTACCTTGAAAAGTGCTATAGAAATCGAATCCATTATTATTATTATTATTATTATTATTATTATTATTATTATTATTATTATTATTATTATTATTATTTTATGTTCATCGCGTGAATCTGGAACTTCACTTCACTTCACTTCAGACTTTCACATCCATACAGGACAATATTAATTGACCCTTTAACTCCTGAGACTTTAGAAATTCCACAGTAAACTAGAAAAACAATCCGAGTGCGCAAACCTCATCCAAGGTAGACCCTCTAACCCTGGAAATCTGATCATTTCCAGATATCCCCATTACCAACCTACCCTGAAAATTTCATCCAAATCAATCCATATGTTTTTGAGTTATTTTGTACACAAACCAATCAACCAACGCCAGCAAAAACATAACCTCCTTGGTGGAGGTAAAAATAAAATAAGCAACAAAATGAACAAAAACTGCCAAAGTGATCAGTAAAATGTACAAAAAGGAATATTAAACTAACTAAATAATATGTAACATGAACAAAGTAAGACACAATTGAAGAAAAATAATACAATAAATAAACAAAATGTAGAAAAAAAAGCAACAACATCAACAGAATGAACTAATAAATGTTCACAAAATAACAAATAACATGAAAAAATAAAAACAAACAAACAAAACCAAAACAAAATGAAGTAAAAAAAAAAAAGGAATAAATGACTGGTGTTTAAATTTGGGCTTTTTCTTTTCCTAAATCAGTTGCTTTTCAACATTTGTTCATCAGTTCTGTGAACAAAATTCTCAGTAAATTAACACTAAAAAGAAATACTTGAATTACTCTGAAATTTTAAACTAAACCATCCATTTAGAACACGACAGCACTGATGCATCAGGAGTTAAAGGGTTAAATTCAACAATGCTAACAGTGAAAACATTTCAGTGTCATGTCTTTATCTCATAAAGGAGGTTCATCTTCAGCCCCCCCAGACACCAAGATGAATTACTGCCATGTTTACTTAGTGGCACATGACAAGAAACTGGGATTACATGTAGGCAGATTGGGTGACATAGCTGTAAGAACGTAGGCTGTCAGCAAGTCAGACATCATGACATGTGAGGAGCTTTGATGAACTTTGGACACAGTGACATCTGACACTGTTCCCCACCCGCCACAAGTGATGGCTTTGTACTTATCTCACAGGTTGTGATATGCACCGAGGACTTCCTTTTTTTTAGGGGGGAGGGTGTTAAAGCATAAAAATGTTGGTTGAAGTGCAGAGTGGAGATTATTTGTTCGATTGTTGCTGTTATTTTGAAACAAATCTTTACACACTGGACCTTTCAGTAACCTTAAACCAATACTACATACACATTAATGAGGTAATATGAATGAATGAATGAATGAATGAATGAATCCTTTATTTGAACATGGTAAAAAAAAAAATAGACATGTACAAAATAATAAAAAATGAACAAATGCAGTATTTATAAACAAAACAAAACAAGAACCAATCATCAAGCCTCACAGGTGACCAACACATGTTCAAAAGGAGTAGGAGGAAGTCATAGACTTATGTAATCCTACCCCTGATTTAGATCATCAGCGTCAGCACTTGACTTTTACTAAATCTTATCCCAATGTGGAATAACTTTAGCTCCAAATACATGATCACAACAAAAATGTAAGTATCATACTATTGCTATACTTCCATCATTATTCCTTGTAAATAAATATATTCTACACTATCATTATAATCTCACTCATCCTTCTGTGCATGCATGTATACATAATGATACCTGCATACACATGTACATACATACACACATATATATACATACATATACACATACATACCTACACATATATACATACATACATACACATATATATACATACATATACACATACATACCTACACATATATACATACATACATACACATATATATACATACATATACACATACATACCTACACATACATAACAATATGACAATATGACTCCAAAAAACATTATACTTAACAATGAAACAGTAACAGTTGAGTTTGATAAATTGGCCAAATAATTAAATATCTTCTTCAATGTTATGGATGATTTGTAATTTTATTCACATGTTTTATGGTTACATGAACTGTAAACAAAAATATACTCTATTTTCTAAAGCTATAGACTCCATATAAAGAATAAAAACTGCATTTTGAATTTACTAAATAAAAAATACATTATCTGAAATCTGGATTTACAGATAGTTTTTGTGATATTTGGTTGCTAAGCATCACTTCGATTAGTAATTGTGATAATTTTGACTTTTCATATTAAAATCTCAGTGTGTGATAAGTTGATAGTGATAACCTGTGGTACAAATGCAGATTGCAAAAAGCCGAATACTCCACCCGTCTCACCCACAATGACTGAAAACTGAGAGTAAAGTGCAGCTTTTATACACAACGTGGCCTATATTAAAGCACAATTTGGATTTATTTGATATAAGCCATTTTGTTGTTTGTGCTCGTTTATATTTCCCATTATATATAATTTCTATGAGTTTTGAGAATAAACTAAATGTGACCCTGAAGTGGCCATAAAAAAAAACACCCTGATTTAATATGTGGCCACTATAGGCGTACACTGTTTACAGATAAATCATGTACATCTAGGACCACAAATGAAAATGGGCTGGGTCAGACTTGGAAAAAAAAAAATGCTGATCAAACTCTTTTTAACAGATCAGATACACATCACATATGGGCAGAAAAACCTGATTTGGGCCACATTTACCTGCAGTCTGAGCTTAGTGTAGCCAATAGTTCTGATCCCTCCATTGGATAATTAGTACAGTACTGATATTATAGCTATTTGAGGCTTAATAGAAGAATGTGTCCTTTGTATAAGCAAGATTTTATGAGCATATGAAGTGTTTTTATTTTGGTATATCACAGCAACAACAAGTCAACAAGTTCAGAAACATAGTCTAACAGGTAAAAGCAATGTCTTGGCTAAAGCTGACAGTCATGGTGTTACTTCAGAAAACATGAAAAACTTGAAAATGCTAAATAACTATTTTCACACCCAGACGTTCACCTAAACTCTTATAAACACACTAATCCTCTAAAATGTCCAACACCCACAATGCAATGCATTATATCAAGAACACACCACATTAAGTTTAAGGTACAGCAAATTCTTTAACTCTGACGCAGAATTTTCTCATTTCTGAAACAACTATCAGTTTGTAGTGAGCCTAAAGACCAGACAATACCGGGATTCTTCAGGCTCTAATTATGACAGAGTGGTTAAGGGAGCATGAGACATAATTTTTACACATGGACTGGACACAACAGAGTCAAGATGTGGATCACATTCAGAATCTTTGGAATGTACAAAAGAGGACTTGACACAGTGTTTTTTTCAACACAAGAACCTCTCAAAAAAATGTGTGCAACTATGTATGTAAAAAAGTGACATTTATTGTGACATTGGATTTACATTATTTAATAGAATGTAAGTATCAACAAAATGCAAAATAATATAATTTTTTTTGCCAGGTAGAGTACATTCATTGTTAAAGGAATCACCCCAGTTGATTGACAGGTCACTACATGTCTCATTGAAAGTTATTGGAAATATAACGGAGAAAAGCAGATTAAACAAGTCACTTTCAAGTAAGTGACATGTATAGAAAGAATGCACTTTCATGGAATACATAAGGTTTAAGGTGGTTTCCAAATGAGTCACTGTGTTAAACTACTGGACCATATGGCTGCACATTTAGAGGAGAGATGTCACCAATAATTAAACTGTGTGAGTAGACTAACATCATGAAACACTGACTTTAACATATGTTTGCCTCTTGTTGAATACATTACACTCTTGCAGCTGCTTGTGCTGCTCTCCAAACTGTACCTGATCAAATCATGATAATGTTATAATAGTGAACAAATAACTATGAATGAATTTTGGATAAATAACTAAATGGAGTAGTCTTACATACCACTGGCATCACAGCACATTTTTCTAGTCTACTTAAGCCTAAAAATTCTCTCTTGTATTTTAAACATTTAACCCAATTGCATCTTTATTACTTTACATACAATACTTGTATGTACTTGAATGAGTATGACGCTAAGACACTGTAGTTCTGGCTTTGAAGTAGAAATATGAAACAATTACTTTCGCCCTGATGAACCAGATACTATAACACAACATATTTTTTTAAATTGAAAAATAAAAAGAGTCGATTGATAAATAATTCTCATTATGATGAAGCTCAAGAAATAGTGCAAGAGAAAAATATCAAAATAAAGCTTTTGATACAGGATGGGATCAGGATCAGATAGTACTTTTAATAATAATAATTTTAAAAAGGCATTTTAATAATTGCACAAGTTTTTACTATGCACTTGATTGCCTCATCTGATTGGATAAACCTCAAGATTTTCCCCAAGATTTATCACAGTATTGTTTTATGAGATGTGGTGTGTTACTTATGGAAAAGGAAAAACTAAAGGAATAAGCAAAGACACTTCAGAGGTAAATGTCTCCAGTAAAATAATAATAAAATTAAATAAAAGTCCTTTGCAACCTTTAAAGTGTGACGATTGGTCTGCTGTTAGACCTTGAAACACTGAACTACTAACTAAAATGACATTAACCAGGGCTGATAAGCTTATTACCTCTGTTCTGCTTTCTCTCCACCTTCATTCACATCCACGGTTACGCCTCAACCGGAAGTGACGACTATAGCCACGAGCGTGACGAACGGCTCTTTCGAAAATACAACAAGGAAGTGACCGTCTTATTGTAAAGGAAAATTATTTTCAGATAAAACATTTCGTCAAAGCGGGAGTCGCTTCGCTCGGCTGGTGGGTGTCGGGGGAATAAAGTCAACGTGGACTCTCCCGAGGACCCATTTGTGACCATCTCCAGGGATTCTGCTTTTAGCCTGCTAGCTAGCTAGCGATGAACACGGACGTGGAATTTCACATCAGGCAGAATTATCCGTGGAACAAGCTCCCAGCTAATGTCAAGCAGGTACTGTGTTTTTACGTGTCCACAGGACAGGTAGGGTGAGAGGGGGACGAAGGAGTAGGGGGGCGCATCTCCGTGTCCGTGGGGTCGTGGCTGTCAATGTCACCGCGGTACTGCTGTGTGGGTTCCGGGCAGCTGTCTGTCAGAGTCGGATCCTCTGCAGGGCTTCACCGTTCGGCTGCACCGGAGCCATAACTGACCATCAGTACATAATCAGCCATCTAACATACTGCCTCAGCACACTTCATGAGCATCACATGACAGGTTGTTTTGAGAGGTGGCGCCATATGCTTACGCGTGGATGTTACCTGCAGATATTTGAATTACACAATATGCTTCCACAGTATGTATTGAGACTTGGATCTTCTAATTCTATAGAAGATTTGGCTATTGATAGTTACGAATTCCTCATCCTGCATAAACGACTGCCATCATGCTAATATGTCGTGGATCGTGGAAGCGGGTACATATAGAAGCTTAAGTCTTTGTCTTCCTGTTCTACCCTATCTCTGTCTAACTGGGTATGTTCTACACACCTTCAGAGACTTGTGTGTCATCAAAGGTTGAAGGATATTGGAAGAAACAGGCATTCAGAATGACGTACCCATATATGCAGTAAATGGCATATAAATCTGAAAATACAGAAATATTCACCTTCTGGTTTGAACAGATGTTCACACTTTGAGTCAACCTCAAAGTGTGTATTTAATGCCAATATATAGATGATTGATTGAAGCAGGAGAATATATTTCCATCTGCAACTCTCTCCTGTCTGACCAAATAAATACAAATATAGATGAACATGAGGCTGATTCACACCATTGAAGAAAGGATACTTTTCCAAGAATTCCCTCAAAAGCCATCACTAGAGTCAGATCTGACAGTCTGATCAGTGATCAGTAATTACAGTTATTAATCACTTATTTAACCACCCTGTCTTTCTGAGAACACCTGTTATGAGGCCAAAGTTTGCTTGAGATAGGAGGTTTTCTATAGGCAGAATGGAAAAATGTGTTGTCTCAGACCATTTCAGTGACAAAGTGTTGAGAGGTAATTATTATTGTTCAGTAACACCATCAACTATCAACCATTGCAGCTTTAAATTCAAGTTGTTGTTACAATAATAAATGGATTATAATACATCTAGATTGCTGAACTTCCTGACGTTCTTTCAGAACGACTTGCTTTTGTTCTTGAAACTTGTCCATCTCTCAACATCTTGGAATGTTGACCTGGACAAATGCGTCATTGCACAGACATGTAGATCACCCAACATTAAAAAGTAATTAATTAATAAATCAGAAAGTGAACAACTAAACTAACTCTAAACAGTTATGGTATGTGGGAGATGAGAAGCCTAGTATTAGCCACTGTTAGATACAGATTCTTCTCATCTAATAGTTCATATTGTCCTGTTTCACTGATTAATCAGACTCAAATTTAGATTTTGGAAAGAATGAATCATTCCAGAGTGACTAGTATAACTTTTTTTTGGATGTAAAATAGTCATGTAAAATGGGGTGAGGGCATGCTTTAAAGCTGCAAGAGGTGAAACTCCATGCCTTCCCTTTACAGCTTTTTCCTCTCGGTCCCCATTGAAAGACTAAATATAAATACAGATGAACTGATATTTCATGTTGTGGAACAGCTGTGACCTGAGTACAGCAGTAAAATTGCATCAGGGTAGTGTATGGTTCAATGTAATTGGTTATTACATTTGTTAGTCACATGTTTAACCCTTCTGTCTGAAAACATGTGATTAGTTAAACATCTACATTATTGCTTAGATTTTTTGAAGACTGAAAACACAGGCAAGAAGTTGATGCAAATGTCTCCAACCCTCACACCCGTTGAATTAAAACTTGCTGAGAGATCATTATGGAAGAGTTGCCCTGTCATGTAAAAAAAAACAATAAAAAAAAAAAAAATCAAGCACTGGATCTTTTAAAGTATCTAATTAAAATGTAATAACATAAATTGGGTATAATATTCATAACAATGTTTTCATTAGTGTATAAAGCAAGACAAGTGTATTTGTATAGCACATTTGGTGTACAGGACAATTCAAGGCGCTTTACATAAAACATAAAATTAAAATGAACAGTAATGTTTTCAGGCCTGATATAAATGAACAGAGTTTTCTCAGACCTCATGTATTCAGGTAGTTTGTTCCACATGTGATGAATGATGCTTCACTTTGTTTGGTTCTGATTTTGGGAACACACAGTAAACCTGTTCCTCATGACCTATGACCTCTGGGCTCTGGATGCTTCATTGGGAACCAGCAGGTCTAGGATGTATTTGGGTCCAAGGCTGTTTTGTGCTTTATAGACCAGGAGTAAGATTTTTTAAATCTATCTATAAACACTTGGAAATAATAATATTTTTTTTTTGTAGTTAGTAGTTATCTACAGAGTAGGCCTTCCACAGTTTTTAAGAAAATTGCCATATCATGGAGTATTTTGGGGTAATGTGATTATTTACCACAAGGAAATGATGTAAGAAACCATGAGAGATATGTATTTGTAATTTTAAAATTAACAATACAAGAGAAAACAGGTAGTCAGATGATGACCACTGAATGGCAATGTAAAAGTAATTTAAAAATGCATTTCTTTAAGAAAAGGGTTTATTATTATATAACAAGATGAAGTGAAGTCCTTTTGGATTCAGATGGTTTTATTAATGCGTTATAGAGACACTGTCAAAAACTAATTTTGACTCGTTTATTTATCAGGTTTGATGTTTTCTTTTCTTTTACTTATTTTCTAAGTGATGTTTTGAAATAAGTAAATACCATCAGAAGTGTAGAGAAACTATTGTATATTGTAAATGTAAGTTAAAGGGGGTGTGAAGAGGGTACTAGTATTTGCTTTCTGTTCATAAATATTTAAATCCAGACATGTTCCCTCACCTGCTTTGTTCTGTTTTTTTTTTTCCTGCAGAGTTTGGGGAATTCTCAGCGTGAATATGAGAAGCATGTTCTGCTGTACAGCATCCGCAACCAGCTACGATTCCGCAATAACTTAGGTGAGTAAGTCTGTTCCATGTGCAGGTCTGAAATTCTTATTGTGTTATTACACGAACTCCTTTCATATCACAGGTAGAAGTATCCTTAATCTAAAATGAGACACTCCCATATGTGGTCCTGAATTACACATCTTTATCAACATGACCTCAGTCTGAACAGTCAGATCACAATACACAAATACTGAAGCTTAGTACTTACTGTAAGTACAAATACAAATATCCTGCAAAATATGTACTCAAGCAAAAGTAAAAGGACAACTTCAACAATCTTTATTAAGTAAAGTATTTTTAGTAAGTAATTTTAAATTTACTTCAGAGTATTTTTAAAAAAGTACAAGTACTCAAAACAAAACTCAACTACACTACAGATTCACTCTGCACTACACACTAATTATACACTTAATAATGATAACTATAGACACATTTCTAAAATCTTCAAGTTTGCTAATTCTATTGCTGTCTCTTTTCTGTCACCGTTGATGAAAGGAATGTGTACTAAATGTAATAACACTATTAGTGACAAATTATGTTTTTATTGTGTTCCATAAATTTGGTTTTACTTGTCTTTTAAATTTACTTCACCGTATTAGTTTGACATCTGCACTTAACAGACTCAGCCTGACACACACTCTACTGTCATTGGAGCTAATAGGGCCACCTGATGCAATGCCAAACACAACACAATCAATAGGGCAACAGTTTTTTATCTCCAAGATTTTGAGGAAATTGTTTTCATAAAATGTAACGGCTTATAGTGGAGTACAAAGTACAGATAATTGCTGTAAAATCAAAAGTAAATAAAGTACACATTTGTAAAGAATTACTTAAATACAGCAACAAGGTACAGATACTTTCTTACATTCCAACCCTGCAGTTAAATCACGTTAATTTTAAATTCTTTCCCCATCTGCCTTGGAGTTGCAATTTGATACTGTGATACTATAAAGTGTTGCAAATGAAAAAAAAAAGGGTTGCAAATGACCTCAGCCTTTGACATGTACCCCTGTAAGATGTACATACATATGAATGCAACAGGAAAGTTAATACACAAACATTATACAGTATAAACAGTATATATATAAAACTAGTTTTGGGTGACACAAGGGTGCAGTGGATAGCACTTGTGCCTCAGAGCAAAAAGGTCGTAGGTTTGATTCCAGCACCATTCGATGGGGGTGGGGCCTTTATGTGTGGAGTTTGCATGTTCTCTCTGTCTGTATGGGTTCTTCTTCAGGTACTCCGGCTTCTTCCCACCATCCAAAGACATGCACTGATAAGTTAATTGGTTAATCCATAGGTGTGAGAGTCATGTGTTATTTGTCTATATATGTTCAGCCCTGTGATGAACTGGCGATATGTCCAGAGTGTACCCCGCCTTTGTTATTCGATATTTGCCTTGTACAAAAAAAAAAGATTTAATGGGGAAAAAAAAGCCCTCAGATGTGATGCTCTAAATTGAGTCATTAGACGGCAGTGTGAATGTAACCATAGAGACTAGGGAGAGATTAAAAGGCAAAGGTGTAAGCACATCTCTCTGAGTGTGTCCACATGAAAGTGATGTATTCATCCATTCCATATGCACATTAGCATTCCCTCGTGTGGCCTGCAGCTACTTCATGTACGAGCTCTGTCAAAAAAAGATAATAAAGGGACATCTTGACACAATTTAGTAGTAGTAGTATTTATACCTCCCTCACTGTATGTGATTATACTGAAATATTCCTGTCATGTCCGTTTCTTAAACTATAATCCTCACTACAGACTGAATGATACTGGCACTATTCTCAAGGATGTTCACCTCAAGTTATATTGGAAGCAATTGTGTTATTGTTTCAGTAATAATTTCTTACAGTCTTTGTAAAATAATCTATTTTTTGTAATATCAATTGTATTATTTACCCCTTGGACCTCCTGGATCAATAGTCCTCCTGCCTGTATCGATCTGGTTTAGACCAAAGTGTCTATTCCCATTCGGCAGCTACTTAAACCGGCACGTGTGTTTTTATGAACAGTGCGCCATGTGAGGAAAGATGAACGTAAATACTACGAGGAACTCCTGAAGTACAGCCGAGATCACCTGATGCTGTACCCCTACCATCTGTCCGACATCATGGTCAAAGGGCTGCGAGTCACTCCATTCTCATATTACATAGGAATCATGGAGGTAAGTCACTTCCACTTCACCATTCAGTAGAAAACATAAGGTACATTAAAAGTGACAATTGTGTGACTTCAGTGATCAGTTTGTCAAACAGCAGAACTGACTGCTATGTTGATACAGACACTGTGTGAAGTCGCAGCCTAATTCACTAGTCCTGCCTTCCCTTTCTCTAAAACATGAGACAATAAGATGAGAATTTCACAAATTCATCAACACTTAGAGAACAAAGAGCTCAGTAACTCATAGGAGAGCTGGGGCATCTACTGTGTAGAGGCAACAAAGCTCATCTAATTGGCTTGGAACTATTCAGTCTCTGTTCATTTATATTGAAGAATGTCTTCAATTTTCGCATCCCTGGAAACAACCACATGAACCATAGACATTTTACTCAGAACTGTCACAAACCATTACAATTTCCTGCAGTTAAGGTGTTCTTTGCTAACAGAGAAATGCTGTGGATCTAATTACATCTGCTCCAAGGTGATTTTGTGCACTGTTTATTAGACCCATCACAATTATTACACTATTATCTCATTGTCATTATGTTGAATAAGTCATGGTTATTTTGAATAGTTAAAAGCAGCTCAGTGAAACTAATAGAACTAACACATTTTATTATCATTTCCATTTTTTTTCTCTTCAACATTTGTCTGGAGTTCTTATAGTCAAATTATCATTACGCTTTCATCTATGGTTGTGACTGAAGTATTGAATGAGCTCTAACATCTTTAACTCACCAGCTGATAGGCCATGAGCTGTTATGAAGGCACTGTGTCAGACATTGTTGTCATCTTTGTTAATCATATTCTCAGATGAAACTAGTGGTCAGTTATTTCAAATTTTGTATGTAGTTTACATATGAACTGCCATAGTTTGATGGATTATAAGATGGAAATGGTTAGAGATATCAATATAGTTACTATTGTGCACTAATAGGAAGTCATATGGACTCTCACTTGGTACTATGACCTTTGCTATTGAATGACCTTAAAGGGTCCAACTCAAGATCAGCAATGTCTTGATTTCAACAATTGTCTCCAAAACCAGTGGGGGGATTAATTTCAAATTTTATATGTGCCTTCTATGGGATAATGTCAACAAAATTAAGTGACAGTTTTATGAAATTTTTGATTTTTGCATTTTATTTTAAATTTGTATTTATTTTTATGATTAAAAATATATCTTTACTATAACAGAGTGTTTGGAGATACCAATCTAGTTCCTACTAAGTACTAATAGGAAGTCATAAATGAGCTTTTATTTAATTAGCCGAGTTATCCTCCAGTGAAAATACCACCCACTTCTATTGGGAGATTGATCTCCTGCATCAAGGCCACAGGACTCTAACATAGTGTCAGAACCTGACAGCTTCACACACTCAACAAATTGATTTGATTCTTGGTAGAATATGCCAGTGAGCTACAGAGACATTAGTCCTATTTTTTTTTAATCCCATATAATTTAAATTTAAACTAGATACTGGAATAATCACATTCTAGCAGCATGTTATTGTGAGTCTGTCGTACTCATGTCAGTGTCAAATAAACTTTGGCTGAAAGGATAGTCATTCTCTGAAAAAGGGCTGTAAATAAACAACTTAGATGCATGTAACAAAAAAAGTAATCATCCAGTAAGTCCATAAATATTATTACAAACCTTAATAAGCAGCATAAATTAATCTGTCGAACTGGTCCATTTTAATTAAAAACTGTCATGTGTGCAATAACCAATGTTGTGTATTGGACAGAAACGTACTGTTGAAAAGAAGTGATGACACACACATCCAATTATTTTAAGGTGTGCAGAATCTAAAAAAAATAATGGATGAAAAAATTAAATAAGGTCTGCACAACTTGCAAGCTTCTAAAAAATATTTATTATCCACAAGTAATAACATTTTGGGCCACATCCCGTCATCAGCATAAGTCTGAAGAACAACATGGTATCAGGGTTTTTCCTGTGATTTTAAGGCTCTCAGTGGACTTCATTGGCAAGATTTGTCTGCAAGCAGCGACTTAGGTGTTGTTCATTTGTTCTCAGCTGAAGCCTTTTTAAAGTTTTATAGACATATAATGTGTGTATATAATAGTTATTTAGACTGACGAGTAATTATATTTTTGTCATTGAAAATTGCACATTTTCTTGTAGGGAAATCTTAATGGTCTAAAGCATTTTAAAGAAATGTAATATAAAACTCCACACAATACTATCGGGTACCAATGAGAGCATAGACTGTATTTTAGCCTTGGAAACCCTGCTTATTTTATCATTTTAATTATTATTACATTTTGTTATTATTAACTATTAGATTATATTTTATGATTCTAATTATTTACAAAGCAATTATCCTATCATGATATTAACCTTTACTGTGATATAAAATGTCAACAGCACCCATGCTCCCCATCCTTACTTTTCAGTGTTGATAAATTTGGTGTCAGTCACTAGGTGTCAGTCGGCATCTAGGGAAGCCGACTGTAGAAGCGCACAGAAACACAGTGGGCTGATCCCAGGACAAATACACCCACAGAAAGTCTGTGGTGTTTGTTCTGCAGCCAGTTTGGCCTTTGTCTTCATTAACTGCTCCCTTTTGCTGGTAAATCTGCAACGGTTGTTTGAGAACTGGCACAGCTGGGCTCCCAGAACACCAGTCTGTCACAGACTTTGACCCACTCAGTTCTCCTTGACTTCTGACAGCCTCAATTAGATTACAGACACTGAACCTGTGTGTGTGTGTGTGTGTGTGTGTGTACAGAGGAGAAGGTTACCTCTGAAAAGCTATCTGTTCTACTTACTGATTATAGATAAATGTGTGTGTTTTTTCTCCATAAAACTGTCAGATATTTTCATTACTTCATAACTCCTGAGAGCTCATATTGGGCGCTGCAGATGGCGGCTGCCACATTTGATTGTTCCACACTTTGTGTCCTCCCCATTTCACTTTAACAGATGTGACTAATAAGCCCAGTGTCCGCCCTTACAACTTCACTCAAAACATGAAACATTTTTGTAGCTTATACTGACAAAAGGCTTTGCCCACATTCCATGCCAAGCTAAACTTGGCGGAGCTTTAATTGTGGACACCAAATTGCCATTGGCTATGTCATATTCTGATAATCCGTTTTAAGCACTTAATGAAAATGGGGAGTAGAAATTAGCACGGCCGCCCAGATCTGCTAATCCTGTTATTAATCAGAGGCAGGGGACATAAAAGGGGAGAGGAAAAATTAGTTTAATGCTTCTTTTCCCACTCTATTTTCTCCTTTCTTTTTTTTGTACCTCCAGGATATTATGAACAGTGAGAAGAGTTATGACTCCTTGCCAAACTTCACTGCTGCTGACTGTGAGTTTTTTTTTTCTGTTCTCAGATTTCCTCTTCTGTGTTTCTATGTTGAAATGACTTTATTGTGGCGTTATGTTCTTTCCGCTCCTTCTCTTTTTGTGTATCCTTTCAACATTTTACATCATTTATAAAGCCTTTTGATTCGTGACATGTAAAAAAAAAAGATGTTTTCATAGACTTAATGATTTAAAGGTCTCATTCCAATGTCATTTCATTAATATTGCTGTGTTCTACTTTGTTATTGAATGCATTGTGTCTTTTTCCTGTTTTAAAAGAAGGCTCAGGTTGCTTTGTTTCAAGCTGTAGAAATATGATTTGAGGTCAAACAACAGAGTTTTCTGGTCCTTCCTCACACGGTAATGAGGCGTCTCTGATTGGCTCAGAGAATGAATGAGCAAAGGAACACTCCCCCTCCCCTCTCACTCTGTGTATGTGTTTACCATCCGAGAGTATCATCCAGCTAGGTTTCATGCCGTTGCTTGTTTTGAAAACTTGCAGGAAAAAAACAATCCACAGAGAGCACATGAGCAAGTTTTTTCCAATATTTTTTTCATTTTGTGCAGCAGCTACTAAGGCGCAGTCTTCTCTTGTAGATGCTAATGCCAATGCTACTTCAGATTCGCTGCAATGGGAGACGGCCTGGGGGGAGTGTTACTTGCATTCCGTGTGCAGGCTTAACCCCAAGTGGTTGACGCCAATGTCCACATACGTAATATGGACAGGCTTTTTCTGAGTCACTCCTTTCTCTGTGTTGTTTTCTATGAATGGGAAATACAGCCAGTGGAGGTGATGACACTTTCAAAAGCAGCATGTGTTGGTAACTTGGGGTGACCCATCAGATTCCAAAAGGAATAAGATCTTTAAGCAAAGGTGTCCAAGTTTTGTTGCTATGGGGCTCTTCATTCAAAACGATAGAAGACATTGTTGTAGATGAAATGAGGCTGCATGAATTTAATTTAGTTTCAAGTAGCATTAATTGTTGTAACCACAAACAGGTCGTGAAGTAAAATGGGTTGTTCTTTTTCTATTAATTTAAACATCGCTGGAAGCATTTGATATAACATGTAATATGTGTGATATTTTGTGACACACACAATGTCTGAAATATTTATTTTGTTTCTTTTTTATACTAATGATGTTTCCCTTTGACGTCATGTTCAGTGTGCAAAGCTCAAATGCTCTTATCTGAATGATAGTGTCATACGTCTGTGTTGAAGTCATATAAACACAGGGGAAATAAAAAATTGTCATCATTCTTAACCATTTAATGAATAACTGAAAAGACAGCAGATGGTGAAAATCCAGAGGGACATCGAACCAAAATAAACAACTGCTAACGATGGGATACAACCCCCTCCCAGCTAACGTTACCATTTGATCACATTAGATTAGTGATGCACAGATCGGCATGTTTTTTTCTGAGCACGATACCTATCACCAAAAAACGTGATCTGCTGATTGCCGATCACTGCTGATAATGGAAGGACTTTAAATTTTCATACCTTTCATCTCGCAGAGGGTGAATCGTTTATAGAAATAAAACTATATATCAACTATATTTTAAAAAGTACAGAAACAGTCAAGGCGAGATGCACCTGTTCTGTAGCGTGTTTCCCATTTTGAAAATGGTCACTAGTAATTTACATCACCTGATCGGCTTTTTGATCGGCATGTTTCTCCGATCGCCGATCAGGCTATTTTTAGGCAATATCAGCCGATGATGATCGGCAGCCGATCAATCGGTGCAACATTACGTTAGATTATACAATAAGAGGTGTGACATTGTGAGATATCACCACACCTTCTATTTCAGCTTGAAAATTAAACACTGGAGGATCAAACATGCACTGTACATGCCACCCACCTCTGTCGTCTCACCTGACTCAGAGACGCTCTGTCGGTAACATTAAGCAACACATAAAAGTGTGTTATGTTTATAGATTACATCCAACGCAACAGTCTGTTCCAAACACTTGATCAAGTGAGAGGACAGAAAGACAGACACATTTTTAACTCTAGATTCTCATCATTCCTATTTTTTTCAGTTGTTGATCAATTGATAAGTAGTAATGTGGTGACAGATTTTCAGATTTTGCGTTTCTAAGACATGAATGCAGGGTTTTTTCCCCCACATCCTGAGCGTGATATTGGAGTGAAGTGGCTGCCATGTGATTATGGCTTAATGGAGATTGGCACCTGTGTATGTTTTTTTATTTGTAAAAGTATGAGTATTTTGTGTTTGATTCTTCATTTATTTTTTTTTTTAAATAATGAAGGCATGAATTTCCTTCAGCTCTCAAATTACATGCAGATCATAGTCTAGTGTTCCTGCCTTATGATAATCGCATACCATCACAGAGACTAGCAGCATAAATGAAAACCATTCATTTCTTTGTACCTCTATAAACAACTTAAAACACATTGTAAGTGGGTTTGGCTGTGATCATCTCTATCCTATTTCACGGTGAATCAAAAATCCTGATGCCACTGCATCATAGAAATGTAGTTTACTGTGAAAAATTTGGCAAAACACAACAGAGATCATGTCAACACTGAAAATGAAGTGTAGGATATCAGGGGAGTTGTTTGACTTTCTGTAGTGCAGTGAAATAGGCTTTGGCATTGGCCTGTGAGTGAGTGAGTCCTGGCTGCTCAGGACCTTCATGCTGTGGAGACAGAAGGCTGCCAGCAGGCTGTCAGAGCCATGCTCAGGGGGACTTCTCTCCTCTAATACCTCTGGAGGAGGTTTGTGAGCATGTCATGCAGAAGTGGGTGGATGGAGAAGCAGCAAATGTGTGAGTGAGAAGAGTTTTCTGTGGGTGGATGTTTGTCTGTGTCTCGCTGAAACAGCAGGATGTGCATGTGCAAAGCCGACATACATCCCCTTCCTGGGTGTCCGCGGGGTTTTACAAAATGATAAATTAAGAATGACCATTAAAAAGGTATTATTTTGTAAAAACAAGGTTTTATTTTATTGTATTTGGACAATGAGGTTTCCCATTTTGATTAAATAAAAAAATCATACATCATAAATCATAAATCTCATCTGCATATGTTCATCATTCGTAGCTAGATTTAAAACTAATGTGTGTTACAGAGACCTATAAAGCTCTTTATATGCTTGATGTCGATGCCGTTAGACATTTGAAATCCTCAGCGTGTGCACATAGCTGACTTAACTGCAGCCACTTGGGTTCTTCAACTGAATTTATAAGTGTAATGTAATGTTGGATATCAAAATCTGTATACATATCATAAAAGGTTTCTGATTAACACTTGCAAATCAGTGTTGTGATGGTTGTAAAAAAAAAACAAAAACCTGAATGTGGTAAAATAGGGATTAAATGATAGTAAATTTAATTTAAAGATTGGTGTATATTCCCTGCCTTCTACTGCATGTATTGACATCCAATCCCATTTTGCTGTGTCCTTTTCTGGCCTGTACATTGAGAACTAGAACTATTTCATATTTCATACATTCCCTTTTCTGTATAACAATAACAGCATGGACTTGAATTGTAGATAAAAAAATGCATGAACATGCACACTCCTATTATTTTCTGAGATTGATGTGTGTGATATTAGATGGATTTATAATGCTTTAGTATGTGCTGGAGAGAGCGTTTTTCAATGAAGGTGTGTTCTTTTGATCAGTCACTCTTAACTTGCAGAGCTCCTTTTTTCCTTCCCAGCTTTCCAATATGAAGCATGAAATGTCCTGACAAAGTAATTTGCAAACTTGGTCTTTTGTTGTAATTCTTCCTTCCTTCTTTCCTTCCCTTTTTTGTGCAAAGCCTCAGAGGCTGTAATTGAAAAAAGGCCTTACATACTTTACCAGCTGCATTGCAGCCAGATTTATTTACTGTGTTGGCTACAGCTTCATTGTGAGTTACTGAGGCATGATTGAGCTTCATTTACAAACTTGTGTCCCTCTTGTCCCACAGGTCTGAGGCTGCTCGGCATTGGGAGAAATCAGTACATTGATCTGATGAATCAGTGCAGATCCTCCAAAGTGAGACATGTTTCTGCAACAGTCTTTTATATTGATATATTGTACACATCACTCACCATCAGACGTAACTGTCAGATCACCTGTAATTTGTGTAGCAATTTAACTCAACATTTTATTTAAAATTGATCAAAGTGTATAAATATTTACAGAATTTTGTAGTAGATGTGATAAAACTTGATAATACCAAAAGGTATTCATTAAATTGTGTGTAATAAAGCATTCTATTCAAGTAGCAATATTTCCTAATTTTACACTCCATGATAAAATGCTTTTTTAAACACCATTACTATGTGCAGTTACATAAAAAAAATAGATGGACAGCGATGAAAAGGACAATGAGTCTCTGCTCAAAGACTTGGAATGAGTAAAACTGTTTTTCATCATAACCTAAAGAACATAATACAGTCTGACTGAATACGTTAACCCCCATATCTACAGTAATTAACCCTCATAGATTAGACCTGTAGGATTGTGTCTTTAGCTCAGGAACCTTCATTACAAAGGGGCAGAGTGGTGGTGCAGTGGTTAGCACTCGTGCCTCACAGCAAGAAGGTCCCTGGTTTGATTCCAACACCAGACCTTTCTGTGTGGAGTTTGCATGTTCTCCTCATGTCTGCATGGGTTCTCTCCAGAGATGAGATATTCATTGCAAATCTTAATTTGTTCATGTAATGAATATCAACAAACTTTTAGAAATTTTGGAAGGAATCTTACCCAGACACATATGTCTAACAGCCTTGGTTCACTACAGTATGTCTTTCAGGTCGCCTGGAAGCCAGAAATGTAAGTGTAATTGTCAACAACAACCTCGGCTTAGATACAAATATTCAGTGTAATGTTCAATCTGGCTTTTATCACATCTGAAACATTTAAAAATCTGTTTGTTTCTCTGTATAACAACCTGGGAACATTCATTCATACTCTGATTGCCTGGTTGTCTTGATGGCTGTGATCCGCTGCTCTCTGGCAGTGGTGAACAACCACTTACATATCCAGCTCATCCAAAATTCTGGTGGTAAGATTTTAACTTGGTCCTGGAAGCATAAACACCTCCTACCAGTCTTGGCGTCAATATTGGCTGGCTGTTGCTTTTTTGTTTTGTGCAATAGATCTATTTACTTTTTCCATTTTAACATTATAAAATAATTTATATATATATATATATATATATATATATATATATATATATATATATATATATAATCATTTGTTCCTTGTGACACTCCCAACACATCCTGAAAATCTCATCAAAATCAGTTCATAAGTTTGTGAGTTATCTTCACAACCCCCCCCCCCCCCCCCCCCCAATAACCACCAAAATCTAATCATTTCTAGAACTCCTCGTTACCAACCTACCCTGTAAATTCTATCAAGATCCGCCCATAATGTTTTGAGTTATCTGGCTAACTAACAGACAGACAAACAAACAAACTAGCAAAAACATAACCCCCTTGGTGGACCTCTCTTCATTCCAAGGGGGGCGGTCTGCCTTGGTGGAGGTTTGTGTGCTCAGAGTGCTTCTAGTCTGTAAATGCTTAAGTGAGTTCTTGCTTTAATTAACTGTTTGATTTAAAGAAACACATGATTTTCCATTTACAGATTAATAAAGTTTATTTGTATCTGTATGGACTGTTGACAGATTTAGTACAATAAATATAAACAACACTCATGTCAGACTGTAACCATCTTAAATTTTGGATGTAATTATTTCTACATGCAGGTTTTACTGTCTCCAGCTAACCTTATCTTTTTATGTCTTCCTTTAGAAATTTTTCCGTAGGAAATCGGCGCGGGACTTGCTACCGACCAAGCCCGTGGAAATCTCTGTGGAGCCATGGTGGGTGGCACAGACAGGATACATTACTGAGGACGATATCAGGGTGAGACATAGGGTTGTCTTTCCTACCCTTCTCCATATTTCAGATTTAATTGTCAAAGGGTGAATGTTGACATCAATTATTTTGGTCACATTTGGCTAAAGGGAGAAGAACTGTATATCATAGAGTTTTAAGATGGGAGAAGAAATAAAATGTAAATTTTCTGATGTACAAGTTGAATTAGAGGAGGCTGTGTGTTGCTTTGTTTTTTGTTTTTCCTGAGTGTTCATTGACATTCATACACATTATCTGCCAAACTACCACTCCTCATCCCATGAGCCCTTGCATGGCATGTGGAGATCTTACCTGACTAAAAATAAATACCTGCCAATTTCCCAACAGTTTCTCTACCTTCCAGGAGAAACACAATGAACACTGGAGCACAGCCACTGAAAACTCCTTTCCAAAAACTCACAGATACTATTGTTACTGGAGATGCAGCTAAACAGTTTGTAATGGTGTCTGTCGACTGTGTGAAATTACAGATCTGTTCTCCAGCAGAGAAGAAAGCTATCGATAAGATGATAGACTCTGGTCCTCAGCTAGCTGGATCAATGGAGTACAATGTAGTTCTAAGTAAGTTTCCCGTATATTTTGTCTTCCCATATTGTCTCATGTTAATGATGTAACACATGTCGTTGTCTAACACACTTTTGAATCCTGTAATACACTACACCACATGAGCAAGATCAGACAAAAATAGGAAATATTCATTGAATTAATTAAATATTTTTGCAGGTTATATTTATACTCTATATGGTAAATATTTTTTTTTTTTTAATATCACTGTCAACAAAATTTCTTTGGGTCCTTAAAGCTACGTGTGACTTTTGCCACCAATTTTTCATAAAATCTGTTAGACCCAAATCATACCTGAGTATCATTAGTCTTTCTGTGACTACGCAACTGAATCTCTTCCCTCATGGTGAACAACGTTGAAGTGTACTCCACCATAAGCAGTCCACTTGTTTATGTACCATACTAATATGTTACTCAGGTCCTTTTGGAAATTTAGTTTGCAAGGTACATTGTGTTTCCATTTGGTATGTAAACAAACATGTGGCTTGTAGTGGAGTACACTTACAGGTTTTTCTTCATTAGTGGTTCGGGTGCATAACCATGGAAATATTAAGAGATTTGTGGGGCTATCACTCAGCTATTACAAATTTGATGAAATGAAAATGATTTTGACCAATTTAAAAAAAAAATGGTTGGAATATGTGGTTTTGAGTCATTTTGTGTAGTGTGTATTTATTTATGACCTGTTGCCTCAGAGTGCGGTTTAACAGCCATTTCCCTGGTGACTCCTATTTTAACGATCCACATTTTTTCTCATTAAAGTAGTCCACAAACTCTTCTAAACGGTCAGTGTAACCATCAGCATTTACAAAGTAAAGTCTAGCTACAAAACATTTGATAACAGGCAGTCAGAACCAAGATTCAAATTTTATTGACATTTTTTTTATTGATATACTGTTCCATTTCTGTGCATTGTCAAGAAGGGGTAGTATTCATAATGGTCCAGAGCAGCGAGCTGCAAGAAGCAGCTTTTCTCTTTGTCAACATTAAATCTAGATTACTTTTTATATAT
>CM035793.1:12886326-13166326 GCA_020466265.1 Siphamia tubifer
TCGGTTTAGTACCCGCATTACTGTGGATGCTGCCCCAATCCGCCTGTCGACCTCCCGCTCCATCCTTCCAACACTCGTGAATAAGATCCCGAGGTACTTAAACTCCTCCACCTGAGGCAGGACCTTCCCCCCGACCCGGAGAGGGCACCCTTTTCCGGCTGAGGACCATGGCCTCAGACTTGGAAGTGCTGATCTTCATCTCAGCCGCTTCACACTTGGTTGCGAATCACTCCAAGGAGAGCTGGAGGTTGCTGCTCGATGGAGCTAAAAGGACCACATCATCTGCAAAAAGCAGAGATGAAATTCTGTCCATAAAAGTTATGAACAGAACCGGTGAAAAAGGGCAGCCCTGACGGAGTCCAACACTCACCGGAAAACGGTACAGCTATGCGGACCAGGCTCTCGCTACTTCGGTACAGGGACTGAATGGCAAGCCTTTTCCAAATCCACAAAACATATGTGGACTGGTGGGCAACCCCCCCCCCCCCCAGCCAGCACTTCAAAGATAAGAGATTAAAACCATATTTCACTAATATTTGTTTTCTGTTGACTTGTAATTCCCTCTTAATGTCCAAAATTATGCTATTATTCAATTAGGGTGCTGCCAATTTTTACCTTTATATATATCACATAATTTAATTACATTACTAATTTCATTAATTACTGTAATTACATTACATTACATTACATTACTGGTAGGTTAATTAGTTAATCTAAATTGATCATAGGTGTGAATGTGAGAGTGATTGTTTGTCTATATATGTTCAGCCCTGAGATGAACTGGAGACTCATACAGGGTGTACCCCGCCTTTGCCCATTGTAGCTGGATTATGCCCCCAGTGACCCCCATGACCCTTGTGAGGATAAAGCGGGTTCAGATGATGAGAATTTCATCACAGCTTTAGTACATGGCATTTTCAATGATGATCCATACTAAAAGAGCAAATTGGTATATTAAAGTTTTTACTATTCATGTTAGGAAAATTACCCATGGATCACGAGTTAAACAATAATCCATGGGTGTAAATACATGGAAAACCCACGGAGTTTTAAAGTAACTTCCTAGCCACAAAAACCTATGACATTCTATAACATTATTGAAATTTCTTGTTCTCATAAGGCTTCAGCTCAGCATCCAAACCAAACTTAACAAAAACAAGAACAGACATTTTAACTGAATGATACAGTTATGGTTACAGCTCATGATTCTTGGTCTTTAGTTGACCTTTATTTTAATATATATTTTTTTTATTTAAAGGGATTATTGGGAGTGAAATTAATTTTAGCTCAATTTTTAGATTATTGGGAGTACATGCATATAGTTGACATCAAAATCACACCATTCGGATGTACATTGAAAAATTTAAGTTTTGCTGTTTTGAGCCAAACTGTCTTAGCTTGGAAGAGATCAGGGCATGCCTTTTCACAGACACAAAATGCTATTTTAGGCCTATTCTAAAGTTCTAAACAACATCACACTTACGTGGTCGTAAGTGGGGGAGGGGGGGGCAGCAGCGCATGAGGAAAAAGGAAACAACTGCAGCCATTGTGCAAAATGTTGACCACCAGGTGGTGCTGGAGTTCACTTTTGCTTTCTAAAATAGCTGTAGGGCGACATGGCTGTAATGTGAAGTCATTGCATCTTTTGTCTTTTTTTATGTTCTAAACTTTTTTTTATTATCGTATTGTATATTTATTACAGTACTCATTAAAACAGAAAATTTGTTCTTGAAAGTAGTTGTTGTGAGTTTGTATTGAAGAAGGTCTTGTTCTTTGATGGTGGGGCGCAGGTAATCGTCGGGTCGGGTTGGGTGGGTGGGGCAGCTTTCACCCAGGGAGTAAATCCCTCTAGGATCGCCACTGGGTTTAGGTCATTACATCCTGTTGTTCTTTTTCGTCTTTCGTACATCACTCACTTGTACTGAGTTAAATATTTACTATTAGTTGATCTCTAATACATAGATGCAGTTTCAGTCATCCAGAAATCTATTGTACTGTGACTGTGCCACATGGATTAGACCCATTATCCTCCATAACACAACCAGTATGCTATGCAGGACCAGTACAATTGAATTTGCATTGTGAGTTGGACCTAGTTTTCCATCATTTCCCATTCACTACCTGTCAGAGCCAAATTCTCTGTTGTGGTTTTGACCTCTGTTGTGAAGAGCTGAACTTCCCTGGCCCTCAGTGTCTCATGTCTTTTACACCAATGGAAAGCAGTACTTCAGACAAGTCACAGAGTGCAGTGACTGTGGTTCCATAGAAACAACCCTGTAACGTCAAGGATGATTGAGATGTCTGGGAGGGCTCATTTGTCCAGAGCTTTTCACGTCATGGTTTGAACTTTTCCTCTTGTAATGACTACCTCATTGCCTGAATCACTTGGAAAAAAAGGTCCCTCCACTGTGGTTCTTTTGATATGATAAGAGGCTGGCTAAGAGCTGACCTCAGCTTGTAACTCAAGGGTAAAAAGCTGCCCACCATAATTCACGATTATTCTAAGGAAAATATTTAACAGTGCTGATAACTGTATAAATTATGGATATGCTGAAAAAGTAGAAAATGCAGTGTTACCTTTCTTCCATTTGGAAACACCAGGCTTAACATTTACTGCTTTCAATCAAAAGTGTTGAGAAATATTTATTATAATATTTGTTACTGACTTGTGGCAGAGTGAAATAAATAACAGAATATTCAACTAATAATATGTGGATTATGAATTTGAAAGAGATACAGAAATACAATCTAAAAGCATATTGAGATGCAAAGTGGTGCTTGGCAATTTCAAACCATTTACGTCTTTCAGAAACTTCAAGTTTTTAAATAACAGATTGCCTAATTAAATGTAGAGATGAATTGGGTCTAATTTTCACACAGTTTCTATGGACTTCTGTCAAAAGTGAGCTGCACAGCTTGTGATTTCAGTTCCTTTCAATGAAAAAGCACAATGAAAATTTGTAAGCCGTTGATTTTGGCTGTTCTTCTTGTGTTTTATTAGAATGCTGTGTCCATGTACTGCCGGCTTGGCTTTGCTGTAAAGAAAGGTCAGGTGTTCAGCTCAGACCAGCTCCACCCAACTTGGAAGAACGCCCCCTCGGTCAATAGACTCAAGTATGTAACAAACAAACTCTAACCCTAACCCATCTGAGTGTTTGTGTTTCTTTGTCCTCCATTCTTTCATTCTTAACATCAGAAGTGAACGTGCGTCTGTCAGTTTTCAAAAATGACCTGAGAGAATGAATGTAAAAACTGATTCATACAAAGTGTGTCATAAGATTGCACATTTTCTGTCAATTTAATTAACTAATGGTCTCTAGAAATACTACAAAGGCGTTTTGCACATTTTGAAATCTATACTTATTAAATTTTGATAATGTTCTTTCACTTTAAGTTGTCTATAAATATAAATATGCATATTTACAATATAAACAGGTGATGCCAGGCACAACAAACCCCACCCTGTCACAAACATTTCCTATAGTATCAAAATGTGAGGCTATGGGTTTTACCTTTCAAGGTCGCTCAAAGTCAAAGGTCATGTCAAGGTCATTTGGGAGTCTACATGTAGTTTCCTATCTGTACTTCTCATTGCTCTTTTTGGAGTTGCAAGCTTTTGAAATCATGTGACCTTGATATTGACCCTTCAAGGTCGCTCAGTGTCAAAGGTTTTTGACGCCATTTTGACGTCCATACCAGGTTTCCTATCTGTCAATAATTGTAAGTGTCCATCGCCACTGGTTTTGTCTTTATAGTCCACTTTATTTTTTGTAGGTTTTGACCGAGCAAACAAACAAAATATGAAAAATTAAGCAATAATACATTTTTTGTCTAGTTTAAAATAAGAGACATCTAGTTTTTAGATGATTCGATGAGATCATATTTTGCTAAACCCACTTTGGTACATTTATTTGTGTATTTGTTCTCTAATAGTTCATACAGTTTGAATTTTATCCATCCAGCTGCTGCTTACTGTAGCTATTCTATTCAATTTCGCAAAAAACAGCTGGATTTCCACAACCAGTTTTAAACCCTGTTTAATTAGTTATGTTTTATAACTACTGATGTCATGACATTTGTACATATAAGAGCAAGACATCCAATGTACATTTCTCTGAGTACATTATAAGTGTTGTAGTCCAAACTGAAAATATGTCCAGACTTTGTGCCGATTACCAAAAATGTACAGTTTGTAGTTGAATGGGACCAAGTAGTACAGTCAATAACCTGGAGGGGGTGAGGTATGTAGTGGCTCATGTGCATTTAAAGGGCCACTACCCAAACTCAGCATTTACAAATTATGTAAACCACAGGGAAATGTTTTGAAAATGCTAAATTCCATTTTAAAAAAACAAAAAAATAAATAAAAATAAATAAATCATACATTTAAACATGATTTTTTTCATTTTCTATTCTTGTAATGTTAATTATTTTCCATCATCAACTATGTGAATAAATGTGATTTTGTGTCTATTTTTAATTATTGACATTAGAATAATTATTTCCAAAACTGCATTTGAATATGGGCAAAATATCAAAATACTATAGTTATAATTTGACAATGGAACTGTTAGTATCATTGGTAGCAAAAAATAATATAGGTACCACATTAATATTAATGTTTAAAGTACAGCGGTGAAATAAAGTTCACAATGTTCATTTATTCATTTCTGTGTCACTTCATCCTCGAGAGGGCAGCTATATGACAACTAAGAATCCCCGTGCTGTATCCATGCCACGTTGAACAGAGTCAAGTATCATCTAAATAAAAAGTAATTGTGATAAAGCTAAGACTAATTTTTTGTAAAACAATTTGAATTAGGAGCACCATGGACCCTCAGAAGATGCTGCTGTCATGGGAACAGGGTAGTCCTGTGATGGAGGGAGGGTCTTCTGCTACCGACACAGACACCACCAGCCTCGAAGACCAAGGTCTATCTGTTTCACTGACATACACACACAAATACACACAGACATACACCCTGAAATATCCATGTTTTGTGTGTGTGTGTGAGTGTGTGTGTAGTTTTTTTTTCTTCAGAAGTTTAGAAACAGTAGTGCTAATTAATCCCAAAGAAGGTTCAGTCATCCTTCTGAAAGTTATTCACATTCATAGGTGTTTGTCAAAAGCCTATAATTTTTCCTCCACTTTCAGCTATTATTCATGTTAGGGTAGCTCTGTTGGATTCCTCAAAAAACCAACAGATTATTACCTCCGCCAAGGAGGTTATGTTTTTGCCAGTTTGTTTGTTTGTCTATTTGTTAGTTAGTTAGCAAGGTAACTCAAAAACTTATGGATGGATTTTGATGAAATTTTCAGGGTAAGTTGGTAATGGGGAGATCTAGAAATTATTATATTTTAGCTGTGATCCGGGGGTGGTGGGGGTGGGGGCTCTCAGAGGGCTTTTCTAGTTATCAATTCAAAAATGCATCAAACACACGTTAATCTTTTAAGATTTCCTTAAAAAGAAGTTTGGTATTTATTTCAATCAACCTTTTTTTAATTGCAAATTACATAGAGAAGCAGAGAACAGCAACAATCAGTGGTGATAAAACAATGAAATAAAAATTCAGGAAAACAATAGTAATGAATAAAAGAATAAAAAGCAATTAAAACAATAATAATTAAGACAACTAACATATGAGGCAGATGAATATGGATGAAGTGAAATGTTTTAGATTTAAGGTCGTACTCTATAGCTTACTATTTATTATTACATAATGTTAGATCTCCTACTGTGTACTGGTAGACAATATTAGATCTACATATACTACATACTATAGTACTGTATACAGTAATGCTGTTTTTAATGTCCTGACTTAAAGTGTTGTTTCTGTTTCTTCTTTTTTTCTTCTGCAGCAGACACAGCCAGCGTCAGCAGCCTAAGCATCCCTGCTGCACCCACCAAAAGGATTGCTTTCCTCTTTGACTCCACCCTGACAGCCTTCCTCATGATGGGCAACTTGTCTCCGGTCAGTCCCAAGATGACAATATGAGGAGACATTACTTTGGTGCTCAGATCAGCCTCTTAGTTAGGTGTTAAGAGCACTTTTTGGAGCTCTAGCTGTAGTTGTACTCTGTCTTCTCTTTGTTTCATGTCCATAAATACATCTGTGGGAATATTGCTAAACTCCCTGTGCTTTGAGCAAAAGTACTTGTTAAAATCCTTACTGTAATTAGATGTCCCATAAAACATACTACAAAGTCCATTTACGTGGTGTATATTGTAATGGATGGAATTAATGCGGGGATAGCTTGGTGATAGATTGAAGGCACAGGACATGTCATGACAAATGACAAAATTTTTAATTCACATTTTTTCTAATGATAGATGATGAGGACACAGGCAGTGCATCATACTGTGTATCTGAGCGAGACATGTACTTGACTTGTGATACAGTATTGCCACAGATACCTCATTTGGTCAAGACTTTCACATTTCATCAGTTTGATTCGAATATAATTTGCAGGTCTGAAGTATTTTAAGGATCATAACTTGGATCAAACAGCCAATTTTTGGTCCAAAAGTGATCGTCTTTTTTTTTTATCACACTGCCCCCCCCTCGACTCTGTCTCAAAGCTGTTGGAGAACAAAAGAGTTAAGAATAAGATGAAGTAACGGTGTCCTGATACCAGACACACAGCTGTCTACCACCAACAAATACATGTGAAGGGCAGGGAGACACAGTAGGCGTCCACTCATAATTTGTTGTTTCATTAAAACAATGAGAGAAAATAATGTGAATCTTGGTTTCGAGGTTTGGAAATGTCCTTTGTCTCAGTATTTGAAGACCTTGAGCTTGGCCATCATTGCAAAACAACTAAACACATACATATATATGCGCAGCGTCAAAATGATATAGAAGGTACTTTATGAACTGTAAAATATCTTTGTTTATTTGTGTTGTTTTCACCAGAATCTGAAGAGTCATGCAGTGACCATGTTTGAAGTGGGAAAGCTCTCTGATGAGACTCTGGACAGCTTCCTGGCTGAACTGGAGAAGGTGAGACTGTTAATATGGAGATGTAAAATACAGATTTAATGGTCCTTTGCTTTAGTGAAATCTCCACCATAATCCTGAAGTGAACTGGTTCATTACAGTGGGGTACCAATGGATTCACTGCTGGACGTGTGCACTCAGAATACACTCGCACAAACACTCAATTTTTCCATGTTTATTTTCTTCCAGGTGGAAAGTACGGCAGAGGGTGAAGCCCAGCGTTACTTTGATCATGCTCTGACCCTCAAAAACACCATCCTCTTTCTGCGCTACAACAAAGAACTCACTCAGGACCAGGGACCAGATATCCCAAATATAGGTTAGTGTACATTGTATAAGTACTGTTGAAGTGTGACTTTGTGTATAATCCAGAGGTCTCATTACTGATTATTTCATTGAATAATATGTATCCTAAAAAATCAGTAGAAAGAAGACTTCTGGTCTGTATTGAGATTTGTTTAATTCCTTAAAAATCCCTGTCTGAGATTATATTTGTTGTTTTTTAAAGTCCTGGTGCTGAAGGCCTGAACCTGAAGCAATGCTAACAAATAAAGCAAATGTGACTCATTTTAAGAGTAAGAAACTGTGACATGAGACATATATTACCTGGGCCTTTTTTATTTTGTCTCTTAACAAGTTTTAAAGCCCAAGTGTTTTTTGTTTTTTGCCCAATTTCAAATTGTTCTTTATTATCTAACGTTATTATGTGCGACCGGGTATGTTCTGGAAACCTCAAGGGTTTAGAATAGAAGCACCTGACTTACCCTGTTTATAGAGCTCCTTCCACAATGTGTCCTTTTTGGACCCCAGCACATGAATATTCATGAATCAGTGATTGACATTCTGGCCAGCCAATTGCATGATCAGTTTGACGTTGCCAGAGCAACTTGCCAGCTTTGCTATCAAAGTGAGTCCTCCTGGAAGGCGGACGAGGAGAATAACTGTTTTGGCCACATTAGCAACAAACTAGTTTATGTTCACACATATTCCATGAGTCAATTCAGTCACTAAAACTCTACTTTTCAATGTTAATGTCACATAATCATGGAGGTGGTTCTTCATTTGCTGTCAATGACACAGTCAGCTAAGCTATGAGGACAATGTAGTGATTGTAGGGTAAAATCATGGGAATGTAATCATGCTGAGTGAATGAAAATATATATTCCTCCCTGTGAGTGATGGTAAATTTTAAAGGACTCAGTCTATAGTTATTTCATTAATATTACTGTGTTCTCCATTGTTATTGAATGCATTGCATTGCATTTAAAAAAAACATCCCAATTGCTTTGTTTCCAGCTGTTTTTGCACAGTAGAAAAATGACTTGAGGTCGAACAACAGAGTTTAGTGGTACTTCCACATCCATGTCCATGACGCGGTGATGAGGTGTCTCTGATTGGCTCAGAATGCATGAAGGAACACTCCCCCCTCCCCTCTGGGTCTGTGTGTGTTTACCATGGAGAGTAGCATCCAGCCAGGTTTCGTGCCGTTGCTGGTTTTGACAACGTGCAGGGAAAAAAAACGAGGCTTTTTTTTTTCACAAAGAGCACATGAACCAGTTTGATCCACCACTTTTTCAAGTTTATGCAGCAGCTACTGTGGCATCGTCTTCTCTTGTAGATGCTAATGCTAATGCTACTTCAGATTCGCTGCCGGGGACGGGTTTAACCCCATGTGGGTGACGCCAATGTCCCTGTGACAAGAAGTGGACAGGCTTGTTTCTCTGTGTTGTTTTCTATGAATGGTAAATACAGCCAGTGGAGGGAACACACCACACAGCAAATGCTGCATGTGTTGGTTAATATAATTCAAAACATTGACAATACCTGGATAACTTAAGACACAGCTTTAGCTGTAGTGCTAAAACACAGTCCAAAATTGGCTGCTATTGCTAAAAGATAATAAAGTCAGATCAGAGAGGAGGACAGCAGCATAGAGAAACTGTGACCTGAGCATTGTTTTAATAAGATTGCATCTCCATTGAGTTGGTTGAGATGTTGATGATAACATCAGTTGATTACATTTAACTCGCTTTTAGCTTGCATCAGAGTTATTGAAGCGGTGCATTTTCCTCTTCAAATCTATATAACTGGTTTGTATAAAGACAGCAAATATACATGTTAATTACATTTTCATTAATTTTTTTGTCAGCTCCGGCCAGCTCCCCCATGAACTCGACTTTATCTTGTAATAGTTATAAACTGTAACTTCACTGGGGTATTGACAGGAGGAGGGAGCTCGTAATTCACAGGGTTGGTTGGTGGGAGCAACAGGATCATTGATGTAGATAATCGTCAAGAATCACAACAACTTGTTTTAATGCGTGTTTATGGTTGGAGGGGGTTGACAACAAAGTTACTGGACTTTTTTTGGCCCCTTGATCAACAACATCAGCAAATCAACAGCTGTTTTGCCACTGCATTGCACAAGTGAGCTGTCAGAGGATCTGTAATTAGAGACAAATCAGTGTATACGACTCCACTTCTAATCCTACAATCAGCTCTCGGGTGACACAAAATCAATAAGAAATAAGTATTCAAGTTCAAGTATTTTCATATAAAAGTTTCAGATGAGGCTTTTGTGGCTGGAAAAGCCACAAAATAATTGTCTGTTTATGTTGCATTGACTTGTATGTTTCTCTCTTTTTTTTTTAAATACATTGCCACATGTTGTATATCTAAACAGAGACTATACTATAAATCCATCGTACAGCTGAATTGTAAAGTTGGTGTGTCCAGGAGGAGCAGAAAAGAGTAAGAAAGCTCACCTGAGTTTCTGTGTAAATACTATCATGTTACCACATGCTGTTTGTTTGGTTTGGCTGAGTGCCTCACTTCTCATTGTTTTATCTCTCCATCGTCTTCAGCTTATGTAGTGGTGAGAGCGATGAGAGCCCACTGGTGAAATAATACTAAAGTCTAGTGGTGATACTCATGATTGCTCAGTTAGGAAGAGCAGGGCATGTTGTGAGCTCAGCTTTGATAATTCTCAACAACCAGACTCTTCGCTTCCCTCTGTTAGAGCTCTCAATCATAGCAGTACAGTCTTATAGCATAACTCTCAAGTTAAATTTAAGGAAGTTTTATTTTCATATAAACTTATTGAAGGAGTTCAAAGTGTTTTACATAACATAAGTTCAAATATCTATCTTCATATACAAATGAGAATCATGTTTTCATTGCCTCAGAATGAGACACAATAGTTAATATTTCTGTCATATTTTCTGTATTGTGTCACTGGTTCTTCTGTTGCACAGAATGGACATCCTATTTTCAGTTTAACAGCGAGTGAAATCCACTGTTGAGAAACATTACTGTGTCTTATTACATTTGAGTCTGGATCAAAGTTAATATCCCCTGAACTTAAGAGCCCAGTGCACGCCCTGGAACCACTGTAGGAGAAGGTAAAAGTGTATTTATGTGGTTTTAACATGCAATTTTGCCTGTAGATATCACTAAGTATACAATGAATATTTAAATCCTGTGTATTTAATTAGTTTTAGGGCTGTTAATTAAAATAAAATCAGATTAATCACAGAGTTACCAATTTTATTAATCATGATTAAATATTAATTTTTAATCTATATTAATTGCATTTCATTTTGCATGAGTAAACAGACTCAGGAAAGTAGGGACTAAATATGCACTTAACATCTTCGACGCCTTTGCCGAACTGCAGCAGATTCACAGAATAACATACGCTTTGCATTAATATGGTATTTTAAGCTGGGAGTGCTTTGTTAAAAAGAAACGGCGTGTGCAAAACACTTGGTCCACTGTTCTGTTTTGGGTTTAGTTGTTTTTTTTGTTTGCAAAGTACACAAAAATACACTAAGAAACAAAAAAAAAATGCAGAGGAAGAAAAAGTGTGAGACATGCTGAACCACCATAGTACATAAATAAATATATTCAAAAACACTTGTAAAATACATTAAAAAACACCAAAGATTTAATAAAATATCCAAAACATATTCAAAAATATAAATATATATGCAATTAACATGTTTATTATATACCTTCAACAGTTTCAACAAAACAACAGTAAACAGCTGTTCCATTTAACAGTGTTAACATTTTAATGATGAATTAATCTGTGTTAATGCATTAATTTCAACAGACCTAAATATTTTTTGTCAGTTCTGTATCGATAATGCTTATTTTTTTCCGTCCATCAGCTTTTCTTAACACTTCTGGACGGACACAGTAATGGCAGATTGACACTTATTTACTTTGAGAAAAACTTTTATTTATAAATATGTAACAAGCATCCCTTTTACATATATTACATACATATAAAAGTTAGTTAGTTTATATTTTATTTTATTTAAGTATTTATTTTTTATTTATGTATTTTTTTTTATACATTGCTTGTTTGTCTGTTATGTAAAGCGTCTTTGAGTTTGAGATATTATTATTATTACTATTATTATTATTTACTGTAGGTGTTTAATGTGGACCTCTACTCTTCAAACAAGTTATTACATGATTATATCCAGGGCAAAAGTATATATGACACAGTACAGTCTTAAATTTGGTTGAGAGAGCGTTGAATAGAACCATATTTTACTTCATCACATACCTGTTCCACACAAACAAAAATGCTGCTACTTTCTGTTCCTGTGTATGTACAATTTCATTGTCCTCCTCCATGTTTTCATGTCAGACTGTCCTTCTGCGGTGGCTGGGAAACCACTTTAGGTGGCTGCCATTACTACCAACCACTGTCACTCTTGTGTCTCATGGGAACACACAGAGCAGTTCTGCAGGTCAAATCCCATTACCCTGTGAGGCAGCCCTGGTTTGCAACATTCTGCACTGAATACATAGCAGAGACACTAAGGGATCACTCCCATGGTGAGAACTGCATCTTGGTGTTCACCACTAAACACTTTATCTGTTTTACGCTGTATCACAGGGTACTTGAACTTCAGTGTTTTGGCAACAGTGACATTTATACTCTCATTGAGGTTCATGGCCAAACTGCTCTCACAATAATATCAATAATTATCAAGTTAAATGTTAAATTAGTGTTTGTCTCCAGTTTAAAGGTTGCTTTTTGGTTCTGTTGGGTTAGTTGAAGGTTTTGATGTTTTGAATCTTTTGTAAAAGAAGTGACACAATGGATTTGTCATTTTAAAGTTTTCTTTGTAGTCAGAACATGAAAAAAATACAAGCAGCTAGAACATTCAAAAACAACTCTAATGATATAATGATTATTAATGGTTAATGTTTCTACAGATGAAACTTTACTCTTCTACTTCACAACTTAATGCAGAAAAAAAACGTGGCAGCCCCCATAACTGTGATATTTTGACTTCACTTTTCCACAGTGGCATGAATCAAATGTAGGTCATCTATATTCGTGTTAATTGTGATTATCACTAGGGATGGAGCCAATCCACTATCTGGTTCCGATACCAATGTGATTCACGGTTTGAAAATGTCTGATCAAAACTGCAGATATTTCCATTTTATTTTATTTATTTATTACCTCCGTCAAGGAGATTATGTTTTTGCCACCATTGGTTGGTTTGTTTGTGTACAAGGTAACTCAAAAACTTATGGACAGATTGGTTGGTAATGGGGAGATCTGGAGGTGGGGGGGGGGGTCTCAGAGTGCTTTTGTAGTTTATTAATTTATTAGATTTTTGTCCTCCACGAGACATTTTTGTATTTACAACTTGTGTTTAAGTAATAATATCCAACTTGCTCGTATACACACATATATATACATATGTAGAGGGAGGGCTCATAGCCAAAAGTACACAAGGACAGGATGAGACAAGACAGTGAGACAAATCAGCTGAGTGATTTAGTGTTGAAAACATAACAAAACATGTGGAAGACATGACAACATAAGCCAAAACAAAGACAGATAATGACATATTCATCATTATAAGTTTGCGTGTGTGTGCACGAGTGTGGGTGTGTGCAGGGGAACAAACAGAGAAGGGTTCTACTGCTGGGTGTTGCATGGTGGTGTTTCAGTTTAGGTTGATGTGTTCTAAAGAGGGAAGTTGAGGAGGAGAAAATAGAGGGCAGGAAAAAATGGGGGAAAAAAGCAGATATTTCTGATCTATGAGCCGTGTCTGTGCTTTAATGTTGTCTGCTGAAAGGACTCCACAAGCGATTCCCTGCCGACTGGTCTTCTAGCTGACTGCAAAATGTGGAATGGATTTCCTGAATCTCACCAGCACATTTCAGCATAATGTGCCGTTACGCTGTCAATTTAAAAGATTACACTGTGATTAGGGCCACTATGCTGCCTTTCAAATTGTGGGATTGTGTTTTGAGCACATTTGCTTGCATAATATTTCCATATTTATGTGAGAAATAGGGTTGCCAACCGTCCCTTAAAATACAGAATCATCCCGTGTTTAGAAACAAAAGTACGGGTTTCATATTGAGCTGAAACACGATGCAATTTGTGCCTTATTGCTATGAGAATCAACACTAGTTGTTTAAATGTCAATGGAATGAATGAATAAATGCCGCTATGTAAGGAGTTTTACAGTAGACTTACATGAGACTCTATTTCCTACTCTGTGACCAATGAGCAGACAACAAACTCACACCTGTGGCAAACTAAACAAATCACCGCAGCGCAAACACCTAACGATCGTATGCAAACATGTGTGGGTAACTGTGGGAAACTTTAACAAATCACTGCAGCACAAACACCGAACACAGCTACGTAAAGATAAAAAACTACACTTTAAACAGAATGTGGAGAAGTGGAGGCAGCTTCTTCAGGCAGCTGATCATCCCAACCTCCAGGCCGTCATATCGTTTGTCCTTAGCATCCCTTCGTCGACTGGGTTTTTGGAGAGAATTTTGTCCTTCATGAAGAATAAGTGGTCACGGAACAAATGTTCAACTGAGCTTATTAAAGTAGAGCTCAGTGTCACTCTCAATTATGGGTTGTCTTACTCAGAGTTTTTTTAGCCTTGAAAGACAAGAGACTCTTTGCTGCAGCAAGAGGTCAGAAGAAATACTATTGGAAGATCTAAAACTATATAAAATATTAAAGTGTTCCACTTACACGTGTTTTGTACAAGTTTACGCTTCTTGTTCATGTTTGGACTTTCTAGTAATTTTTGAGTTTAAAGTCAAGAAAAGTCGAGACCAATAAATATGTATGTTGTTCTGCTAATTTTGTTATGCTGTAGGCCATATTCAAAATAAATAGTTTATTTTTCCTAGATTTCTTTTCATGGAGAGAATTGCATTTATTTACGATAGATCTGTCAGCAGACGAATCGACTTTGATGACGCCGAGTCCAATAGGCTGAGTAACACATCTTACTGTATAAATATCTGCATGGGCCTGTGATAATGTTGAATTCACCAGAAACTTGAGTGACTTGCATTAAAAAAATATTTCTCAATTTTGCCATTGTTTACATAAAAAATCAGACGGCTCTGAATCAGATGGGATTTGCCCTAAAATCACCCTAAAATTAATTACAATGCAGGAAATTGCATCTAAGAAATAAAAAATTTTCTGGGGTGGGCCCAAACCCCTCCTTCAGAATGGTCCATGACTCCATGGAGGTGTCCCTTATTTTTTTTCTCAGGGAGTTGGCAACCCTAATGAGAAAACGTCTTTATTGGGGCAGTTGACGCTGTGAAAGAGAATTATTTTTGACAGATAACGACATGTCTGTTTGTTTTTATAGCGTTGTTGCCTATCTAGGTTAATTTATGTCACCCCACCTCAGCCATCCTTTCTTGTCGATTGACCCGTTCCCATCCAAAATTAAGAATCGCTTCCAATCTCGGGATTACAATTGGCATGTCTCAGTTATTTTTGTGACGCCATGTATGGTGAATAGTGACCACGAGCATTTGGAGCATCTGCATGACGCTCATCAGCTGACATGTGGGTCGGCCGCTCGCGAGATTAAATGAAGGCTATTGCGTGTGTGCATAGTGTTGGGCCGTCCTGGTTACCGTTATGCTGTACAAAGTTCCTGGTGAGAACCCTGAATGGAGGTATGTCTCAATGAGACATGGAGTAATAGGACTGATTTCAAATGACATCAAGATTTGTTCATTAATATTCATGAGCTCCGAGTTGCCTGAATGTTCGTACAAACAAACCCATTACAGTGACATTGACACCTGCTGTAATACGCATTATATTGAATGAAAATGACACCCCGGAAGCTTAATTTAAATATTGAAAGGGAAGTGGAAAATATTAACAAAAAACAGATAGCAGATAGTAGCAGCAGGTATTCAAATTTAAGGATCGGGATTGGAAGTGAAAACATGTGGATCATTGCATCTCTACTTATCACCTCCTACAGCTTTAGACTCGATTTCTATTATTTGTTTCCTGGGCTACTGAAATAGAAAAGACGCCTCAGTTGATGTTCCTTCAGTCATTATAAACATCACAACAATCCAGCTTGCATGCATACCTGCCCAATCGCTTGCATCACCCAAGAGACAGTTTTGCACATGAATCCTGACCATGTCTCCCTTCTCTGTCCCCTCTAGGTTTTCCTTTGGACATGCTGCGATGTGAGAGTTTGCTTGGCCTGGATCAGGCAACTTGCAGCCGCGTCCTCAACAAAAACTACAAGCTGTTGGTCTCAATGGCGCCGCTAAGCAACGAGATCAGACCCATCAGCAGCTGCACGCCTCAGGTACGAAGTGTCAAAGAGCAAAGGATGCTACTATTTCAGTCCCGTGTGTTTGCATGTGCTCTGTTTGGTTGCATTTGGCCTATTGTTCTGTGTACACACTTGTGCATCCAATGTGATTTGTGACTTCATGTGAATGCTCAGCCTACAGTTGCCCCCGACAACGAGATTACACAAAGACAGGGAGAGAGGGGAGGGATGAGAGAAGCTCAAGAGTAATTCCTCTGCCTGGCCATACTCCAGTTTTCTAGTTGAGCTGAGAGAGACAGCGGGAAAGAAGTTAAACTCTTGTTGTGCTGTTCACGCTGCTGTTTATTCTCAGACTGCTGGGACTCAGTGAAGTGGAAGTAGCTGATTTGTTTTCTCTGCCTTTCACTCACATCTCTAATAGCAGCGTCAGTTTCTAGTCCATAGACACATGAACACTGGGGCTGTGATTATTCCCTTCTCTAATATTATTTTTTATGTCTTCAAATGTTTACATGTGTGACAAATGAAGGGGAAAGACATGCAGATATCTGTGTGTATTCAGACATTAGCTCTGCTCCCGTATGTTTACACTTGTGTGTTTGCGTTTCCCTGCAGCACATTGGCCCGGCCATCCCTGAGGTGAGCTCCATCTGGTTCAAGCTGTACGTGTACCATGTGACCGGCCAAGGGCCACCATCTCTGCTGCTCTCCAAAGGCTCCCGGCTCCGCAAACTGCCGGATATATTCCAGGTTAGGCCAGACTAATCATTAATCAAGCATGTACAGTAGAATAATGAGTTTCAGGGTTACCGCGGATCCTTGAAAAGTCTTAAAAGGCATTGAATTCATTGTTCTAAAAATAAGGCCTTAATTGGCATTAAAATGTCTTGAATCAAATTTTCAAAAGTTGTTATGTTAGTTTGAAATAAAAAGTATTTGGTAAGATTTAGGTCATCTATATTACAAAAATAATATAGGGTAAGTAGAAAATGAGGGAAAATCATTCTGTGGGAGTAGTATTCCTTTAACTATACTGAGTTTTTTGCAGGGGTGTGTTTATATGGTGTGTGTTATATATAAAAAAATTCAGAATTATGCAAATGGTTCATGAATGTAGCAGCAGCTGGACCAAAAAGTCATGTTCTATTTAAGATAAACAGTTGGTAAAACTGCCCCAGGGTAATTACAGTAATCTGGTGGGTTTTTTTTCCTTTTCAATATTGGTTAATTGTCGGCTTGGTCTGAAATTTAATTTCAAACAGCAATAAAAAAAAAGTCTTAAAAAGTCTTGAATTGAACTTGCCCTGAGCTGTAGGAACCCTGAGTTTAACTGCATGGTTGATTACATGAATGAATCAATAAAAGCAAGGGAATGAAAATAAAAGTTAAAAAAATTATACTCTGGCTCTGATGGCAGGAAAAGGGAATACCTTTTTATTTTTCTTTGACATGTTTCCTCTTAACATCTGGAGGTTAACATTTAACTTTGGAGAAACAGGTAATCACAACGCAGGAGGTCAAATAAATCAGAGCCGCTCTCTTTGCCCTTATCAACCTTGACACCTGGTACATCATAATCACAGATATAGTTCAGTGTTGCACCTGCAGCTTCACACTGGTCTTGGAATTTCTCAGATATCTTGGGAATGTGAGAGAGAGAGAGAGAGAGAGAGAGAGAGAGAGAGAGAGAGAGAGAGAATGTAATACAATGAACTCTCAGGGGAAGACAGAATAAAAATATCTTGCAAATGGATGATTATCATTATTATTATTACCGTAATTTCCGGACTATAGAGCGCACCTGATTATAAGCCGCACCCACCTCATTCTAAGAGGAAAACCGATTTTGTACATACACAAGCCACACCTGTATATAAGCCGTATGTGCCCACATTAAAACATGTAACACAAACACAAAATTAACCCAAACCCGGCTTCAAGTCCCGCGAATGAAACTAAATGTCCTTCATTAAAGTCCACTGTCCAAAAATCACAGCCGGCAAAATGAACGGAAAATGATACTTAAGGTTTGATGCAAACCTGCAGAGTCCGGGTCCCGTTGAAAGTAATCCAAGGAAAAAAAAGTGTATATTTCCAAAGGTAAGAGAGGGAAAAATATATATCCACTATTGTCCGCCGCGTCCACAAACAGGTGGCTGGTCGCCGCCTCGCCTCATCTATCGCAGAGTCAGCGATAACTTTAATCTTTCGCAGAGAGTTCAGGTCAAACTCCTCCGTGCCAACGTGCAAAAATAATCCACAGGGTCTGGTCGAGCCTCTGTCTTCTCTCACACACCGCCGCGGGTTTTTCTTTAAGCAACTTTTTACCCCCTCTTCACCTTTTTTTTGTCTGTCCTTCACCTTTACCGCTCCCACTTAAACCCGTCACCCCGCGTTTGTTCCGCCCCTCCTTTTTCATTCAGTCTTCCTCGACGCATATATTCCACCGGTCTAAATCTTACCTTTTCTACTCGAGCGCCTCTGGCGGCCGTTAGGAAAATTACATAAATTGGCCGCATCACTGAAAAAGCCGCAAGGTTGAAAGTTTGGGAAAAAAGTAGCGGCTTATAGTCCGGAATTTAAGGTATATCAGTGGTACTATTATTATTTAAGGGTGTGATTCTTCTGGGTGTGTGTGTGTGGGGGGGGGGGTCTTCATGTCACTCCACAAGTAGTTGATTCATTTGTCACGGTCTTAAGTACAGCAGAGCTTGTAATTATTGCAGAATGTTACCTGTTTTGAGAATTTTGGACAGAGGTGCACCATAATTTCCTGCTTTTTTGTCTGTTACCAGTCACACCTATGATTATTATTACCTTGTGTTGTTTTATTACAGGGGTTTTCAAATTGTGGGATCGTGAGCCTCTCATAAAAGAACTCAAAAGCAGCCCCCCAACAACAGCACATCTGTATATTATTTGTTTTATTGTTTTATTTTTTAGTTTATTATTTCTTAAACTGATTCTTTTTACATTTTAAACAGTTTTATTTACGTATCTTCATCCCTCTATGTGCTTAAATATATTTTTAAAACACATTTTCAGTGTATGTTTTACCTTTTTTTTTCTCTTTTTTTTTTTTTTTTTTTACACATTTTAACATCTTTGTGTGTTTTACACATTAATAAATACATTTTAGCATCTGTATTTTTTTCGTCCCTTTCAACACCTCATCATTTTTGTATTTTTAACAGTTTTTAAATACATTTTCACATCTGTGTATGTTTTTAAAGTTTCTCCCCCAATATTTAAACACCTTTGTGTGTTTTAAAGCATCCACAGTTCATTAACCTTACTATTAAAAACACATACTGTCATTTGCTAACAACTCTGCAAATAACACTGCTGCAGCGGAGCATCGTCACCACCACTACATGAAACACCATATTTTAAATAATTTGTCTCATATGACCCATGTTTGCTGCTGTGACTTTCACTTTCACTTGAGGTGTGATTTTGCCCCTCACATGGACTGGAGTTAGTGGACCACGGGGTTTATATGGGGTTTTTTTTTCCTTTTTAAATTCAGGTTTATTTTTTCTCCCCTGAAGTCCTTTGGTGCCCCCCAAGAGAGACCCACCTCAGACTTTGAAAGCCACTGTTTTATTAGATTCAAACATTTTTTCAATTAATTCAGACAAATTTGTCTTTACTAAACAAAACTGGTGTGAAAACCTGTAAATCAGCTGATTGGAATGCTTGGTAAAATGGCTAATATCCTAAAGCATTCGAAAATATTAAGCCAAGACCAGCGTGCACTTAAGAGACTTCAATAGTACACAGCCGTGCACATTGTGAATCATTACTTTAGAATTAATCCTTTACTGTATTTCGACAGCACTAAGTCCACTGTGTTTCTACAGTAGCTGTTAGCAGACCTCTTATTCTTTTTTTCTTTTTATAGTAGATGTCATCCTGAGTTTATGTCCTTTTAATTAAAAAAACCCAGAAAGGACAAACCCCACACTGACTCTAAAGGCCTACTGTGGTTTTTGTGGCTGCCATAGGACGGGGGTATTTAGTTTTGTACAACCTGCAACTTCACTTCTGCATGTCATCAAGTTCCAATGAATCACAGTGAACCTAATCATTTTACCATGAATCTATAAGGGGAATTCTTCTCCATAGAACGCTGCACCATTTTGTTATATGAAGTGTAGTTCTAATAAAACAGCCATGGATTTTGCTGATGTAGAAAGGGTCATGCAGTGGCTGTGGTATTTAATTAATGAAGCTTTGTGTAAAGTCATGCAGGACGCAGTAGTTATGTGCCTAGCAGCGATCAGCTGACAGTCAGCTGATTCCAGTAGTTATCCGATCCCAGCTCATTGTTACTCATCAGGCGGTCTATTTAAATTCAGATTCTTTGCCAAGTATTTCCTGCTCTTTTAGCACAAACTGTGTGGAATTACCTCCAGCACCCCAGCCTCTACTTTCTAGACTACATCCTCAAAGGCTCTGTTTCTGGCCTATACAGCTCTTGTACAGGGGGATTCATGCAGTAGCCCCCCCCCCCCCTCCTTTAGTTCTGCATGCACTGAGCAAAAACATCAGAAAGCCCCCAAGAGTGCAGCAATCAGCACCAACTTTGACTATATTACCGTTTGATGCAATTAATGGTTTAAAACTAGTGCTGTCAAATGATTAAAATTGTAATTTATTTTTAATCTATATTAATTGTTACATTTTTCAGCAATAAACAGACTCAAGAAAGAAGGGGATATAGCAGATTATCAGCAGATTCCCCAAGTAATGTACAGTATGTGTCACATTAATGTGGTATTTTAAGATGGAGGTGCTTTACTGAAAAGAACCCTAACACTTTGTCTGTTGCTTTATGACTATTCTCTCAAGTTTGTTTTTTCTTTTTTTACTCAAGTTTTCCACAAATTACACAAAAATACACTAAGAAACACAAAAAATTTTGGAGAACAAAATATGCTAAAATCCACAAAAAAAAATTATTCCAAAACATTGAAAAACTCTTCTATAATCTAGAAAAAAACCCAAATTTGATAAAATATTCAAAACATATGCAACAAGGCAGAGACAGCAGACTTCTGCCAAGGTGGGATATGACGTCAAAATGTGACATAATCGAGCCATTGGTGATGACCCATCTGTTGTCTGAAGGTGAGACGATGTGAATGGGGAAAAAACACAAGATTCTGTCTTGTCTGAATCCTGAGATATTACCACTGGTGGGTTTTAGGTGTTGACCTTTAGTATGACCTTGATCTTTGACCTTTATTGCTAAAAATCTAATGGGTTCTTCCATGACCCATTATCTATCATTCCTGAAAGTTTCATCAAAATCCATTCAGAACTTTTTGCGTAATCCTGCTGACATACAAACAAACAAATGGACCCAAATTTAATACTTCCTTGGCAAAGGTAATAATATGAATATATATCAACACTTTCAACAAAACAACTGTTCATAAACATTTAATCAGATTAGTGATGATGGATCAATCTGCACTAATGCGTTAATTTTAACAGCCATAATTAATACATGACATAAGACTTTTGCCTGAAGTTTTGGTTAATGTGTTTCATCAGGTGTATGACAGGTTGTTGATCACTTCCTGGGGTCATGATCCTGGAGTTGTTCCCACATCCAACGTTCTAACAATGCTTAATGATGCCCTCACACACTCTGCTGTACTGATTCAGGTAAATACCCCATTTTATTTTAACAGCTAAAATGATAATGTTCTTTTGTTGTTTTCTGTCAATAACTGTATTTATTCTGTGCTTGTCTCTAACCCTTAGGGTCATGGCATGCACGGCCATGGAGAAACTATTCACATCCCATTTCCCTTCGATGAGGAGGATCTAAAGGGAGGTAAGTTGTACTGTTTATGATAAATGATAAATAATGTTCTTAAAATAGTGACAAAGAAGTCTCCCACAGCCATATCTGTCTTTACTTCTTAATCAGAATTGTGTCAGTGATGGATTGTGATGGATGGTGAAATCCCTCAGGCTTATTTGCATTTCCTTAAATGAATCACACTCACCATTACATGCAGGATGTTTTGACAGTACCTTTGTACAATAGCTTCAGGGGAAAAGTTTTCTCTGTGTAGTTGCAGCTCAGAGGTTGTGGTTGTTTCACATAGTCTGGGCTTTATTCCATCACAGTACTGAAGAATTTAAAAGAAGGTCTTGAAAAATTTTAAAAGTTAATTTATATAACATTAAAGATGCACAACAAAGTATACACTAATAATTATGGCTGTGCTGTTTTAAAATAATTTTACAATAATTTTAATTTTACAATCATTAATCACTAAAATCACCTTTGAGGGGTAAAATTTCTGACAGTATCTCACACAAATAATGCCCTATTTGCACAGGATAAGTATTACCTATGGACCACTGGTAATTTGCAATTACCCTGGTACCTCTGTGTTATTGTGTGGTGCATTCGGACGGGATAAACAAAAGTCTGTAATTCACTCATTACTGACATTATGAGCAGATATGTTGTAAGTTCACAACATCCTGTTTGGTCTCAATACATTAATAAAGTCGTATGAAAACAAAGTATGCATAAGAATAACACTGTATCCACAAAGGGGGAAAATGTCATTGATAAGGAGGCAGTCTGTAAATTTGCTCCACATCTTCAAAATAAGAGCGGGGTCATTGCAGATGAAAACAGTCTCCAGATTATAATGGAAGTGAATGGACAGTTCTTAACATAGGCTTTCCTTCTGGCAAATGGCCGACTGAATCTATAGAGTAAACTTCAGATAGCTATAAATATTAGTGTACATGTGGGTTGACGTGACCTTCCTCGCTTCCACGCTGCCACACAATTTTGGCCGCTTCTTCCAAAATTCATTCATTCATTCATTATCTGAACCCGCTTTATCCTGACTAGGGTCGCGGCGGTCACTGGGGGCCTAATCCAGCGACAATGGGCGAAGGCGGGGTACACCCTGTATGAGACGCCAGTTCATCGCAGGGCTGACATACATAGACAAACAATCACTCTCACATTCACACCTATGGCCAATTTTAGATTAACCAATTAACCTATCAGTGCATGTCTTTGGATGGTGGGAGGAAACCGGAGTGCCCGGCGAAAACCCACGCGGACACGGGGAGGACATGTAAACTCCACACAGAAAGGTCTGGTGTGGGATTTTCTTCTGAAATTCACTCCAGAAAAATTTTAATTGAAATCACAAACACAGACATACGCATTCACATGGGACTTGAATTATTGCTGGACGTCTGTTTTTCCCGAAACACAGTAGGTCATTTACGGTGGAATTATTACTGAGCAGATCATGGACATGGAGCATCCACATGGGACTAAGAACTCAGACATTCTCTGTAATTATTCCAAATTACCAGTGGTCCATGGGTGATAGTTATCCCATCCGAATAGGGCATTAGTACACCCCTCACATTTCTGGAAATATTGATTTATATGTATTTATGGAACAACACTCTAGAAATGACACTTGGTTGGGTGTTCATGGTTTCCTCAGTGAACTGTAGCTCTCCAGTGCCGGCAGCACTAATGCTGCCCCAGACTGTGACACCCTCACCACCATGCTTGACTGTAGGTAGACACGCTTGTTTTTCTCTTCCCACCTTGTTGCCGCCAAACACACTTGACACCATCTGAACCAAATACGTTTATTTTTGTCTCATCAGACCACAGGATATGGTTCCAGTAATCCATGTCCTTGGTCTGTTTTTACCAAACTGTTCGTCTTTCTTGTGCATCATCATTGGTTGAGATGGTATTTGTAGAAATGTGAGGGGCATACTCCCTTTGGTGAGATATTGTACATGCACGTCAGATTAATGGAAAAATGATTTAAAAAATATACGTGTAAAAAGACAAAGACAAATTCTGCTCAGGGTTAAAGGAGACCTAGTATACCAATGCATGTTTTTCAACATACATACAATGTTATAATGTTGGCTGTCAACTGCAAACTTCACATTAGTTGAATAATTTTTTTAAATAAATTTTCTGATGGTGGGTTTTCAATATATGTGTCTTTGTAGTTCCAGGGAAAATAGGTTATTTTTATATATATATATATATATATATATATATATATATATATATATATATATATATATACACTTTGTTTTTTTGACGCCTAAAGAAGAATAAAAAAATTCAGGTAAGAAATCTTGACTAAAGTTCTCATCATTCATGAAATTACAAAATGTAATTAAATATCAAAGGAGACCTATTATGCTGATTCGTGTTTTTTTTTTTACATACATACAATGTTATAATGTCCGATATGGACTGCAAACTTTAGCAAAGTTGCAAAACATGACCTATAGTGTTTAAGTTGTAATCCTGCAACGTGGTTTCCTACCACTCTACACAGCTTGTTGTGAGATGTTCGCAAGATTTGTACAAAACATGACGTCAGGTTGAACCGTCCAATTGGGATGTTAACGTGCTTGATTAATCCCAGTTCAATAGTGAGAGCGGCGCGCCAGAGAAATTTACATTAAGACCGAAAAGTGTGTGACTTCATAGCTCTGTGTACAGTAGCCTATGTTAGCTTACTAGTATCACACAGTAAACAAATACACATGTTGTGGGGGTGGACCCGAAGACCTCTGCCCCCCCCCCCCCCCGGAAGCCTCCACTGAGCTGGCCAATCAGAGAACAGCAAGATTGGCCAGAAGCCAAAACCGAGCATTTCAGGCAGAGGCAGAAATCGTCTGGAATCTGGACTTTTGTGAACGCTGGTATGAGATAACTATGAAGTTTTTTTTTGACCTGGAAATTATGCAAAGCTACTCTGTAGGTGCTGAAAACCCACATAATGATAGTTAAAACTGAGTATAATGGGTCTCCTTACAAAAAAAAAAAACATAATTATGATAGCATGACTAATGATAGAACTGTCAGAGTAATGTCGGTGCCAAAATGTGTGTCAATTAAATACCATGAGAGGGACTTAAATCCTCTGAATACTTTTCCTTCTGATTATGTGTTTCAGGCCAACTCTCAACCATGGAATATGGTTGGAATATTATGGAAATGTGATGCAGTAAAGATTCCTGTTGATGACTATGTTATCTTTATCTTTTCTTATCACCTAAAGAGTTCTCCTACTCCAACATGTGTGTGCACAAGGCTCTACGGAAGCTGAAGGAACACGTAGATCTGGAACACCAGTGTGGCTACATCACTATGCTCAACTCCAACAACAAGCACCGGCGCAGGCTGAGTGACAGCGGTGAGTGTAGAGGTAAGACAACCAAGTACACTGACAGGGTCTGACATGAAATACTACACACTAGGGCTGGGCTCTGAAACAGTAATTATCAGTTAAATTATTGCAATATAACTCAATTATCACATGATTTTATTTTGTCTGTATGCTTTATTTTGCTCATGTTTTTAACTAAAATTAATTAAAAATTCAGTTGACTTTATTTACATTATGTGTATTAGGATGTGGAACTAACATTTCATCATTACAAAAGCTCTCAATCTGTTTCCTTTAGATTTGAAATGTGCTTGTCATAACTATAAAGAAGAATAAAAGAGATCTTGCCGAATATGAATAACAAAAAAAGCTCTAAACCACAAAATCAGAGACTACTCCTATTTGGACAGGACTAGTATAAGCTGTGGACCTGTAGTGATTTCTAAATGAATGTCCCACGTCTAAGCTTCCTGTGGTGCATTTATATTGGAGAAGTGAAGTTTGTGTTTTTACTCAAATTTACTCTTCCTTTTCATCATCTTTTTAGACGTTGCCCCTCTGGCAGATTTCCATTTGCCTGTTAGCAAACATCCAAAATACATTTTGCAACATGAGCCTACTGAAGTTCCACTTACTGTTCAAACTTTGAACTATTATGACTGATGTGGCCTCCATGGTCTAGCCTGAATCATGTGATAATGTGGACTAAACAAGTCATAAAGCTGTAGATTTGCATGGGACCAATATTTCCACAGCACTTCAATGTCTGAAATAGAATTGGTTGTTTGTGGTTGGATGTAGTTTATAAAGTGTACATACTGTAGAAGAGTCATAAAGGAGTAAGATCACAGATGACCACCACAATTATCATACATTATCTGTGGTCCACAGTTTTCACAGTTTTATTCATCAATTATCTTTTATGTATACTGTACAACCAAAATTAACCATATGGCAGAGGTGGCCAACCCTGGCCCTGGAAAGCCACCATCCTGCATGTTTTAGATGTATCCCTCTTCCAACACACCTCATTCAAATGATCAGCCTATCATCAAGTTCTGCAGAAGACTCATAATGAATGACAAGTGTGTTGGAAGAGGGAAACATCTATTGAAAAAAAAAAAAAATCAATTGTCAGGTGTAATTAAATTGCACCTGAAAATAGAACCACAATAGAACCACCTCCAGGACTCCATTGAATAGTGATTGTTGGGGTTATGTATTGAATAGAAATGTGTCTGACACTCTGGAAAACTGCCTGTGAGCTTGTAATAATGTGTGCGTTCTGCACGCCGGTCTGCAAAACTATCACTACACTGGCTGCACCGCGCTTAGACCTGCCTTCAGCTGGCGAGCTTGGTGCACTGTCGGCACTGTCTAAAGTCAGCGAATGTGTCACTGTACCGAGCTGGATCAGTGGTCACCTCTCACAAGTGCGCCACCACACCTATCTTGGTGCACCGCGGTCCGCCAAACTACCAATCTGCTTTACACCGGCCGGAAACTAGCACTGCGCTGGGTCCGCCAGCTAGTGCACCGTGCACTGCACCCGGAAACTAGAGCCCATAGTCTTGTCCAGTCTTACTATGTTTTATTTACATACTACCAAAGGTATTAAGCACAATGGCAGCTGTTGGTCTTTCAAAGATTAGAAGCTCATTGTCAGCTCACATCATAATATTTACCAATTTATTTCTATGTAAATTCTACCTCTGTTAATTTTTTATAAAAGGCTGTGACTCTATCACACCAGTTAGACGTCTTTTCCAGTACAGCATTGTCTTGATGTCATCCATTGTTGTTACTGTTTACTATACCAAGTGAGATGTATGTCACCTCTAAACAACGTCACAACAGTTTCAACCCCGCTAACCACATCCATCTCATTCACACCAGTTGCAGTGGGAAAATGACTGTACCAAATCATATAGGGAGCCTAAGTCTCCGTCCTTTCTGGTCGGTCCACTGGGGCTAAGTTCACAAAAATTTAACATGAGAGTGGATGAGGAGAAAATAATTATTTTCTGGTCCACTTTACCTTATGCCCTGAATCACACATTTGCTGGACTTCAATTAAAATCATAACCAATGATGTGCGTTTGGAGTTTCTTTGATACGTGTTTTGTGATTTGTGATATGTAATTATTTGGACTCTGTTTGGACTACATATCAGATGTCACACAGCTGACGTCACAGCAGAATATTTCCCTGCAAACTTTTCAAAACCGTATACCGCCTTTTCTATTTTTCATTTGAAAATGCCTGTGTGTTTTGTGCCCCGGTGTAATCACAACACCATTTCCACATGTTCCCTCTACCGCTTCCAGGCTGACGAGAGCTTGTCCCGCATGCTGGCTCTCACTCGACCAACTATCTCTCCCCTGGAGTAGCTGCCACTTTACACATGCCCCGATTTAAAGTAGTTTTTCCACGTTTGATGCGCTTGCCTTCGTCCTGAAAGAAGGAGGTGAAGCTCGCCAAAGTCACAGCTATTTTCAAAGAGTTTGATGGTGAAGCTTGGTGGTGACGTACTATTTGTGAGACGAACGTTGTAGTCCATTATTTACTCTCACATAAAACCTAATGTAACTTTTGATGCCTGTCCAAAGTGAGTGCTTTCTCAATGTGAAAATGTATCTTTAAAATTCACAGACATCATATGTGAAAACCGTAGCACATTTCAAATGGGACCAGAAAATTACTTTTATCCCTCCATTGATTGATCATTTTTTTATGGCACTTCGGCCCCATTGCCCGGAAATCAACCAGAAATAGAATCGCGTCACTTAGGCTCCCTATAGAATAGAGTGTGGTTGAGTTGGGTCGAGCTGGTCCTATGCAGCGGAAAAGGGGCATGAGTTAAATTAGAACGTGTGTCCACACTCCTAAGGCCCATTAAATGTGACTGGGCTAATTAGATGAAGATTGGCCACAGTCTAGTTTAATTCTGCTGTTTGTCTGCATAATTATGGCCTTATTGTGGTAGCCTTTGCTAATGGACATGGATCGAACAGTGTAGCCTTTACCTAAGCCTTCCAGTGAATTGTAACTGCTGATGTGATTTCTTTAACATACACAAATGTTAATGCACAGGTGATTTTTAAGTGACAAACCACTCATTCTTAAAACTAGCAAACAGTTGTTCCATTAATGACACTTGTTAAGTGAAGGTCAGTTGAGCTGTTACCAAGTCATAATGAGGTTAATGACCTGATACTGATGAAGATTTGCTGCTTTTTTTCAAGGAGACACCCATCTAGGAGGAGGTCTAGACACTAACGGCAGCACCGAGTCCTTTGAGCTGGTGACAGAAGAAAACAATGGAGAGAGCAAAGGAAAGACAGACTGTAGGTGTTCCTTTTTGTAATATCTTCAAATAACTTCATTTAATCAAGTGCTAAAGATAAGATATTGAAGGTTTTAAACTATTAGCTGCCACAGCATCAGGACTCAAACCCAGACTGGTGTTGTTTATATTACTGTGCGTCTCAGTGTAATGTCTGTCATATCCACCTCTGGCTTCTGTTTCTAATCCTTTTCTTTCAGCTCTTTCATCTGAGGATGAGTGGGTCCCTCTCGAACTGTGCTTTGGCATGCCCCTATTCAGCTCTGAGCTCAACCGCAAAGTGTGTCGAAAGATCGCCTCGCACAAACTCTTTAGCAACGAGAGGTAAAGAAGAAAAACGATAAACAAAACAATAAAACATCTGTCAAAGAATTCACTTTTGTATCAAACATGTAGAGTTTAAAAGGCATGTGGTGGAGCAGTGCTCAACTTGAGTTTTGTTGTTCTCTTCTGTTCTTTCACAGCCTTCAGGAGCTGCTTCTCTCGAGCCGAAAGCTTTCGCTGAAAGTGTTGAGCTTTGTTCAGTCATTCCAGGTAAAGACACTTCTGAGTTCCCACTTGAGAATACTGTGTGAAACACGAAAAGAAATGGTTGTGTTCATTGAACATTTCATGGTCACTGTTTTAATATTCCAATGACCTTCTTTGACTTTGTTTTGGGGTGTGGTTCCAGGACAGTTCAGGTCAGATTTTTGTATTAGTTTAGAGATTAACTGTGCAGTCAAACTCACCCAAAACAATATGGACCATCTAGTATCTATTATGATTTGTCATTTATCAAAATAAATGAGTGACTCTGTCAACAAGCAGAGGTTTTGTTGTTAGTCTTTTCATTATTATGTCAGATTTTACATCAAAAATGTCACTTATGAATAGTGGAACATTGGTGATTTGTTGTTTTAAGCTTATCTGCATGATGAATGCAGATCTTTTGGTGTCACAGAAGTTTTACAGTTTCACAGAAACTACAAACTTGAAACTCCATTGAATCAATTACTATTCTGTGTTTCGGTGACTGTCACCTGACGTCCAAACTGAAAGTTATTGTCCTCAGTCTGTCTGCTTTAATGGAACAGTGAAGCCACTTCTGCAGATGTTTAGAGCAGTAAAGTCATAGCCAGGTCACCCCTCCCCCATTAAGCTATTATTATTATTATATTATTATCAACCTATTATTATTAAGCTAGCACTACATGTCATGTCAGCAGTTCAGGAATTGCACCAGTTACTTATTTGTTGTTGTTATTAAAATGACTCACTCTGTCACTGTCGTGGTTCAGTATCTACACAGTAGCTGGTCTGAAGATTTAGTGGCCTATTGGCCCACTAGACTTATAATACACGGGGGGACACCCTGATAATCACTTTATCATACATAATCAAACTTCTCTTCATATTGATATCCCCCCAATCCTAGACCTGATTAATTTTTTTCACCAAAATTGCAGGAGTTTCATTTAACAATACTCCTGACACTATAGTAAAGGATAAGTTTCACAAATTCAAAACAGCATCTTTTGATATACTGAAAAATTTGCCAATTTTTTTTTTTTTTCTCACTACGTAACCAATTTCAGTGAAAATTGTAGAAATTGACAAATGTCTTGATACGTTTGTGTCCACATATTACACTTATGTCTGATAAATGTAGGCTGACTGAGCATGTTTTTACCCTATGTAACCACTTGGCCATGCCCGAGGGTACCTGATGTACACAAACTGCTGAACATCTCTGATCAACATTTCTCTTCATGCGTACCCTGTATATGAGACAGATATGCTACTTAGTCTTTGCCATTTTTGAGTTCAGTTACCCTGAAGAAATGTCTCCTTGTTCCACATATGCTCCCTGTTGGGTGTTCTGATCTCTGGACCTTTGCTGTGTGTTGGCAGGATGGCAGTCAGCCCTCTGACATGGACAGCGGTGTGTCAAACCCTCTCAGTCAGCCGCCGGCAGAGTCCGGCGTCCCCCTGCCCGCCCTTAACCTTCTCTTCAAGGACGGACAGCTGAGGGAGTGGAGCGGGCGGGCCCCTCCTCCTCTGGACATCTCGGCCCTGCAGAAGGACCAACCCACATAAACCTTTGCGCTCTGGATACTGGTCACAAGGAAAATGCCATCTCGTATATGAAAAAAAAAAAAAAAAGAAACACTCTCTCTCTCTCTCTCTCTCTCTCTCTCTCTCTCTCTCTCTCTCTCCTCTAAATGTTGAAGCTCAGAGAGGAAAGAGATTCTTATAAGGTTTGACCCTGCATCTCCATATCGGTCACAAGGAAACCCTGGTTATGTTAGTATCATTCATGGGAACATTAGCCCCGCTGGCACTTTGTCATGTACCTACTGTATGAGGAATCATCCTACTGACTGTCTTGCTAACACTAGTACCGACCCCTGGCTGTTCCCCTCTGTGGTTCCTCGTATTTGTAGCAAGGCAGTGTTATCTGTTGGAGTGGTGCTATTATCACAGTATATATAATAACAGTGATGCAGGTAAACAACGTATAACTGGATCCGCAAGTGCTGGTCTGTGCTGACTAGCCAGACAGCCCCCCCCCCCCCATTCTTCATTCAGTGGATGTTTTGTGATCCTTGAGAGCGGAGCATCACAGTGTTTATAATACTGTATAGATGTGATTAAAATGACCCGCAGAATAAATTTAAATATTGAACTGACGTCTTCAGGAATCATTTTGACATATGCATTCTAGGACCAAGTCTTTTAGGCTCAAACTGGTCAAATGTGGGCTACAAATCCAGAGTCCAGAGCCGCTGCCTCCCCGTATTGTCTCAAGTGATCTAATGCATGATTCTGTCGCACAATCTTACCATAAAAAATACTTTTCTTCTTTACTTGTAATTGATATTTGAGGCATCTGTTATTTGCACTGTGCAGGATTTCTCCAAACCTGTGGATGAAGTAATTTCATGTTTTGGTTTTGTTTGTTTAAAATTGTTCAAGCCCTTATTGTCTGCACATAATTTTCATGCTCACATTTGCCACAAAGAGTGTTTCCTCGTGGATTAGTTCAAATTGATTGGTTACAATTGATTGGTAAAGAAACTACTGAATTTTATCTTTGTTTTTGCAAAATATTCTTTGTCCATTTGAGAGAACACCAAAGACCTTTTTTTATTTGAGTGTGTAATGTTTTCTTTCTTCTGTTTTATTGTGCTTTCTTTTACTTTGCTGCCTTATTATTACTGTCAGCCAATCAGAAACTACCAGGTCAGGATCAAATCCTGGATTTGATTTGATTTGCTTCTGATTATTAATATTTTTTTGCCTTTTTTTGTTAGTTTTTTTTTTAAGAAAAAAGGTAATTTTACAAGTTTACTCCAAAAGATTTTTGTGCATTTCAATGTGTTTTCTAATCCCCCCCGTTTGAGAATACAGCCAGATTAGCCAAGGGTATCGTATTGAGCAGAGCAGGAACAGTCAGGTCTGTGTGTTTGACCCAGGCCTGTTGCCTGCCAGTATCTTTCCCTGGATTTGCTCCAGTTTGTGTGCAGTGCAGTGCACTCTTGGCCAGATCAACACACTCTCTGAAGGATTCTGTTTTCACCATGTTTTGAACATGGTTTGTAGTCTAGAGAGATACACAGTAGATGTTTCTTGGGAAAGGCTGCGTCGGCCCCATGGGATAGAAATGCTAATGCTTTGCCCAGTGTTCTGAGAGATGTGGTGGCCCAAAAAAATGCCTGAAATCTATTGTGATTCTTTTCCCCCCATTTCAGTGTGATTCAAAGAATATAAAGTACATTTTATTGCATTTGAAATGGTAACCCATTTTGTCAGGCGCTTCTCTTATTTTGAGGGAATCTGCCTTCTGCAGTTTTTGACCCACTTGTGGTTGTTGTTTTGAATAATGTGATGCTGATACTAGAAAAAAAAAGATTAACATGAGGTCCTGTTTGAAGCATGATGACTGTGTAGAAACTGTTGTGCGTATGTTGTGTATGCGTGTGTATTGTACACCTCACTCTTACAGTAGTGTGTTTTTATACACGCCTACCTTTCACAATAAAACTCCCTCTGGTCCTGCCTGTCTGGTATCTAGTTACAGTACTCTGGTCATCCCAGAAATCCCCCAGGTATACATTCACCACAGTGTTTAACAAAAAAAAAAAAAATGCTAGTTTTATATGTCCTCATATATTTTAGGAAATCTTTGTTGTAGATTGTTCAATGGGACTGTGAATATCATTGACTGAGTTAATAATAATGATAATGCTCTTGTTATTAAATGGGTTAAAAAAAGAAGAAAGTGACATTCCTTCAACATGCCCTTGTTCCATTTCCCTTTCGCTCCAGATACATGTTATTATTACAAATGAATATGTACAAAGTATATGAAAATATAAATAAACATGTAAGAAGTTTAGTCTGCCAGTTTTTCTTTCCTAAAAATGTCTTCTGGTGTTTTTTTCATAAAGTTGAACATGGTTGTTTTTCATTATACAAGGATGATGATGTGTTTTCTAAAGCAGTGTTTCCCAACCCTGGTCCTCAAGGAACACTATCCTGCATGTTTTAGATCACAGGTGTCAAACTCCAGTCCTTGAGGGCCGGTGTCCTGCATGTTTTAGATATTTCCCTCTTTCATGTGATTCAGTTTAACCCTTTAACTCCTGAGAACTAAAAATAATTGGTAACATGAGCAATATTAGACACAAATGGCAGAAAATCTAAGAAAAATACTACAATAAAAAAAAACAAAATGTAGAAAAATAAACAAAATGAGCAACAAAAAATAATAAATTTTTACAAAATGACAAATAATGTGGAAAATTTTGAGAAAAAATTACTAAAGAACAAAATTGCTATTGAAATTTGGTCCCAGCAATTTTAATTTTGCCTTTAAAAAATGTTTAAATAATAATAATAATAATTGCTTTTTGGCACCTTTGTCCATGCACAAAACTAAAAGGAAAATGGTTGAATTTTTCTGAATATTTAAACTAAATCATCCATTCAGAACGCATCAGCACTGACACTTAAAGAGTTAATAATCAGCTCCTCATCAGACTGATAATGATGCAATGGCCTCCAGGTGTAATGGAAGAGGGAAACATCTAAAACATGCAGGACACTGGCCCTCAAGGACCATAGTTTGGAAACGCTGACACCACTGTGTTACTATCCTGCAGCTGTAATACCATGGATGACCACTAGACACTGCTCTTTAAAGCCCCGCCCCTCAGGCTACTTTTTCCAGGAGTAATTATACTTTCATTGTGGTTGGAATTAACTCATTTAATATTATTGTTCATATTTTCGGTGAACAGAAGCGTATGGTTTCTGTCCTGCTGAGCAATTGTTCGTTTCTCATTTCTTTGATTCCAGCATCGACAGGCTCATTGTACATGTGGTCTTGAATATGTAATACCCCCGCCTCACCACCTGATGCTCCCTGAAGGATCCTCTGCCCATAGAAGGGGAGGCAAGGGGTATTGTTTTTGATTTGGTTTAATTGCTAACACTTTAGCAGCAAAACTGCTAGTTTAATTCAAACCAAATTGGTTTTACAGATTGCCAGTAATGCAGAATAGATGTCATTATGTTTTAGCAAAGGTCAAAGTTCAAATTTTTATAATTTTTTTAATCTTTTTTTTATCATGTCAATTATTTATGTCAAACATGCAGAGAAGAAAATAAAACAAGGCAAAACATGATAACATTGAAAGTAGCAAGTCAGACTTTTACATGTTTGAAAAAAACTATGAATAAGTACAAACTTATTCCATCCTACTCAAAACTAAACAGAAGAGTTTTTTAAGTTTTATTTTGAAAAGTTTTATTTTGTGTGATAGTCAAAGTTTAATCTAAAACTAGCATGAATATGTTACTGTAGAATTTTTTAAAAACATTTTCAGGGTATTAACATTTTTTTTAATATATTTAAACAGTAACTATAGAAACGTTACAGTATGTACTTATACAGCACCTGTATTTTATAATACAAATAACAAAAAAATAAAAAATTCCCATTTACTTGTAAAGGATCAAATACATGTGAGGGGTGGGGTTTGTTAGGAGTTTGGAGACTATACTCTTCACATTCTCAGAATAGACTCATTACTTTTTCAAACTAGACAAATGTGACAGTATGAAGAATAAGTTGTAAATTTCAAATTATGACTTACTATATCATAATTTTGACTTCTTTTCTCATAATTCAGATTATTTTAAAATCTCATAATTATGCTTCTTTTTTTTTTTTTAAATCACCTATTTATGGCTTTTGGATTTTTCTTACTGTACATGAGTACCATGACCCAATAAAACACGTCATCTACATGTTAACTCACTTTTAAAGGTTTTTTTCTTAAAAAAAATAAAATAAATTCCTGTTTAAATAAGTATTATTTCATCCATAGTAAAAATAAAAAAGCAGTTTTACTTTTTACTTTATTACAAATTTTACTTTTTTTTTAACTTTTACTTCAGTACCAGGGTATATTTTCACACAAGTATCTGTACTTTTACTTAAGTACTGAATGGTAGTACTTTAACCACTTCTGGCTGTCACTAAATGATGTCATTACTTCTAACCCCATCCAGCAGTGATTTCAGTACAGTTCCATTACAGTATTTATTTCTGCTAATACGTCTATGCTTCTTATCAAATGTCCAAAAACCAATGGGAGACGTCACTTCTTCCGTCCAGTCCTTGATATGACACACACTGAGGAGACTGATAACAGTGCCCACTGGCTTTAGTAAACCACATTTCATGATATTCAGCTTTAGTCCACAGACACTTATCATGCCAGGTGGAACAGATGGAGTGTAAGACGCAGTGGTCCGGATGCACCGTCCATCTGCCTCAGATAAAACACTTATTCACCTATTCTTGTGTTTAAATGGACACTGTGGTTGAAAAACACAATATCCCAATATATGAATGTGAAGCTTTAAAGGCTAAACATAAGCATGATTTTCTGCCCCCCCACCCCCCCACCCACCCCCCTCCTTTGTTTTTCTACTATGGGTGCAGTTTAAGGTGTCATTCAGAGTGCAGCTGGCTGTGCCCCCACTGGACAGGTGGAGTCCTGCCTAATTGTCTCTGTCTCCCAGGCCTCCCTGCTCCAGTAATTTCCCAGCACCACAAATTACAGCGTGTCACTGGGGGGCACCAGGGGCGTAAACTGGGTCATGCCACCTGAGGATAAGAAGCTCCAAGAAAGTGGTTAAATAGGCTGTGTGTCACCACTCCAACATTTCATTTCTTTCCTAACACCTTCAGCTTGGACTGATATGAAACCTCATGCTCAGGAAAAGGTGTAAATACATCTGCTGAATTCATTCTGCAGATTTGTTATTTTTGACTCCATCGTACGTGTGGTGCTGCCTTCAGGGCCCGGGCTGGGATTGGAGAAAAGGTCGTGTAAATAAACAGTACATTAACAAACATGAGCTGAATCTGATGAAATGTCACTTGACGTGTTTGTGAAATTATTCTGATCCCTTTCACTGTGCATTTAGCTGCTTTATTATCGTTATCTCACTTCAAGTGAAAGGAGGGAGAATGATGTCACAGTCACGATGCACACTAGTGGATCAAACCTTTGTGATCCTGTACTTTCTGTCTTTTCTGTCTCAGTGCAAACAAACTCACTACAGTATCTGGTTATTATTGCACTGTGAAGACAAACTGAGAGGAATAATATATAATAATAAATAAATACAACATTCAAATTAATAAATAAATACATAGAAAAGAAAAAAGCAATAAAAAGAAACATATAAGGTAAATGTATTTTTAAAGAAATATTACTCCATCAAATAATTTTTTCACAATGTAGTGTATACCCCCCCCCCCCCCCGAAAAAAAATAAAACCAAACAAACCTTATTTTGTCTTTGGACAAAAATATATTTATCATATTTATAATATATACTTATGGCTATGAGCCATTAGTAAGAAGTAACTTAGAAGTTACTTCTGAGTAACTTGTTACTTATGGTGGACGTACGTTTCGGACTAGTATGTTTCGGACTAAGATATTTCGGACTAGGATATTTTAGACTAGGATATTTTAGATTAGGATATTTCGGACTAGAATTTTCAGACTAGGATGTTTCGGACTAGGATTTACGGACTAGGATGTTTCGGACTAGGATGTTTCGGACTAGGATATTTTGGATGAAGATGTTTCAGACTACGATGTTTCGGACTAGGAAGTTTCGGACAAGGATGTTTTGGACTAGGATTTACGGACTAGGATGTTCCGGACTAGGATGTTTTGGATGAGGATGTTTCGGACTAGGATATTTCGGACTAGGATGTTTCGGACTAGGATGTTTCGGACGAGGATGTTTCGGACTAGGATATTTCGGACTAGGATATTTCGGACTAGGATATTTCGGACTAGGATATTTCGGACTAGGATATTTCGGACTAGGATATTTCGGACTAGGATATTTCGGACTAGGATATTTCGGACTAGGATATTTCGGACTAGGATGTTTTGGACTGCACTTTTTGCAGAGTAGGACTGTTCGGACAAATCATATTTTCAAAAACAAACATCATAAATGTATCTTTATTTGCATATAATTTTATTATTCACTTGATATATCAAAATTATACAAATTACAATGCAAGTATATAACCTCACATTATTTGAAAGAGTTCATAAGAATTTTACACATGATCACACATTACAAATGTATACAATACTCTCATTAGTGTTAGGGTTATAAGAAAATATGATTTGTCCGAAAAGTCCTACGAAGAAGTCAAAGTCTAACAAGAAGTAACTTTTCTTTGAGTCTTTCCATTGTCTTTCCATTCATTTTAATATCACAAATATAGTTTATAATTAGTTAAATCAGTAATTTTTATTTCAAAGTTACAAATAATTTAGGTCAAAGTCAGTCTGAGTCCTGAGTGCATGTGCTGTGACACTGCCCCCTCAGACACACATTAAAGTGGCTTCTCTACCAACCCCCCTCTTCTTGGCTTTAGGTGTCACCTGTATTTTGGGGGGTGTCTTCCTCTGTGTCCCTTGGCGAAGTTTCCATGGTTTTACTGTACCACCCCCCCATACATTCCTCAGCTCTGACCTGTCTTTTAAGTACAGACTCAAAACCCAAGGAATACAAATATTAAAATAACATTATATAAAACATTCATTTACATTTATGTCTGCTATTATTAGAATTTTCCAATACAATTTAATCACCTAATAATTTATTTCAAATTTGTTTCCTGTTTTTCCTCTAAAAAGTTTAATGCATTTTTTGTATTGTTCTGCTTTCAGGAATAGTTTTTATTGACTACACCAGTAAAAGTGTTCTGAATTTTCTATCTCATACTAATCTAAAAAAGCTATATATATATATATATATATATATATATATATATATATATATATATATATATATATATATATATATGCTATATATGCTTTTATTAGCTCAAGGTTGGACTACTGTAATGTCCTTTACCACCGTCTTCTCCATAAAGCTCGTCTTCTGTCCAACACATCTAAACACTTCACATCATCTCAGTTCTACGTTCTCTTCACTGGCTCCCAGTTCAGTTCAGAATCCAATTCAATGTTCTATTATTCATCTTCAAGGCCATCAATGGTCTAGCCCCGCCCTACCTGACTGCAAGTTTACGCCACAAACCCTGGGCGGCGCCATTACCATCCAGATATACAAGCTACTTCCGCCGGAAAATGTGAACAGACTTCGATTGCTAGCGTTTTGTGTACTGGGAACATAGTTTTAGTACTTTGTCTGGAGATGGAGCAATTATCCCCCACCCGAATGTGGTGCAGACCTGGAGGATAATATGACGACGTGGCCTAACGTAATGTACGGCAAGATTTGTGCGTATTTCATGAATTCCTTTGGAATAGACAGGAAAGCTATGGAAAGCTATGGAAAGCTATGGAAAGCTATGGAAAGCTATGGAAAGCTATGGACAATCTGACCGCCTCCGAGGTGTATCAGTATCTGCATATAAAGCACTAATATATAATAATAAATTGTAATCTCTCTCTCTCTCACACACACACACACACACGGTTGGGATGCTAACTCCGTGAGGGGAAAATACGGGAGACTATGGTGAATCCCATCAGATTCACAGACCTCTAATTTTTTTTATATAATCATCAATGGCAAAATAACAATTTCGTCTCGTTTAAAGCTCAGCTCAATACCAGACCTAAGTTTGTTTTTAATATGGGACGATTCCGTATTTCAAGGGATGTTTGACAACCCTACACACAGAGCACTGCAGGCGACCTGTCAATCCAACATACACATACAGCTCTACTGTCTATGAACATTAGCTGATATGCTAATCAGCCGTTTTAGCAAAACACCAGTGGCAATGTTCGTGTATGACAACTTCACATTTAACAGTATTGACAGGTCACCCCAAGTTACCAACACATGCTGCCTTTGCTGCGTGGTGTGTCACCTCCACTGGCTGTATTTTTCCATTCATAGAAAACAACAGAGAAACGAGACACTCAGAAAAAGTCTGTCCACTACAGGTCACAAGGACATTGGCGTCAACCACAGTGGGTAAAGACTGTCCTCCATTGTAGCGAATCTGAAGTAAAATGGTCTGCAATTATTTAGTTCTTTTCCACCTTCGTGGTACTCAAAGCGCTTCACATTAGCTTCACATTCACCCATTCACACACACACTCATTCACCAGTAGGTTTCTAAGGTTCTGTCAGTCCTACTGGGAGACTAAGTCAGGGTTCAGACACTTCGACATGTGGACAGCTAGAGCCGGGACGCGAACCACCAACCTCTCGGTCATTGGCCGACTCTTCCAACTGAGCCACAGCCGCCCTTTAGTAGCATTAGCAAAGTAGCATTAGCATTAACTTCTACAAGAGAAGACGGCGCCACAGTAGCTGCTGCACAGACTGGAAAAAATGGCGGATCAAACTGGTTCATATGTTCTCTGTGGAAATAAAGCCTCGTTTTCAATCAGAGACACCTCGTCCCCGTCCGTCTATATGGAAGTACCGGTAAACTCTGTTCAAGTCATTTTTCTAGTGTGCAAAAATGGCTTAAAACAAAGCATTCTTGACATTTTTTAATGCATTCAATAACAATGGAAAACACACTAATCTAATCTACTGTACTCTGGTAGATTTGTATATTTTATTGCATTTTTTTTGTACAGTACATGCGTGTGGTTTTTCATTTCACTGTTTATACACACCCACACATGACAAATAATGAATTCTGATTCTAAGTCTATTTTTCCTGAATGTCAACCATTTTCCTCAGTTTTCTGTGCAAACACATTCTTTCAACTCCAGTTTCTGTCAGATGTTCCATGTCCATTATATCATCTATGATTGAAATCCATTGTTTGTAGGATGGGGCATCAGTCTTAAGCCAGTTTTTTTTTTTTTATTATGGCCTTCTCACCTGCCACCAGGACAATCTTTATGATACTGGTCTTCTGTAAAACATTTTTGGTATCAGTTTTTTAGTACACCAGAGATGATGTGGTCATAACTGTTGCTCCAGAGAATGAAACCCTCTCTGTAGCTTCAACATGAGCAGACTGATGGGATATTCACCTCTATAATAATGCATCCTGGTCACTACACTACTTGAGGGAATGAAGCTGAATTCCTCACAAATACTTATGTTATTGTATTGTTTACCTTTCTTCAAGGTGTTGTCCATAATTTACATCCATGCCATTAATTCAGCATTGATCTGCAGATATTAATGTTTTCTTTATGATAAGCCATGTTTTAGCAGCAGCAGAAGTGTTTGGACACACTCACAATGTATGTTTTTAAGATATACATGTAATACTGTTCTGCCATTATGACAGTTATTAGTGATGGGGGGGGGGGGGGTCACAACTGGACATTAACCCTTTGACACATCCTGGTCACTCCAATGGACAGTTGTTCTACAGTTGTTCTCTTGTATATTCATGGGTTTAGTTGTTTTAGTTCCATATCAGTCAGTTCATATCATTACTGTAACTGGTCTGTTCTTAATACCTGATCTGCACTAACATGTTTACCTGTAAATTAATTACTTGTTATTATTAGACTGTAATTAAGAGTCTATTCTTAAACATAAACTGCATTGAAAATGTTTTATTTCATAGTGTTCTGATAACGTGTTTTAAATACATGTTTCTTTGCTTTAAAGCTTAAACACCTGAGTGGACGTTTTTGTAACTCCATAAAAAATAGGTTAATTAAAAAGATTTCAATCACGTTGCTTTTTTTGTGCCTAAAGAGGAATAAAAACACAACAAAATCATGTGACTATTTAATGCATCAAAGTGTTAAATACTTACTTATATTGAATTGTGAGTCGTGCTGTCAGTGATTATTGTGGCATTCATAGCATCTATCTTGTGAAAAAATATACAATGAATTTAGTTATTTAACACAGAGTTTTATTTCTTTACCATCTTTACATCACTGTAATGTGCAATGGGCACATGTATGTTTATGTTGTTTACACTATTACATTTGCACATTTTGAAACAAATACATTTTCTAAACGTTTACCCTTTCCTATATTATATGTCTAATTACTTTGATTGGACACTATTTGAAATGTTTTAAACATTTGTCTGTATTTTATTATGTTGTTATTTAGATGTAAGTGCACTGTCGCTGGTAGAGACTACCTGCAATTTCATTGTGAAAATGACAATAAAGCCTATTGTGTTATATTATATTACAAAATTATGATAATGTATAATAAAAATGTCAAAGAAAAATAAAAAATGGGGAAAATGTATAATACGCTAAGGTTATACAATATGTCTGATTGGAGTGAATCTACAGCATAGTGCTTCATGCTTGTATAAAGTAAGCCAAGGTTTCACAATAATCTAGAGCTGCTTAGTATTAATCTAATGACCTGCAAATATCCAGTGCTCTAACACACATCTACACTTCATTCCACAGTTGGATTTAATATTGCCTATTGAGTTCAAAGATATTTTTTTTGTCACACCAAGAATATTTTTAACAGGTTATTTATTCTGCACACTTTTTGGAAGATTGCCAAATAAAAGTTTTACGTTAATCCTTCTTAAAAATACCTTTTACAAACTATTACATGTACTGTCCTGAAATAAATAGAATGGACAGAAGCGACATAAATACCTATCGTGATGTGTTGTACACCTAATTGTGTGCTGTCGCTGCAGTACATTGTCTAAAAGTTAAGTATGTCCAGGTAGGCCTGAATGATCCCATAATCTTAGGTCATGTTTATAATCTGTCATATGATCTATCTTTTTAGAGGGGATTGTCCAGCTGATGCCGTTAATAAAAAAGAAAAAAGAAACAGCACTGCTAAAACCTTCCTATTCCTAGTGTTCATTTTAAGGGTCCTGTTTATCAGTGTAATTATGGTGTTTTAGATTGAGCGCTGCACTAACCTATGGTGGTGCATTTCATCTTTACATAGCTGTGTTCAGTGTTTGACCTGCAGTGATTTGTTAAAGTTAAAGTAATGCGTGGGCTGACCTGAAATGAGCGGGCGCCTGCAGTCACCCACGGTCACCTGCAGTTGAGGGTTGTTGAAAAATATTTTTAATGATATTCAGGTTGCGGTCAGTCATTTGAGATAAACATTAAAATAACCTGGTAAATCATTGTAATTTAAACATTAGAAACAATTTTCTGTTATTAATACATACGCTTTATTGACTGAATTTCTGTGAAGGTGACGTACTATGTCAGAAATAGTCTATGGTATCGGGGCAAGAGAGAAAATAAAGTTGGGAGAGTGGAAGCTTTGGGTGTTACAGGTTGTCAACCCCTGGTTTAGATGCTGCGTTGATAAGTTGAATGATGAAGCAGGACAAAAATATTTTCTCAACATATTAACTTACAAGCAATGACATCTAATTTTAACACAGAAATAAATGCAGGTATGTGAGCAAGGTCATGTGATGTTCATAAAGACCATTATGGGTTGGGGGGGGGGGTGAACCAGACAGAAACATATGAGCCAGATAGTAACATCAGCAGAAGTAAACCAAATAGAAACACATAGAAACCAGTTCAGCAGCAGTAAATTATTAATCCAAATATTGTAAACAATATAAATACTGTTTAAAATTCAAACTATATTTTCCATTTTCATATGCTAAGGATGTGAACATGTTTTTCTGCTCTCATATATATATATATATATATATATATATATATATATATATATATATATATATATATATATATATATATATATATATATATATTGAAATAGCTTTGGCTACCCCCTGGGCCCTCCAAGTACAAAATGTCTGGCTCCGCCACTGGGCTTTCCTGTTTAGAATTAGAACACACAGACTGTATCTGCTGGTGGGATGATATTTTTTCTAGTTATAGGTCAAATAAGAACATTTTAGGAACAAGGGAAATTTGGGTTTATATATTAGTTTTAATATGTGTTAAATGGTGCGGATTAGACAGGTGTTTTTTTTTTTTTTTTACAAGATCTAAAAAAAAAAAAGAAAAAAAAAAGGGGCTTAAGTCCCCAAAGCCACCCCTCTTTACGCCAATGGTCCAGCAGTGGTCGGGTCTGCCCTTTTCAAATATATTTCTTGCCAGTCCGAGTTACGGGTCGTTTATACATCGACCCACGCATCACTGGTAGGTACAGTATTATGTACAGTAGGGTAGCCTGTAAAGGGTACAGTTGAGACATGCGTAAGAGAGGCTATTTTACGTGCGCACCATGCATCTGCGCAGATTTTTGCTGTGCACATGCGCACTGACGTCCTCTTTCAGCCTGGGAAATTTGAACTGCATGCTAGGCTCAGCTGCTATCAACAAAAGGGTTTTTTTTTGCAGGTAGGTTTTTGACTTTACCATGTCAGTGAATATCTACTTACCCCTTTGTTACTCATAAATGAAAGTTGCACGTTTGCAAATGTTGATTTGTGCTTTAAAAATAGATATATTGCACGGCATAACTGCATCGAACGACATTACATAATATTGTAATAATGTGTGAGGTGATCATCAGGGTACAGACACTATGTCTCGACTGTACCCGACTTTTAACTCTGTTGCTTTACATGTTTAGAGCTTGTCCATGTCTGACAACAGGGTTTGAATCACAATTTACCAAATTAAAGACCTTTATGAATTAGCATGGGTGTTTATTTATAATTGGAATATATACTATCACTGTAATCTGTACATTTTTCTTGCATGAATTTAAAGTACAAAGTGAAATAACCAGTGGTAAAACAAGTACAGTTGAGACAGATCAAAACATGAGGCTATACATTTTAAAGATAGTGTTTGTGTGTGTAGCCAGCACTGGTATTTATATTGTCATTAACACATTACTTCATATACCTACTATTAGGTGTAAAAATTTTCCTTCATAAAATTTGCAGTGAATCTACTTGTGTGTGTGTGTGTGTGTGTGTGTGTGTGTGTGTGTGTGTGTGTGTGAATGAGAGAGAGGGAGGGAAATAGTATTTCTTTATGTATTTATATATTTATTCAATGCATGTTACAGGATGCCAAGGTCAAGGGTTAGATCCACAAATAGGGGAGTTCCACCTGAGGATTTAGAGCGGGCCTCAAGATGTGTAGAGTCAGGGAAGACATTAAGGAAGGTCGCAAATCTCTTCAGCATTCCGCTGTCATCATTGAGCCGCTATGTGAGTAAGAAGAAGCAGTTGGCAGCGCAGGGATCCTCAATGCTGCCATCAGTCGGCTACAGAGGGTGTAATGCAGTATTTACAGCAGAGCAGGAGCAGAGCCTGGTCGAGTATATCAAGAGGGCAGCGGCCATGTACTACGGCTTATCCCCAAAAGAGGTAGGAATGTAGGCTATTTAACAACACTAAAAGGGAGGGAGAAGGTTAAATAAAACGACAACCAGCATATTCCTAACAAGTAGTTTTTGGGTAAAAGTGTATATATAATGTACACTAATATAATGTAGTTTTTGCATTTCTAAATTCAATATTTTTGTTTGTTTTTTTAGGTCCGCAAACTTGTCTTTGAGGTTGCAGAAGCTTACAGTATCACTATTCCAAACAAATGGAATGAAGAGTCCATGGCCAGTGCCAGTTGGTTCACCAACTTTATGTGTAGGCACCGCAATCTGTCAATCCAAAGGCCCCAGGCAGCCAGTCTGGACATACAGCGTAGTTTAAATGAGGTGAACATCAAAAACTTCTTCATAAAGCTCACTTCTCTGTACCGCAGGTATAAATTCAAACCAAAGGACATTTGGAACGTAGATGAGACTGGGTTTAGTACAATCCAAAAGCCAGGCCACCCTGTGGCAACAAAAGGCGACCAGAGCATCATATCCACAGAGGGGGGGGTGGTGGTCACCTTGGCCCTGGCCTGCAATGCGATGGGGAACATCATCCCACCTCAATTTGTGTTCCCAAGAAAAACATTTATGGCGCATTTTATTCTTGGTGGTCCTGAGGGGTGCATTGGCACAGCCAATGGCAGCGGCTGGATGCAGGAAATGGATTTCCTGGCCTTCCTGAAACACTTTGTCCATCATACGAGGGCGTCAATGGAGAACAAGGTCCTGCTTCTGCTTGACAACCACACATCACACATGTCTGTGGCAGCCATCCACTTCTGCCAGTCAAATGGTGTCATTATGTTGTCATTTCCACCCTGTATCACACACCACCTGCAACCACTGGACAAGAGTGTGCATGGGCCATTGAAGAGGCTCCTTAGCTGTGAGATGGACCAGTGGCACCGTCAACATCCAGGACAAACACTTACAATATCCGATATGCCTTCTCTCCTCAACACCATCTTATTGAAGGCAGCATCACCAACCAATGTGAAGAAGGGTTTCAGCAGCACTGGGATCTGGCCACTGAAACCAGATATTGTCCATCCAGATGTCTTCCTGCCAGCTTCAGTGATGGACAGACCCCCTCCAAAGGATGCCAACCCGAGGCCGTCTGGTGCTGACCTCTCTCTCCCTGGGTCTCCTGGTCCTGACCCCTCTCCCTCTCTCCCTGTGATGTGCAGTGCTGACCTCTCTCTCTCTTTCCCTGGGAAATCCCGTCTCTCTCTCCCTAGGCCGTCCAGTGCTGACCTCTCTCTCCCTGGGGTTCCTGGTCCTGACCCCTCCCTCTCTCTCCCTGGGGCTCCTGGTCCTGACCCCTCCCTCTCTCTCCCTGGGGTTCCTGGTCCTGACCCCTCCCTCTCTCTCCCTGGGGTTCCTGGTCCTGACCCCTCCCTCTCTCTCCCTGTGGCTGCTGGTCCTGATCTCTCTCTCTCTCTCCCTCGACTTTCTGGTCTTGAGCTCTCTCTCTCTTTCCCTGGGTTTTCTAATCTTGAGCTCTCCCTCACTCTCCCTGGACCATCCAATCTCTTGGATGGCACCCTGACCCTGGTTCTTCCAGAGCCCATTATGAATTCAGAGGTGGAACCTATGACAGTACAAGAAGAAATTGCCACTACTGAGGTAAGGAAAAGTGATTTTACTTTTAATAATGTATTGCACATTATGATTTGAAAATCCAATGCTCAGTTTAGATGTGTTTGCAATAACTAGATGTTTGTGTTTTTGTTCATCTTCACCAGGAAAATGAGACAAATGTTTCTCCTGAGACAGTCAGACCTTTTTCAAGAATGACTAATGGCAGGAGGAAGAGAAGTGCAGAAATCCTCACCAATACCCCAGTTAAAGAGACAATTAAGCAGGAGAAGGCATTATCTACAAAGGTGAAATGTGTTCCACTTAAGGACAAAAAAGGTAGAGGGAAAAAAAAGGCAAAAGAAAAAAAAAGAGGATGAACAATGTGGTTCCAGGAGAGAAGTGGATCACCTGCGGTGTCTGTTGAATGTGGTCTCACACTGCGTGGACCCCTGGTGGTGCTGGGGTCACATACATGTGCCATAACTGTGAATAAAATAGAAATATGTTTGTTTTTGCTATTGTTTTTTTTGTGATTTGTTGTACTTAATATTGTTGTCTTTGATATGTTGTAATTACAATGCTATTATTAATTTCATATCTTTTAAATATGGAATAAAAAAAAAGACATTAAAATAACGTAAATATAAATTAAAAACATTACTTCTGCACAGACTTCATTCATATTGTTAAAATGGAATATATGTAAGCCTAAAAAGTGGATGGTGGATGTTTTTGCCGGCGTTGGTTGGTTTGTTTGTTTGTGTACAACAGTGGTCCCCAAACTGCAGCCCGCCTCCACATTTGGTCCAGCCCCCTGAACAATACCAGAGAGCATTTGATTTTTTTTTTTTCGTATATGTTTATTTGTATTTGATAATAAAGTTGGACTTTTGCAATAAAATGTTCCTTAGTTTTGAATTATTTTCATTATTAACTATTAGTTAGTGACTAGTTGAACACAATAATTTTGACAGACGCTCATATGAGTCATTTACAGTAAGTCACAGATTCTGCTCTGACACCGAAGCTGAACTTTGACCTGTTAAGACGAACGAGTTTATTTTCAATGGACTTTCTTTCTGTGAAGAACCCATTGATTGTGGCTTTCTGGAAAATAATAAATGTTTATATTTAGCCACTCCTGCAATCGTCACACATTTTCTGTTACAAACTGACCCCGGCCCCTCATCAGAGAAGGAAAAAGTTATGTGGCCCTCACAGGAAAAAGTTTGGGGACCCCTGGTGTACAAGATAACTCCAAAATTTATGGACGGATTTTGATGAAATTTCCAGGGTAGGATCTGGAAGTGATCAGGTGGTGATCTGCGCTTTTCTAGTTGTTGTTTTTACCCTGTTTTGAATATGATACCATGTATATGCCATTCATGAATAGATTTTTTGGTTGTAGTCTATGGTATTTTATACTAAATACATTAGAAAAACACATGAAACAAAATTACTTTAATGATTTAATTAAGTAAAATAAAATCATTACATCTGCAAAGACTCACTTGTCACATTTCCATATTGTCAGGACAATGGACATGTGACACAGCAATGGTCTCTCAATTGTCCCCATGTAGTTTTGAACAAGGTTAAAAGACAAAAGTGCACTTTGTGGTTTAATTAACTGCATAAAAATTATACACCTTAGAGTTATCATTTCTTGATTATATATTAGTATACATCTTGAAGATATACTCATACAGGGTGTACTTCGCCTTCACCCATCGTAGCTGGATTAGACCCCTAGAGACCCCCATGACCCTAGTGAGAATAAAGTGGGTTAAGACAACGAGATGAGACATTGAAGATATGTTATTTCTAAAACCAAATTATTTTTGGTGTCTTTTAATAGTCTAATTTTTTGTGTGGAAGATGAAAAAAGTAAAAGTATATTCAACAGTACTCAGTGTCACTGCAGCGCAAATACATTTGGTGTTTGTAGTAAATTCTTTAAGTTTCCTGTGGGTGTGTCTTTGCTGTTTTTAGCCCAATACGGAACCCGTACTTTTGTTTCTAAATACGGGACGATTCTGTATTTAAAGGGATGGTTGACAACCTTAGTTTCCATCCTCATTAGTCTACAGTTTGTCTAATGTTTTGTTTTGTCATTGGCAAAGAAATCATGAATAAAACAGAACATTTACCCAAAGCACATCACAGGTGGGTTTGATGTTCTGACGTATAATGGATCTGATGGATCTGACAGACACTGCACAGTTACCATTTATTATAAAATTCCAGCAGGACAAATTCATCCACGGTCCTAGTGATTAATGCTGCAGCTGACTGCACAGCAAAATGTGTTATTTAATGTAGATATTGGCAGATTTTTGCAATAACGTCAGCTCAAATCTATGCAAAGTGCAGAGTTTCTAATCTGAGACAACACCAAGAAACTGTCACATATACAAACTAAGGCTCTAGAAACTAGAGGAAGACTTGTGGTTTGATCGTAGCTCATGTACATTTTATAAACAACAAGAAAACTACGACAAAGATGATGGATGGTGATTTTTGAAAAGAGTGTCGGTGTCATAATCCATTGTTATAACAACCCATGATGCAGACACACAAAAAAGACTGTAAAAAAAAACAAGTTGCAGGTAAAAATTAGTTGTTTATTGATGGATAATGCAGAAAATAAACAAAATAAAGGAGGCAGGAGCTGCACCGTGATGTAAATGGAGTCCAGAGAAAAAAAAAAAGAAGACCGATAAACAACAGGAACGACAGTAAATGGTCTGCACTTATACAACACTTTTCTACCTTCATTGTACTCAAAGGGTTTTACATCAGCCTCACATTCACACACCAGTAGGTGCTGCTGCCATGCAAGGTTCTGCTAGTCCTACTGGGAGTCTAACTTAAGGTTCAGTGTCTTGCCCAAGGACACTTCAACATGTGGACAGTCAGAGTCAGGATGCGAACCGCCAACCTTTCAGTCAATAGACAATCCGTTCTACCAACAAGTGTGAATGAGCGAGAGTGCGAATAAGGGTTAAATAAAACTGAATTTCTTTGACAAAAAACATCAGCGTCAAGACATAGTTTTTTTGTTGTTGTTGTTTTTTTTTTTTTTTACCAGAGGTAAGCAGACACCCTGGCTATGGGTAGTATGGAAGACCAGGTTTATATACAGGAGGCAGTGGTGAGTGTTGGCAGATGGCTGGATTGGTGATTGTGCACAGGTATCCAGGTGAGGGGTCATGCCCCAACTCCACCCTGCTCCAAAGAAACACACACACACACACACACACACACACACACACACACACACACACACACACACACACACACACACACACACACAGATCCTGATAGTGACATGTTCTTTTGTTCAGATCCTTCAGCCTTAGGTCTATGTTTTAGGGGGGGTTCACACCTGGACTTCTTGGAGCCAGTGTTCTGAAACAGTTTTTTGGCTCAGTTCATATGTTAAAACAGTAATCGCTCCGTTTCAGAACGAAACAACCAAGCTGAGACTGTTCTGGTCTGGTCTGTAGAGCAGTTTGTTCTCAAACCTGGTCCTCATGGCCCAGTGTCCTGCATGTTTTCACTATTTCCCTCTTATGTCACACCCAGTTCAGTTATTGATCAGCTCTTCAGAAGTCTGATAATGATCTAAGGGCTTCCATATATATATATATATATATATATATATATATATATATATATATATATATATATATATATATATATATATATATATATATGTGTGTGTGTGTGTGTGTGTGTGGAATTTTTCTAATTACATTTTTGAAATTTTAAATAAAACACATTTTTTCAAATTAAAACCATTTTTTAAACATTTTTAATTTTTGTAGAACTTACATTTTTCTATTTATTTTTAATCTTTAAAAAAAAAAAAAAAAGAAAAAGAAAGAAAAAAGAAAAAAACATAGGGCAATATCTAAAACATGCAGGACACTGGGCATCCAGGACTGGATTTGAGAACCACTGGTTTACAGTATGAACATGACCACAGTGATAGAAATACTGCAGTTGTTCTCTACCACTCTGGGTATGATACACTGCAATATCACAAACATTACCGTCCAGCAGGGTTGCTCTGACCAAAAAGTGCAGCTGCCAAACCTAAACAGATAGTCGACTAATGAGCTTACTGAGCTTCAGTACCTCTGGTTCAGCTGCTGGATAAGCAAGTGGAGAAAATGAGTTGAACAGTTTGGACGTAGGAAGACGAAAAGATAGAATGGCTCATTGGCATTTGGGAGGACGAGCATATATTGTAGATGCTCGTTAACATGCACAGAAACTCCTATTAAAGGTTTTCAGTTCGTGCATGAAGGGCAGCGTAAACACAAACTGGAAACAAGGTAATCCACAACACTGTCATAGATTAGTCCTTGAATCTAAATGGAATTCAGATGTGAAAAGACTCTTAGAAACACAACCATTTCTATGACAGAAGAATGTCCCATTAATGTGGAATTTTATGTTGAATTTCAGTGTCAACATTCTGCAGCTGTTGACCCTGAGACTGAGGTGAAACTGACCCTTATCTGCAAAGAGAGAGAGAGCAGGGCATGGGGAGGGGGAGGAGGGGGAGGTAGTACACTGTCTTCCCAGTGTAATACATTGTGTGTCTGTCTAAAAAAAAAAAAAAATCTATCATATGACATTGCATGATATTTTTCAAATGTTGATGTAAAGTGTTTACATGTTGTTTATTTGTGCTCTAATGTGTTTCTGTTTTCCTGATAAATGTTAGCGTTGGTTCTGGCTGTGTCCAGTTTAGACCATGGAGAGACCAATACAAATGAAAAGTTTAAATGGATATGTCCCTGTGAGATGACAAATGACAATAAAGTTATTCTGATTTGTTCTATTTTACCTGAATCCATCCAGGACCATCTTAACATGTGGACCTGATGTGCAGAGGGCTCCAAGATAATGGAGGGGGGGGGGGGGGGGTGCACTATATTTCCCATTAATTCTATGCAGAATTTAAAAAATAATAATGTTGTCCTATCATTTGTCATTCTTTTTATGTAGATTTAATGATTTTGTACAGGGATGTTTCAATGTTTTTTGGATTTAAAAAAAAAATACAAAATTTTTTATTATGATTCTGATTCTTCTTCTTCTTATTACTACTACTACTTTATACTTAAACTTTTTCAATATGGTGAAATTGCACTGGCACACGTGAATCTTATTTTTCAAGAGTGAAACGTAAAACATCATCTTTATAGCATAATGGGGCAGCATCATTTGAACTGACTTCACTTATGTCATAGAAAATGACATGTTGAAGACCACTGACTTCAAACCAGTAATAATTCTGGCCCAGTACTCTGCTTTGCCCATGGGCCCATAACACTGTTAAGACGTCCTTGAATTCATCATGTATTTACTCTGCACTTTTCAATAAAACACTAAGAGTATTTTTTAAAATTACTTTGTAAGTTCAACTTAAATCAAACACAGCATCTTACATGCATTATAGCCTCACTGTCTTAGCAGCAGGACAGTTATCACCAGAATGAGAAAATCCTCATATAATGATTCACCGCATGAGAAACCAGTGATTTATTTAATCAGTGATTAAAGTGATTATTTCTATGTTCAGGATATTTATAACAATGGAACAGTGACATATTTGGTGACTTACTGTTAATATTCAAACAGCCCAAGATGTCAAATCTTATTTGTAATGGCAACATTTCCTTCATAGGGTTCATTAATTCAATTCCATCCGTGGCAGGTCCAACTATGATATGAATTCATAGTCTGGAGACGAACCAACGTACGGGTGGGATCAACAGCCGTCTTTCAAACTGCTCTGCGTGTTATAGGTCAGTGCTATGACCAATCAGAGCAACGAACAATGTGACGTAAACAGAGCAATGAAACAAGTCTAAACTAGCATCTATGTTGTTGTTTTAACATCCTATAGGCTAGGCTAATTAACGTTAACACACCGCTAACAGTGGAGGAAAATTATCCAACCGGGTCCGTTTACATGCTGCTTATCTAACCATAGACTGTTTATAAGTTCGTACATCTTCAACCCTGTCGTCATTGTGTTAAGCCCACCTTACTATCTCGCTACACAAATGGAGCGTTGTGATTGGACCAGTAAAATTTTACCAGTTCTGCCTGAGGCTCTATGGAGCGTCACTAGACCAATGATTCAGTCAACAATATTTTTTGCCACTAGAGGTAGGCTAGTTTACTAGGGTAGGGAGTCAGTGTTAGACAGTATCATAGGCATTAGGAACCAGTACAATTTTACCAGTCCTGGCTGAGGCTCTATGGAGCGATTCAGGCAAAAATGTTTTTTGCCACCAGAGGCGGGCTAGTTTACTAAGCTAACCATTCAGATGTACATTGAAAAATTATGATTTTTCCATTTTGAGCCAAACTGTGTTAGCATGGAAGTGATTAGGGCATGTCTGTTTGCCAACACAAAACGCTATTTTTCGACCTCTTCTAAAGTTCTAAACAACATCACACTTACGTAGTCGGACGTAGAGGGTCCCTAAAGGCAAACCCAAGTGTCCCGAGGTCTTCATGTCGTCGGATAGTGTGTCCAGAGTTACTGATCTCAAGCCAGTACATTTCCAGATGCAGGAGACGCCTTTAGGAGGAAGTCTGAAATAGTCGATTGCCGAATGCAAAGTTACACGCTCTGGAAATTCACAATTTTGTTGCATTCTTTTTAAAAACAACCTGTTCATAGGATAAGCTTTGCAGTTGCAAACAGATAATTAAAATTTCTAATGAAATACTGGACTATGATTTTATGGTTTTTGCCCTCCCTGGCTTATAATAGAGAGTTCTAATAAAGAATGTCTGCTCAGCTTTCAGGGAGGACCGATGATGGTCACACACATGCACTAAATATTAAAATATTTGGCTGCAAGACTAAAAAAATGCGTTGATCTCAAACAATGTTGACTCCCTCTCTGTGGAGTTAAAAAATGAGAACAAAATGCAGACAAATTAGGATTTTTTTTTTTATTATTCTATTTGTTACCTACTTTCCTATCTGCTCATTTGTTGTTGTTTTTTTTGGTTCTGTTTTGGGGTTTTTTGTATATATGTATATGTTTAGTACTTCAATTATTTATTATTATTATTATTATTATTATTATTATTATTATTATTATTATTATTATTATTATTATTATTATTATTATTATTATTATTATTATTATTATTGTTATTGTTGTTGTTGTTGTATTGATTATTGTTGCATTCTGCACATGTTCAAAAAAGAATGTAATGATAGTTGTCTCCCAATCATCTAAAAATGAATTTAACTCCGGATCATCCCAGTTCTAAATCTGCATATTTAAATTATAACTAGTCTAAAACATGACTAAATATTCTTCTGACTTATTTAAATCCACCAAAATTCCTTTCTATAATTTGACTCTAACATTATTTGTTCCATTTCTGTTGAGGTCCCAAATGTTAGCTCAGTAGGGACACATGATGGAATCTGATTTGAACCCAGTGAACCAGGTTGAATGTTGCTAAACAAGGAGTGCTTTCAGTGTGGATTAAATATGGCAGGAAATCACACTGGGTGATCCCATGCAGCTCAGTCCATTCATTAACCTGGTAATCGTGAGGAGATCTACTCAAAAGCTTCTGTGGTGACGACTGAAACCACTCTGACTGTTTAACCTAGATGAGTGGATAAGACGGAGACGACTGCCGTCTTTCTGCTGAGGCGTGACCTTTGTCATATCTACTGTGCAGGAGGTGGAGAGTAACTAAGAAAAGTACTTAAGTAGATTTTTTTTTTAGATATCTATACTTTACTTGAGTATCTATTTTTCTGGGAAATTTGTACTTTTACTCCCTACATTTTTGCATAAATATCTGTATTTTATACTCATTACATTCTCAAAATAGACTTTTTCAAACTAAACAGATGTGACAGTTTGAAAAATAAGTCACTGTGACTTTATATATTATAATTATATGACTTATCTCACAATTTTGACTTTTTATCTCATAATTTGGACGTTTTATTTCACAATGTTTTAAATTTTATTTCACAATTTTTTTTTACTTTTTCCCTCTTAAAAATATGCATTTTTAACCTCATATTTAGATCTTTTTTAAAATCTCATGATGATTTTTTTTAATCTTAATTGTGAGTCTGTATTTTTTCATTTTTCTTACATTTCCTGCCCATATCCACAAAACTAAGTAACTGTAACTCTAACAGACACAGCATCTACACACTAACTCACTTTTAAAGGCTTTATTTTGGAGACTTTTGAAACTTTTCAGATTTTTCCTGGTTAAATATTATTGCATTCATAGCAAAAAAACATTTAAAAAATGCAGTTTTACTTTTTACTTTTGTACTTTATTACAAATGCGAAATTGTACTTTTTTTGTTTACTTTTACTTAAGTAGAGCAGTTGAATCAGTACTTCTACTTTTAACAGTACAAGTAGCTGTACTTCTACTTAAGTACAGAATGTGAGTATTTTTACCACCTTTGCTAATGTGTGACTTTGTGGTCTGTCTGTAATCGTTCCCTCCAGTGGGTTACAGCTTTTAGTTAGTGTGTCAGTCCATGTCCTAGACACGTCTGGACATTTGTTTCCCTTCAGGGCCTTTCAGATGTGCTTCCACCCTTCAGCAGCTCCAGGACAGGGTGCTTTGTCCCACTGGCTGCTGTGCGTATACAGTATGTGTCACTTTTGGGGCATCCTGACTGAGCACATTCTCTTTGCCTGTGGGATACAGTGGTGAGAAAATAACCCATAACTGAGAACCAGTCCAGGCAGGCCATGAGCCACTACCAACGTAATGGAGCCATTATGGTCCCACCAGGAGACAGAGGAGCAGCGAATGATTGTGCAGCTGGGTTCAGTCAAGGACAGACAGGTGGTCAGAACAGTAAAGCGTCTGCATATGTCAGACCCTCTCAGTCCTCCTTACTAAGGAGATTTCTAATCAGGCCGTCATTCAGCTACTAAAATCTGCTGACTCTGCATTTTCTCCACACATGACACACTGATAACTGATGACTTCATGCTTCTCATAACCCATGCAATAACAAACAACAGTTGTTCCTACTCTTTTAATTGTTTTATTATTATTATTTCCACTCAATTTTTTTGTCTTTTTTTTTTGTTTTACCACAGTCACTGGTGAAAATGTGGGATCAAAAGTTATCAAGTCAATTTTTTTTTTTATCACATATTGGGTATGACTGTGATAAGTTTGCAACAAAGTGGTTATTTTCAGATGTATAGGAGTATATGTGTCTCACAGAATGTGTGATAGAATGTCAGGTAACCTCAGTGGTTGCATGGGGAGGCAAGGGCCTATAATACCGCTCAATGTTTTATTTTATATTTAATTCCATTGTTTTGTTGATGGTTGGTTTCATTTGTTGATAATTTATAATAACAATATAATAACATGTTTGGTGAATGGATGTTATTGATATTTTAAAGGCCAAAGTAGAACTGAATATTAGGAGAAAACTAGACCTTGATTTTTTTTTTCTTTTCTCAGTATTATGGATGGTGCACGGTTTTATTATCTTAAAATGTTGTTGATCCAAACTCAGAATAAAACCATGTGACAGCATAATAAAGTCAATTCAGTATTATTTATACAACCAAGGATATACTTTATAATCTGTAGGGAGTACATCACTCTCGGTTTGACCCACACTTTGAACATGAGGAAAAAACCCAAAACAAAAAAAGGTAAAAGAAAAAAGTACAAGTCTATTTCAGATGGCCCTGTTGTGCTAAAAGTGTTGTGTATGCAGATATTTCTATACACAATACACACAGAAATATGCACACATTATGCATCTTTATTAATTCAGTGCATTAAACCACCAGACACCATATAGCACAAAGTGACTGAATAATGCAGCAATAATGTGAAGCACTTTGGGTACCTTGAAAAGTGCAATAAATATCTAATCCTTTTTCATTTTCTTTATTATATGTGCAATATCAAGTAACTACAATAACAAAAAGCATTGACTTTTAATTATATATACAATTTTTAAAAAGTCTTCTTCAATTTCTGTATTTAAAAGGATGCATAAAATCATATACATATAGTAAATATACTTTATAGTTGATAATACCAATCAGATTGTATGAGGTGACTTACAAAATAATGTGTATATACATGGTTATGGATGCTTTGTGTTAATGACAAATAGACATAAAAAAAAGTGTATTAAAGCATATAATACAGAATCTATTGGATTTGGGTTTATAAAAAGGGAGCAGAGTTTTACTTCTTTCTACTCCTTTTCCAGTGCAAGCATTTTTTATTTTTTTTTTTACTATTTTGATTAATGTTTTGATGCTCGAAATAACATCAAACTGAAATATATACAGTAAAAATAAAATAAAAAGGATTGATTTGAATGAAATAAAGGAAATCAGCACAACTAATATGTTACAACAGTACATTGTTTTGAATTATTGTCTGATGAAGAACTTAACAGAAAAAATATGATATTAATTATTATTTTCCTCATCATCATCATCATTATTATTATTATTATTATTATTATTATTATTATTGTTATTATTATTATTATTATTATTATTATTATTATTATTATTATTATTATTATTATCATTATTATTATTATTATTATTATTATTATTATTATTATTATTATTATTATTATTATTATTATTATTATTATTATTATTATTATTATTATTATTATTATTATTGATGATGATAAATGATACATGATGAACCCCTTTTTTGTTTCAGTGTGTGGAAGTTTCCTGGAGGTGTGGAGCTCATATAAAAGGTGGGGCCACGAGGATTACGCACACTTCCGCTTTAAAAGTGGAATGTGTTTGTGTCTTAACGACATTGAGCCGCGGATCTGCGTGGACGTGTGTGGAGGCTGAGTCCTGCACACACACCACAGTGCACCGGTTCATCCGCAGTGGAAACTAACAACACGCACATACATACTGTGTGGATTTGAACGTGTCTCCCGTGTCAGTGGGCGGACGGAACTTTACGCAGGAGACAAAAAAAAAAAAAAAAAAAAAAAAAAAAAACCCAGCAGGTGAGTCCGCGAGGCTGCACCTGAACGGATCCTGTTTCCACTCGACACCAGTTTCGTCTTTCATCCAAACTCCACTTGTTGATGTTGATCCTAATTCAAAACGCGGGGATATTTCTCTGCGTAATTTGGATGAAGCCCCGGTCCGTGGGTATAAAGGACCGGGACGTTCGGAGTTCCGTGTGCGGCAGGTGGTGGTGATGTGAGTGGGTAAGAAAAGCTCTCAGCATTTAAGATCGTGTTCCAGGGAAGTACCGGGTGCGCATGGGCATGGGGAACCAAGTGGACAAGCTGTCACATTTAAGTTACGCAGAAGTTCCCACCGTGGATCCGAACGGAGTGGACACTGAGGACGGTCCACGGATCGGCGTGTCTTATATCTTTTCTAACGACGACGACGAACTGGAGGATGGATGCGCAGTCGACGGTACCGACAAGGACCCGAACCAGGAAGAGAAACAGTTCGACCACCGCGATGAGGTGGAGTGTTCAGTGTTCAACAGAGAGGAGTGTATCTACGAGAAGAGTGTCCGGTCCGGGTCCAGTTTGGAGGTCTACACCCCAGAGAACCTGCTCAATAAATGCAAGGCTGGGGACCTGGTGGAGTTCGTAGCCACCGGTCAGTACCCGCACTGGGCCGTGTACGTGGGTGACTTCCAGGTGGTGCATCTACACAGAGCTGAGGTGAAGAACAGTTTTTTAACAGATGCCAGTCAAGGACGGAGGTGCAGGATCATCAACGACCTGTACAAGTTCAAAGCCCTGGGGGCGGACATGGTGGTCCAGAATGCCATGGAGCAGGTGGGCTTGAAGGACCGAGAGTTGAGCTGGAGGAACTCTGAGTGCTTTGCCGCCTGGTGCAGGTTCGGTAAAAGGGAGTTCAAGATGGGAGGGGAGATCCGGATCGGAAAACAACCATACAGGTTGAAGATCCGCATGTCTGATAAACATTCCCACATGTTGGAGTTTCAGAGTTTGGAGGATATGATCATGGAGAAGAGGAGGAACGACCACCTGGGCAGGACAGCAGTGCTGCAGGAGCTGGCCACGCACTTCAGCAGCGTGGAGGAGGTCCACACTGACCCAGGTCTGGGGTCTGACTCTGGAGCGGACTGAGGGCTGACCCTGGTTCTGGATCAGTCTGATGTCTGGATCTGGATTGGATTGTGGTCTGACCCTGGATCTGGAGTGGACTATGATCTGGATCTGGTTCTGGATCAGTCTGAGGTCTGACCCTGGATCTGGATCATTCTGAGATCTGGATCTAGATCAGTCTGAGATCTGGATCAGTCTGATGGCTGACCCTGGATCTGGATCAGTCTGAGATCTGGATCTGGATCAGTCTGAGATCTAGATCTAGATCAGTCTGAGGGCTGACCCTGGATCTGTATCAGTCCGAGGTCTGGATCTGGATCTGGATCAGTCTGAAGGCTGACCCTGGATCTAGATCAGTCTGAGGTCTGGATCTGGATCAGCCTGAGGTCTGGATCTGGATCAGTCTGAGGTCTGGATCTGGATCAGTCAGAGGTCTGGCCCTGGATCTGGATCGGAGTGTGGACTAGCCCTAGATCTGGATCAGACTGTGGTCTGTCCTGGTCCCTTCTGTCCCAGTAGAGTAGCCTTTACCAAACTTTGCCACAGCCTGCTGTGGTCCAGAACCAGCCTTGACCCACTCAGCTCATGTCATGTGGGTATGTTTGGACTGTGGGTGACCCGGGTAAACCCACCTGGTGTCCCACACAGGTCAGTCCAGGCAGGTACATCCGCATGTCATCAATTTTAACCAATTTTTAGAAAATCTGGGAAACAAAGTGGATTTTCTGATTATTTTCAGGTTAGTAAAATGAATTATTGCTCATTTCATTATTGTTTTTATTTTATCATCTTTCTGTTCATTGTGTTCTGTTCAGTTTCTTGTTTTATTTCCTTAATTTTTGTTCATCTCGTTACTTGTTTCTTTTTCTTTTAATTTTACTTTAATTCATTGCTGAATTGTTCAGTTTTATTATTAGCTACTTTTCTTTCTTATTTTGCTCATATTGGATGCATTTAATGAAAGCCAGCATAGATATTGTGTGTAACATTCTGTCTTATTGTAAGTCTACCTCCAGCATTTATAACCTGTGTGTCTCACATTAACATAAACTCAGTGTTGATGTCACATTTGGTTGTTGACACCTGGTCGCCCAGTTTCATACACATGTTTTATGATGTTATTGCCTTAAAGACACACCCCTTTTCCTCCTCCTCCTCTTCCTCTTCCTCTTCCTCTTCCTCTTCCTCTTCCTCTTCCTCTTCCTCTTCCTCCTCCTCCTCCTCCTCTGCTGAAGGGCCTTAGCATGTACAGTTGAGTGATAAAATGATAATAATTATCATTATTGGATGTTCTATAATCTAATGATATATTTTTATAATATGTTGTGATAATTTCTTTTGGAGATGATTATCATGAAGTGGGTCACTTCTGTTATAGTCACTTTTCTTTCTATGATTTAATGATTTATTTTTTTCTTTACAATGAACATGGAATGATATTTCTAACAATTGTCTTCCATAATTTTGTCATCATCACTTGCATAAAGATAATGGACAGTAAAAGAACAATTTTGTGTTTTACAAAAGCCTTTTATGTGTATGTGCTTTCAGTGTTATGTCTACAGTGACTTATAATCAACTTCCACCATAAATATGTCATTATAAAAACATAAATATTATTTACCTTGGTTTACTATCACTATGTGTCTGTGAACTCGTCTTCTGTTGTTTATTACTTTCACCCCCCCCCCCCCCAAAAAAAACAATGCAATGTTAGTGAGTATATGTTCAGGTTTCTTAAAAAATCCCACACTGGTGGAAAATGGAATTAAAATGATTACTCACATTATCACTGAAACAAAATGACAAATAAGAATTGAACTGAGCAAACTATTCCATAATTTATATCTTATTAGAGACTTTTATAATAACACTTTAGAGTCATTAAAGTGCAGGATGAGTTACATTGAAGATATTAATGATGTAAAAATGATCTTAATTCAAGTTCTACGTACACAATAATTAGATCTAAGTTGGGTCAGACCAGTAAAATATGATAAATTTAAAAAAATGCATATTTTAATGTAAAAAAGTCAGTTTGTATTAACAAACCATCCTTTTATAAAAACCTGAATACATTTCTGAACAAATAAGAACCAGCTGAAGTGTCATTTTATTACAAATATTCACCTGTTATTATTGTTTTGTGTATTTGTAATTGAAATGTCAGTTGTTCTGCACAAATGCAAATGACAAACTGATAGACTGAGGCAGAAATTAGTTAAAATTGCACTGGTTTTTCTTAACATTTATCAAACTGTTGATGTTTTTCACATTTTGAGAGAAACATCGATGTAAACATAATGTAGTTTTACTCTTTTCACTGTTATTATTTTACTGGTCTGGACCTTTTCAGATCATATTGGGCTGAATGTGGAACTGAATTAAAATGACTTTGACAATAATCATAAAACAAGACTGTTTGACCTACAGTGTCTCAACTGTATTTATAGCAAAGTAAACAGAAATAATACAAAATGTAATAACAATCAACAATTATTCATTACTGCAGATAATGTAGTTTTAATTGAACATTGAATATCAGTCCACTGCAATCATGCCATATGAATTTGTTTTTTTGTCATGTCATTGGTTATGAAGTTAAAAACACATAAGTGTTACTTCAACTGTCACTCAGTACTAACGTGATGATACTTATAATTAGAGCTGCACATTATAGTGTTTGAGCATTGACATCGCAATTATTAAAATTTTTGTTTATCTTTTTTTTTATTTATTTAAAAGAGAAAAAAAGAGATTTATTTTTTAAATTTATTTGTATATATTTTTATTTTTAAAATTAATTAAATTATTTTTATTCATTTATTTTAACATTTATTCTTTTTTTCTATTAATTTGTATTGATTTAATTTTATTTTAGTATATGTATATATATATATATATATATATATATATATATATATATATTTTTTTTATTTTTTTTTTTTCAATTAGTAATTTTATGTAATTATTTCTGCTACAGGAAGGATGACACTGAAACGTATGTTCTGTGTCGACAACTAATCTGTTTGACCGTCACACAGTTGTTACAGTATATACGCCTGAGAACGTTTCATATCACAATATATATAAAAAATTGCAATATCAGTTCTTTCTAATATCGTGCAGCCCTATTTATAATCATCGATACTGACTAAAAAGCTCATTTTTCAGTGATAATATTTTAGTCGTTGAGCTCTAACTGTTGTATTAAAGCTGTCCTCATGTTAGGACAGTTGACTCTGAATGTTTGTCTTCTACTGTCCTTCCTCCTGTTACTTGATCCCAGTGTGGTTTCACTTCATCCTTACTTCACGCAGGTGGTAAAGTGTCTGTTCACTGAATGCAAGACGGATTCTGCCTTTAAGGGAAATGTTAGATGCCTTTTTGTGTGACGCTCATGTGTGTTAATGCTGATCAAAGTCTGTAGTAACTGTACCCAGAGTCTGAGTAAACCTTCACCCCTGGACTCTTTTCCTACTGAGTCATGTTGTTTTTTTTTTCTAATAGATAATCATCAGGTGACATTAATTTTCATGCAGTTAGTTTGTGTTTTTTTGTTTTGTTTTTAAAGGTTTATTGTAGAGCTGCACTATATATTTGTTTGAGCAAATATATATATATGTATATATATATATATGTATATATATATATATATATATATATATATATATATATATATATATATATATGTATATATATATATATATATATGTATATATATATATATGTATATATATATATATATATATATATATATATATATATGTATATATATATATATATTCTCTCTCTGTCTCTCTTTGTCTCTCACTCTCTCTCTGTCTCTCTTTGTCTCTCACTCTCTCTCTGTCTCTCTCTCTCTCTCTCTCTCTCTCTCTCTCTGTCTCTCTCTCTCTCTGTCTCCCTGTCTCTCTCCGTGTCTCTCTGTCTCTCTCTCTCACTCTCTCTCTCCCTCTCTGCCTCTCTCTCTCTCTGTCTCTCTCTGTGTCTCTCCCTCTCTGCCTCTCTCTCCCTCTGTCTCTCTCCGTGTCTCTCTCTCTCTCTGTCTCTCTCTCTCTCTCTCTGTCTCTCTCTCTCTGGCACAAGGGACAAATGGTTACATTTTGGTGATGATCCGGAAGAGATTGTGGATCATGTTGAAATTTTACGTTGCAGTTAATGGAGAATAAATTTCAAAGTGATCATCACCAAAATCTAATCATTTGTTCCTTGTGACCCCCCCCCCAACACGTCTTGAAATGTTCATCAAGATCTGTAAATTAACTTTTTGGGTTCTCTTGCTAACTAACAGACAAACAGACAAACATAACCTCTTTGGTGGACCTCTCTTCCTTCAGAGGGGGGACGTCTGCCTTGGCGGAGGTTTGTGATCTTAAGAGTGCTTTTGTAGTTTTTTAAATGTATTTTATGAATTTTTATTTATTTAAAAAAATTGTGCTTATTTATTCATTCATATATTTTGAATTAATGATAATAATTAAATAATTGAATTAATTAACTCTCCATTTTATTGTATTATTTTGGTTATAAGAATGATGACAGTGAAACGTACGTTCTGTGTCAAGTGCTAATTTGTCTGACCAGTTATACAGTCATCCTCAAAATTATTCAACACCCTTGACATTTTTTGTGACTTTTTGTTTTTGTGATAAAAACAATGAGTTGTGTTATGTGAAACACAAGTGAAGGAAAAACAAAAAAATGATATGTGGAGAAAAAAAACATTTCAGGAGTGTATTTTATTAGTGGATTTCCCAAAAAATAATTCATACCCTTGGTTTAACTCGGTCTAATGTCTTTTCTTAATAGTCAATACAGTAGTTTTTGTTCTGGATAATGGTTCCACAGTCTGTCTGCTGTGGGGTTCTGGTCCAGTCTTACTGTGGAGTTCTGGTCCATTCTTACTGTGGGGTTCTGGTCCAGTCTTCCTGTGGGGTTCTGGTCCAGTCTTACTGTGGGGTTCTGGTCCATTCTTACTGTGGGGTTCTGGTCCAGTCTTCCTGTGGGGTTCTGGTCCATTCTTACTGTGGGGTTCTGGTCCAGTCTTCCTGTGGGGTTCTGGTCCATTCTTACTGTGGGGTTCTGGTTCAGTCTTCCTGTGGGGTTCTGGTCCAGTCTTACTGTAGGGTTCTGGTCCATTCTTACTGTGGGGTTCTGGTCCAGTCTTCCTGTGGGGTTCTGGTCCAGTCTTCCAGTGGGGTTCTGGTCCAGTCTTACTGTAGGGTTCTGGTCCAGTCTTACTGTGGGGTTCTGGTCCATTCTTCCTGTAGGGTTCTGGTCCAGTCTTACTGTGGGGTTCTGGTCCAGTCTTCCTGTAGGGTTCTGGTCCAGTCTTACTGTGGGGTTCTGGTCCAGTCTTACTGTAGGGTTCTGGTCCAGTCTTCCTGTAGGGTTCTGGTCCAGTCTTACTGTGGGGTTCTGGTCCAGTCTTTGTGGACCAAAGCCTCCAGCTGGGTCCAACATTTGTTGTTTTGTTTCACAAAGAAACTGGATGAAACTCATTATTTTTATCACAAAAACAGGGGTTTGAATCATTTTCAGGACAGTTGTACAGTATAAACACTCCTGAGTAAAAAAAGAAAATTACGCAGCCATAGTTCATTATTTGATTTAGTGGCTGTTGTTTTGCTAATACAAACATGTTTATTAGGTAGACAGTGTACAGTAATGAACATAAATAGGATTAATTATAGCTAAAATCTACAGTCCTTAACAAAAACATCACAATTAAAACATAAAAATAGAACAATAAAAGAATAACATAATAGTATACAGTAGCACAATAAAAGGTTTGAAATTAGAAATGATTAAAAACCTGTTCTTTCAGCCACGATTTGTGCTGAGTTTTGATATCTGTAACATCAGACTGTTTCAGTAACTTTGAAGTCTAATATTTTAATGTCTTTTTTTATGTGCTGGATATAGCACAGCACACTTATGTCACACCACAAATAGTATGTTATAAAGTTAAACATTCACATGTAACATTTAGTGGCTCATAAATACTAAATATAAGTACTTAGAGAACGCCTAATCTCACCTCTATTTTGTGCCAATCTCAAGTTTCTATGACAACCTGTTTTTGAATTAGAGCAAATAATGTGATTTTCACCTTTCTGCTAAATGCTACCTTGACCTTTGACCTTTTGCAATATTGATTTTTTTTTCGTTATAGCATTTCCTTATAGTAGTTATAGCATGATATGTCTCTGCAGACACATAAGACAAGATTAATAATTTACTATGATATTTTTCACATCACAACATAATTATAAAAATAAGATAATGTTTATCTTATTTGTACTTTTGTACTTTTTGCTACAATCATGAAAGTCCCGTCACAACTTGCAGTAAATAATAGTTTTTTCTACAAAGTGCATGTGTCTATTTATTGCATTTTTTTTTTTTTAAATCTCATGATGACTTTTTATCTGTATGGGCTCTTTGTACAGCTGCGATACTTCCTGAAGTTAATGCTGCTCCTTTGTTTCCTGTCTTACATTATTGGACAAACACTGACCATTGACTGAGCTCAGACACACTTGGACACACACACACACACACACACACACACACACACACACACACACACACACATACACACACACAGAATCATAGTATGTAGCAGAAATAATTAAATAAAATTAATAAAAAAAAATTTTTTAAATACAAATAAAGACAAATACAAAATAATTTAAAATAACTTACAATAAATGAATTAAAAAATCTTTTAAAAATATATATAAAAAATAAATAAAATGGGGTGGTGCAGTCGTTAGCACTCATACCTCACAGTTAGAAGGACCCTGGTTCGATTCCAACACCAGACCTTCTGTGTGGAGTTGACATGTTCTCCCTGCGTCTGTGTGGGTTTTCTCCCCAAAAAAAAAACAAACAAAAAAGACAAGATGGCAAACAGAAACAAAATGATGGCACATATTTCATGTACAGGACAATTCAAGGTGTTTTATATAAAACATATAAGAAAATTTAAAATGCATTAAAAGACAATTAAAATAAAAGACTCAAGGATAAAATATATAAAAACATATTTATGGCTGCGAGTGGACTGATAAGGAATAACTTTACTTTGAGCCTTTTCATTATTTTAATATCACAACAGTTACAGTATTACAGTTGCTTTTAAAGTTACATTATAAGTAGAGTCATAAGAGTCCAGTGTGAGTCGTTCAGTGTCTTTAACATGAACACGACACTAAAGGCTGTTCCTTCAAGCATGCATTTTAAGTAAAGCTTCTTTGTCCATCCTCCTTCAGGCATGTGGGTGTTGTTTCTGGAAACTTCCATTGTTGGGACTGTCCGTTGGTCAGAGAGACTAATGGCTGGGGGTCTTGTTTACCTCAACCCCCCCATATTCCTCAACTCTGTACGCAAATGACTTCAGTGTGATCACCTCCAAAGAGTACATTTTATATATTAAAACATTTATATCTCTGGTCCCATTGTAATTTCCAACACAAGACAAAAAAAACATAATTTTTTAAAAAGCTCCAGTGAATAATAATGTTTTCAGGTTTTTCTCAGACCTCAGGTATTCAGGTAGTTTGTTCCACAGGTGAGGAGCAGAACAACTGAATGATGACGAACTTTGTTTGGTTCTGATTTTGGGAACACACTGTAAACCTGTTCCTGATGACCTATGACCTCAGGGCTCTGGATGCTTCATATAGAACCAGTAGGTCTAAGGTGTATTTGGGTCCAAGGTCGTTTAGTTCTTTATAGACCAGGAGTAAGATTTATAATTCTCACCTTTGACCCACAGGAAGATAATGGAAGGATGTGTGGACCTGATTAATTTTTTGTTTAGACCAGTGACACACACACACACACACACACACACACACACACACACACACACACACACACACACACACACACACACTCGTTTAGATGTTTCATGAGAAGCAAGTTTGTAATCAACTAGGCATTGGGTGGTGAGTCTAAACACATTTTTAAAAATAAAATACAATTAAAAATGATAAAAAATTCAAAATAAATACATAAAAATAATTAGAAAAAAACTGAAATAAATAACAGTAAAATAAATACATAATAATAATAATATTTAAAATAACAAAATAAATAATGAAAAAAATATATTTCTAAATAAAATAAAAGATGATATGGAATTGTAAAATAAATGAATAAAAATGAATGAACGAATGAATGAATAAATAATAATAATAATAATAATAATAATAATAATACTACACAAAAATAAATAATTTTTTTAAACGTTCAAACTTTTGAAAAATACATGTTTTGATGGTGACTGCTGGAAAAAAACAAAACAAATGAATGTATTTATAGGGCCACATCATTTCTATTTTACTAGTGGGGACCTTTATTTATATTTAACCCTCGTGGGGACCTGAATTTTGGTCCCCATAGTGTCAGGGGTCCCCATGGTGTGACTGATCATATCATATCATATCAATAATAACATTTCCTTCTCTTAAGACATACCAGGTTGTCTATGTTTGCTCAGCTTTTGTTGGTGAAGGGATTGTTTGGAAATGCAAACAATTTTGTATTATTTTTATCCCGCCCCCAAAAGGGGAGAGAGTTATTGTGTTTGAGTCAGTTTGTTTTGTCTGTTTGCTTGTTTGTAAGCAGCTTTACACAAAAACTACTGTACCAATTTCCATGACATTTTCAGGAAAAGTGCAAGGTGGTCCAGAATAAATCCCATTACATTTTGATGAATGTAGGTCAAAGGTCACAGTCACCAAAAATGTGTTTTCATAATGATAAGAGATACAGAAAAGGTAAAATGTGTGCAAAGGGTTGGGGTTTGTTGTGCTGGGTACCACCTGTAACTTTATACTAAAATAAAGAGAAAAAAATTATTTATCATCATTATCATTATTATCATTATTATGTTGGTATTTTACTGGTCTGACCCATGTGAGATTGAATTTGACTATATATGGAACCTGAACAAAAATGATTTTGACAATGGTTGCTGTCAAGATTAGATTAACCAATTAACTTATCAGTGCATGTATTTGGATGGTGGGAGGAAGCCGGAGAACCCAGAGAAAACCCACACTGACACAGGGAGAACATGTCAACTCCACACAGAAAGGTCCCACTGACTGGTGTTTAAGTGGAACCCAGAACCTTCTTACTGTTGTTAACCACTGTCCACCTGATTTTTTATGTCTTCAATGTCAGTTTTGCCATTTAAAAATTCATCCAAGGGGCTGATTTGGACCCTTTGGTGGTTTGGTGTTGGCACACATGCTGTATGTTTGGCCCAGAGGTGGAGCCAAATAGTGTGAAGATCTAGGGCCTACCCCAGAAAAAATTACTTGGACCCAAGCAGGTAAACAGAGAAGATGTTAGCATAGACAGATGTTAGCATAGACAGATGTTAGCATAGACAGATGTTAGCCCAGACAGATGTTAGCCCAGACAGATGTTAGCCTAGACAGATGTTAGCCTAGCCAGGGGTTAGCCCAGATAGGTGTTAGCACAGACAGATGTTAACCTAGACAGGTGTTAGCACAGACAGATGGAGCCTAGACAGATGTTAAACTAGACAGATGTTAGCCTAGCCAGATTATAAACTAGACAGGTGTTAGCACAGACAGATGTAGCCTAGACAGATGTTAATCTAGACAGATGTTAGCCTAGCCAGATTATAATCTAGACAGGTGTTAGTCTAGACAGATGTTAGTCTACACAGATGCTAGCCTAACCAGATGTTAACATAGACAGGTATTAGCACAGACAGATGGTTAACCTAGCCAAGTGTTAACCCAGACAGATGTTAGCACAGACAGATGTAGCCTAGACAGATGTTAGCCTAGCCAGGTGTTAGCTCAGACAGGTGTTAGCACAGACAGATGTAGTCTAGACAGATATTAGCCTAGCTACGTGTTAGCCCAGAAAGGTGTTAGCACAGACAGGTGTTAGCACAGACAGATGTTAGCACAGACAGATGTTAGCCCAGAAAGGTGTTAGCACAGACAGATGTTAGCACAGACAGATGTAGCCTAGACAGATGTTAGCCTAGCCAGGTGTTAGCTCAGACAGGTGTTAGCACAGACAGATGTTAGTCTAGACAGATGTTAGCCTAGCTACGTGTTAGCCCAGAAAGGTGTTAGCACAGACAGGTGTTAGCACAGACAGATGTTAGCACAGACAGATGTTAGCCCAGAAAGGTGTTAGCACAGACAGATGTTAGCACAGATAGATGTTAGTCTAGACAGATGTTAGCCCAGACAGGTGTTAAGTTTGACTATGTGTTGTAAGGGGCGTAGCACACGGTTGCTTTTGGGATGATAGAGGCTTAAGTCCCCCCACCCTGATGGTTTGACCACTGTGGTTTAAAAGGTTTTTAACAAACAAACAAACACAGCAGGTTTTCTTGGACCATGAGCTTGTTGGTCCATCTGTTAGCTACTGTACAAAGGTTAGTTGTTTTCATTGGACAGAGTTGACTGAGTTATAACTGAGTTATAACTAAACCACACTGCAGTAACACCTCAGCCCATGGCCATGCAGACCACCTGCTTGAACTTTAATGGACATTTTTTGCAGGTATTATGTTGCGACAAAGCATTTCTACGCAGGGGTTTACATCTGGAAAGTTCGCACAACATCGACAGTTGAATAAGTGGATAAAATGAGATGTTCAACAGTTTATTTTCAGGAATATTGGACAGCTCAGTTTGTCTCCGTATGCTGTATCATCATATTAATAAAACAAATGGAAAGAGATAATGATAAATTGAGGAACGGGCTGAATATTTAACAGAGTTTGGATGATAATCTGTGTTTTACAGAATCACTCTTTCATGATACTTTCTGCAATAAATATAAAATGTAGTATTTTCAGTTTATTTTTCCTACACCATCTGCTCCCTTCCAGTTTTCCAAACAAAGAGCAGGTGGTAAGTTGCCTATGATAGCAATGCATTACATTTGTTGTAACGAATACATTTGAGTGTTATTTTTGCAGGATTCCTGACAGGAAAGTGTTTTCCTTTTCAGTCCTGGAAAAAAGAATACATGTGTGTGTTATTATATAAAATGTTTTCCAGCTTTTGTCTCATGAAAAAAACCCCCACCACAACAACAAGAGACAATTCACTGTTCCTCAAAAGCCTTGACATGACAATAGGATGTTTTTTATAGCTGGATCTAAGTGCTACAGCTTATGTTGCTTATGTTTTATAACCACTTGCTCTTTTACACTGAGTAGAAATATTTCCTCTTTAAATCCCAGCATGTAGCATAAAGAAACATTACATTTTTGTTTATATTTCGGCCACAAAGAGTCCACGTCCGTGCTTTGTGTCCAGACATATGTGTTGACATTGCGACCGCTGGAGAGGAAGGTCGACCTTCAACAAGTGTACACTCATCATCCACAGCCTCCACATATCTTTGTTCACTCCCTTGTGCCTCAACAACCTCAGACAATGATTTAGTTTTTACAATTTTTAATGTGAAATGGCACCAGCAGAGCAGAGTCTGCATCTACTGAGGCCTAGAGCAACAGTTCTCAAAACTGTTTCAGCTCTGTGATGTCTCTATCATCTATCTATCTATCTATCCATCTATCTATCTATCTATCTATCTATCTATCTATCTATCTATCTATCTATCTATCTATCTATCTATCTATCTATCTATCTATCTATCTATCTATCTATCTATCTATCTATCTATCTATCTATCTATCTATCTATCTATCTATCTATCTATCTATCTATCTATTATCTAAAATTAAGGATATTTAAGATAAAATGTTTAGGGTAAGAAGTTGTCAGTAGAATACATTCTTATTGTAAATCCGTGACAACTTTTTTTAACGTTGTGAAAACACTACACAAAGTATCTGAGATGAACAGAAAAAAAAACCTCTTCTTTTGTGTACCTTTGAAATGGATTTAGTGAATACTTAGATATTTCAGTTAAAAATTAGTCATATTTCATTGACTCTGCAGAATGGAAGGTTTTATAGCTGAGAATGTTACTAAGCTATACAGTTTAACTTAGAATGTCTAAACATATTTAAAATTTTAATGCAAATGTCTCAACGTCTGCAAAAGAAAATGCTAATTTACAGTAGAATAGACATTTTCACAAGGCAAAAAAGTTATACAGTAAAAAAAAAGAGAATATATATGAATCATTTGCAAAAACAGATACCTCCATTCTTCATTTTTTGACACGTTTTACTCTACATTCCAGGTAATACTCATTGATTTGATATAATATGTATTTTATTTGGTAAGGGCCACTAAATTGAATAAATAATATATCAAATCAATGAGTATTACCTGAAATGGATAGTAAAAAAAAATCACACAAAACCAACAAAGGTAAATGAGTTAAAACATTTCTTCATTATGTGCATTTCTATTCATTAATGCTATGTCAATATAAAAGGGGACATATCAATCAAAATGGACTTTTTAATGTTTTTTTCCAAAACAAATATGTGTGTGTGGAGACCCTTATATTATGATCAAAAACCATCCACTGTCCTTTTCTCCTGATCCATTTCTTGTAGGAGGGGGATGAAAACGCCCCATTTTGGATTTTCGATGCTTCGTATGTCACATGCATTGGCTCATTTACCCCATCCCACCCCACCAGCTCAGCTCACCCCTCCTACTGGTCACAGACACCTCTGCTCACACTCACAGATCCTCCATTATTTTCTATCATATTCCTGGTGTGCATTCGGTGCATTGGGGTCTGAGCTCTTTTCCACAGTTGGCCTGACCTGGGTTGATAGGATGGGCTGGTCTGTAGGTGGCACCGTGCCTATGGTGTTGTGGCCTGTCTGGCCGGCCCGGGTCCAGACAAACCGGACCCGAACGCGCACCGGGGCTGTTAACGGACCAGGACCTGAAGGCACCGGGGCTGTAAAACTCCACTTTAATTCTCTGCAATTGATTTTATTTCATCATAATAATATAATAGATTTCTATAGCGCTTTTCAAGGCACCCAAAGCACTTTACATTATTGATCCATTATTCATTCACTCTCACATGTTCCCTCTGGTGGTGGCAAACTACATATGTAGTCACAGTTGCCCTGGGGCAGACTGACAGAAGCGTGGCTGCCATTTTGGACCTATGGCAACTCTGACCACCACCAAACCTTCATACACCAGTGTGAGTGATGCTGGAGGCAAGGAGGGTAAAGTATCTTGCCCAAGGACACAACGGACTGACTAGGACAGAGCAGGAATCCAACCGCCAACCCTTTGGTCAAGGGACGACCCGCTCTCCCAACTGAGCCATGTTCGTGTCAGTGTCTCTTGTCTCTTTTTCTCTGCCTCAACTTTTTCAGGTTTTATTTCTTTCTCTTCTTCCTCTCGGTAGAATGTGGAAGAGAAGGGCGGAGTCATCTCACAGGGGCGGAGTCAGCTGTGGCTCATTTGCATAAAAGCGTGAGGCACTAAAGCAGACCATTTTAAAAAGGCCTGTTTCTCTATCTCTGCATGTCTCCTTTAAAAACAAGTTCTTCATCAACACAACTTAAACATTTTCCTATTAAATGTTTAATCATTGGAATTTGATTTGATCTGTTGACAGAAGAGCTGACAGTTTGTCAAGCCTTTGTCTAACATTTGTTTTCTGTAATTTATACATGATGATGTTTTGCTGCTATTTCCATCTCACATGTCATTTCTGTTTGTTTCTTGTCAGTGGATGTTACAGCCTCCCTACTGTCACAGACACATATAATAATTATTATTATGTCCATTGCACTCACTGAACTCTTAATAAAAATGGAAATGCAGTTATTTTTTAATTATCTAACATCTGACACATTAGATTCATACCGTACTACTGCAGACTGTGTATAAGTACTTTGACAGACAGGTGAAGTGGTAATAATATTGATTATCTTGTTGTTGTGGCAAGGGCAGGAAGTAAACAATGAGTCCTTAATATTGATGCATTAGAAGCAGCAAAAGCAGTAGCGTTAGGATCTGGGGAACTCTGACAGTGGCTGAATTATGATGAAATTGACACCATCAGAACTGCAGGCATTTTCTTGGACATCTGGATCTTAATCTAAATGATCATCTGTAGGAACATACTATTATTACCACCTACTCAATCCTGTGTAAGTCCTTGTTCTGTTGTTAAAACAGTTCTGATCTGAGGCCAGCACTCCAGAAGACCTGTGGAGGTGTACTGTCATATCTGATGATGATGATGATGATGATGATGATGATGTATCTGATTCAATTCAATTCAATTTTATTTATGAAGCCCCAAATCACAAAGTCATCTCACAGGGCTTTACAGAAACACAGTCAACTACAGAAATATATGAAAAGTCTCAGGCATCCCCTGTCCTTAGACCCTCCTTTTTAAAAACCCAGTGGGAAAAAGAAGAAATCTTGAGCAGAACCACACTGAAGGAGAGATCCACAACCATGGACAGACAGGCTGTAGATGAACGTCCATCCACCAGACAGGTGAGGGAGGAGGTCTGGGGTCATAGGTCAGCTCAAGGCACAAGCGAGTCACCGCAGATCCTGTTGTCCATGGCTCCCCACGCAGACACTGCTGAGAGAGCTGCCACTCTGATAATCTGATAATGATGATGATGTTGTATCTGATGATGATGATGATCATCCCCAAATGCTTGATTGGACCAGACTGGGTTAAAGTGTCACTAACTCTGTAAAACCCTGTGATATGATGATATATGATACGATATATAATTTTATAATTTTATATTTAACCCTAACCCAATGCACAGTCAACATGATTAAAAACAAATTAAATAAACACTAAAATACTGATATGAAAGAAAGTGCACCTAGTGGCCTAAAACTACTTTAAAATAAAACCGGGTAGATAAATAGATAATAATTGTTGTACATCTAAATAGAAATGCTCCTGCCCATTAATTGCACATTCCCAAATGTGTGGATGGTAGACAATAGGGCTGTGCAAACAAAACTGAAATGAATTGAAACAGGAAAACATATGGCCCTTCATAAATTAAATATGTGCATGCAGAATAGAATAGAATAGAATATCCTGAAAATATTCACAGCTCATTGTACATATTATATAGAATCATTATGTGAAATAGCCTACTATATTTCAAGGTTTAATTTGTTTCATTTTGCTGATTAGGACTGATTACTTTTAGGAAACAAAATTCCAATCTTCTAAGTTTTGGGTTTTGAGGTTTTAATAAGATTTAAATTATAATCAGCAAAATTACAACAAAAGAAATGCTTGAGATATCCTAATATGCATGTAATGAGTCTATAAAATGTATTGATTTCACCTTTTTATGTTGAATTACCTGAATAAAACCACTTTTACATGATATTCCACTTTTCTGAGTAGTACTTTAGTTTCATTACACGGTACAGCAGTACTGTATATACCTGCAGTACATGTGATGGTTAATGACCACATCGCTGTAGCTTCTTCATCCTCCCGGTGGATGTTCTGATGTTCCTCGCAGTGCTGTAATCAAATTACACCACAGTAAACGCTCCTTATGCTCTTGTCAAGCTCATCCTCTTCTGAGTATATTAGACAAGTTTATATTGAATCAAATGTGATTTAACTAGAGAAGCTCAGCTGTGCAGATGTCACTGCTGTTACTGCAGAGGAATAATAACCTCTGATTTTAAAATGCATGAGCATGTGAGCACTGGCACTGACATGACACTTTCAGACAGTCACAAAGCTTTGGCAAAATTCATTGACTTAGTTTGTAGTTAGGTCTGGTTTTTTTTGTATTTTGTTTTATGCTTTCTTACATGTTTTTACCCTGGACCATTTTGGTTGTCCTGCTGTCCTTCCTCCACCATTAATATTAATTTATCTATATAGTTAGTGTTTATTATACATGGTAGAAGCTTCTATTACTTATCCAGCCAGCTCAATATTAACTTTACATTAAAAAAACCCCTAACTGCAGATTTGTTTGTGTATCTCATTTCCTTTTGTGACTTCAATAAAGAAATACTTAGAAGTCCATATTTTGTTAGAATCTCTGTATTCTTAATACATTTTTCTTACATTTTTTGGCATTAGTGGACATGAATGGGCTGAAACTAAGCAACAAACCAATTTGGTACATAAGACTTATGCTGAGTGTGAAAAAAACATTAATTTAGCAGATCCTTCAAAATAAAAGCTGTATGTTATATACATTTGCATTGACTTTTAATTTGCCAGTTCCCTCATATGGGCCAGTCAGGGTCAGGTATTGGGCCACATGTGGCCCCCGGGCCTTATTTTGCCCAGGTCTGTATTGAAGAATAGTACAGTACAAGTTTCCTCAATAAATCCCATCCCACCCACGGAACCAATTATGCTAGCATTATTGGTAAAGGTAGCAAAAATAGTGACTGTGAAATGAAATTATTGTCATCAAGATAATCACAACATCATACATCATAATATAACATCATATTATTCACTGAAATAAATGATAATAATCATAAAAATAATTTTAAAAAAATCATTTGTCCATGTGTTTTATTATGGATCAGTTCTACAAAGACACCAAACTCTAAGTAACAGAAGCAGAAAATGCTTCAAATTGTGTCTAATTTTCTTTAAATAATTCAGTTTGTTCACATTTGTTCAGTTTATAAATGTGAACAAATATTTTAACTTGAACTGAACTTTGAACTAGTTCCTAATCAAGGTGAACTTTCCCAACACTGTTTATAGGCAAAAAAAGAGACTGAAAATCTGGAGTCATTTATTAATAGGTTATTATGCTTTTTATCCCAGGGGCCATATTGGAACCATTGGCGGGCCGCATTTGGCCCCCGGGCCACATGTTTGAGACCCCTGCTGTAAAAAGTGGATTTTAAATCTGCATCTGTGGTCAGAAGGAGCAGAGGCTGCTAATGCCCGTGTCTGCAGCGACCACTTGGTCAGAGGTATGTTTGAATGTAGATGTGCTATATATTATATAGAGCTAAAATGTTAAATGTTCATTTACACTGTTGTAACATGAACGTAATTGGGATACCATAGGCATACTTAGTGGAATGTTTGTTTACATTAGTCGCTACTGCTAGCTGTGACTAATGTAGACAAACATGCAATACATCCTGACGTCACATCTTTACAAATAAAACACTCACCCTGGCGAAGGTACCGAGGTTGTGGACCCACTTCCTGAGAAAAAAGTTATATGCATCTAAACTTTTGTACGCGTTCATCTGCTGCTGTGTGTAGTAGCATGTATGTAGGAGCAGGTAGTTAGTAATATCCACAGCCTCGATTGATGGCAAATCTTTGAGTTCTGTTGAAAATTGATGATGAAAAAAAGCCTTCCTCTAATTTAAATCTACAGTCCTAATACGTTTTATTTATAAATGTGAGAAAGACACCTGTGTTCCTGTGGTTTGAGCTAATATGATTTTTTTCCCTTAATGCTGGTGCATGCTGGGATTGACTTCATAATTTCCCAAGAGCATAGGTTTTATTAATTAATTTCAGATTACTTTTCTTTACCTTTTGTTAAATAAAAAAAACTGTTTTATTCAATTTGTAAGTTTATTTTATTTTCTCTTCATTTTGTTAATTGTTATGCATTTTTTGTCACTTATTTTGCTTCGGTTCATAATGAGTAATTATTTTTTCTCCTGTCCTTTGTGAGTTTGAAATAATAACTAACAAAAGCTCTGTAACATGACAGTGTGTATGTAATACCAGAGAATTAAAAGTATATGTTGGTGATTCTTATGAAATGTAAAACTATTGCGGTAATGAGAAAGTGCATGGTGCTAACCTAGCACAATAATGCTAACTGTAGCAGTAGCTATTATGACTTAGCTAAATAATTACCCCTGTCACATTCTGAAAAATAATACCCTATTACCAAACACATTTAAAATTAAAAAAACAAAACATTTTCATTATGAGACACTGACTAATTTTGGTAATGAGAATCAGTCTTGTCGTGTTCATGCAGTTATGAAACAAATCATTAAACTTTACAGGAGCATAAAATAAAGGAGACTCACCTTGTAGCCATCTTGGATCTTCTCTTAGTACAGATGCATTGTGGGTAGTTTCAACTCATATTCAAATTCCTATTGTTTTTCAATGCAGTTCTCAAATATAATGAGAATAATGACTCATCTTTTCTTGAAATATTATAATATATTTAATATAATTAAAATAACCAAAAAACAACACTTAATGAAAATTTTTACATATAACAATGTACTTATAGTTGTATTTATTTATTTATTGTTATGTTTTCCCCTCATTCAAAGATTGGAAATTTAATTTGGACCACATTTCAGTTAATGAGAATTTTCCCAGAAAATGTATAAAAAGTGGAAAATAAAAATTGTGTGTTTTAAAATGACCTATTGTGAAAGAAAAAAAACAACATATTTTCCTCTACAGTAAACTAATGCTATATATATGATTTATTTCAGATTTAACCACCTCAAGGCCATTGATTTTTTTTTTTTGTTTCATGAGAATTACCCCTATACACACACACACACACACACACACACACACACACACACACACACACACACACACACACACACACACACACACACACACACACACAAGGAGAGAGAGAGAGAATAACAGAAATCCCAATTTTTCTGGTATACGTCCAAAACCCTCTAACCTACCATCTGTTTATGGTGTTCAAACAGCTGATGTGAAGCAAGTAGATGCTTATTGATGCATAAAGAAGGGGACAGACTGTACTTGTATGTTACTCATTACACAGTGGTGATTCAGCTTGAAAAATAAAGTAAAAAAAATAATACTCTATTTTCCAACTTGTTATTCAAACACTTACTCAGCACTTAGACGTTAGACGTATACTTAAGCTTTCAATACGAAGATGTGAAAATTATAGTCAACAAATCAATAGTCATTTTCCGCAGTTGACTGAATTAATTTTGTATGATCAAGAGCACTAACTTTCCATCAACTGATGACGACATTGCATTGGCTTAATCCACAGGTGTCAAACTCCAGTCCTGCATGTTTTAGTTATTTCCCTTTTCCATGTGATTCAGTTTAACCTTTTAACTCCTGAGAACTAACAACATAATTGGTAACATGAGCAAAGTAAGACACAAATGGTAGAAAATCAAAGAAAAATACTACAATAAAAAAATGTAGAAAAATAAACAAAATGAGCAACAAAAACTAATAAATATTTACAAAATGACAAATAATGTGGAAAGAAAACTACTTATTGAAATTTGGTCCCAGCAATTTTAATTTTGCCTTTAAAAAATGTTTAAATAAAATAAATAAATAAATAACTCTTGCTTTTTGGCACCTTGTCCATCCACAAAACTAAAAGGAAAATGGTTGAATTTTTCTGAATATTTAAACTAAATCATCCATTCAGACCACATCAGCACTGACACTTAAAGAGTTAATAATCAGCTCCTCATCAGACTGATAATGATGCAATGGCCTCCAGGTGTAATGGAAGAGGGAAACATCTAAAACATGCAGGACACCGGCCCTCGTGGACCACAGTTTGACACCCCTGGTCTAATCTATATGAGCTGTACTGGTTTGTTGCTGAAGTGGGAGCTGAGGCAAACATCACAGCTGACAGTTTAGACGTTGATTCGGAATAAGCCTCTAAACTGACAGCTTTGATGGCTCATACCCATGGGTGAGGGTAGGAATCAATGTTTCCTTCCCTCACCCATGGTTATGAGCCTTTGGTAGTGACTGTTACATTCTGGACTCTTAGTTGTCCCTTAATTTTAACCTCATGTGTCTCAGCTGTTTTGGGTCTTATATAAACTCCTCTGGTGCTAGTTTGTCTTTCTTTATGAAACAAATAAGCGGTCTTGATTCTGGTCTTGTCCTCACTGTGTATGACTTGGTTTGGTTTTCTGGTTTTTGTCTCTTGTCTGTCCCCTGTCTGTTTTTTGTTTGATTGTTACCACCTGTTACCTGACCCTGTGCCTGTTCCTGGATAAAGTGTTTACCTCACCCTCATCAGCCCTGTTTTGGATTCTGACCCTGGTTTTGACCCACGCCTGGACACTGGTAAAGACTTTTGGATTGTCCTCCTTTTTGTAGATTTCTGGCTTTGTCTCTCGCCTGTTGTTTGACCACCCTTTTACCTTGTCCCTCAGTTACTGGCCTGACTGTGTGTCACCTGACGGCTCCTCCTTCAGTAACCAAGACTTCTAAGAAATATTGTTTTTATAATAAAACTGTTAAGATGTATTTCTGTTTGTCAGTCTTACTTTAAGGTCCATCTGGACTCTGAAGCCTTAGCAGTGACAGAAACAATAAGATAATACTACTACTACTACTACTACTACTACTACTACTACTACTACTATGACTAATAATAATAATAATAAGACTTAAGGTGCCTGCAAAATTTCCTGACATTTCGTGCATGTATAGGGGGTCAAAATCTACTTCAAATTGGCAGAGAAAGACAAATAATAATAATAAAAAATATTACAAATACAATAGGGACTCAACCCTGAAATTGTGTTCCATAACTTTGGTGCATAGTTAACAAAGGCTGCGTCCCCAATCTTATTTTTTAATATAGTATATATTGGTAGGAATGAGTAATAATATATTTATAATATAATATATTTATTTGGGAGGCACTAGTAAGCCTGTGTTGGATGACCTTAGTGTTCTAGTTTGGACAGAACTGGTCAGTGAGTTAGAAATGTTCCATTTAAGGCTTTATAAGTGAGGAGTAGTATTTTAAAATCTATTCTGTAGGTTAGCGGTAACCAGTGCAGGAGTTTAGTGATGATCTGGAAGAGATCCTGGATTCTGGATCACTTATTCTTATTACATTTATTCTCCATTTACCGCAAAGTAAAATTTCAAAGTGAAATCATGGTATTAATTGTCATTGTTATGCGGATGACACACAGCTAAATAGATAAACTAAGTACATGTGTCCAAGACATAAAGACTTGGATGAGTGCCAATTATCTTTTATTGAACCCTGAAAAAACTGAAGTCGTTATAATTGGTCCTAAAAATGCGAGAGACTCCCTACCTGACCACATAGTTACTCTGGACGGCTTAAGTGTAACACCCAGTGCCACAGTTAAAAATTTAGGAGTTTTATTTGATCCAGATCTTTCATTCAAAATGCACATTAACCAAACTTGCAGAACAGCCTTCTTTCACCTGCGCAACATAGCCAAAATTAGGAATATTCTGTCTAAAACGACTGCAGAAAAATTAATTCATGCATTTGTTACATCACGATTAGATTATTGTAACTCCTTACTTGTAGCGTGTCCTAAATATTCCCTAAAAAGCTTGCAACTGGTTCAAAATGCAGCAGCAAGATTATTAACAGGATCAAATAGAAGAGAACACATCACCCCTGTGCTCCAAACCCTTCATTGGCTACCAGTGGAGTTTAGAATTGAATTTAAAATCCTCCTCCTTACATATAAAACCATTAATGGTATGGGCCCCTCTTATCTTAAAGATGATCTGGTTCCGTACCTACCCAATAGAACCCTTCGTTTTCAGAATGCAGGTTTATTGAAAGTTCCTAGGGTTTCTAAAAGTACAGTAGGAGCTAGAGCCTTTAGTTATCAGGCCCCTGTCTTATGGAATCAGCTTCCCTTTAATATTAAAGATGCCGACACAGTCTCTACATTTAAAATTAGGCTTAAATCATTCCTGTTCGAGAAAGCCTATGATCAGGTTAGTTAAAAAATTATGTGGTGTCTGAGTCGCAGTTCAGTTTAGACTGCCCTAGGAGTTAGAATGCTGGGGGACGTACAGTACACTGAGTTCTTTCTTTCTTCTCTTTCTTTCCCTCACACCTGTTTCTGTAACTTTTACAACCTATCTTTCATACCAAGTCTGTTCATGACTAGTCACCTGGTGGTAGTTGTTGGTAGTTTAGAATGAAACAGAAATGTTCATTTTTTCAAACACATAAATATAAATGGTCAAATCAGAGCATTATAGATTTGCAGGGGTCTTTTATTTTTTCCCAGAGTCATATGTAAAGTGTTTTTAAACAGTTTCTACCTGTCTCTCATTCAGGTTTAAATGTCGAACATGTGTCGTCTCATCATCTGATCCCTCTTTATCCTCACTAGGGTCACTGGGGGTAGGCGGGGTACACCCTGTATGAGACATGTGTCATCTCTCAGACTGAAATGAATGATCTGTTCTGAACCACCAGCATCATGGGAAAGAAAAAATAAAAATTATCCTGTAAAAATGTTTATTTTTTCATTTGTTTTTGGCTTAAATCAGAAATAAAGTATTAAAACATCATAGTGACACAAATCCCCCAGATGCAGATAAATGTTTTTGTTGTTGAACTCGGGTGGATTGAAGAGGTTTCAGGGCTTAAAGAAGGGACTGGATGATGAAATATAGTACTCACTTAAATTGATATTGATTTTTGGCAGGTCTTTACCAGCCCCAAAACTCAAACTAACCTTTTTTGAGCATCATTTAGATAAGTATAGGCATCCTATGATGTCATGCAGATGTCCCTGAACTACTCCTGTCTCATGTCCATCCCTGGACACTCACACGTATGCTGTGGGTAAAATTACAATGTGGATAAAGCAGAACTATAAAGATAATTTCAGACATCCATCATGTGTTTTCATTGTTAAACCTCTTGGGAAACAGAACCAGGGTTGATATTGGCTCTGTAATCAGTAGTGATGTGCAGGTCCATCCTAAAATATCAATACCTCTGACACCGGATCTTTCTGCTCTAAAATTAATTCTCAATTTAAAATATCAATATTTTTTATACTTAAGTCATTTGAGGTAAGGTCTATCCTGAAAAAATAACTAAACTATTGAGATGTTGTCTAAATGACAGGCAGTTGGTGGGACTACTTTTTCTTCCGCCTGGGTAAGTGCGTTATGTGTCAGTGCAGCAAAGAGAGTGTTTTCAAAGGCAGGAGGTTCTGAATAAAAACAAACAGACTAAAGGAGAAAATAGTAAATATGATCTGGTAAATACGATCTGAACAAAAACCTGTGAATGAGGAACAACTGTGTTAATGTTGGATGATGTGTTATTGAAATGTTCAGTATTTTGATTTGATTGGATGTGTTTATTTCGAGCAATTCACACAATATATACATACATAAGAATAGAAATAATAATATTTACACCTGAAAAGGAGTGGGAAAAAGAAACACTTATTTAATCCCACCCATATTCTCATCAATAAAAAAAAAAAAAAAAAGACTCAAGTTCTAAACATTCACTCCTGTCCCTTAACCATAAACCAAATAAATAAAATAAACAGGCTCAGACTAATTCAGAATCAACTCATTCAACATTGTTTAAACTATGGTGCCAAAATGTGAATAGAATACAGAAACAAAACAAAATAAAAAACACATTCAACAGCTACATTTACATAACAACCACAGGCCAACAGTGATAACGACAAAACTAGCATAGCATCAATGCTAAAGAACAACACAGAGCAGTGACGGCATAAATAAACAAAAGGTAAAGAACAAACATATATGAACCAAACAAGGAACAAAGATTTAAACAATTTAAACAGAATATTGATGTGACATCAGCTTTAACACCCTCCATCTTTATACTGAGAGAAACCATACGTTTATACAACACTTTAAACTTGTAAATATTGTGTTATTGCTTGTGTTGGATGTCCAGACTGTTCCACAGTTTCACTCCACATATAGAAACACACAGAAACATCTTCTTGAATTGTCAACAAGTTTTGTATGTTATTTGGTAGTAGTCTGCGAAATGCTTTGTATAGAATTATTGATGTTTAATCTTTTACAAGGTCGTGAAATTTCAAATGAACATGTTTATGTAACAACACTCAAAAAAACCAACTAATGCCTTCGCTAAGTGAATCAAAATGTAATATGTAGCATCTACCATATATAATTGCGTTTTTTGATTGGACATAATTGAATTATGCAATTGTAGCATAATGTGCAAAATCCTAGGATTTCCTAATCCAATAATGTTGACACAACTTAATTCCTTTAGGATACAGTGACAAATCGCGTGTCCAACTCCAGAACAGACGGTGGCAGCACTGAGCAAATTCCTAATCAGTAATGTCCCTCTTTAATCATGGTCAAAGGCATAGGTCAAAGATGTGGAGGAGGAGCAGACATTTTGAAATGAGACAACACATATGGAAGAAGGTAAGATTAATACTTTATCTTCAATTAAAAATAAGGTTCTAAAAGTCAGTTAGGTATTGTTGTCTTTTGTATTTTGAATGACTTTTTTTGTTGTGCGTGTTTTATAAGCATGCATGCTCAACTGTTGTCATGTGCTAGCTTACAAGCTAAGGTTAGCATAATAACGGCCTTAGCAGACTCATTTACAAAACCGCTCAAACCAATTACAGTTTCTAAAACGTTTTAAAAAGAATAGCGGTAATGTAAAATATTATGTAGTGTCTTGTTTTCGCCTAGAGTCCGACAGAAAATCGACACGTAAGGTGCTTCCACACTGATCGTAGCAAGAGCAGGCGGCGGGCGGCAATCCCATTCATTGTGTATGTGCTATTACAAACCTATTCATTGTCTATGTGCTGTCATGGCGCCTGCCGCCTTTGCTGGGCCGCGCAGAAGTTAAGAAATGTTTAATGTTTCATATTAAATGTACTTGCCCAGTGGAAATAAAAGAGGCAGTCATACATTGGATTAACTATTGTTTAAGCTCTCTTTATATTATGTACGTTAAAATTACTGTATTTGTGCCTCACCTTGTCTCTATTTTCTTTCAATTCACACATAAGGTCAGAGGTTATTCGTGATGAACCCTTGATTGCTAATTTCAAAACCAAATATCCAGCTCTCTTCTGTGTACTTGAGGTGGGTGAATAAACACAGAGCACAAATTTACTTCTGAAATATGTCTTCATTTAAGATAATGTACAGTGTGATTTAGTGTAAGCCAAACAATAATGGACAAGCCTTTGAACTAACTTGTAATGTGATTGAAGACTTGATGATGATGGTTCAATTAGTTCATCAATTCTATCAAATTCAGTGTTATGTATCTTTTTATTATTATTATTATTTTTTACTTCTCTCATTTAATCTAACTGCTGAATTCAAGATTACAACCGTCAGTTTGCTGCCAAAGTTCTTTTTCCGAACTGGATGTTCTATCTTCAAACCTGATGGAGGGGTTTTCCAAGAAAGTTGGTGGTCCAGGAAGAAAGATCAAGAGCATCATGATACCCATCACCCAGGTATGATATAGTTATGTCATGCTTTACATTTTAAGGGATAATGTAAGAGGGATGATGATAAATAAAACTAGATGGAGGGGGGTATGTTGAGCCCCATTTTGTAGTAACAGTGTATTTTGTAATAAATATTTCCTCATTATGTAATAAGTTATATCATTTTGCAGTAGCAGGACACTTTGGTGGTGTGACATTAAAACTCAAGGAGCTTTTTGGGAAAAATTTCAAGTGGTTTATGTCTTGGCTGGTAATTATATTAGACATTAGGACAATTTGAAATTACAGATACATTTTGGAAATAGAAATGTTGTTTGTTTAGCCTTTTGAGGTCATTCTATATTAGTTTCAAATGAATGTTAGTGGATAAATGATCTAGTCACTCTGTAAAGAAGCACAAGACACTTACATTGTTTAAGGTAGAGCTTATATTCATTGGTTCATTATTATTTTAAATTGTCCACAAACCTGCATATGTTGGTTGTATTTATTGTTGTTGATGTTTATAACTATTCTTGATGTGGTTTTGGTTCCAATTAAAAAAAATCTACGAGAATGTACAGAATATTCTGTTAATTCAACCTTTGAATAGTGTACTGATAGTAATTGCTAAGTACGGCTACTAGGCTAATACAGTGATACTAATAAGAGGACTAGCTTTTACAAATCCTTAAAGTAAAATAAAATACAATTAACAAACAAATAAACTATGCTTTAGAATTGTTATTACATAATGCACTGTTATTTCATTTTCTAGAGAATAAAAAAAGGTGCAAGTGCATTTTGTAATAATCTTCTCAAAATGTAATAACTTATTACGTAATGCAACATTTATTACAAACTGCGTTGGGGCAGTTTATTACAAAATGAAATGAAAAAGTTATTACACTTTGGACGTTTATTAAAAAAGGCACCGTTATTACAAAATGCGGCTGAATAAGGTACTTGATTGAAGAATGATTTTATATAATATGAATGTTGGGCACATTGGACAATGTCCACTGACGTTCCAATGGTAGTTACTGTTTACTGGGACCACATGAATAAATGTCTTCTGTGGAAAAAAACCAAACCACCCAAATTTCAATCAAGTTTTTACACAAGTTTCAGTATTTGTTCTTTTGTAAAATCTTTTTTACCTGTTGATTTAAAAATTTCCTTTTGTTGTCTCTTTTTTAATTGTCCTACACACTCTGACCGATGCCCTTGATGTCAGAAGAGAGTGCATCACCAAAGCCCTGTGTGTCGACTTAAATGAAGAGCCAGAGAACCTTGTGAAAGAGTACATGGTATGTCATTTTGTTGTTATTCTCCGTTCCTTCTCTCCATCCTTTCTTGACCCAATCAGTTCCCCTTCTCCACCTTTTTCTCTTTGTTCCTTCTTTCCATCTTTCCTTCCTTCTTTGTTTCAGGACAAAATGAGGGTCAAGAAAATACAATGTAATACTAGAATCTTTCAGATAAGTGACAGCTTCTTTACAGAAATTTGTGTTTAAAAAATGGGACCACTGTAAAGTTTTGACATATCCCCTATTTCCCCCCTTTCTTCTGTGAAGAACACAGATGGTGAAAGCAGTGAAGCTGCGATGAAGACTACATTTGGAATCTTTGTCATTCACAAAGAAGGTGCAGAGAGTGACCAGAAGAAGTAGGTATCATTCTGGGGGGCGTGCAAGTTCTGGATGAGCTTGGAAAGATACTACTTGCCGTGGGAATGTTGTTCGCAGTTGTATACGCGCCAGATCTGCAGTACACCTTCGGAGCTTTGCAGAAACTTATCGTGGAACTTGATGGAAACTGACTCTCAAAAAAAAATCCAAACACTGAAAACACAATGTGCCTGTTTGTCATCCTCAATAGAGTAAAGTGCTGTTCAGGTAATGGTGGCTCTATTTAAAACCATTCAGACATTTGTCAACAGCTTATTATATTTGAAGGTAATGTTAATGTTACAAATTTTAACTATTGATATTTGGAGGTTAGGGTACAATAATGTTTAGAAGTGGAAGAAAAAAGTGTTGTCAATCAATGACGTTTTCTTTTGAAACTGTAGATGATGTACTGTGCTGTATTTAACATTGTTCTTGTTTTTTTGGTCATCAGAAAGCTCCAAATATAGACACCAAATACTGGTTGTTTAAATGGTTTACAATTGAAATGTGTTTGTGAATAGGAATGCATGTTGCAGTGTGATTTCTCAAACTTAAAACACTTCATGGTTACCATGGTTACCTAGAATCCAGTCTTAACCAATTTTGATTGATGTAAATTTCTATAGATTTGTTTGACTGACATAAATATATTATAGGTTGTTAACCCTTTGGGCGCCCCATTTTTTTTCAATGTTGACATATTTTTTACATGAATATTTCAAAGAGCTGTTGCACAAAAGTGGTAAGAGATAGAGCTTTGCTAACAAATTACAAATTTGTAGGGCAGGACCTAAAGTATATTTTTAAGATATTTTTGTAGATCTAATTTGCATATTATGACATCATCATGACGTCATCAGTAGGCGGACAGCTGAAATTAAGGAATTTCACAGTGGGAGAGACTCTGGATCAATCAAATTGGGATTTTTGCTTAAAAATTTAATGTTTTGTCATCTACTGAGTGTCTGTGACATTGTTGTTGCTTAAAATACTGTTATTTACTTTAGATGCATCCGTAGTGAGCATCCAAGAAAACATTGATGACATATGTTGACTGCTCGGAATTCTGTTGAAATTTCTCTTGTGTGTCTGGCCATAAAATAAGGTAATTTTAGACAATATGCATGGAAAAAAGAGAAAATACTTCATATATTATCAAGAGGGTTGAAATATCATATTTGAGTATCAATAACTCTAGCTAAGAATCCTTTTTAGCTTTATTATTATATTTATATTTCAGGAACTGATTTTATATTTCAAAGAACTGATTCAAAATACAATTCAAAATATTATTTACATGGCAAAGAACTGATTCAAAATATTATTCAAAACAATGAAACATGTAGGCCTAAGAACTACACAAACATGCCAAATATTCATCCATACACATGCCTCAGGGGGTCACTCAGAAATCAGTTCTATTCTATCTATCCGACATCTCAATCCTCTTGCTCCAGATCGAAAACGTGATCCTGAAGCACCACACTGCACATTTACGCAAAAGTTTTCCTGGTCAGATTCCTCACTATCACTGCTACTACTTCGGTCAAAATCATCAAATGTTGGATCTTCAGGTTCAGAATCCGAGTCAGCTAAGACCTGACACAATGCCTCATGAACCGTGAACCTCTTTTTTGCCATTTCGTGTGTTTGATGTATAACTTTAGTCAGCAATGCGAGAGCAGCCGCCTCCGTAATACTCCGGAATAGCTCTGAGCGAGCGCTTCGAGGTGCGGTCATTTACCAAGGCATCTCCTGGAAAACTTTTCATGGGGGCAGGGCCTAAATTTGTGCTCGGGAGACAGATTTGCATGTCTGCCACCTAATGGTATGGAGTATGAACTGCATTCAAATCGCAGTTAGATGAGAGAGTGGATTAAACAGAGCACCGCCGCTTGGCGCAAATTTGCGACTTGGGCGCCCAGAGGGTTAACTGGGGACAAGCTTGACAGTCTACTCCAATTTCCTAACTCAGTAGTCACAAATTGTCCTCGTCTGTTGGACTTTGACATTTCATGCGACGTGTTTGTATTTTCACAGCAACATGTTTTCAGCCAATTGTTTGAAAGTGAGTTTTGCCATTTCTAATGAAGTTTTATTCCAACAAATCCAGTTTGCTTTGTATTTTTCTTTCCCAAAACTTTACAGCAGCTTGGGGAATATAGGTTGACATTTGTATAAATTGTGGAATATAAATATACTCTTAAATTATTTATTTTAAGTTTTTAAGTGTTGTCTGAATAGCAATGTTAATTAGTTTTGCTAGACAATCAAAACAATATTTTGTTGTGGAAACATAAAATAGTTTTGGAAAGTGTTTCCATCTAATTACATGACGCAAATATACCAAGAAATTGTTTTGTAGAGTCCATCTCTTTAAATACTATTGTACCTACCCAGTTAAATTGGTTCATTCAGACCTAAATCAAACGTGTTCAGCCAACATATGCAAGTTATGATGGAATAACCCTTTCCAATAAGGTTGAAAAAACCTTTAAGAGTTGTGTTGGCTGTACCCCTTGTACTTAGGTCACTGTAACACATATGCATTATGTTGACCCAACATATTGACATTTAAGTCACTCAACAAAACCATTTCTTGCTAAATCAGCGTCATGTAATTAGATGGAAACACTTTCCAAAATTTTTTTATGTTCCACCAACAAATAATTTCTTTCAGTGAATAATGAAGATACAAGTTTTCATCTTTATAGTAGTTTTGAATAATTAAGCAAAAATGTATTTGAATGTTATTATAATTGTACTAATTTTCTTTTTTTAGAGTTGGAAACATTATTTTAACATATTTTGTATAATTGTGTCCTCTGGTTTTTTTTATTATTTATTTCTATTTTCTACCTCAATATATTTCAGTTTAAAATAAATAAATAAATAAATAAATAAATAACTGCCTTGTACTCTTAAGGAAGCCATCATTTGAAATACTCTCCTTTTTTTATTTTTTTATTTAAAAGACATATTAGGTGTTGCCGCATAAAATATTGGTATCAGTATCGCTGATACCAGCCTAAATTTTACTCAGTATCAGATCAGAAAGAAAACCAGTGGTATAGAATATCACTAGTAATCAGTTTTTCTGTGCTCCAAAGTGTCTTCATCAGACTGGCCTTTACAGACTGCATTAGTGAACTGTACCTGAGGTTAGTTCTGGACAATATATCAACTTTATTGATTAATTTGAGTTTTGTGTTGTGGCCGATTTAAAAAATAAAAACACTTGATTTGTTTCTTCTCCTCTTCTCCTCTTCCCCCTTTATCTTCCTTCTCCGTCCTTCCCTCCTCACACTTTCAGAATACTGGCACCAGTGTTGCCAGATAGGAAATGTGCAACTATCGTATCAAACCTCGAAACAAACAAAACACATACTGTACAATGTAGTAACATATCATGCTATAACTCAATGAATACTTGAGATATCGCCATGAAATTACATGGGCACATACATACATACAACCCACATGTTGTCTACTTCTCTCAAACAAAACCACACAATGCCTTTGAAAACCTATTAAAAAAATGATGAAGTAAAAAGCAGGAGTAATTTTAGGACTATACACATATACAGGACAGAAATTTTGTTTGCAACCCCCCTCCCCCTCCCCCTCCCCCACCGCACAAGTCATACACGTATTTCCTTTGTACAACAGTACAAAGAAAACGCATGATTGGAGACATGTATGCAATAAAATGCTCACAAAGGTTTTAGGATTTGGGCCAAAACAAACAGGAGATGGACACTGGGTGGTTGAATGTGTCTGTATTGTTCTGGAGGATAGTCTCACTGTGGGTAATGTGAGTAATACCTGCTCACAATAGATACTCAGACACTCTTTGTGTATCAGTCATGGACGAAAAACTCCCCAGTGCCTTTAGGACAATTAGAAGAGTGTGGTGTGTTGCTTTTCCTGGTAGTGACATAAAATAACTTGGAGCAGAATGATCATTAACTACTGTAAACACTGACTGGAAATGTCCTCAGTGGACACAGAGTTCAAAGTAAACGTTCAGGACATTTATATTGTTTCAAAGATTATTTTTAATTCGGTCCTTCCGTTTGTTTGATTTCAGTTCAGTTTGACTTTTTCTCAAGAGTTAGTCATAATTTATAAGAAATAAGAAAAGGCTAGACAGAAATTAGCATGTTGTTTTTGTTTTTATTTTTTATTGTTGGTTTCAGTTTTTCATGGAATAAATGGGAAAAAAGTGAAAATGGAAGAATATATGACATAACATGAAAATTACAAAACCATTATAAAACTAATTTTATTCTGTTCAACCATCCAGTTCCTTCAACAAACCAAAGCTGTTGTATAAATCAAATGAATGTAAAGTTAATGGAGAGTAAAGTCAAATTATTTTAGTTCTGGTTATGACTTTTTCTTGCTTAGATGAATTGTTAAATAATCCAAATAATAGATAAGCTGTTGGATGCAAATAGAGTAATATTAATGGTCCAAAAACATCCAAACTGTACCCAGGGTGCTTGTTCTGTACTACCCCGCCCCCCAAAGGGGAGAGGGGTATTCTGTTTGTCTGTCTGTCTGTGTCTAAGGAGCTTTACACAAACTAGACCAATTTCCAACCACAATAGATCCCGTTACATTTAGGTAAATGTAGGTCAAAGGTCACAGTCACTAAAAATTTGTTTTCACGATGATATGAGACGGGGGGGGGGTTGTAGTGTCAGGCAACAATTGTTCAAACTAGAAAAGCACTCTGACAGCGCAGACCTCTGCCAAGGTAGACCATTTCCCTACTGCTGCTGAGGCTGCTCCCACAGCCCCGAATGTTTCAAATGTCTGTGTTCAGCCCTGGCTACAATGGATCTATTTTGTGTCTTTGTCACATTCTAGTTCTGTTCGATTGCTACAGTAAACATGAACAGTGACCACAGAACTGAAAGCTCAGCAGCATCAGCAGACATTAAAAGGAACTTCACAACATCTAAATCTCATTTAAATGATATGATCATACAGCCTAAATAATGTAAATAGTTCTAAAACTTACATTATCTAATCATACAGTATTTACATTCACTATTACACATCATTGTTTTATACATATCATTTTATTGTTTTATATTATTGTGTTATTTTTCTATGTTCCATGGTCAACAGTGTTATTTTAATTTATTTAAATTTGTAGCCCTATGTTTATTGCTGTGGCAGCATTTGATTAATATTGAGATTAGTTCTAATAGAGACATAGATAAAGACATTTGAAGTACAGCTTCATTATTATTATATTATCATTCATTAATGTTAGGTCTATTCCAAGGTAACATTTGTATGTTTATTCTCTGCCTGTAATAATGATATTTGATGAATAGACTATTAAATTCTTGAATAACATTAATTTGAAAAGCTTGAAAATTCTGATATTTTTTTTATTGTCTATGTACATCAGCAACAGCAGACCCCCCCACCCCACCCAACCCCACCCCCCTCCCGAATTTCAGCCAACCTCATCTGGTCACCCTACACATCAAGGTCTGGAAAAGAGAGTTTTATTTTTGTATTTTTTTTAGTATAATTTTTTTCTCTTAAAAAAAAAAAGAAAAAAAAAGAGAGTTTTAAAAGTCCATATTTTTTAAGTTGTTCAAGACCTGTGCAAACATGTTTTTAAAATGAAGGTGGCCTTTTCTTCACCCCAAAGTTCTGCACGCGTGAATGAAAGTGAATATTTGTTCAGTCAACATCAGCTCTATGACGTGTCCAGGGTAAACTTTCAGTCACTGGGATAAGACTTTCAGGTTTAGGTTCATTTACTAATACAATTTAATTTACTAATTCACAAATACAAGTAGATTTATTTTACAGCTGAGGTGAAAAGAAAAAAAAAACATTTCACATACAGGCACGAACATGTTGTTCAGAAAAGAATTAATAATAACTGTAAATGGACTGAACTTACATAATGCATTTTATACACAATTTCTCACATTCTCTCTCTCTCTTACACACACACACACACACACACACACACACACACACACACACACACACACACACACACACACACACACACACTCATTTACATTAATTTAAATAATTAAAAAAAAATTACAATTAAAGAAATATTGAAAATATAATTAAACACAATGAAATTAAATTAAAAATAAAATCTGAATTTAAATTAAAAAAATAATAAAATGTCAGTATATTTTTTAAAACCAGAAATACAAATTTAGTTAAAAATTAAAAAATATTAAAAAGAAAACAAATGAAGTAATAATTTATAATTAAAAAAATAATGATGTAATGATGAAAAAAATAAAGAAATTGAATAAAATAAACATCTTGAAACCTTTAAAAAATACATGTTTACTTTGCACATTTCCCTCATGCTTTATGGGGACTTCCAGAAAAAAAAAACCAGTTAATGTGTTTATAGGGCCACATCATTTGCATACATTTGCATACTTTGTACAGATTTCAACAATACTTATATTTAACCCTCGTGGGGACTTTAATTTTGGTACCCATAGTGTCAGAAGTCCCCATGTCCCCATAAAAATAGGAATACACAAACACACCTGCTACCATGCACCGTACTGCCAGAACCTTATTGGGGACAATTTAGGGTTTATTCAACATATGGACAGACAGAACCGGGAATCAAACCATCAAAGCTTTGGCCATTGGATGACCCTCTCTAATAATAATAATAATAATAATAATAATAATAATAATAATAATAACAATAATAACAATAATAACAATAATTATAATAATAATAATAATAATAATAATAATAATAATAATAATAATAATAATAATAATAATAGTGTTACTTCTGGAAATATGAGGGAAATATTTCCTGAACAAACTATTTCTACTTTGCATTTTGAGTCAATAAACATGACACAGTTTTTAACAGATTGATTGGCACTGGAGGCTCTGGGGTCCTTCCTCAATTTTCCATTTAATATTACTGGGAACTCTGCCTGAGTTTGTTTTGTTTTCATTGGAGTGGGACCGCTGAGTGGCCTGAGATTTAGAGGAGGCAGGTGGCGTCATTGTCTGTTCAGGATTTGTTTATTTCAGTTTTTTTGGCTTTGAACTGGTCATTTTGAGATGATACAGCTTTGTCTTTTCTGGTTAATTGAGTTGTTCATTGTCAGAAATGGATGCCTTTGGCTAACATGTTTAACAGTCAGACTAGCAGGATAACACACTCACTGAAGTTATGGAACACTGACCTGGGGAGTCACTTTGCTATATGTTGTGAGACTGGAAAATGAAAGGCAAATTTACATACTGTAACCTAATAGCAAAGGCTTTTCTCTCTGTTTTAACGCACCATTAAGCTGCTAAATTAGAGGACACAAGGGCAGAGTGTGCGAGTCAGAGGACGTAGCAGCTCCACAATTTCTTCTTATCGCTCCCTTATCTGTTTACACAGCTGTATTCACGGCAACAGCATTAAAAGGGCACAAGCCACAACAAATTAGAAAAAGTTTTTACTATAAATACATGTCACTAGCTTTATGTTGCATTTTGGTGTTTTACAAGGACATCCTACTATCCTTTTACCAACTCAGTTTTATAGCTTAATGACTGTCTGTTGGATGGTCTGTTCTCCTCTTGTACTGGCTTGTAGGTTATTGTCATTATCCTTGATTAGAGGAATCCTCATTTTCTTAGTCTATCATGTGTGACATCTGTGTTGGACTGGAAAGACAGCTGGGGTGGGTGTGGTTTCGGTGGTGCTGCGGGGTGGGCGCCCTGCGTCCCGGACGTACCGGCTCTGGGGTGGGCGTGGGGGCTCATGGCCCTCGCTTCCTGGTGGTGCGGCCTGGCGCTCCGTCTGGGGCAGGGTTCTGCATGTGGCTGGCCCGTGGTGGGACTACGGCATCTGCCGGGGCGCTGGTCGAGTGCTGCGACTTCTGGGGGTTTTGGTGCTGGTTGTTCCAGTCGGGTTCGGGTGGGCCCACCTTGGCCTCAGGCCTCGGGGTTCTGGGGACCTTCTGCATCAGTACCAGTGGTCTCACTACCTGTGTCTCCTGCTGCTCTGTCCTAATGGGCCAGACCCAAACCAGACTGCCTCTTACTGTGCACTTCACAGACTTCACACCTCACTGTATATAGCTACCTTTAGGCACATATAGGGACATAACAGTTAGGGCCTCGAGAGCAGGTGAGAGCGGGAAGGATGGGCTCTGTGGTGGGGCAGATGGCAGGGCTCTACGGCCATCTACGGGTTGGGGTTGGTATGGCGGGCGGGTCCTTGTGCCCCGGGCCGCCTGGGTCGGCCTTGGTGTGCTGGGGGGGTCTGTAGCTGCTCCCTCTTGTTCTCCGGGTTTGCGTTGTTCACGGTGGTCCCGGTAGCTCTCTAGGGGTGGCGCCCTGTGGCTCCTGCGGCCCGGGATGGGGGGTGCCCTGTTGGCTTGGCCCTGCCTTGACGTGATTGCTGTTCTGGGCTTCAGGGTCCTTCACACTTGCATGTTTGATCGGGTCTTGCCAGCTACTACCGAGTCCCTTTTCAGTGAATGATGAGACCCGCCAGAATGTGTTGAGAATCTCTCCAGAATCTCTACCCTAAACTCATTCTCTTTTTGCACTAGTGTCCCCTTCTGGCCTATTCTATTATATTCTATTGCATTCTATTTTATACTATCAAGTCATCCACAATTATGGTGCTCACTACCATTCTGTTTAATTATTTATTCATTGAATCTCTCTTTCTTTCGTGCTGGTTTGGTTTTCTTCTCTTTTTTTGATTTATTTATTTATTTTTATTGATGGACAGTTAAAAAAGAAAGAAGAAAAAAAAAAAAAAAGGAAAGACAGCTGGGTGTCAAACATGCAGTCCCCCAAATCCGGTCCCCGAAAGGGTCCAATCTGGCCTCTGGGATAAATTTGGAAAAGACAAAAATGTTAGTGAATATATTGATAATTTTATTTCAAGTTAACACATTAAAGTTTTCATTCTGCCAAAAACTACTTTTACACACTCCTTTTGGAATCTGATGGGTTACCCCGAGTGTAAAAGTCCGTCTGTCTGGGGGGGAATGGGACAGACAGGGAGAACGATGATCAGACGGGCAGGGTTCGTATATAGATGAAAGGGAAAACCAACACACCGGGGTCACGCCGAAGGTCCAAGGTCTGATGAGGCACCAAGGGGGGAGCAAGGCAAACTCCGGGTCCAAAACAGGTTAAAGGTCAGTACACAGGAGATCCACACAAAGACAGACAAGAGCAGGGGCGTCACAGCCATTTAAAATGTGGGGGTGTTCTGGGTTTTTCTGAATCTATCATTGGGAAAATTAATGAACAATTATCCATTAATGATTACATTTTTATATTCTAAAAGTAATATATGGCCAAAAATAATAACAAAAATGTTATTTTCCTCAATGAAACATTTATTCCAAGAAGAACTAAACTTTTGACAGGAATACAATAAGAATGAAAACCTGCCCCTCCCTACCCCTCCTACTGTCGGCAAATTAGCTTAGGGCACTGGGTATCAAATGTGGGTATATGTACCTCTGGAGGTACGTGGAGGTACTGCAGGGGGTATGGGAAACTTTTCAAAATTCTTTTTAAGTCACAATTACTAAGAACTCACAATTATGAGATAGAAAGCTAAAATTCTGAGATAAAACGTTAAAATTATGGAATAAAAAGTCACAATTATGAGATAAAAAGTTAAAATTATGGAATAAAAAGTCACAATTATGAGATAAAAAGCCAAAATTATGAGATAAAAAGCCAAAATTATGAGATCAAAAGTGACAAATATGAATTATGAAGCCAAAATGATGAGATTAAAAATGTAAATTGTGAGATAAAAAGTCAAAATTCTGAGATAAAAAGCAATGTTATTGCTGTTTGCTGTTTGTAGGTGAAACCAACTCTGTCCGTTTCCTGGATCCAGTAATGATAACAATATATAACCTCAGGAAAAAGTGGGGGTATGAAATCATCTGGTTGTAGAAGTGGGGGTGCCGCAACACCCCCATCCCCCACGGGTGCGACGCCCATGGACAAGGGGCAAGCAGAGATGAAAATCCACAAACCAGAAAGAGAAAATCCAAAACTCAGAAACATAGAGACACAGGAACAAATGCTCATAAGTTCACACCAGACAATCACACATATGGCTTATTTATACTCCTCTAACAGGTGAGACAAATGATGCCACAATTAATGGAGGCGGGGCAAACACCAGTGACAGGAAGCAAAGCATGAAAGGTGAACATGAATAAAAAGCCTAAAACACCAACAATGACAGAAAAGGTAAAAAGACATAAACATGACCCCTGATTCAGGATCAATGACACCGAGTTACCAACACATGCTAGGTTTGAGAGTGCTGTGTCACCTCCACTGGCTGTATTTAACATTCATAGAAAACAACACAGACAAACGAGCCACTCAGAAAAAGCCTGTCCATATTACATCATGTGGACATTGATGTCACCCACTTGGGGTTAAGCTCGCCCACGGAATGCAGGTAACACTCCCCCCAGCCCGTCCCCCATTGCAGCGAATCTCAAGTAGCGTTAGCATTAGCATCTATAACACAGGTGTCAAACACCAGTCCTCAAGGGGCAGTGTCCTGCATGTTTTACATGTTTCCCTCTTCCATGATTCAGTTTAACCCCTTAACTCCTGAGACTTTAACAGTTTTCCACAGTAAAAAAAATAGAATAAAATGAGCAACAAAATGAACTAAAATGGCCAAAGTCATCAATAAAATGAACAAAGATGTAAAATAAACTAACAAAATAATTAGTATCATGAACAAAGTAAGAAACAAATGGAACAAAATGAAAGAAAAAATAATAAAATAAAAAAACAAATGTAGAAAAATTAACAAAAAAATTAGCAAATAATGAACAAAAACTAACAAATATTTACTAAATTATCAATTAACATGGAAAAATTTGCAAAGAAAATTCACTAAAAAAGAGAATTAGTATTGAAATGTTGTCCCAGCAGTTTTAATTTCGCCTTTTGACACCTGTTCCATGAACAAAAGTCAGTAAAAACAGTTAAAAAAAAAAAAGGAAACTAAACCATTCAGAATGTGTCAGCGTTGACACTTATGAGGTAATAATCATTATCTCTGCAGAAGACTGATAATGATGTGATGGTTTCCAGGTGTGATGGAAGAGGGAAATATCTACCTTGAGGACTGGAGTTTGACAAACCCTGATCTACAAGAAGAGTAGACAGCGCCACAGTAGCTGCTGCACAAAGTTGAAAAAAAAAATGGTGGAGCAAACTCACTCTCCGGTTCGGTGTCGTAGATGTACAGCCTTATTTCCAATGACATATTGTATGTTTTTTTTCCCTGCAAGTTTTCAAAACAAGCGATAGCACTAAACCCAGCTGGATGATACTCTCAGATGGTAAACACACACAGAGCGAAAGGGGGCGGAGGAATGTTCCTTCACACATTTATTCTGAGCCAATCACAGACGCCTCATGGATATGAATGAGGAAGGACCGGAACACTCTGTTGTTCAACCTCAAGTCATTTTTCTCTCAAAACAGCTTGAAACAAAGCAACCTGGACAGTGTTGGGAAAGTTCACCTTGATTAGGAACTAGTTCAAAGTTCCGTTCAAGTTACTCAATATGAATTAGTTCAGTTCATCGTTCATTTTTCCAAATTATGAAATAGAAGTTCATGGATCCGAAAATGAACTTTTTCGTTCTTTTTTTCATTCTTTTTTGTGTTATTATTGTAAACATATTATTAACCGTTTCTGACGTTATCCTGTAGTCAGTCAATCAGGGGAAAATGCCGCCCCTCGAGGGCGGAAGTAAGTACCTTACCCCGGGTTTAACTTCCCTCTCACAAGGAGCGGTTAAAAATATGATATAGTTCGTGAACGATTGTTCAATGAACGCATTGAGGTACAACACTGAACCTGGACCATGTTTAAAACAGAGCCAATGTAATATTAATTAATATTAATGAAATGACATTGGAATGAGACCTTTAAGCCTGAAAAATATCATTTTGAACCATAAATCGTGATTTCACACAGCACAATTTTGGGATCATCAAAACCTTGTTTTTTGCAGTGGTAAAACCTTTTAGATATTATGTTCAACTATGCTGAAGATACATTTTGGAGTAAAATATTGAAAAGTGAGAATGTGGTAACATGTGGACAGGCTGCCATAGTAATATGTGGATGAGTCTTTACCATTGTATGTATGATATAATCAAACAATGATTTATTAGTATTTAATACTAACACAATGTTATATAGGGTGGCACGGTGATGCAGTGGTTAGCGCTTTTGCCTCACAGCAAGAAGGTCCCTGGTTCGATTCCCACACCAGACCTTTCTGTGTGGAGTTTTCATGTTCTCCTCGTGTCTGCGTGGGTTTTCTCCAGTTTCCTCCCACCATCTAAACACATGCACTGATAGGTTAATTAGTTAATCTAAATTTTCCATAGGTGTGAATGTGAGAGTGATTGTTTGTCTATATATGTTCAGCCCTGAGATGAACTGGAGACTCATACAGAGTTTACCCCGCCCCCAGTGACCCCTGTGACCTTAGTGAGGATAAAGCAGGTTGATGATGAAACGAGACAGTGTTATTTACAACTTAATGTGGTCCATACTAATATAAGTGAATTAGAAATAGCGAGTAGTGCCTCCATAACATTTCACAGATATTTTTTTTGTTCTTAAATTGTGACAGATTTAATCCATTTTCAATTTTTTTAGATATACTTTTTTGCATAACATTCAAGCTATATTTTTTATGTCTAAGGCATGTTGCACCTCACACTTATGTACATCCACACAGACACTGTGGAACAGCCTGACGTACAATAAATGTTATTAGTGTTGCTAGGGATACCAAAACAGATTTGAACTTCAGCTTAAGGTCCTTGCACCTGTTACACTGTTCCAACAATGAACCCAAAGGGATGGATCTATTAAAGGTGTGTGTGTGTGTCTATGTGTGTGTATTAAAATGTGTACATACTCATTGTACACAAAAAATGTACAAACTGACTCAACAACCGTGCGTGCTAACGGGTGTGTCTTTCAAAGGTGCAAAGTAGTGCATCTGCATCCAGTTACTTCTGCCACAGAATGTAATATAGGGACAAAAAATTTTTGTGCTCTACTTATTTATTTGTTTTTATTGATGGACAGTTGGTGGTTGGGAATAACACATCACCTTGCAGTCTTTAATTACAATAGCACCACCTGTTGGTTTCTGTCCGTCCTGTCCGTCCTGTTCAGTCTTTGTTTCCTCCGCACATCACTGAGGTGTAGCACTGCCCTCACTGGCTTGTAAGGGAGAGTTCTAATGGGGGATGTCTGCTCAGCTTTCGGGGAGGACCGATGATGGTCACACACATGCACTAAATAGTATAGTATATGTCTGCCAGACTGGAATATGCATTGATCTCAAGCAATGTTGACTCCCCCTCTGTGGGGTTAAAAGATATATAAAAATAAATAAATGAATAAAATAAGTGAATGAATAGAAAAATAAAATCAAAAATAAATAAATAAGAACAAAATGCAGACAAATTAGAAAAAGGAAAGAAAAAAAGGGAAGAAAAAAGAAAGGGAAAAGAAGAAGAAGGAAGAGAAGAAGAAAGGAAAACAGGTAAACAAAAAAAACCCAAAAACAAACAAAAAAAACTGTATTTGTTACCTACTTTCCTCTCTGCTCATTTGTTTTTTTTTGTTTTGTTTTTTTGTTTTTTGTATATATTTATATGTTTAGTACTTCAGTTATTTATTATTGGTATTGTTATTGTTATTATTTTTATTATTATCATCATTTTTGTACTATGTACTATATTTCTATAAGATGAATTCAGGTTATTGGGGAAGTGAAGAAGGGGTAGGATTAAATAAGCTTATGCTTCATCCTACTCCTTTTCGGACATGTCATTGTTATTATTATTATTGTTGTGTGGATTATTGTTGCACTTTGCACATGTTTGAAATAAATCATTCAAATCAAAATCAAATCAAATATACTAATTTAGCACAGCACAGTGATTTATCAGCCCTGAGATGAACTGGAGACTCATACAGGGTGTACCCCGCCTTCGCTCATTGTAGCTGGATTAGCCCCCAGTGACCCCTGTGACCCTTGTGAGGATAAAGTGGGTTCAGATGATGAGATGAGACAGGGATTTATCCAACCTGAAAAACATAAAACTGAAGGCACAGGTGTTTTTGGCTTCGTGGGGGCCCTTTTTGCGAAACTGATGATCTATAAACACACCAAATGATCACACATTAAAACATCCCACAATCATGATAACCTCCCATATTAAAATTAAACATCTCAAGCTCAGTCACTCAGGTGAAATATCTAATAAAAACTAGAAAGACCTTGTACAGCGCAGACCTCCACCTTGTGAGGGGTGATCACATGATGTGCACAGGATGACTTTTATTCTAGAACACAGAAAACAACAGTCTTATATGTTGGCATCACATGACTCAATATTAATTAGATTAGATTAGATTTACTGTCATTGCCCATGTACAATTTCACAGCAATAAAATGCAGTTATCAGAATCACAATTACTTTATTGATCCCAAAAGGAAATTGTATTAAAATAAAAGAGTGTATTGTGCTTTCAATACTGTACTCCTGGTTGTAATTTTTATTTCTTAATGTTTATTTTAACTGATTATTTTTGATTGCCTCATGACTCCTTTATTTGAATATAATTTCCCCTTGGGATCAATAAAGTAATTCTGATAACTGCATTTTGTTGCTCTGTATTTGTACTTGGCCCTTTTGAAGCACTTTTAAAAAAACATATGTAGTCTACTTACCTGTGTCAGCTGCAGCTCTGCTTCAGGACAAGAAGGTTTGTTGCAGTAAAACAGTATCTCTGGCCGTAAGCTCTGGGTGACGTCATCAACACTTTAAATCCCTTTTAAACAAATATGTGACTCTAAAAATATAAAACTCAGCCCTGGGTATTTTTCTCTACAACCTCTTTCAAAAACAAGATTGGAATTACTAGATAAAAGATTATATCCTGAGATAAGGGTACTTTTTTCACTCCATTCACTACAAAATATAGAATGAACTGCAACCAAAACGAAACCCGGAAATGCGCAGCGAGTGGGACCCTGTGGCTGTACCCTGTGGGTCTCACTATTTCCCTGTGACTTCAACAACAATGGGTGGGGTTAAGGTTCAACCCCTGCACTTACGTCATGCTGGTTGCTGGGCTGCCTCAGAAGGTCCAGTTATCAAACTATCCAACACTTACGAGTTACGACAAATATTCTGGATACCCTGATACATCTTGATGAATAACATTATCATTGTTGGTGGTAGTTCAGAAAGTCTACTTACTGCAGTGGACTGTATCCTATGACATAGTGGGAAACTCCGCAATATCCAAAAGACTATGTGAAATACAATAGTAGACCACAAACCTCAAACCTGCCACAAGTCAGAGCATCAGATGGATGTTCAACTCACAGATATGCATGTTATGTGGCCTTAATTCACTGTGAATTTATTTTGTTGCTATTGAGCACACAAAGCCTTGCAGCCTGCTGTGATGTGATGTGTAATGCTGCAGGTGAGAGATAAAAGATCAAGCCAGGTGAGGAGACACCCCTTTTATAATTTTGGCTTGAGTTTGTCCTGCCAGCAGATGTGCGCTCCGTGACGTGACAGTTTCTGTGGTCGTTTCCGCGGTACTTGATCAATAAAAGAGTTAAGGTACTGAACCGTTGCTTCACTTAGGAAATAGTGGCGTTACCACCAAACTACTGAAAGGTGTTATTCCATGGTTATTTCATTAATATTACTGTGTTCTCCATTGTTGTTGAATACATTGTGTGTTGGTTCTATTAAAAAAAAAAAAGTCCAGATTGTTTTGTTCCCAGCTGTTTTTTCGTGGTAGAAAAAGGACTTGAGGTCGAACAACAGAGTTTACCAGTACTTCCTCATACATGTTGAAGACGTGATGATGAGGCATCTCTGATTGGCTCAGAATGTGTGAAGGAACACTCCCCTGCCCCTCTCGCTCTCTCTGTGTGTTTACCTTTACCAGAGTAGCATCCAGCTAGGTTTTGTGCTGTTCCTTTTTCTGAAAACAGGCAGGAAAAAACAAGGCTTTATTTCTACAGAGAGTACATGAACCAGTTTGATCCGCCATTTTTTCCAGCTACTGTGGCACCATCTACTCCTGTAGATGCTAATGCTACTTCAGATTCGCTGCAATGGAGGACGGGCTTAACCCCACGTGGGTGATGCTAAAGTCCATCTGATGTCAGATGGACCGGCTTTTTCTGGGTCCCTGGTTCCTCCTTTTGTTTTCTGTGAATGCAGTATGCAGCCAGTGGGGGTGACAAACCACTTTCAAAGGCAGCATGTGTTGGTAAGTCAGGGTGACCTATCAGATTCCAAAAGGAGCGTGGAAAAGTGATTTTCAGTGGAATGACACCTTTAAAATTTAAAAACCTAATGCCTATGATACTGTCTAACACTGACTCCCTACCCTAGTAAACTAGCCTACCTCTAGTGGCAAAAAATATTGTTGACTGAATCATTGGTCTAGTGACGCTCCATAGAGCCTCAGGCAGGACTGGTAAAATTTTACTGGTCCAATCACAACGCTCCATTTGAGTAGCGAGATTGTAGGGCGGGCTTAGCACAATGATGACAGGGTTGAAGAAGTATGAACTTATAAACAGTCTATGGTCGGATAAGCAGCATGTAAACAGACCCGGTTGGATATTTTTCCTCCACTGTTAGCGGTGTGTTAACATTAATTAGCCTAGCCTATAGGATGTTAAAACAACGACACAGACGCTAGTTTAGACTTGTTGTTATTGTTCTGTATACGTCACATTGATTAGTCATAACGCTGGCCTATGACGTGCAGAGCAGTTTGAATGACAGCTCTTGATCCCACCCGTACCCTTAAGCTCCGTCTATGGATCGTCTCCAGACTATGAATTCATATTATAGTCGTGCTTGCTCGGCTACTGACTCCCCACAACAATAATTTCAGAACCATGGATAGCACCGCTCATGTGATACTGGGTTATTGAGCGGAGGTGTCTATGGTACTGATCTACTGTTGTATGTTTCAACACCTCTACCTTTATGTTTTTCGGGTTTAATAAATCACTTTGCTTGCACTAAATGTATATATTTACCCTAAAAATTCCCTACATTACATATTGTGACAAAAGTAACTGGATGCAGACGCACTATTTTATACATTTGAAAGACACACTCCGTAGCACGCACTGTTATTAAATCAGTTTGTAAATGTTTTTTGTGTGTGTAACAATGAGTTTGTTATTTTTGGAACAGATGCACACACTTTAAGGTGATGTTCAAATGTGTTTTTGGATCCAAGGTAACACTTTCATGTTCACAATGGCTGACGGAAGAAAGAAAAATGATTTGATCTTAGACAAACCAAAAAATTTATTTTCAAGGTGGACTTTTCCAGAAAAGCTGGTGGTTGGTTGGTCCGCTAGCACATTCTCTGCCTTTTAGAAAATAGAAACTTATGTCAGGAATGTTACTGGACAGAAGAAACTCTCAGCCTTGGTTTTCAGACATAAAAAGGATTTACTGATGGCACTGAAATGCACAGATCACCTCTTTGACAGAGTCATTGAAGTTTTCAAAGAAAGGAGGATGGATTTTGTGCATAAATAATGAACAAGAGGCTATGATCTTTTTTTATTTTATACATTTGTTATGTTTTTCTCATGTTTTTTAGATAAATATTGAGTGTGAATTCCTCCAGATCTATATGGTCCAGTTTTTGCCATTGTCTTAACTGGGTTTCTTGCTTTAGTAATAATGGTATTGACCCTCAAGACAGGAAACGCCACACCGAGCTATTTTTCTTTTTTTTTTTGTAAAGTACTGATATAATTGTGGCATCATAGTCCTCACTGATGGCTCAGACCAAAAATGAATGCAATAAATGAATACAATTTCATGGAACAAGTATTAGAATGTAGGTTATAAATGTAGGTCAGTGTTTCTGATGATGTATAGGCTAGCAGGTCTTGCTGGTCCACCACTGGCTGTTTCTGCACAGAACTGATATAGTTCTTCCACCTTGTGTAATACAGTTTCAGGCTACATTCTGGCTGCAGTGGCGGCTGTGTTAAGTGACAATGCCTTCCCAAAGTCCTCCTGAGCCCATTCATCATGGCAGTATGACAGTTCCTTATGCAATGCCTCATGTATTCAACACTGGTTCCTGGTCTTGGCTTTTACACCCTTGCATTTTAACAGTGTATTTTCCACACTTTATGTCCTTTAGATGGTGAAAGACTTAGTTTTTGCAATTTTGCCAATGACAAAAATTCCCTTTGAACTGACTAACAATTTTCACAGGGAAAGTTTGGCCTGTTATTTGGTTAGCCCTTTGATGCATGAATAATGAGAACCTTAGTCAATTTTTTTCCTAAGTGTTCCTCTTTAGGCATGAAAAAAGCAATGTGATTGAAATACTTTAACGAACCTATTTAAAAAAAACAAAAAAAAAAACACAATATCATAACACTAAGAAATAAAACATTTTTACAGTAATGCAGTTTTTGTTTAAGAAAACTGTTAATTACAGTTTATTAAACTGTTGTTTAGTTTATTAAACTGTTGCCTGTTGTTATTAACAACAGGCAATTGATTTACAGGTAAACATGTTAGTACAGATGAATTATTATTAAGAACAGACCAGTTACAGTAATGATATGAACTGACTGATATGAAACTAAAACAATAAAACCCATGAAAGAGAACAACTGAAGAAGAACTGTCCACTGGAGTGACCAGTATACATCAAAGGGTTAATGTCCAGTTATGACCCCCCCCCCCCCCCCCCCCCATCACTAATAACTGTCATAATGACAGAACAGTGTTACGTACATATCCTAAAAATATACATTGTGAGTGTGTCCAAACATTTCTGCTATTAAAGGATGTACATGCTAGGGCTGCTGCTGCTTATCATGGCTTATCATTGAGAAGATATGAATTAATGACATGAATGTACATCATGGACAACACCTTGAAGAAAGGTAAACAATACAATAAAATAAGTATTTGTGAGGAATTCAGCTTAATAGGTTAGTCAAAATGGATGACTAATCTTTTTTGCAGATCTTTTCTTTTGTTTTTCAGGACATGTGTGACATGTGCAGACAAAACTGAGGTGTAATAATAATGCCTCCATTAACATGGAAGTATGGGCTTATCCTGACTAAATCACCAAAGTGAAAAATGGTACAATCTGCTGGTGCTGAAATGATTCAACGCTCGGAGTCCTGAACTGATGTTTTACATAAATCCCAGTCTATGAAGTCAAGGTATATTGAACACGTTGCCTCTGTGCAGCTATTAGACAGGAAAACAACATCTACCATCAGAATAGAGATGATTTCACATATAATCGATGAGTGAATTATATGAAAATGTTGAGTTTCTGTCAGATCTCCAGGACATATTACAGCTGCTGAACTAAGCAGCTGGGTCTGCCTGCATGCATTTACATCCTCATTATGTGACTGTCTCTGCAACGTTCTCAGTCCCTTCTGGCCACGCTTGTTTTACCGTCGAACAATATCAGCTTCTGCTATTCTTCAGAGGCTGCTTAAAGTGAGGAAAAAGCTCACAACAAAGAGGAACAAGTAGGAAAGAGGTACTCAGAATCGATTTACATTCTGCCTCTCTTCCTCCTGTCACTACAGTTTCTCCTTTAATAAACACATTAACGGTAACTTTCATGAGGCGGCCTGAGCAATTACTTCTCAAAGTGTGATGATCTTGAAAGTGTATAAAATTATACTGCGCCACAATTTTCATCTTAGTTATGGATGTGAGACTTCTTAATGGCATACTCATAGTTATTTAAAACAAGGATGTTGAGAGGGATCACTATCTCTTAAAGGATTTGACTTGTTTTTCATCGCATTTCAACAGAGTGACAACGGATATCTTGTTTTTTTAATAGATTTATTTCGAATTTTGAATGTCAAATAAATAAATAAATAATAAATAAACAAATTAAAGAAATAAAAATACAGCCGAAACAAATTTACAAAATACAAAAACACAACACATAATACATATTCGAAAAGGAGTGAGAAGAAGAAGCACAGCTTATGAACTCCCACCCCTTTTCCATAGAAATTAATTACAATAACAATAAAAAGTCCATGCATATGTAAACACACATTCATACTTATGCATACACACATGCATACACATATACACATACATATACTGAACATACATACCTGAACACTATATATACATATATATATATATACTTACACTTACATATACACATACCTACAAGCGCACACAGATATACTTACACACACCTATACATACTTCTACATATAAACACATACCCTATACTTTTTCATCTTTATAACACCCAGTGATACCCAACACCTCCCTCATCCATGTAACTCTGGAAAACTGTGTCTCTGTACATCCCTTTAAATTGCTTCATGTTTGGACATTGCTTTAACTCTATGTTGAATCTGTTCCACAGTCTCACATCGCGAACTGAAACACTATCTCACAGTACAATACAAATACACAATAAAGAGCCCTGTATGAATAGAATCAAACAAATATACAAATGTGTGGTTTTCAACATTAACAAAACATTGCCTCACTCTTCATGGTTTTATTATACTGAAAAGAACACATGACGCAAATAGCATATAATGGCGTATTCTCCGAAGCCCCTGCTGGAACACAGCATATTGGTCATATAATTTTGATGGTGGATGGAGTGTGGTAGATGCGTAGATTGTGGAGCAGGCTGCTGCAGACAGCTGAGGGCGTGCTCTAAATGGCACATGCCATCTGTCTGGAGATCTGGGGACTGAGGTGTTTGCTCCAAGTGCTTACCGCTGTCATTTTCTTTGTGAAATTGGAGCGGGTTCACAATTGATCACTCTTTCCACTCCAGAGTATTGAAGTCAGGGTTCAGGAAAGGTGAGGAAATCAAACACTGGGGGCTGACCCATGTACCAAAAGCAGAGGATTTGGATTTTAGGGTTGCTAATCAGTTGGGACTTGGATGCCCCCTTGTGACTTAATCAGCTTCAGGAGTGAGTCAGTCTTCCTGTCCAGTGTTAAGGGCTCTCACTGCCTCACCTGTCTCTTCAGAGAGGCTATTTGTTCAGAAAGATTGTCAGGGCGCTGAATTTCCTCTGCTAATGATTCCACAGGCGGTTCAGGTGCTGTCACGTACAGCTTTGTCAAAAGAGACAATTGAATCCTCTGGTATTGTGCACACAGCTCTACAGTTTTGACTGTAGGGAAGTCAGCCATGGTAATTCTTGTCACATTGACATTGTACACTTTTACCTTCTCCTCTTTAAACCTCTTGACACTTTCTTCCTTGATCACTGCTATTACCAGGAGAACAAATTAGGACAAATAAGCATCAGTGTGCAGTGTTCTACCCATTGGCATACAGTAACCATGTGTCTTCCAGCTGTCAGGAGTGTGGTAGACAGAGACAACAGCTGGCCGTCTACTTCTGGAAGTGAACTCTGACCTTTACCTTGATTTATTTAGGCTGTTTAGACATAGGCTGTATATAAACAGCAAACAAAGCCTTCATGACATCACCCATTGGTTTGTTAGCTGCTGATCTGAAGCCTTGAGATAGCACCCTGTTATTTTTTTTCTTTGTTTTAGGAAACAAGTGGATATATTTGGATACGAGGATGGAAGAAGAAGACAGTGAGGGTGAAGGAAATGTACTGAAACTATCAATCATAATAACACTATTGTGTTAATGTCAAATAAATTACGGTATGTAAGCTTGAAAATGTTCATGTATACACTTGTGTAACTAGAAAAGCACTCCGCCAAGGTAGACCCCCCCTCCCTGATCACCACCAAAATGAAATCCCTTCTTCCTGTTCACATTTCCAACATATCCTGAAAATTTCATCAAAATCCGTCCATAGGTTTTTGAGTTATCTTGAACACAGACAGACAGCAGACAAAAATATAAACGCCGGCAAAAACATAACCTCCTTGGCGGAGGTAATGACAGTAATGTCAACTTGTCAATAACAGTTTCCTAAACAGTGCTAAATGATAAGATGACATAGTTCAAGGGTGCAAGATGCTTTTCGGGAGCATTTTTTTTTTTTTTACTATATTGCTTAAAATTCCCTTCACATCCCTATTACAATCAAAATGCTCCAATTAAATAAATAAATAAATAAGTTGCCACCTGTGGAATGGACAAGATTGAAAAAAAAACAATCATTTTGAGGGCCCTCGAAATGATTGAACAATGATGTCTATTAAAGCAATAGAAACAAACGCCAAATTACAATTTGCAGTAACAGGTTGAGTTCCATTGAACTCTCATTTTCAGAAATCAGCTTCTGTTTATTTAACACTATCATTTTCCAGTATTTTTCACCTTCATTGATTGTTATTTTAAAACAAAGAGAGCAGATTTGTCCCATTATGGACTTAGTCAACAACTTACTTAACTTGAAATTAGTATCAATGTATTGCTCACTGTTACGCTGACCATAACCATAACCATAACCATAACCATAACCATAACCATAACCATAACCATAACCATAACCCTCTCTCACCAAGTTTCTCTAATGACAGGTGACTGTGTTGCCCAAGACATGGAAAATCACATTACATCACATTATGTAATTCAAGGTGTGTTGGAATTTACAATGGGACACGAGATATACATATTGTTATTATTTTATTTGTGTTAAATTGCCTTAAAAAGAGATTATAGCATACAGAGATGGAATGCATGGGGAGGGGAGTTTTCTTGCTTGGGGTAATTTACATGAGGACAACAATGAAACTCTCGCCAAGGGACACAGAGGAACAAAACACTATGGACAACACCCAAAAGCCTAGAAGGAGGAGGGGTCGATGGAAGATGCTAAAAGCTGCTTCCTGAAGGAACGGCCTTTACTGTCTAGTGGCCTTTTAAGCTGCATACACTCAGACTGTAACTGATTGTAAATCATGATTATGATATTAAAATAATGAAAAGACTCCAAGAAAAGTTCATCTTAACCAACAGCTATTAGGCCAAAGACTTTAATTAAGTAGAGTTACATATGCTTAATTATTATTAATATTAGTATAATTTTACCAATACACAAGGGTACAGAATAAGATGGTAGTAGGTTAAAACACTATTAAATTTTTAGTGCCCAAAACCATACCATGCTGCCAATACCTTAAAAAAAAAGAAAGAAAAAAAAAAAGAAAAGTGGCGGTATTGTGGCATTGCCTCACAGCAAGAAGTCCCGGGTTCAATTCTTGGACCTTTCTGTGTGGAGTTTGCATGTTTCTCTCCCTGTGTCTGAATTGGTTTCCTCTGGGTGGTCCGGTTTCCCCCATCACCCAGGTGATTCTGACCATGAGCCTGGCTCTACAGCTGGAGATGGGTCCCTGGGTGCCACCCATGGGTGCCCCAATGGCATGAAGGATGGGTTAAATGTAGAGGACATATTTTATTGTACAATGTATAATGACAACTTTACCTTTACCTTTACCTGGTGAGTGAACTGCATGTTCCAAATAAACTGAACTGAATTACATTTTATTTCTATGTAAATTTACAATTTGCAAATTCTGGACAGTTCACTGCCATAAATATCCCACAATGCAATTCAGTCCTATCTGCAGAGGTGATGGTCTAGTTATTAAAGTTACATGTCCTCAACTCACAAGGAGGCTTTCAGGAGTGAAAATGTATTCACATACTGAGTAGTGTGTCTACAAAGACATATTGAAGTGTTTATTTAAACAGAAGAACACTTAACATTATTACAACCTTGTGAAAGTAGCTTATGCTAGTTTTGGACATATATCATATAATTTTAACACAAAATTAATGCAGGATAATGTTGCCAAGTTACACCAATTATTATAATAAACTTAACGACACAATCCTCTGATTATAGTAATTGATTAAACATACAAAAGCAGAGGTGACTGTTAGTTTTATTCAATAAACTAGAGCTCTGAATGTCCAACTTAGCAGCTCGTCTGTCTTTCACAATGGCCACGCCCCTTAATTGTACATAACTTGCTACTTCATATTCCATCTTAAGTTTTGCATTTGTAATGTAATTTTTGGCTGCCTCACCTTGAAGTTGTAGAATTAAACATACGTGTATGAGGTGAGAGAGCGGAACCTTATCATTTCCTTTATCCAAAGTGTGTTAACAGACACAGTGGAGGAGAAATGACAAAGACACTGTTTGAGGTTGGTGCCTCTGGTGCTCACCATGTGGTCCAGCTCCTGCACTGCAGTTGCTACGAGGCAGACGCAGAGCCCTTTTAGATCCTAACCTTGAAACGCAGCACTCAGCCAAGGCTGGTATGACAGGAAATGAAAATGACTACTAGGCTTAACCTGAAGGAAATATGAACACACATAGAAATCATATGTACAGTGAAAGGAAATGTAGAGATAATCAAAGACAATGTTCTGAATAATATATTTGTGAACTGTAGCAGAAAAAAAAAAACATTTCACTTTTAGTTCCTGGTTTGTTTTGTTTTGTTTTTTGTTTTCTATTCAATATTTTTATGCACATCATACTGGCCAGAACTGTAGTAAATGACTGATAAAACAGCCAAAAAAATCAGTAATTTAAATCCCATTATAATCTTCATTGTTTTCTGCAGAGAGAACAGAACTGAGGAACCTGAGCAAATCAGTTGTAATTGCACTTTGGTATTTAAGAGAGCAGAGGTATATTAGCCACTCTGTATTTGTATTCACAGTGTGTGTAAAGCTGAGAATAATGAGCTCACACTCATGAGGCGCAGTTCCATCACTCTCTGCCTAGTGGGCTAGTCAAAGCAGAGGAAATTCCACCGCTTTGAGAGGCCTGATTACGATAATAACAGCAGCGCGGCAAACAAAGGATCAAGTCAGCGCGTGGGGAGCGCACGGCTCAAGAGCCTTATTCTGATTAACACGAGGGTGTTTTAGCAGCATGTAATATCAGAGGGAATGTTAATAACAGCATGTAGAGTCACGCAGAGCCACAATTAAAAAACACAAAGTGTGCTTCAATTACTCTATCATCTATGTGACTTTATTTCGTTTTATAAACCTGAGGTGTATTTGGCACCGACTGTGCATCATTCATGTCTACTTCATCAAAAGACACAATGGAAGCTGCAGGGCTTCTGAGTAAGATGTTCAAACAGTTTAAAGAAATCGGAAATATAATGTGTATTTTATTTTGCTTACATCAAGGTACTTTCTTCTCTAAAATGTTTTATTTTGGTTCAGTTTTTTAAATTTCACCTCCTCACACCAACACACTGCATCTACCAGGAGTTAGTGTTTAGATTCAATGTGCGTTTTTCATATGAAGAGAAACAACATTCATGCTTCATGGCTCAGTTAAAGTGTAGCCAAGCTCTCAAACCTTACAGGAAGTAGGTTTTTGAGCCATATCATTAGGGGAAAAAAATGTCACCGAATGCATGTGTGTTTGTGAAGACACTGCATAGGGGTGTGTTAGCAAGGGTCGAATAGAATCAAGGTAACGTACCTGTCCTCGCCTGCCTCAGGGTTGTACTATACAGGATTGGAAATGAGAATAAGCCTCATATCCTCCATGCATACCACCTCAACCCATCAACCTCAGCATTCAACGGCAGCCATATGTGTCAACCAAGAGAAGGTCCTCATGTTTCCTGGGGTCAAAGTCATCTGTCAAATGGGTGCGATGGCTGGCTGGCTCCGCAGAGGTAATTGGTAGCATTGCTGGCTTCGAGAAGTAGTTTGACAAAAAAAAAAAAAAAAAAAAAAAATCTTGCCATATGTCAAGGAAGTTCGTTTAGGGAGCGCAGGCTGTGGTTCCCCCCCCGTGACTGGATGTGCTCAGAAGCAAACATGCACTGAACACGAAAGCACATGAAAGAGACACAGAGCTGTGATCAGCCATGGCAACAATCAAATACAGTTGACACTTTGTGCTTTGGATGACTCAAGACCTAGATGCAAGAGGCTTTTATGTCCCCAAAACATGTCAAGTACAGTCAGCGTTTCAACAGAACCATCTGTAAAGTGAGTGCATAATGAATGATGTTTAACAAAGACACTGAACCTAGGGTTACATGTGTGACAAAATAAGTGGTTTGAAGTGTGGCACAGTTTTGTCTTAGAAATCATCCCTGGAGATTTATTAACTGGAGGCCAGAGATAACTTCCAAACGTGTCTCAAGGCCAAATCTTATGGTTGCCAGGATACCTGTCTTTATACAGGGAGCAGTTTCAGTCAGGCTTTATGAATAGACAGCTTCACATATGAAAAAAAGAAAAGCAGTCATTTAACCACTACTATTATGTTTCCACTCCTTGAATTACACCATGGAAATATTTCCATTAATGTTTTTTTTCTTCTTTTAGTTAGATGTGGTAGGGCCATTTCAACTAAAATATTATTCCTTAATTATATTGCAAAAAATAATTAAGGAATAATTACCACCTGTCTCTAACCCTATATGTAAGATAGCAATCAATATATATATATATATATATATATATATATATATATATATATATATATATATATATATATATATATATATATATATATACATACACATACATACATACATACATACATATATATATATATATATATATATATATATATATATACATATATTATTTTTTTATTCCCCACCCCACTTAAAGATAGGGTAGGATATTCTGCAATAGTGGTTCGAATAAGCTACATTTTGAAAATACACAATTCAAAAGACTATACTCCTTTCATCAGATTTCCCCCACAGACACACCTTCAGAGTATTGGAACACACAAAGCTTGCTCCTGCTACACAGCATTAATTTGCCTCTCCCCCGAGGTCTGCAGATCCATATGTACCTCATTCATTCTACTCCAACCCATGCGATCAAAGAGCTAGGGCTCCAAAATGAAGCCAATGTCAGTATGTTACAGTTGTAATACTGCTGATGGCCACTGATAATGGAAAAATAATAAGCCCTGAGTGTCATAGACTTATGGTGGATTCACACCTACTTCCCAGGAAAGTCCAGGTGTTTTTTAAGTGTGAAAAGAATCAAACATGTGGATCAAATTACTTTCAAGTTGTGAAAATGGGATGGACCTCCTCACCCTCATCTGATCAGATGGACCCCACCCCCCGTGTGTCCCCACCCTACCACATTCTTACTGACTGGAACTACATCTGCAAGTGGATGTCTAACAGTCCTGGTTTCATTTACAACCTGTCTGTTCACACCTAAAATTACATTCATTATGTTGTTTGTTGCCTTTTATTACAGGAGTACAGTGTGTTTAGCTTTAGCTCATCCATGATGCCTCAAAAACAGCTCTTACAACTCACATACCTGCAGCTCCACCCTTTTTCTTCTACACTTCTGGACCCAAAAAGAAATATAGTGGTGGCTGAATTGCAAACTATTGACTTCACAACATACAGTAATTTCAGAAACCAATATCACTGTTGATCTGTTTGCTACAGACTATGGTTGTGATCATTAGGTGGGTAATGTAATAGACAGGTCATTTGCTGGTAAATTAGGCCTATTTTCCTTTCAAAGTTTTCTGACCAGAAGGCCTCTTGGAAGAGATTAAAACTTTGTGCCACCTCAATTTTGCCCCAAAATTCAATATGGCCACCATTTTTCAAAATGGGTGATTTTCAAGCATTTTTCACCATATTTACACGGCTATAATCATTAAAGATCAGCTGTTTTTAGCAAATGTCTGTCCTATTGCTTCAAAGACATACTTACAATGGTTGATTAAACAAAACAAAAAAATATATATATATATATATTTACACTCAAAATAACCTAAGAAAAATGTCAAAAAATGCTTACATTTCACATACAGTCATCTGCTTTGAAATCCAAATGACATATAAATGCACTGTTTTACAGCAGTTTATCATCACATCACAGAGCGCCTCCATTTTGAGTAACATTAGTCTTCTCCAGATGCCTAAGCGTTGTTGTACAGTCAGAAGCAATCAAAAACATAATCCTGCTAAGGGAATAGCCTTATATTGTATTCCAAAAGAAACAACACGGAGAAACAAGTGGCTGTCTGTAATTAACAGGCAAAACGCAGATGTTCCAACGAACCACATGCAGCTTTGTAGTCTTCATTTTGGATCAGGTGAATTGCACTCCTGAAAGTAATAAAAATGAGTTCTCTGCAAATATAGTTTGGCATTGGAGTTATCAAAGAAATCCAGCACGTTGGTGTGCACTAGCAAACATTAGCATTAGCCTGATTCAGTCTAGTCAGTAGTGAAAGGAACCTGGAACTGCTGTGAGCGCTGTAGAACACTGAGTGGACAAACTACTACTGAAATGTGGAAAATTACCTAATTAGGATTGGACCTAAAAAGTACAGAATTATACAAATATTCAAAAGTACGTCATTGTTGAAATGGAAAACCTATTTAGCATAGATGTCTTTAAAGTGTGTTTCTGTGAAAATTGATGCTAAACTCGGGATAAATTTGTAAACAAATAAAAAATAAACCTGAACTAATATTTGACAAAACACAATTATATCAGAACATAGGAATAATTTACAACTAAATTAGGAACAAAGAGAGGGAGGGTAGACGTCACTATGGCGGACACGCCAGGAGGGGTCACGTGGGTGGGAATCCCCTCCATGGTATGGCAATGTAACCAAATCTAAGACCCCCAGGTGTGAACAAATTTTAAAAAAAATTTCTGTGGAATCAGCAACATAGACCAAACTGCGGAGGATCTGGAGTTGATAAAAATCTGAAACCCATATTCATTCATTTAATTTTTTTCATTTCTATGAGGAACTCAGTGATGCAAAGTCTGTTCACATTTAAGATTAAAACATATGACTCTTGCTCTTGTCTTTTACAAGATCATTCAAAACCTAAAATTTTATGTTACACGTACAAATACATAACACCAGCAGTTATCATGGAAACTTCGTAGGTTGCCATGGTGACAGATTAATTTTAATTCACAGGCTCGGAGTGCTTAGCTTGTCATATATTAGCATGTTTTGTCTGTTAGTGTCTCTTTACATTGAATTCGTTAAACAAGGAAACAGTCTCTGGACAAATTAAACAAATACAAGCGCCATTATTTTCAACAAAAAAAATATTGTAATTACCTTCAGTCCTGGAAGCCATTATACCTTACTGTCAATATTCCTCTTTTTATTTACAAGCGCCATTAGCAAGATGGGTTCATGGCAAAGTCAGAGTTAGAGTAGTGCTGCCACCGTGATGTCAAATGAGGAATTGCATTTTGAAACTTTTATGATTTGATGAATAATACATTATAAAACTGAAGCTGCAGGGCCGTATGATTACTGACCGTGGGCCGTGATTGGCCCCCTGGTTAGACTTTGGGCATGCCCGCTCAAGGTGTTTTATAGTCATATTAAAGGGGCCTCAAGGTACACAGGTAGTCACCTTCCGTGTTGCCTTTAAAAACTCCTCTTAAGGGAATGAAAGTGTCAAACTTTCTGTGACCGACCTTCAGATCCTAGCTACCCAAAAGGGTCATAACTTCATTAATTTACACTGACCTCATCTTTATCTTGTGGTGGTGGGGGGTTTTGGCTGCCAGAATAAAATCAAGGTCTTGTCAATGTCTATCTTGAAATCCCGCTGAGTTTCAAAATGAGTAGGTTGTGTAAAAAGATCACTTACTGAGCCACCTGAAAGTCACAAAAGACAAAAATATCCTTTGTTTAAAGTTCGAGAACTACACTCAGAGGCAATGAAAATACAACACCACTTTGAACTCAAACATTTTTTTTTTTTTCAACTGAAAGTAATTTCTTTATTTGAACAATTTCAATATATTGTGTGGGTTGATTTTGATTAAATTAAATGCATTATTTGGCTGACTTGTAGCCTACAATAATAAACATATGCATTAAATATAATGATCACAAGTTGAAAATTAAAAATCACAACAATACTGAACTGAACACACATTTAAAAATCAACTTCAAAAACTGTAAGAATGGGGTGTAACCCCCACAAACATTCACACAGGCAGGACATCTCCTCATTGACCTGACCACACATCTCCAGTTGTCTTGGGGGAATTGTTGCCACTTTGCCTGCAGAACATTCTGGAGTTGCTACTTGGTTTGACATCTGGGTACTCCTGCTGAGAGAGTTCATCCCAGTTGGTCCCATACATGTGTCTTTTATCCTGCCTTTATATAGAGAAGACAACCACTCCTTCATTTCAACACCTGTACTTGCATAACTCCTAATTCCATATGTTGTAAGAGTACAACTCACAATATTGATTTACATGATGACCATTTGTGGGCGGCTGCGGCTCAGTTGGTAGAGCTGAGGCTTGGCGGTTCACGTCCCGCCTCTGGCTGTCCACATGTCAAAGTGTCCTTGGGCAAGACACTGAACTCTAAGTTGTTCCCAGTAGGGTCAGGCAGGTGTATTGGCAGCAGCCGTCCACTGGTGTATGAGTGTGTATGGGTGAATGTGAGGAATTGTAAAGCGCTTTGGGCACCAAGTGGTGAATAAAATGCGCTATATAAGTACAGTCCATTTAACAAGGTGGCCATTGTGACTCTAACTGTCACAGGAGAAATCAAACTGGACAACTCAGATCCTGAGCAAAAATAAACCAACATTTAAAGTGTTGTGTTTCATTGCTTCTGAGTATTTGTATAAAAAGTGTGGCCAGCAATGTCGAAACAAACCACAGCATTTGAAGGTACAGTAGCTGTTAAACAAGAGAGGTTTCCATGCTTTGCTGCCCTTTTGAGGTTGAAAATGTCAGTGTGTCATGTTATATTGCTGGTAGTATGTGCTGCATACTCTAGTGGACAATGGTCATGCTCCACTTGTAATGTTTCTTATGACCTTATTTGACACTGCTGGGAAAAAAAAAACCTAGAAAAAAAATACAAAACACAAGACCACAAACAGATATCAGTTTGGTTTATAACCTGCAGAGACACTTAAGTCTGGCTTTTGACAGGAGCAGAACAAGCTGAGAGTCTTTTGACTTTGGTGTGATTGAAGATGTGAACCAGGTCTTTTGATTCTCCTCAGCAGGCAGGCGTCCAACTGCAAGATACGATTGAGCCTCAGAGGCCCAGAGCAGCCGTGTGCAATGGTTTGGAGAGGTGCGACCTTCAGACAGACCTGAGCGATGGTAGACCCGAGGGATCTGGAAGCTCTGAGGTGGTCCAGACAGCACTTCAATGGACACCTGTAGCTCTCTTGTCACAACACCTCATTCCTTTCTTTTTTGGTTCAGTGGAGGGCAATTGCAGACGGGAGTGAGAGAATAGGTATGACAGGGATGCATGGGATGAAGAGATGGGAAGGTCTCGACTTACAAAGATCACACACACACAGGGGAGTGAACGAGCAGCAAGAAAAGACTGACAAAAAAAAAGGGGTGGAAAGGTTTAGACCACAGGTGTCAAACATAAGGCCTGGGGCCCAAATCTGGCCATCCAAACGGTCCAGTCTGGCCCCTGGGATGAGTTTGTGAAATGCAAAATTGACACTGAAGACATAAATCATTTTAGTTCAGGTTCTACATATAGATCAATTGAATGTTAATGTCATAATTCAGACTCAAGGGGTGAAATTTTGTCTTATTTTTTTGTTTGTCTTCATATATTTTTGTCATTGTTGTTGCTTTTATTTTTATTTTATTTTTTTATGTTCACACTTTTGCTCTTTGCTTCTTGTCACCAGTCATTTTCCCACCTCTCGTTAATTTCTCCATGATGTGTCTCACCTGTCTTCACTAGTATATAAGTGTCCCCTTTTTCTCTGTCCAGTGTGAATTCGTCAGCCCTGGTAGCGACTTATGAGCAATATTCTTATCTTTGGTATTTCGGTGTTCGACTTGGTTCTGGTATTCTGGTTTCTTCAGTTTCTGTCTGTCTGTCTTACCTGGATGTGTGTGTGATCACTAGCCTGTCCTTGACCACGAGCCGTCTTTCCCCCTGCTGATGCCTCATCGTCTCTTGGATCCTGGACTTGACCTTCTGGACCCCGTTATGATTTTTGGATTTTCCTGGATACTAGTGTTCTGCCTGTTTTTGGCCCATACCTGTCTGACTCTGTCCTCAGTTAAAGATGAGGAATCACCCGCTCAATATATTCTCATTATAATCAATAAAATCTGTAAACGCAGCCTATCGTGTCTGAGTCCTGCATTTACATCCATCACTGGTACTGAGATTGTAACACTTAAGTGGGTCAGATCAGTAAAATGCTCTCATAATAACATATTAATACTCACAATTCCTAATGTTTCTCTTTGTAAATGTAAAAAAATGTTTTATTGTATTTACACTAAAATCATCATTTTACAACCTGAATAAATATTAACATTTTTGTAATGTCTGAAGGGCAAGTTTAACAATATTCTGCCTGTTATTAAATGTTTTATGTATATTTTGTTGATCTCCTGTGGTCTGTAAATTGTAATATACATGTGTAAACGATAAACAGAGACATAATATTGTTAAAACTGCACATATTTTCTTAATACCTTTCAGTTTATTCATACTATTCACATTGTTTTAAAGGATGACATTGCTTTTTTTCCCACTCTAAAACATAGAGAAACGTTTGGAGTTGACATTATTACCTCCACCAAGGAGGTCTTAAATTCAGGTCTGTTTGTTTGTTTGTTTGTTTGTTTGTTTGTTTGTTTGTCAGCAGGATTAGGCAAAAGTTCTGAACAGATTGTGATTAAACTTTCAGGAATGATAAATAATGGGTCAAGGAAGAACCCATTAGATTTTTAGCAATGAAGGTCAAAGGTCAAGATCACACTAAAGGTCAACAGCTAAAACACATCAATGTAATATCTCAGGATTTAGACGAGATAGAATTTTTTTTTTTTTTTATTCACATCATCTCACCTTTCAGACATCAGATGGTCGACACCTATGGCTCGATCATGTCACGTTTTGACGTCATATGACTCCTTATCAAGCCTTGGCAGAGGTCTGCTGTCTCTGACTGCCTTGTTTTTTTATATTATGATGTTATTATTTCACTGGTACGGTCCTCTGCAGGTCAAATTTGGCTTAATATGGTCCTTGAACTGAAATGAGTTTGTCACCCCTGGTTTAGAATATTCTAAAATCAAGAAAGTGAAGCACAGATGTTTCAAGTAGATACATTTGAAATATGTGTGCTAGTTTATGCACCCACATTTATATGAGAAGATTGATATGATACCTTGTCAGTTTTACTACAACATACATCATTTTCCATCGCAGTTGTAGTTGCTGGTTGTTAAGTACCACCTGGCGAATCTGTCGAAATGTCATCCTTAGTGTCAAACACACAGCAGCACAGAATGAAAGATACTGGATGGTTCTTAGAGACTAGATTCACATAATAATTATTAGGATAGTGTAATAAATGATTGCAGTATTGAAAAATAAAATATAAGATACACTGAATGAAGCGAAATGGCTCTTTAGAAAAGCAGGGAATATTAAGTCCAAGAAGATGATGTGTATCTGTCAGTTCCATTTAACCAATCAATAGTCTGCTTTGTTTTCATGTCACCATTTAGTATTTTCTCGTCTAAAACCTTATTGGGAGTGATACCAAAAAGACAAACAAACATGTCAAATAATAATAATAAAAACAAAGAAGTCTTTGACAGTAACTGACTCTGCAATTAGGCAGGAAACAAGAAGAAATTCATTATTTTAATACAAGGTGCTCGTCAATATGTGCTCCTGACACTTGTTTAGAGCTATATTTGTGATTCGTATCACCTTTTTAGCATATTATGTATTCACTAGGCAGTACAAAAATACAAAAATACAAAAATTAACTTGTTCTGGATGCAATAATGTTGCTAAAACTCCTTAATGTTGGATAAATGTCCCGAAAATGTGAATATACAGGCTATATGTAAGCTATATTTGAGCTATATTTGAAGTTCCTTGCTGCCAACTTAATTAATTAATTTACCAAACTCTGAACTATTACTTTTATTCACCTTATTCTCTGTGGTTACTAGGGCGGTGCCATATTGCTTACTTTGTGTTAGAACTTCCGGTGGAGTAGCGTAAGTCATTGAAAGTCATTGGCGAGCGTACAGATCTCAGTGTTGTGGGCCAGCCTTTAACCTGCATCCGCCTCCTCCCGGTGAAGAGGACCGCCGACTTTGGCTGAGGGCGCTCAACTTAAAAAACCCACTGAAAAAGCCCTACGTCTGCTCCTTTCATTTCGTGGATGGGACGTCTGTGACGTCCCAAAGTTTAGCCGCTACGAGTCTGCTAAGTCAATGCTAGCTACATTTGCTGCATTACTGATTGCTTAACACACGGTTTAAAAGGTTTTACAACGATGAAGTTTAGGATTAAATACGTATAAATACTAATAACCAGTGTTGGACAGTAGCTCACAGCAGCATATCTTCCATCTATGAACAATGAAACATGCCACATTTAAACTCAGAACGTACTGATATGCTTCGGTGCTCTTAAAGTTTTTCATGGAGGCACCATTTACGCCCACAGACAAAACCGTATAGTTAAAAATATCACCATATGTAACAGGAGGCTATCTCTTCATATCATCAGCCCACTCTGCAATTAGTTTTGGGTGAGGGATTACTTCACTGGTGCTACTACGAACGACATCACTAGTTTCTACCCAGGTAACATCCATCTTTAAATGCCTTAAACTAGCTAACCGGAAGTAGCTAACCTGAACTAGCTGACTGGAAGTTCCAACACAAAGCGGAAGAAAATCAACAGTTAAAAGGGGCGGGGCAGAATAAGGTGAATAGGGCCAACTGATAGGCCAAATAATCCCTCTCCAGAACCTATGAAGTTCATAAATGACTTCTTTATTAATTTAGATGTTTGGTCAGGTCTTATGGTGTTGGTGTCACTATGAGATCTGACCAAATCTCCAAATTATTTAAAGGAAAAAAAGATACATTTTTCCCAAACTTAAAATTGTAATATATTGTTTGAAAACCTACTCTCATCTTAATGTTTGGACATGAAATTGAATTTGTAACAAAATGTTAATTACAAATTCAGAAGGTCTTTGTGCCATTTTTCATATCCTTAGGTTGAAAAATAATGAGTCACTAAAATTACTGAGAGCAGATAAGCATTCAAAGTAAAAAGAACTTCCTCTGAAAAAGAGGTAAAAATTGCAGCCTATTATAAGTTTAAGTCATGCTTCATTATGCAAGTAAGAGCTTCCAATTTAACTTACAACCCCCTTAAATGTCAGTAATTATCATTATTAACATGTATTTAATTTTAACACTTACTATAGGAACACAGTGAAAACATATATTTCCCAAAATATCAATCTTTCTTTAATTTAATTTATTTGTTATTGTTTACCTGCCTGACTGGAAGAAACAAACAAGAATACCAATGTGCCTGTGCTGTAGTGCACTTGTGCAAATGGCAATAAAAGTCTATTCTATTCTAGTCTAGTGCATTGTACAGAATTAAGTGTCATCTAGTGGTGAGGTCACAGATGATTTCATACAGCTCTTTTCAGTATCCTAGAAAGTAGCTGCTTAACATGCAAAAAGTACAAAAGGTTATTGTTGGAAAGTGTTTGGTGTGACTGTTCTGGACTGCTGTGCTTCTTATGGTGTCTTCATTTGCTATTGGGAAGCCAATCCTTTCCATTTGCAAATTTGAAATTTGCTTTTGTCATCATAAGGAAATATAAAATAAATTTATCGCAATTCTCAGACAATTCTCCAAAAAAAAAAAAAGGTAGGTTCCTATTATGGATTTATGAAATATGAAATAATATCAAGTTTTAGACCGATATCCCTAATAGTTTTGAAGTAAAGGCCTTGGGGCTTTTTTTTTTAATCATTATTTTTGACCAAGTTGTGTTACGTCCAAATTTGAGCTTCGACTGCATTTGACCTACATATTATATTTTTTGTCTCCATGCCTAACATTTCCCCTAGAATCAGAATATATGGCCAGAATAGCTCTATCTACTTTAGTTGCTACACAATATGTCTCCAAATTTGGCTGAAAAGCCAAAAAATGCTAAAATGGTAATGCTTGTTAAATGCCACAGATCATAAAGTTTAAGGATTTGAACCTTTAAACTTTTTTGTGACTATTCCTATACCTCTCTTTGACATTCCACTGTAACTATGTAATGACTAAATACGATTCATTTTCTTAGGTTTGGTTTTTCATTTTTTCCAAAAAAATAGTAATTTTGAAGGCCACAGTTCACCATTTGTACAATTGATCACATCCTTCATTTTTTTTTAAATAATAGATTGCTATAATAATAATAATAATAATAATAATAATAATAATAATAATAATAATAATAATAATAATAATAATAGATTGCTATGATTGACAACTTTGTCTTTCTTAGATTATATTAGATACATACTTTATTGGTTCCGAAGGACTGGAAACTTGGAATGCTGTTCAACCTTTTTTTTTTTTTTTAACTGCAATTTATTTTTTAAATGATGTGGCCTATTTGGAGCTGTCATTGATGGAAATGTACTATCACACAACATCACTTGTCACTTGTTTTATTTGAGAATTTAAGATAGCACAAGAGGCTGCATACTATAAATTCTTACTATCATGTACTGTAGATATCACAATTTTTATTATTTATGTCACAATAACATAACTAGATAGCAGTAGCAACAAAACTACATGGCCAAAGTAAATATCAAACTGAATTTTCACACCCTACACACACAGCTCTTAATTGAAAAAAGGCTCTCAATTTGGCATTTTAAAATTTATGTTTCTCTGGATGTTTTGACATGGAATGAGCATATAGTGTTCATTCATTTATTCATTCAGTTGCACAGATACATTTTGCACTGGTTCATTTTGCACAGATATGCTACTATTTCATTCTTGTAGATGTTTTCAACATTTTATAATGTTCTTTGTTCTGATATTATGCAAGCACAACTGCTAATGCCTGTACTGCTGCAACAACAAAGCTTCCCACTATCTATCTATCTACCTACCTACCTACCTACCTACCTACCTACCTACCTACCTACCTACCTACCTACCTACCTACCTACCTACCTACCTACCTACCTACCTACCTACCTACCTACCTATCTATCTATCTATCTATCTATCTATCTATCTATCTATCTATCTATCTATCTATCTATCTATCTATCTATCTATCTATCTATCTATCTATCTATCTATCTATCTATCTATCTATCTATCTATCTATCTATCTATCTATCTATCTATCTATCTATCTATCTATCTAAGCTCATGAGGGACACATGGACATTATTATTATTATATAGAGATGAACAACCAATCCCTCTCACATCCACACCTATGGGAAATTTAGCTGAACCAGTTAATCTATTAATGCATGTCTGGAAGCTGTCGTACCTGCAGAGAGTCCACACACATGAGGAGAACATGCAAACTCCACTTTAAAAAAAAAAAAAAAATGTAGTAGCAGAGAATTCATAAAAGCATTAGTTTAGTTTATTTCACACTTTAAAATATGACAAATACATTTAACAAGTATAAATACAAATGCAATACAACAGTACAAGGGAGGCCAAAAGTTTAATATGCTTATATGGATCCTTCCTTCATCAACTTAATTAACACTTCAAATGAATCCAATAAACAAGAAAATAACTTGAATAAAAAACAAAAACAAAAAAAACCCCAATACAATAAAAACACACAAACCAAAAATTATTTACCATTACTTAGAACGACACATGGGCATTAATTAAATATAAACTAAAGGGAAATAGTAACCGAGGAAAGTTAAAAGTCAGGAAAATGTGGGATTATTTATAAATGCAGCTTTAGTAAATTGTATATCCTTGTTTATCATTTTAATATTTCATCCTTGCTGTCCACCAGGTTAAAAAATCCAAAGTTTATTTCCACCTCAGCAAGTCATGTATCATTTTTCCCCTTGTTGTAGAAATTACAATAATATTAGATATAAATGTTTTAATGTTTGTACTGTGATAAAGTCTGCTCAGAAGACATAGGCTAGACCTAGAATATAGAGATGGAATGCACGGGGGATGAAAACACAGAATAAGACAACCCCTAAATTACCTGAAGCCAAGAAAGGAGGAGGGTTTGGCGATAGGAACAAAAGACCTTATGAAGGGAAACAGACTTCAGTGTCATGTGTGTCTTTCAGGCTGCATGCACTCAAACGAGAGACTTCTGACTTAAATTAACCTTAAATTAATCTTATGCTGAAATCAGATGTAACACTGTAATACTAACTGTAAACTATATTTGTGATTTGTGTAATTAAAAGACAATGACAAGACTCAAAGAAGGCCATAAATATATATATATATATATACATTTCAATTATGATTGATATATTTATTCCTAAAACACCTTACTTCCCTTGTGGAAAATACAACATGTGGAATTTTCAACTTTGTAAGTAGTATCTCATATAATTACCATAGGTCATGAAGGCAGCATGATTTTTTTTTAAATAAATGGTAAATGTTCTGCACTTATATAGTTCTTTTCCACCTTCATGGTGCTCAAAGCGCTTTACATTAGCCTCACATTCACCCATTCACACACACCAGTGTCAGTCCTACTGGGAGCCAAAGTCAAGGTTCAGTGTCTTGCCCAAGGGCACTTCGACATGTAGACAGCCAGAGCTGGGACATGAATTGCCAACCTTTCAGTCATCGGACAACCCCCTCTACCAACTGAGCCACAGCCATAACCCCTCCCAAATAGGAGGTTTTTATATGATATTGCACTTTTGGAAATGCATCTCCATCAGGCTCAGCAACTGGCACACAGAGACTCAAAGCAGGTGGATCAACGGACAGTGAAGAGGTTTCTGAAGGATGAGTGGATGATTAGGAGGTCAGGGTGCAGCCCCTTAGAGACATGGTACGTACATATGGCCTGCAAATGGTGACCAGGGCAACAGCTGTTCTTAGTAGCAAATGAGTAGCTCTGTTCTCTGTGCTTCATTATGTCCTTACAACAAAATGAAACAGTAGATGAAGCCACGTCTGAGCACATTTGAATTTGTTACAGACACAGAAAGGGAAGTGTTTCACAACAGCAGGATGATTTGGCTTTTATTGTGCCGTCTCATACTGAAACATCACTTATTTCCCAACAACAACTTCCCTTTCCCCTCCAAAACACTGTTGACACACTGTCACACTTGAAAATTGCCTTTATATGAACCTTAGCATTCAGACAATACTGAAACATAAATAATTGTAGAGAATAAAAATAAAACACCTGCAATAAAATGGAATGTGTTCTGAGCTTGTTTTGCCTTCGACCTTTAAATACCTCATCAGTGTGCAGTTAAAGCTGGCAAAGAAGGACATCACTTGGATAATGGCGTTGTAAGCTCTCTGACGCGCTGAGATGCTCTCCAGCGCAAATGTAATTACAGCCTGACAGTGGGCACAGGCCCTAACAAAGGCCCGATAATCAGCGGCTGGTGATCGGAACATGCGGCTCATGACCAGCAGAAGCAGTGACGCTGAAAAGTAATTAAAGTCACCCACAGTGTGGAGCCATGCAAACTGCACTGCCAGCTCAATGCACTGCTATTTCACTCCTTTTCTACTGTTTTATTATTCTGTCTCTCCCTTTCTTATTCTTTCAACTCCTTCTACTCCCCTCTCTCCCTTTCCATCTTCAACTGCCATTCTCTAAAAACCCTTGTAGTGCCCCCTCCCCCTCCATGTGTCCATCATTCCTCTAGTCTGTGAGTGTTTTTTCTATTACCCATCCATCACCCGCTGACTCATGAAAGCAGCTGCTCTCTCCCATGTGCAAAAGTTAGTGATTAACTGGGCCAAGAAATCCCATAACTCCCTGTCACACAAGCATTCACATGTGCACCTTGTCTCTAAAGAAAACTAGTTATTGTCATTTAACCCATTGATACATGAATTATGGGAACCTTTTTTTCCCCAAGTGTTTTTATTCCTCTTTAAGAATGAAAAAAGCAAATCTTTTTAATGAACCTATTTTTTATGGAGTTACAAAAATATCCACTCAACTGGACAACATGCATTTAAGCTTTTCCACGCTCCTTTTGGAATCTGATGGGTCACCCAGACTTACCAACACATGCTACCTTTGACAGTGGTTCATCACCTCCACTGGCTGCATACTGCATTCACAGAAAACAACGAGACGAACGAGGGACCCAGAAAAACCCGGTCCATCTCACATCAGACGGACTTTAGCGTCACCCACGTGGGGTTAAGCCCGTCCCCGGCAGTGAATCTGAAGTAGCATTAGCATTAGCATCTATGAGAGAAGACGGCGCCACAGTTGCTGCTGCACAAACTTGAAAATAATGGCGGATCAAAGTGGTTCATGTGCTCTCAGTGGAAATAAAGCCTGTTTTTTCCCTGCACGTTTTCAGAACAAGCGATGGCACGAAACCTAGCTGGATGCTACTCTGGTAAAGGTAAGCACATACGAAGAGTCAGAGGGGAGGGGGGAGTGTTCCTTCACGCATTCTGAGCCAATCAGAGACGCCTCATCACCGACTTATGGACATGTATGAGGAAGTAGCGGTAAACTCTGTTGTTCGACCTCAAGTAATTTTTCTACCGTGAAAAAAACAGCTGGAAACAAAACAATGTGGATGTTTTTTTTAAAATGCAACCAACACACAATGTATTCAATAACAATGAAGAACACAGTAATATTAATGAAATAACCATGGAATGACATCTTTGAAGCAAAGAAATATTAGCCCAGACACCCCCTAGTGGCAGCAAATCAAATTTTCCACAAGGGACAGTCTAGTTACACTCAATGTAACTTTTGACTAGATTTTGAGTTGGAGAAATAACTGAAAACAACCACAGAAGAAGAACAACAACAAGTAGGGGGTGATTTCCTTTTATCAAAGACGAGTGAAGAATGTGAGAAAACATCAGCAACCTTTAAATTCTTTTTACAGAAGCGACAATAGTTGTTAAGCTCCATAATTCACCATTTTCTACAGACTCCTTTGTGAACTTTCCGGTGTATAACAACATCAACCTAAAGATTACGCTGATTGGTTGTAGTACCATCCTATCGGATACAGCCTTTTAGCCCCGCCTCCCCTGACTATGAAGTACGACTAGACCTATACATGAAATGAATAGGGATAGCGCGGCTAGGCTAAAGAAACATGTATTTAAAATGTAATATCAGAACACTATGAAATAAAACATGTTAAATGCTGCTTTTGTTTAAGTAGACTATTAATTACAGTCTAATTACAACAAGCAATTGATTTACAGGTAAACATGTTAGTGCAGATCAGGTATTAAGAACAGACCAGTTACAGTATTGATTTGAACTGACTGATATGGAAATAAATAAATAAAACCCATGAATATGCAAGAGAACAACTGTAGAAGAACTGTCCACTGTAGTGACCAGTAAGCAGCAAAGGGTTAAAACAATGTGGTGTTAACACAACACCAACACTCACTATTTAACACTGACAATGAATATTTAACACTCTCATATTTGCTGTGTACCTTGTTTTTAATGTTAACATTTAACATTATATGGGCCCAGAATTAAATGCCACTCACTTTCACACACTCAGTATTTTGTTTGATCACTTTACACTTTCATTACTGGATGCATTTACTTTGGCATTGTTTATGCAGCAACAATAAATATCACAACATGTCTTTCTGTACACAGCTGCATTCGGTTTTGCCACACACCTGATAATGAACAGTTATCAGGTGTGTACCTCTTCCTGGTCTACTCTATCATATCCCATGGATTTAGGTCTGGACTCTGTGGTATCATATTATATTCAGGTGCAGCTGACCGAATTGTTGGTATTTTCAAGAAACCAAACTAAATTCTTAGAAAGTTGGAGCTTTGTGGTTGACGCGTGTTCAAGGATCCAAAGGAAATAAAATCTTCCATCAATCTTCACGTTTTGTACTTTTATTTTAACACAAAAATTCAAACAAAAACAGAATGATGCTTCTAAAATGTCCACAAATGTAAATTAAAATCACACAAGGCTCCACGACATGTTGGCAGGGCTTGAAAAACAATCCCTATGAAATGGGACACTCCTTTAACACTTACCTATGTCATCAGTTCACTCCGGCAGTTACATAATCAAAAACGACAGCTTTAACCAGAAGTGAACAAACACGTCTGCTGCTGTAGTTGTTGCGTTCTCCTGGCATATGTGGATAGTTTTACTTATATCTGCGTCAAATCAGAGAACTTCCATGCATCGACCAATTACTCCACATTTAGGTAAATAGCGTTTTATGGAGAAAATTATCATTACACATTGCAACAATGTCAAAGTTTATACAAAACAACAGTTATCACAACTTATCGCAACAGTTAATTAATTTGTGTACTTCTTTCGTAGATGCCGCCATTTTTAATAGGATTCGCATTGTATTCTGGGAAATGTCTCGTCCCCCTCCATTTGGAGTCTGCCTCTGGAAAATCTCCATTTGAAGGGGTATGAAGCCCTTCCCCTTCCCCCTTCCCCCTACCCCTCTGCCTTAATGTGAATTGACACACCCCTACCTCTACACGTGGACGCACAAAATGGAGGGTAAGGGGGGAAATGGGATTCAGACTCATACTGTAGGATCCAGTTTCTCTTCTAATCCTGATATGTCCATCACTCGGGAACAGGGTCAATGTGGACTCATCAGACCACAGGTTTTCCAAATGAAACACAGTCCAAGAGCTTTGCTATCTGTCAAACAATATGAGGAGAAAAAAAGAAGAAATTATCGGCTGAATTTCATTTCACCCCTTACCCCTTCACCTCTGTTTTGTGCGTCCATGTGTAGGGGTAGGGGTGTCTCAATTCATGTTAAGGCAGAGTGGAAGGGCTTTATACCCCTTCAAATGGAGATTTTCCAGAGGCAGACTCCAAACAGAGGGGTACGAGAAATTTCCCAGAATACCATGTGAATTTAATTTTTTTTTTTTAAATGGCGGAATCTACAAAAGAAGTACACAAATGTAATATTTTTGCTGTAATTAACAGTTTTTAAGTTATCACAACTTGTACAAAGTTTGACATTGTCACAATGTGCAATGGTCATTCTCTCCATAAAATGCACATGAAAAAAAATCGCTAATTATATAAACGTGGAGTAATTCTCTGATTCGACACAGATATTAGTCAAAATATCCACATATTCCAGGAGCAGATATGTTTGTTTACTTCTGGTTACAGCTGTCATTTTTGGTTATGTAACAACTGGCGACGCGAACTGATGATTGAAGGGGTATCCCAAATCATAGTGGTTCCTTTTCAAGCCCTATGCCTTATAGCTCTGTTCGAAGGGGTAAGGGCTGAAATTAGCTTAAGCCATACACTGCGTCAGTTAAAGGGTAGAATCACTGTATCCCTGTAGAAAGGATCTGAACTTTTGCCGAGTTAAATCCAGGAGGTGATTTTTTATTTTGCATGATGTCTGCCTAACTCACATCACACAGATATTTAAGCTACATCAATTTTTCTATTGAGTCTTCTAGCTGCAGAAATGATACTGTGTGCTTAGCTTGATCTATATTATTTTACGGCTCTAAATATACACTTAAGTATTCCATGGTCACTTATGGCATTTTATTACAGTATATATTTATACATATAAAGTTTAAGTAGCTTATTTATATCCCACTGTATGAGATTTCATAACTTGCCATTCTTTATGGACACCAGATGAGAATGTGACAGTTTATGAGTCACGGTGCTAAGTTGAGTCTATCCCTGTATGCTGTGTTGATGCAAGATTAGAAACATTCATTCACCATCTAAACCTGCTTTATCCTTATTAGGGTTGTGGGTGTTGCTGGAGCTTATCCCAGCTACTTATATGTGAAGGCAGGGTACACTATGGACAAGTCGGCAGTTCATTGGAGGAGTGACACAACTAAACAACCACCGTTTCACATTCAGAAAGGTTATGTTTGGACTGCATATAAGGGTCCCATGTGGGTTTGTTCGCAGTTTCCATCGTGACTCCACATGTTTGCCCGGATCAGAACTGTTATTGTACAACAAAATTGAGGTAGAGCTCTCAGGTTTTGCAGAATAATTTTCAGAAAGAGAACAAATATCAGTAAAAGGTACAGAATTTAAGGAGTGCAAATCACATGAAACATAGATGTCATAGCATAAATAGTGTCAAAAATAAATTATATTAGATATTCAGATGTGGCAGCATGTGGGGCACCATGAAAACTACAGACAAACCCACATGGGATCCTCATATGCAGCCCAAATGTGGTTCAATGTGGACATGCTGGCTCTGTTTGTGTCACATCCAGAAGATTGTAATATATATTATTTAGTCTTATGTTTTTCCGTCACTTGTTTAGTTTGATAGATTTCCTTTTGTATTCTGTCTTGTCCCATCTAACCTTTACCTTTGTTTCCTCATCGTGTGCTGATTGTTCCTGTGTCTTGTTGTGTCTCTGCCCTTATGTGTGTATATGTATTAGGTGTTCCCCTTGTCTTCTGTTAGTTCGTCCTGTCCTACAGTGAACCAGACCAGTCATGGTCTTGTTAAAAAGAGTCTTTTGTCTAGTTTTGACTTTTGTTTTAATACTTTATCTGTTCAGTTCTTCATGAGAGTGACTTTAATTTTAGTACTTTTCCGCATTATGGTCTTTTGATATTTGTTAAAATCCTCTGTATTATTATTTTTTGTTGTACTGGGACATTCAACTTTTTTTTTTTTTTTTTTTTTAATGATGAGTTTTGGAGTTGTCCTTTTGGGTTCAGCCCTGAGTTCAGTCCTGACAGTTTGGCCAATTTAGATGAACCAATTAATGTATTGATGCCTATCTTTGGATGATGGGAAAAAGCTGGAGTAGCTTTTCTGGAAAGAACCCACACAGACGCGGAGAGAACATGCAAACTCCACATAAAAAGGTCCCATCCATTAACTGGACATGTTTACTGTGGGGCATGGGTGCTAACCGCTGCACCCTCATGTCGCCCCTGGAGAACATTACCCATAAATAAACTGCAGTTGCATACTAGTCATAACATTGCAGCTTCTAAATGACTCTCAGAATATTTGCAAGGTAAATACTGCCCAGAAGAGGGTGGTCATCTTGTTTCCATGGCATCAGATGTGTGACCATTTCTGTTTTCAAAGTGAGGGGTGTCTATCTGTCCATTGAATATTTCTCCCTGTGCATGCAGTAGCGTGTGAGCTTTTCTTTAGCTAAGCCTTTGTGCTATGCAAAAGAGTGAAAGAATACCCTTTTTGGTGCTCCCCTGTTCATAAACCACTGACTCACCCCTTGGGAGCTTAGCGTAAATGGAAAGAAGGGGAGGTAGCCTGGTGTGAAGCTATGTGTTGGTGACTTAATCCCTTCATCACCCCTTTATGTTTGGCACTGCTGAGGCTCTGTATGTGGCTCAGTGTCTACGCCAGAGCTGGAACTAATGAAAAGATGTTAAAGAGAAAATAGTCTGTCTATCACGTGTTCATGTTCACCAGCCAATACACATAGACCTAGTATGAGTACAAGTAAAACCAATCAAACCAACAGAAAATGATAAGTAGTGGTTCATTGAGGATGTAGATAGGGTGTCAGGAGGACAGGTGTTTAATCCATCACTGGACCTCAGTTCAATTAGAAAAACTTTAGACCAGTTGTTAAAGTGTCATAAGTGAAATGTCAGAGTGAAGTGTGAATTCTATGAATGTAAAAATGCTTTGAATGTAAATGAAGAGGGTGAGATGGAAAGTTCAGCTATTTTCTTTTAGCAGAGCTCCCAAAGAAGAACCGGGTCATTTGCCTCCCAAACAGCCCTTAACCCATATGACATACTGTGGCTTTTGTAGCAGTTACCAAGTGAACTTTTCTCTACATAACCTTTCTTAAAGGGGTCATATTTTGCTAAACCCACTTTTATTAGTCTTTGGTTCATTTATTTGGACCACTGGTGCTCCCATGTGGTGTCTGGGGGCGGCTACAGCTGAGCCACTTCTCAGCTACCCCATGGGGGTACATTGGATTTCTGTGAATGTAGGAAATATGTTTTAAATCACAAAACTTAATGATGTGACCCGGCAAAAACCCACACGGACAAAGACAAAGGGAGAATATATATATACATACAAATTTTAATATATATTTTTATATATGTATAGGTTGCGCAATTAGTTTTTCATTAGGGTGGTTATTGGTAGGAGGCGTTGTTTTGTTTGGGTTGTACACTTAGATGGCTTTTAAGCCTTGTAGGCAGGCCCACCCTGTTTTTCAGGTCTGGCTGGAGAGGACGGTTTTCGTGCAGGTCCTGCTGAGTGGATCCTGAATACCAGTGAGTTGTTCCCTGATGTTGAAATCCCTCTGTTTGGTCATCATTCATCTGCCTGGTTCACTCTTGTTCACCTGCCTTGAGTCATCCTCACTCGTTCCTGTCCACTCTTCAGTTGTGGCTGTGTGGGTCCTTGGCTGGGTACTGGGACCCAGCCAAGATTATGTTTTCAGCCTTTTAGGGGGGGGGGTATGATGATCTGTGACCCTGCTTGCCATGACCGGCTCTGGGTCAGCCAGGAAAGGTCAGTGGACAAAGGTGGCTCATGGTTTCAGCGCTGATCTTTACAGAACGCTCCGCCTGGACTTCACCACTTCTCCAGGGCCATGGACTCACTGCGCCTTGGGAGGGACGAGGCCCCTTTGCCTACAGCGCGCCAACTGCGTCACATCGCCAGGGCGGGGAACGACACATACAAATGTTGCCAGGGGTCAGCTGCAATGTCGGCAACCCACCCAACCTGTCTTGAAACACAGGAGTCTAACGCACACGCAAGTCAGAGGGTCTCCCAGAAACCACAATGAAAGGATGGCTGACGCATGCAGGCAGCAAAATAAGTGGTCCATAGTGGTGAACCAGAGGTTTTGGACATCATCATCGTCATCAAATGTCTCAGCTTGGAGGGGCTGATGTGATTCCTTCTTGGGATGGTGAAATTTATAAAAAAAAAATCTTGACCAATCACTGAGCCTCATTAACCGGTTGAAGTCGGTCACTGAGAAAAAAAACACGCTCACACATGCAAAGCCATTTACACACTGCGGTGCACTTCAGTCACTTTGCTTTTTAAACATGAGTCACACTGCGAGGTCGAGCGGTGTTATATTAAAAGCTCATTTTAAACCGTCACACATAGAGAAAACATTTGATTTTATAGGAAATATTGTGAAAAAATAACATGAGCGAGTTCCACCAGCCTGCCTCAGTTCTGCATAAGCTCCTTTTACCGTAGCCCACCCGTCATGTTATTTTAAGTAGGACTGTCACATGGATAACACAACTCATCCACTGTTTACCCAAAAAATCTTCCAATTCTCATTTTGCCATTTGGGTTTCATGGTGGCAACTTGCTATCCCAGTCTCCAGCTGCTAGCTCTAGAAGTTGTATTACTTCATGTCAGCTTAGTGTTTTGTTTACCTTTGGAGCAAACATTCTAAACTGGTGTGAAATGGTCGTACCACATAGATTAATTGAGCTCTGCACACACTCTGCATTTGCCATTAATACATTCTGTCTTGTATTGCTAATGCCCCAATTCATCATTTAAACATATGTTATGGAGAAATTAAGCTTCCTCTTTGTAGTCGTAGGCCGCGGTCATGCTAAGGCCAGGTGATCCACTGGTCTGTGGTCACACTCCCCTAATCCATCCGCACTCAGGCCCGGTTGCCTCTGAAGTATACGTCATCATCTTGATACGCGTCATACGCATAAAGCAATTGTTGTTTGTGTAAATGGTCCAGTAGCGCGATGGAGAGCCCACTCAATGACATGATCGCAATGACTCTTCTGGTTTATTTTTCCTAAGTTAGCCGCAAAGTAGTCCTTCCTGATTTCCAGATACATTGACTATGTGAGGCGACACTCTGGTTGTTGCTTTATACGTCATTGTACATGGACAGTGGACAATGGACAATGTTGATGGGTTCAACCATTGGTCACATGGTCATTCGTTAACATCCCTAACTCCTTCTGTTTGTGATTATCTGCTATGTTTTTGAGAAGATTGTTCATAGTTATATTTTTATTTGTGGATGATAACCTGAATATAAGAAATGTATTTTCATTATAAAGAAAAGTAGGAGAGGGTTTCTGTTCACATATACTGTATACTGTAATGTGACTCATCTACACCTACCACAAAAGACTTCCATCTGTCATTCAGAGGATGGAGAATGAGTGTAAGTGAACTTTTGGATAGTTTCTGTTGTCAGTAGCATGGTAGTAATAATGATGTTGACATTGGTGGGGACATAATTTGACAACTTCCTCACAAGAGACAGCAATAATAAATAAATAAATAAGAACACGGCTAAAAGAATTAAAATAACGTCTCATTTTGTTTCTGTGAACACAAACTAAGAAACATTTTAGGAATGTTTTTATTTCTTAAGCCACATTTTGTCTGGTTTTTATTGGTCATCTATAACTACATTATATATTTAATTATCGTTATCGTCACAAGACCCACATTTACATCTAGTTTTATCTCATTTTTATCACATGACAAAGGTTTGTTGATGACAATATTTAGTCACTGTCAATGAATGGTTTATTTTTTAGGTTCTTCATATTGGATTATAAAGAGCATTAAGTGAAGTCAACATCATTTGATAAAAAGTCAAAATTCCCAGTCACTAAACACAACTACAATTAATCCATATATAAGGCGCACTGTGTTTTTTGGAGGAAATTAAAGTCTTTTAAGTGTCACCTTATAGTCCAGAAAATACAGTAACCTTTTGTTTCCCAAATGTCATGTAATTTCCCATCCAAATATTGGTATGGACATAGCGTCCATACACAATTTTATGCCCATGTTCAGTAGGATCTAAAAAGAGAAAACACATTTATTTGATAATAAATAGCTTCACCAAACCACTAGCCATGAGTTTGTATTATCATTCTATGAAAAACAGCCAAATAATCATAAATTCTGCAAGGGTATGTTTTATTTTATTTTACCATTATTTAACCAGGAAGTCCTATTGAGATCAGAAATGTCCATACATAGTGCAAGCAATGTTAAACACATACATACATGTAAATTTATGAGCACAAATGTAGCTGGAGCTCAGGGGTTGTTGTTCTTCCACACAGTGAGGGAGATTTTCAACACATAATGGACAAATAATAGAAAGAAATAAACCCTGCCACAGCATGACAGCAATATTCACATTTATTCAAGCAGAATATTTCCAGTAAACCAGACGACCACTGTGCAGTCAGATTCTTGTCAGTCAACACCAGTGGGGTTTTGTGATTTAAAGAAATGCCAGCACACACCATGACATTGGTTCTGGCTCTGTTCATTTTGGGTTTCTACTGCACCACTGCAAATAATTGTTATGACATTGAACTGTCAGCTTTCCTTAACAAAGTCTTCAGGCGTGCCTTCTCGAAGATGTCAACTATTACTTGGGCTGCTCAGTCTGTCCTGTGAGTCTGGCATCCAGACATTCCAGTCCTACTCACTGGTTGTCACACACCTGCATGTCACTGAACTTGACAATGAATGGTGCCTGGAGCCGTTCATACAAAGGCCAACTTCAAATGGCTGAGAACACCTGGCATTGTAGTACTGAAACATCAAAACAGCACTATTCTAAACTGATGGAGTGGCTCAGTGGCACTAAGAAAATAACATGCTACGGTTTAATTTTAAACAGTCACAATTGTTTCTCGATTCTGATCTGTCGGTATCCATTCATCCATCCATCCATCCATCCATCCAGAATCAGAATCAGAATCAGAATCAGAATCAGAATCAGAATCAGAATCAGAAAGAGTTTTAATGCCATTGTTCGTACAGTACACATGTAATATACAAACTAGGAATTTGTCTCGGTGTAACGCTGCAACATTCAGCATATAGTATCAATAAAATTAAAAAATATATAATATAAAAATATAATAAACATGCTAAGCATGCACCAAAGATAGAATAAGATAAAAATAAATATAGTAAAATATGTAATGTGCAATTCTGTGAGGGTTAATGTGCAAGTCAGTGCAAAGGAGACAGAGGTCTTATGTTGATCATGTGTCCAGTGTTGGCTGCTGTACTTTGTGCTGGGGAGTCTGAGTAAGTCCCTTGGTGTTCAGCAGCCTGGTGGCCGAGGGGAAGAAACTGTTCATGTAGCGGGAGGTTTTGGTCCGAATGGACCGTAGTCTCCTGCCTGAGGGGAGGGGGGAAAACAGGGCATGTCCAGGATGAGAGGGATCGGCCATGATCCAACCTGCACGCCTCCTGGTCCTCCAGGTGTAAAGGCCCTGGATGGATGGGAGTCCGCAGCCAATCACCTCCTCAGCAGCATCCATCCATCCATCCATCCACCAGGTGGGTACCCATCCAAAAAAAACCTGTTATTAGGTTGTAAACTATGTAAACTAAACAAACCCAGGACCCGTTGTAGTTCTAAGCACTGCACCACTGTTTTATTATTATTTTTTAAAATGCTGTGCTATTAATCAAGCAGATGATATAAGTGGATAGACACACAAATGTGGACCAAAGAACACATCTCTGAAACTAATGGAAAGTTATTCAGTTGCTAACTGGTAAATGAATGACTGATTAATCATCATTTAAAGTGTCAGAACTGGTTTGTTGTTTTTTGTTTTTTACCTCTCATGCATTACATGAGCATGAAGGACTACAAAGTACACATATTTATAAAGTGGACTTTGTATACTGTTTTTCATGTGACTGCAGTGCTTTTCACCACTGGATTAGCGTATTGACATGAACATAGCTCCTCTCTTCTCAAACTTGCAGTTTTGGACGCAGGTTTAAAAGCAGAACAGAGGTTAATGTCTCTGCTCCACAGTGGATCGGCATATTTTCCCAGATGCACAAAAAGACCAATGTACTCAACACCTAATTTATGGGCTCAAAGTGAACAGTAAGTTAGCTAATGGGTACTTTTAGAGTATAAGAATCATTAGGAAGCTCAGTGGCATGAAACCCCCAAAGGCTGCAGCTACAGTCAGTGTATACTCCTAGCCCTGTGAGTCAGGACAAATCCCTTTACACTGTGCTCTTTGTTTAATTTTGAGCTAATCTCTTTAGCCAATGCTGTATTTTCTCTGTTAACAGTATGGAGTCCTCTTGATTTATCATATTTGGAGAGGGTTATGATTTAATCTGCTTATACACAGCATACAGCAATACTTAACAATGCAAACATACCCAATTCAACAAATCCAAATATAAAGTCTGATATGTAAATGAAAAATATTTTAAAAAAAGTTTATCTCGGTGACCTGTGGGCCTTTTTCTTTAATTTCCAAAAAGAATGAATAGACCCCAAGCTCGGTTAAATTTCAGTTCATACAACGATTGAATGAAAAATACAAAGTCACCTAATTTCTATTCATTCCACAGACATACATGGGTCTATTGCAGACAGATAGTGATTGTGCGCAAGCACTTGCTTCTGTGGTAAAACTACAAAGTCAGGTATTAGGTACGTCGACACCCTGCCTTTTGAACAATGAAGCTCTGAAAGCATATGTGGCCCTTGAAGCGTGAGTGGCAGAAACCAGAGAGGGTGTGTTTGCAAAGGAAACACTTAAGAAGACAATGAAGGACTGCTTTATATCATCATCTTCAGGAAACAATAATATCACAGGAAATTGAACCGGTCCCCATTCATGAGCCCTTAGAATGCGTTTTTAATGCCTCATAGCATTAATATTTGATAAGCTGGGCACCAGATGGAAAAAACTGTATTTTAATAAAAGCCCTTCTAATCGAGTTCAGGGACCACAAACAGCCCAACATGATCTGAAATAGGTCCAACCAGTAAAATATTAGCATAAATAAAACGGTAACATTTTATAATACTTACAAACAATTGACTATGTATTAATCATTTATTACCCATTTATAAATGGGTTGTTCATTATGTATTAACCATTTGTTACCTATTTGTGAATGACTTGTAAAGGTTCATACTAGTGTAAATGTAAAAATGTGATTATTTTTAACCAACAGGTGCAGTGTATACAACTGTTTCTTTGTTTACCTGTAAAGCAGATATACAAACACTGCACCTGTTGGTTAAAAATAATCAAATTTTACATTTATCTTTGGTAGACACTAGTTAATACAGCAGTATCTTATGATCTGAAGATGTATTTTATTGAATTACCTTTTATATTATTGTATTTCTTCACCTTTGTCTTCAGCTTAAAAAAAAGGAAAAACTGCACTTGAAAAACTAACATTTGTGATATTACGAAATTATTATTTGTTTTAATGTATTGTTCTTATCTAATATCTATAGCCTGTATTTTTTCATGACATGTACTGAAGGTCACACTGTACCTGTTGGCCAGGTCACCCTTGTAAAACACATCTCAATCTCAGTAGGACTATATCTGTATATCATCCATCTCAGCATACTATATGTTCTGAGTTAAAATAAAGTGATTAATATGAGTTAAACATGCATTTATTGTTGGTAGATTGTGAATGACTTTCTCTGTTACTAAGGTTTTTCCAGTGTAAATATAATACTGGCTGTTGAGTGAATTAGACTAAAAAGAAAAGGCTTTCATACAGGCATTGGACACCAAATAAGAAAGTACAAGTACACAGTAAATTTTTCAGTGTTAAATCAACACTTAGAGAGTTTATTTAACTTCTTCTAGAGTGTATTTGGTCCCATTGTCTCCAAATTAACACTGTAAAATCTACAGTGTATATGCTCATACAGTAATTAAATTCATTTATCTGTAAAAGCAGCTCTATCACAGGACACTGACCACATGTTATTGAGAGTATGTTTCGCTGTAGTTTCCTCTAAATCAGGGGTCTCAAACTCAAGACTTTCAGGGGCCACATTCAGCCCAATTTGAACTCAAGCGGGATGGACTAGTAAAATATCTATAACTGAGAAAAAAGTCACAATTCCGAATTTTTCTTTTAGAGAAAAAACAAACCCAATTACCATATGAAAATATTACTGATCAAGAAGAAAGGTGTGAATAACCTGAAAAACTGAAAAAGCTGAAGAAAAATATGTGCAATTCTAACAATATTATGCCTCAGTTAATCATTTACACACGTACATTATGGATCAGATCTACTACAAAGACACTATATTGTTAAAATTGTGCTTAATTTCCTTCAGAAATTTCAGATTGTTCATGTTTGTACAGATTTTTCACATTTTATTTTTACAGGATAGTTTGTAAGTATAAATATTTGCCTGATTTAATGTTATTTTTTGCACTATAACAAAGACAGAAATTTAAAGTTGTCATTATTTACAGGCATAATGTGAATTATTTTCACATCAAAATGGGAAGAAAATATAGAGTCTGTTGGGTCTTATCAAATTTAACAAAACCAAGATGAGACGAATGATGTCGTTTTATTGCCTCTGCAGAGGGAGAGAAGGAGTCTGAACTCTCAGCGTCTGTCTCTGCCTCTCTGGTTAAGATCTCCCCCTGCTTCAGCTTTTATTAAGAGATTTAGAAAAAACATGACATGAGTTACTAGGACAGATAACAGGTTGTAGAGAAGAGAAGTTTTCATACAGCGAAACTTTCAGATAAGCAAGCTACAGAAAGGAATGTAACCTTCAGATAAGCAGATGTCCAGCAAAATTTACATTTGTAGGTTCATAAGAACACTCAGACAATAAATGCTTCGTCTATGAGCAGTGTTGTATCTGAACGCGTTCATTGAACGATCGTTCACGAACTATATCATATTTTTGACGAACGTGAACGACTCGTTCACTTTTGCCAAATGAACGGGAAGTTGTGAACGCGGTTATTCTGGCATTTATTGAACTGCGCTCTTATTTAGTTCATATTTCGTTCTCATCACGTTGTAATTATTGAGTCCTATAAGGTATAAAATGGGATCAAAACACAGCATTATCATAGATGTCATTTTTGTATTATTCTGAACAAATGTCGGCAACATAATGTTGTGGAATAGACAATGAGAAGTGTTGTGGGCGGGGCCTAGAGAGAGAGAGAGAGGGGGGGGTGCAGAGAGTTTTTGGGAGCGGAGAAAAAGAGTTAAATGTACAGAGTGTGACCGGCGACCAGAGCAGGTGTTGTCCCGTTCTTGGAAATAAACATTGAAAACGAAGCTCACTGAAACCACTCCTTGTGAGAGGGAAGTTAAACCGGGGTAAGGTACTTACTTCCGCCCTGGATGGGGCGTCATTTTCCCCTGATTTTTTGACTTCAGGATAACGTCAGAAACGGTTAATAATACGTTTACAATAATAACACAAAAAAGAACGAAAAAAAAAAAGAACGAAAAAGTTAATTTTGGGATCCATGAACTTCTAGTTCATAATTTGGAAGAATGAACGATGAACTGAACTAATTCATATTGACTAACTCGAACTGAACTTTGAACTAGTTCCTAATTAAGGTGAACTTTCCCAACACTGTCTATGAGAATAGTGGAATTACGTATTATAATAGAATAATGGAAATCATATCTTATAATAGAATTTACTTCACATACAATAGAATTTCCTTCACAGAGTCATTCTTTTTTGTAGGTTATTCTGCTATAATTTGACTGTAGATCATCATGGTCTGTATGTGGAACCTGAACTAAAATCAGTTCCACAGCCTTAACTGTGGAATTTTTGCACTTTGCAGATTCATCCCATGGGCCACATCGGAACCTTCGCATGGCCACATTTGGCCCCCGGGCCGCATGTTTGAGACCCCTGCTCTAAATGAATTATTCTACCACCAGCTCCACGGACTGGAGCTCTGTCCAACACTGATGCACAGTCACTGTGGTTTGTCATTCACAAACTATTGTAACAGATTGGTTGAAATGATTTGGAATCAGATACATTATATCAGTTGGTTTCTGAGCTCTGTAGGTAAATAGAGTAAATCACCATAAATAGCTGATCACCTTAATCATGGACATTGGACATGTCTAATATTTGGTACAGTATATTATCTCTCAGTGTACTTACATTATTTACATTTTAATTCAAAACATATATAAATATTCGTATAACCGTCACTCAGTCATCTCAACGGCAGCACAATGCTTTTATGTGCAACGTAGAGTAAGTGAAATGTTCCGACGTGTTCAGATGTAGTAAGAGCTCTGTGGGTGTTTTTACTCTATTGTAAAATTTGGCAACATGTTTAACAGTCTGATTTTAGGCCAGAAAAGGCTAATTGGTTCCACAGACAGATGGACCTTTTTTTCTTTTTAAATGTGCTGCTGCTCAAGAGTCAATAAAAGCCAAATGTGATGTCATTTCACATTACTGTATTTGCATTAGATAAAAAGATGAGTTGTTCTCCTGATTGTCTCGTGTCTCCTGCCAAATGGTCTATTGTAATAACAGTTGTCAGAATACAGAGGCATATATCTGTCAAAAACACTTTTCTTCTTCACATACATTTGAATTTTCGCTGACCTACACGCCTGTGTTTCAAAATGGGTCGGGTGTGTGTGTGTGTGTGTGTGTGTGTGGGGGGGGGGTCTGTTAGGGTCCACTGGTTTTGCCGCCTGTGTGCACCCAGCCTCAGATGGAGTTTACCACCCGCTTTAAGCTGCATTCATAAGTAGACTCCCCCCGCCCCCGGATCACCACCAAAATCTAATCATTTCCAGGTCTCCCCATTACCAACCTACCCTGAAAATGTCATAAGTTTTTGAGTTATCTTGTGCACAAACATCCAAACCAACCAACCAATGGCGGCAAAAACATAACTTCCTTGTAACTGTGACAACTGTAACAGTAACAACCCGACTCTGAGAAGACCAGACCTGGTGTGACGACAACAGGGCAGGTGGTCTTCCCTACCCCACATTTCCCACACCCGCTCATGGGACGGGGATCCAGTGCTGGGCTCTTCCCTCTTTGCTCGGCACTACTGAGGGAATCCTGGTTAATTTCTTTTCCTCTGCTGTTTTTTTTTGTTTGTTTTTTATAAATCACACCCTGTTTGTTTGTATGTATGTATATAAATGTAGTGTTCTTTTATCTTTTGGAGGAAAGAGATTTTCATTAGAAAAGTTGTTACAGTAAGAAGGGCTCACTGTTTTCTTTTCCATTTCTTAATGTTCAAATAAATCAAAATCCAATTTAACTAGTTATGCTACTACAACCCAGGTTTTTTTTTCAAGATGTCTACATGTAAAAACAAAAAAAAACTTATATAAATATAGAGGTGGTTACAAATAACAAGCAGCTTCAAGTTTGAGAAACATCTGATATGTGATGAATGAAATCTGATTCAAAACACAACAAAAGTAATGGAGTAAAACTCATGTTGTTTTGACAAAATAGTTGAAGACATATTAAGGTCACAGTAAATATGGCCACTTTGGTTCACAGAAGCTGTTTTTTTGCTGAAACATTAGTTTTTAATACTGTTCATCTTGAGTTAATCTTAATCCAGACTGAAATGTACATATGGATCCTCTATTTAATTGAAAGTAGAAGTGCTATAAATGATTTGAAGATGCTATCAAGTGTTATGTTATGTATGACAAAAAAGAAAGAAAAATTCCAAGGCACTCTCTTATAAGTGAAGATAAAGAAGCCTTTATTAACTTGGCTTGGTTACAAAAACCTATAAAAAATCAGATAAAAACCCCAACGCGTTTCGGCATCATAGCCTTCATCAGGGAGTCAGGAATGTTATGTTATGTATGTTTTCATTCTCTTTTTAACACTATCAGATAAATTGTTAATGTAGAGTCAGGTTTTGATGCTTTGTATTTTGCACTTTATCAAATAAGCATGTGATAGAAGGTAACACTGTTTGCTTTCATGATGTTATAGATTTAAAAAAAAATATTATATGAGTTAAATATATGTTCTTGAATTGTATAGTGAAGTAAAATAAACAATAGATAAAATACAAAGACACTTTTGTACACTTGTACTTATTTTTTTTTTTATTTCAGCATACTAATACTAATGTAATTCAACATACTAGTACCACAGTACATGTTTGCCAGGAAGACCCTCATTGGTCTTATACAAGGTCTCCACCTACAACACATTCTGATAATTTTAAATTTCCATTATCACATAAGCATACCAATTTTACATACTCTGTTATACAATGATACAAGTGTTTAAAGTTTATCTCCACCCAAGTGTCTCAGTTTAAATAGGTTGTTGTGCGTAACTTGAAACAGTGGATTGCATTATATTACATACATACCTTCATACCTTCATTCAAAACGAGAGAGAAAAGAAAATGTAGCACTTTTTATAGTACCAATGTCAAAAAAATGTACTTTGCAGTTTTGTCCTTAGCAAAACATTAAGATATTGTTTAATGACCAATTTACCTTGTGTACTGTCATTCCAGAATTGTATACATATATACATAACATTATATACATATTTATAAATAAAAATAAATAAAAAAAATGGCAGAAATAAAAGCAGAGTCTGTAAAAAAATCCCCAAAAAAACCCTACACAACAGCCTGGAGAAACTGATAAAGGTCTAAATGTGTATGTAGGCATGACTCTACTATTGATAAGAATGAACAGATGAGAGGTATTAAAGGAATTTAAAAATCCACTACCCTTCAAATACCTCATGTATGTTCAACAGCATGTATCCTTCAGTGTACTTCTTCACTCATCTTTGTGTTGTGTGAATGGATGGATACATTCTCCAGGAGGTTCAGAAAAACACCCCCCTCTACTGGACACATACTGTCAGTGACACTGGAACAGGTCTTTATTGAATTTCCAGACACTGCAGGTTGAATTCTGCTAATATGAAACCACAAAACACAACTAAACTGAAGTATATCTGTCTTCCATCTGACTTTGAGACATTAAAAACTAGTGTTGTTGTTAGTAGAAGGACTTTAATAAAGTTTGTTAAACTTTCAATAATGTTACCACAGATTATATTTATAGTATATTGGAAATTTTTGTAAAGAAACACAAGTCATAAAGTGAATGAAGTAATGTAATGGACTAAACAATGCCTTTTCCACTCTCTATCTACAGTTATCTGATATTAACACAACCAAAAGGATGCTATTTCCCTAAATTATTCAGCAAAGGCTTGTCTTTCATTAGGAGAATAAATGAAAATGCAGACAAAAAACACATTTCCTTAATATTTAGATGAAATGGATGTACTTCAGTCTGTATATTTATAATGATATAAATAAAAATGTGTAAGTCATGCCCTCTGGGGCTGTGTCAGAGGCATATTTAGATATCATACCAAGGTCTTTCTGTTTCACTCTATTTATCTAGATATCAAAACAATCAAGATGATAACACATAACCCTGAGGGGCCACTTTTCTTGAAATATCCTCATCAGACAAATGGTTTTCATTTCCCTCCTGTCTGCGTTTAAGAGACTGTTGACCCAGATAACACACAAGCCTCCCATTTACCTCTTGCCGAGAAAATGAAGAGCTGCTGCTGTTCAATATTTCCTCATAAAGCTTAGTTTAATAGAGTTGCATCTAATGATTGTAACATGATAAACCACCAGTTATTGTTTTCCTACAGTAAATGGCTCAGCCAGATGGTATATGTTTGTGTATATAGAAAAAAATACAGAAAAAAAAATACTCATTCCAATTTCCATTCACCTCAAATATGTGTCAAGTTTTATCCATAAAGAACAAATAACCACAAAAGGTAGGAATTAGATTGAGTTTTCGAGTAGTGAATTACCAATACAAACAGGTAAAATATATTTAAAGTATTGAACTTCAGCATTTTATAATAGTTCTGCAATTAATGTTTTGTCAAAAATAAATTCAAATATACACAAATGTTGCTTTTGACTTTTATAACACAATATAAGAGTGACACATCCCAGCTGCTTTTATAATAGTTATAAAATGTATATTTATCATCATGTAACCTTTCATGGTAAAGTTTATTCATATTGACCCTTTGCGTGTTGTCACGTTGTCTTTCAACCATGATGGATGGCGGAAGTACAAGAAAACAGTCGCTGTCTTCGAGCTCTGTTATAAGTTTATAGGCTAAGTTACTTTCTTTAGTTCAGTTTTGTTTTGCAAGATAATAATAATAATAATAATAATAATAATAATAATAATAATAATGGATTACATTTATATAGCGCTTTTCAAGGCACCCAAAGCGCTTCTCATTATTGATCCATTATTCATTCACTCTCACATGCTCCCTCTGGTGGTGGTAAACTACATATGTAGTCACAGTTGCCCTGGGGCAGACTGACAGAAGCGTAACTGCCATTTCGCTCCTACGGCCCCTCTGACCACCACCAAACATTCATATTCATTCATACACCAGTGTGAGTGACACTGGAGGGTAAAGTGTCTTGCCCAAGGACACAACAGACTGACTAGGACAGAGCGGGAATCCAACCCTTTGGTTAATGGACGACCTGCTCGACCAACTGAGCCATGGTCGTCTCCTGCTGTGCTGTGGATTTTACACATCATGCAGCCGACTCACAACAGGGGACACACTCACACTCTGGAGACCTTAGCTAGAAGTGTGAGGACGTGCTGTCTGACCTGTGGAATGGCTGCAAATTTTATTGAAGTTTAACAGACATATCCTCCAGCTCCTTTATTTACATCCTCTGCTTTTATTGTTGAAAATTTTAATAACCCACTACAGTCAAGCCTCAACTCAGCAGCCCCAATAATAATAATAATTTTAAAAAAAAGGTGAAAACAGAACCTACATCCCGATACAGAAATGAGGAAACTCAAATGTTGAAAATAAAATAAAGGATGACTGAGAAACAATGGAAGAACAAAATAAAAATAAATATAAACCACCAATTATTTCTGGATCATCATCAAACATAAAACAAGCTCGTCAAACAGTCAAGAAACATATTTTACCAATGTAATCTTTCCACATAAAAATAACATCAGTTTCTTTTTTCTATAATCAATCATTTAATCAACCCAGATGCCAATAAAACATGAGACAACTTCAGAAATAAAACATCAGATTCAATATTTCACCTGTTCAGGAAACCATTTTTAATAAGACTGAGGCTCTGGATGGTTTTACCCTGACTGATAATATAACATTTGGTAGAATTTTCTCCCAAATAAAACCAGCCAACTGCCTTTTAGACCCTATTCCCACATCACGTTTTAAGTTATTTTATTGATCCTTGGAAGTTGAGCTTTTAAACATTGTTAATTGTTCTCTTCAGTCACGTACTTTTCCTACTGCCTTTAAAACAGCAGTAGTGACACGAGGAAGAGTAACTTGGATCCTGACCTGTATACAACTTACCTTTTCTAAGTTTTTTTTTTTTTTTTTAAATATAAATGCTGTTTTTGAGAAATATCAATGAGGTTTTAGGATGAACCACATCACAGTGACGTCTCTATTAAAGATCGTCAATGATCTCAGGTGCAACTTGGACTCGCAAGATCTCAGTCTTGGTGCCACTGGATCTACTAGACAGAGTAGATCACACAATTGTTTTAAAAGTGTCATTCTATGGTTATTTCATTAATATTACTGTGTTCTCCATTGTTATTGAATAAATTTTGTGTTGGTTCTATTTAAAAAAATATGTCCGGATTGCTTTATTTCCACCTGTTTTTTCACAGTAGAAAAATGAGTTGAGGTTGAACAACAGAGTTTACTGGTACTTCCTCATACATGTACATGACACAGTCGCGAGGCGTTTCTGATTGGCTCAGAATGCGTTAAGGAACACTCCCCCCTCCCCTCTCACTGTGTATGTATTTACCTTTACCAGAGTAGTATCCAGCTAGGTTTCACGCCATTGCTTGTTCTGAAAATGTGCAGAGAAAAAAAACAAGGCTTTTATTTCCACAGAGAACACATGAACCACTCTGATCTGCCATTTTTTCCAGTTTGTGCAGCAGGTACTGTGGCACCGTCTTCTCTTGTTGATGCTAATGCTAATGCTACTTCAGATTCGGTGCTGGGGACGGATTTAACTCCACGTGAGTGATGCTAAAGTCCGTCTGACGTCAGATGGACCGGCTTTTTCTGGGTCCCTCGTTCCTCTTGTTGTTTTCTGTGAATGCAGTATGCAGCCAGTGGAGGTGATGAACCACTGTCAAAGGCAGCATGTGTTGGTAAGTTGGGGTGACGCATCAGATTGTGATTTTCAGCGGACTGACACCTTTAAATAGACTGAAACACTTGGTCAAACTGCTACTGTTCTAGTTCCAATACTATCATGTGGATAAGACATTTCTGATAAGAATGGGTACATGCTCTTCAGGGATCCATGAAATTAGATCTGGGGTTCCCCAAGGCTCAATTTTAGGCCCCATAGTTTTTAACTTGTATATGCTTCCACTTGGGGCTATCATCAGGAGATATGGCATCAACTTTCACACCTACACTGATGACACTCAGCTGTACATTGCTGCGTCTCCTGAAGACACTTAGAAAACTGATGCCCTTTTTAACTGTATTTCAGATATTAAAACCTGGATGGCAGATATCTTCTTCCAGCTCAACCGGGGAAAAACTGAAGTTTTAGTCATTGGTCCTGAGGCTACAAGAGAAAAATAGCTGCCAAAAGTACAAGCATGTTGTTTTAACCTGTCAAAGCAAGTTAGAAACTTGGGTGTCATCTTTGAGTCTAAGCTCACTTTTATTCCACATATTAGACACAATAAAAGCAGGTTTTTATCATCTCAAAAATATAACCAGTTCTCTCTGGAGCCAACACGGAGATGCCAAAGCATGCTTTTATCTGCAGTAGGATTGAATACTGTAACACTTTGCTTTCTGGTTTTCCTAAGATAGAATTTCACAACTCCAGCTTCTGTAGAACTGAGCCGCTCGTGTACTGATGAAGACCAGAAGGTGGGCTCACATTACAGTGGTTTTAAAATCACTGCATTGCCTCCCCGTGTGTTTCAGGAATTATTTGAAGGTCCTTTTAATGGTTTTTAACTGTTTTAAAAGGCCAGTGCTAGAGGACCTGAGGGTTCATAAGATAAAAGCAAGTCTCAAACATAGGAAGGAGCCGTAACTGTTCCTAAAGTGAACACTAAGGGAACCTGAGGACCAAAGAGAATGTACAGTAGACGCTTCTAGTACCACGCTCAACACCTACCTTTTTAATCTAGCTTTTAACTAATGCTCATTTTTACATTCTGTTTTTTAATTCCTGTCTCTTTTAATGTTTAAGTTGACTTTTAACCATTACTTCTGTTTTTATATTTTATTATGTTTTATATCTATAATCATATTATTTTAACAAATGCATCTTTTTTTTAATCTTATAGTTATCAGTGTTTGATGGGGGGGGGTTTTTGGGTGGTGGGGGGTGGGGTGCTGTGGCACCTCCTTGGGGTCTGCTCCTTCCTGGTGGGATGAGGGTTTGCAGTTTGGCCCTCCTGGAGCCACCCCTGACACTCCAGGGGTGGCTCCATATTGGTGGTACTGGGGTTGCAGCCTCCTCTCTTTGTCTTATGCTTCCCCTGTGCTTAGCCTGCTTCTTTTGTGTCTTTTATTATTTCTGTTTGTGTGTGTGCACGTATATGTGGGTGTTGGGGTGTACTGATTTTTACCTCCACCAAGAAGGTTATGTTTTTGCCGGCGTTGGTTGGTTGGTTTGTGCACAGGATAACATATGGACGGATATTGATGACATTTTCAGAGTAGGTTTTTAATGGGGAAACCTGCTAATGATTAGATTTTGGTGGTGATCGGGGGGGGGGGGGGGGGTTCTGCGCTTTTCTAGTGTATGTGATAGATTCCATGTAAGTGTTGTATGTTGAGCATCATTCATATCCAAGTTGTGTTGGAGAGAAACTGATCAGCAACTGGTAAATACTCATATCAATCAAATATTTAACATCATGTGGACTTTCCACAGCCTGACAACACAGACAGAAAGTACATGAAGAAGTCTGATGACTCTGACCACTTCAACTACAGTGTACTAAGAGGTAGTTATGGAAATTTTCTCCAGTGACAAAAGTCTTTTGTTTGATAGGCTTTTGTCACTCTGGACAATTTACTTAAGCTGCACAAACAGAACAGCTTTAAGTGTATGTGCAGAGTTTTTTTTTTTCATTTATTTGTTTTGAGCTAAATAAAAAAATAAGCACATTTTGTGTACAAAGATACTGATGGTAAAGCAAATACACTAATAAAGATAATCAGGATGTTGTAGCAACTGCCATGTACAATAATAATAATAAAATAAAATGTACTGCTTAAAAAGGAGTAGGAAGTAAAACATGTATTAAATCCATAAAAAAAACTAAACCTCATATTATGCACATAAAACATGACTTTTTCTTCCTTAATGCTAAATACATTTAGATTGTGATGTCTGCAACACACTCACAAAAATGAAGTATCCACCAAAGGCTTTTAAAAAAGATGTTTTGAAAGTGAACATTTGGTGTCAAACGTAACAGTGACGGCAAAAAAAGGTCAAATCAAGTGAAGTGTGAGTTAAAAATATTTTAAGACATGAAGCTGCAGTTTTCCATTTGTCCACAAGATGACAGAAGAGCTCATGTAATGCTGTCTGACTCTAATGAATTCAAGGTATGCGTTTGTGATTTTTAACATGCCACTTAAAAATACCAAAGTTATTACAAAGCATTCAAACACCCCACTGAAATATTATCAGAACAATCCCACAAATCTTTGCAGGAATTTGTGTTTTGAATATAGATATAAAAAAAAGGTCATAGAGTTATTTAAACACAGATGATTGTTTCCATTGCATCAGTTCATCGTTTTCCAGAGACTTCAGTGAAAAAGCACATTATTGAACATATTCTCAGAGCAGCAGGTGCTTTACTGATAAATCTCAGATCTGCTTCTTCACTTCCTTGTTTGGCTTGTGTGTACACCGTTCACATGGGAAATCATTGATAAATTATTAATTTTTCATTGTACACATTTACACCATAAGCCACAGATTATTTAAAATCTACATCTGACACTGTTCTTTTTTTTTATGTTTGCCTTTTAAGGACCAAAAGATGTCATAAATATTATTTCATCAACTGTGTAATCCCCATCTTATCAAATGAGGTCATGGAGAAACCAGGAAGTATCTGATGACGCCTGTGTGAGAGAAACTATAGGAGGGCAAACATCGTAATGAGGAAGTTTGTGAACAGTCTTATTTAAAGGATTAGGTGGTTAGGTAACTTTATAAATGTAGGATCACACGGGAGGATAAAGTTTACACTTGTGGTAACAGGAAAGGATGAGATCACACAAACACATAATACACTTGAAAACCATTGACCAACACATGAAACCACTCTGAACTACTGACCACAAACACTTCTGATTGACCCTCAAACCACACATTTATCGTGTACAATGTCGAGAGGGTTTTCTTTCAAATTAAAATGAAAAGATTAAAGATTAAAGTAAGAGATATAGTAAAGAATGAAAGTGACCTTGTTGAAATATAACATGAAGAAAAGCAATTCATTTCAATGGCTGTATTAAATAATTATTACATTTGTTTTCATTTGATTACTTTTGTTAGAAATTGTTTGTACTAGTTTCTTAGTAAACTACATTTCTTAATAAAGTAAATTGAATGCTGTTCTTGAACTATTTTTGTTTTCTTATATTATTAATGAAAATATTAAAATGAAAACTGGGTCCTGTTAAATGACGCAATAGCCATTTGTGGATATTTATTGATGTTTTGATGTGTTATGGACTACATTTGGACATTTTTTGTTTGTTTGTTTTGGATGTTTTTGTTAGACTATGACTGTCTTTGTTGGAATATGGTTCCTCTGTGGATAATTATGAGACATAAATGTTCAGATCAGCTGTTTGCAATATGTATTTTGAACAAATGCGTGATTGTACCTGCTGTGTTTTTTTTTTAAATCTCAAAGTGCCTCATATCTTCCGATGTGTGAGATACTCTATTGAGAAACTCTATCACATGACCTACATTAGGTCATGTGACATTCGGGACAGGTTTGGGTGGATTGCTTAATATTTTTGAGCAACTACTTCCAGCCTATATGTGGACCCTTGGACGTTTAAACGGTTAATACACAGTAAATTTTGCAGTGTTAAATCAACACTTAGAGAGTTTATTTAACTTCTTCTAGAGTGTATTTGGTCCCATTGTCTCCAAATTAACACTGCAAAATCTACAGTGTACTAGGACTAAACATGTTAGCAGGGAGTGTCAGTTAACTTTAAGTATAGTATAATTCACATGCCTTAAAATAATAATAATAATAATAATAATAATAATAATAATAATAATAATAATAATAATAATAATAATAATAATAATAATAATAATAATAATAATAATAATAATAATAATAATAATAACAATAACAATAACAATAACAATAATAATAATAATAATAATAATAATAATAATAATAATAATAATAAATCTTCCTTCCTCACCTATTACAGGAGTTTGAGCTCTATTACTGTGCAATATAACTGTCTAATATAAATAATTTTACTTGAGCCACAGTTTTTATTACTGATGATAGGTTTTATTACCGAAACATCATTTTTATCACTTGATATCTAGTTTTAATACGCAATTTATCATATAACTTATATTCATTAAATATAGCGTTTGTTTGATTTATTACTGCTGTGCCATTTCATTGAAATGAACAACAAATAAAGTTTATGTATATAATAGCCATGGTTATAACATAGGCTCCTTTTTCCGGGAGGCTCATGGGGCCTGAGATCAGAAAATTGATGAATGATATTCAATACATAGCTTCACATGACGTCACCGCATCGCCTAGTAAAATGCGCCACCATTTTTAAAACAACAGCGTAGCAACACGAGACAGATAGCTCTGTTACGATGTCCTATGACTATTTTGATAAACTTCTGTCCTCTGCAAAAGACCAGTATGAATGGAATTTAGCAGGAATCAACTGGAGAGCTGTCTGTATAAATTTCTTGGCGAAATGACCTCACGACAATATCGAGTGGTCAGCCATCTAAGACTATCTCGTTGAAAGTCCTGGCATATATACATGAGAAAAAATACAAACTTATAAGAGCCTGAAAGCATATGTTTTATTTGAGGTGGGTTACATATATTTATTTGAAATGCTTCTCTGCCCCTCACTCACCTAGCCTCTAGAGCACTCCTTTAGCACTACTTTAGTTTTACTTCCACTTTGATTTCAGACTCCAGGGCTTGCCATCTTTTGAGGATATTCTTCTCAGCCTCTTCTCGCCTGAAGCCATGCTGCACGTTTTCCAAACTGTTTCTGTCAGTACACGGAAAAAGACAGCTTCTCTTCCATCCAAGCTTGGTTATTGCAACCGAAGGCTGTACAAGATTTGGGCATTTGACACGAAGTTTTAAGCATGCAGGACGGTGCAGTGCAGTTCACGCATTGGTTACTACGCTGTTGATTTCCTCTTTTACTAGCAGAAGTGACGTCACTGCAAAGCTATGTATGAGAAATAAAATGCTAAAATGATATCAGGTTTGTCATGTGCCCTGAACCACACACATGTTGTACCTCATAATAAATGATAATTATTGATGTGTGTTTCAACTGCTTCTGTTAACCAACAGCTGATTCATTTGCGAGTAAAACCCTTCAATACTTTGGACTACATGCCTGGCGCGATTTGACGTCACCACAGATTCTACACCACAGCTGAACGGAGTGTGACGTCACATACACGAAGCATTGTAGTCTCTTCCTAAGCCCACATAAAACCTAACATCACGTTTGCTTCCCATCAAAAATGAGGGGTCTGCCTATGACACATCAAATATTTCTTATTAACTGCTATCATATGTGAATTTCAGAGCACTTGTCAAGCAAAATCTGAATTTACCTTGACTCGCTCTGTTCACTCACAAATCTTTTATGAGCTAAGCATCCATGGACCAGAAGTAGAAGGGCGAGACTTAGCCTCTCCATATATATGGAACAAGGAGCTTCATCTGTGTGTGTGTGTAATAACAAATACATTTGTATTTACTTACTAGCTTAACATTGTATTAGTGGTTAGATAAGTTGGTTAATTAGTAAACCAATTAATCCCAATTAACCATAACCCTTTCAAACATAGTAACTTAACCTATAAAAATAAAGAAAAAACTTAATTATTAATATTTTTTACATTGGGATTTTGCTGTTGTGACTGACATGCTGTTGTCTCGAAACAAAAAGTATAGCTTCAGTGGTGCTCAATATGTTATGTCTTATATTTTACTGTTTCAGTGTCTCATGGTTCCTCCACTGCCCAGATCCATCCATTCAATGAGAGAAGTCAACATAACAAACATATTTCAGAAGATTCTTTTGTCCCAAAGTCAAATATTGGTCCCATTTCCCCCCATTTTCCACAAGATATAAACCTTCTGAAGATCAAAATGACAGACTTTATTTGAGGCATGTGTCAGTGTCAGCTACACAGTAACCTAAATTGCTTAGTTGGTAGAGTGGGGCGCTCAATGACCGAGAGGTTGGAGGTTCACGACCCGGCTCTGGCTGTCCACATGTCGAAGTGTCCTTGGACAAGGTACTGAACCTTGACTTAGTCCTCCAGTAGGACTGACCTTAGACCCAAGAAACCTACTGGTGTATGAGTGTGTGAGCACCATGAAGGTGGAAAAGAACTATATAAGTGCAGAACATTGAAATTGTCCAAGTGATATATTGATTACCAGTAAAAAGTTAATGTTATTGTATTTGCACCTTAATTTAATTTTACTGGATCAATAACTAGTTACTTCTAAATACTTGTCATGTACCTGAATGAAGGATATTGTCCATTAACACAGAATACACATCTCGGCCTTCCCACAACCACCTCCTTTCTCAAACACACTTCTTCCCACACCAACGTTTCCGGATATTCATTACATGACCTACTCTTAGCCTCCTTTTTTTTTTTGGGGGGGGGGGGGGGGGGGGGGGGGGGCTCCTGTGTTCCTCAAGGGAGTTCTGCTGCTCAGATGTGTTAGGCAATCGTCACTTTGGCAGCCACCCAGCAGCTGAGACACTGCAGCTATACCCTGTTGATACTTAATCTGACTCCTGTGCTGCACGCATACACACACACACACACACACACACACACACACACTAGTTTTCATGCCTCATGAGGACCAAGTTTGTAATCATCACTTGTCGGTAAAGTAGCCATTGGGTAGTGAGTGTAAACACAGCTTTTTCTTTCTTTCTTTCTTTCTTTCTTTCTTTCTTTCTTTCTTTCTTTCTTTCTTTCTTTCTTTCTTTCTTTCTTTCTTTCTTTCTTTCTTTCTTTCTTTCTTTCTTTCTTTCTTTCAACTAAATGAAAAAACTTAAAAAAAGAAAAATACACAAAAAAATATACTAAATAAATAAGTTAACACATCTTTAATTTCCTTTTATTTTTAATGTTTTATTTTTAAAAATCTAAAATAATGAAATAAAGTTGAAAAAAAAAAGAAGTTACATTTAGATAAATAAATAAATATACAAGCACACAAAAGTACATGTTTGGCTTTCCACCTGTTTCCATCACGCTTTATGGGGACTTCCAGGAAAAAAATAAAAAATAAAAGTTCATCATTTGTGTAAAGGTTCTTACTTCACACAGATTTACATTTTACTAGTGGGGACCTTTATTTATATTTAATCCTCGTTGGGGACCTGAATTTTGGTCCCTATGGTGTCAGAGGTCCTCATGGTGTGACTGTGCAAACATATCAATGTCCCCATTAAGATAGGAATACAAGCACACACACACAGGCAGGTATGTGCTTGCACACAAACACACACACACACACACACACACACACACACACACACACACACACACACACACACACACACACACACACACACACACACACTGATTACGCAAGCCCCAGCCAGCCATGCCCTGGGTAGTCATAACACACAGAGGGTGGAGACATGCCAAGCTCTTATAGGTCAAACAATGATTCACAAACTAAAGTGGATTGCATTAAAAACAAACTGTGTTTCTGAGTTTAAACTGTGCTCAATGTTTGATGAAATGACCAAAAGTGTCAGCAGTGAGGGTTGAAAATGAAGAGGACCAGGGTGGTGGACACGCTTGTGTATTCCGGTTAAAGATCCTAACCAGCTATTGACATTTGTGTGTTTGAGGAGTTAAATGATACATTGCGTAAAGGTCAGGGAGGAGTCAATGGTTAGAGGCAGAGATGGAGAGAGGATGACTTCGCTCTCTTCACACAAGAAAAACTGTTTTTGCTTGGAGTGGTGAAAAGTAGCGTGGGTAAAAAAAAAAAAAAAAAAAATCCTGCAGAAGAAGCTTGGAGGTATGTAGGGGAGCTATGTAATGTGCAGGTGTTACCCAGGGTCTGTGAAGGAAAACTGCAGTCAGGAAGCCACGTGGATAAGAAAAAAAATGTAATCTTTATTCAACAGCTTCACACATATTTCATATATACATATTTACATCTTTTTGTACAATGACTATATCTCTTGTGTGTTAACCTGTCCAGACTTTTAGTTAGCCTTTAGGTTGTGTCACAAATACATGATTCACAGTGCAATATGAAGTTTGTGCACCCGTGTCAGTTTACTCTACATATCACATGAACGTATGACTCACTCTACATATATGAACTGGAACTGGAAACAACTGAAAAAAAAATACAAAAATAAAAAGGCTTAGAAACTGTTATATTTTAAATTATTTTTCAACAAAGACCAATTGAGATTGTCACTAGTCTGTTCCCCTCTGGCACCTAAAGCAGATGAGAATGAAAAATTAATGTTCTGTTTATTAATCTACTACAAAAATGAAATGCTAAAGTTCCTCAGATAGGCCAGATTTAGTCAAAAAAAAAAAAATAACAGTACCAGAACAATACTGCAGCCTGAGAGGCTCAACGTCACTGGAACATCTGGATCATCTGTTTGTCACAATCCACGATACAAACACGTCGCTCAGTACATGGTACATCATTGTCACTATATTGATGATTAGTCTCATGGATCCACAGCTTTCAACAGCAGAAACATTAAAAAAAAACAAAAAAAAAACAAAGAGAGGAAAGAAAGTACCATTTAAAGGTGAAACAGTCAGAACAGATTCTTCCAGCCAAGGTCAGGACCATTCTCTACAGAACACGCTTAAGTGTTGAGTCATCACCCGACAACCGACATCAAATATCGTCTGACTGTGACTGATTCAGAGCCGTTCAGTTTATGAAACACAGTGATAAGGGCGCTGAACTCAGTACAGCTCTGCTTTATTAATGCAACACAGCTTGACATAATGTTCAGACAGAAATCAATATAAAAAAGCTTTGACTGCTCAAATGCAAAAGATGGATTTCATCATAATGTGTTTTTTTCTTTTCTTTTTGGACTTCAAAGCTTGTTAAAAATTAAGATACATTTGTGAAATAAAAGCAATATGTGTTAGATTGGGACAGGATTCTCTTACTACTTGAACTTTATATGTTTTCTACTATTTTTCTTTTTTTTTTTTTTTTTTTTTTTTGCAACAAACTTGCCTGCAGATTTTAAAGCCCACAGTTACTTGTTGCATGTATTTGAAAGCTTTAGTGTTATTCCTGCATGTGGCCTCATGCACAAATGCAGCATTTTGATATAGGACATGTTTTTGATTTTAAATATTAAAAAAAAAAAAAAATCAGCTCTGACATATTTTCAGACCATGAATCTAGATTTGCCTCACTCTTACAGTACGACCATTTACAAGACTTGTGCTAATCCTGCTTATTGTTGAGTAATACGTGCGACTAACTCTTCCCACATATCGGCCGAGGCTTACACCAGTAACACCCTGCGATTCTCAACCTTCTGTGCATGGTGTGAGATTTGTAAAATGCCCTCGTTTGGCTGAGATGTTGCCAGATTGGCAGTGAGACACCCTCCCCAATGTCCCTCTGACTGTGACACATCAGTCCTCTGTTAACAATCTTTTCTCACTCTTGTCAGTGCCTGCTGAGAGACGCCGGGCTTGTGCTAGGGCCTTTCGCTCGAGCTGCTCAGTGAGTCAGCCGGTAGAGCCTCTAGCCCGGTCAGAGAGTGAGAGGAACAACATCCCAGTCTCCTCGTCTGCCGCCCTGAATCCATATAATGCTTTTCGAAGCCGTGTTAAGTCCAGGCTAAGAGCAAGCATTAGTGACGATTATACCATGGGTTAATTTTCTCATATACACTTGTAGTAGCCAGCAGAGATCGTTTTGTTAACAATATCTTGCAATTTCTCAATCCTTGTTGTTTATTTTTAGCACCAAATAATTTAAAAATGCACATTTAGAAACACACAATGAGTGATCATTGTGAAAAAATGCCCTTAGCAAGTAACACATGTACGACAAAATACAGTACAGTAGGTTTTTGTAGAAAGCTTGAGGGTGTATGTACAGGTACACACAACAGTACACAAAATGGGGTTCTAAAAAGTGCCAGTGTAAAAAAACAACAACAACAACAATGAATCCCTCATAGCAATGTGTGTGTTGGTCCCTCAGCCAGCCTCAGCGAATTAAAGTCCATCAACAGAACAGATCGTCATCCCCTTCCACGTCAAAGGACGGCACCATCTGTTCTGCCGAGCTCACTTCCTGTTCACCGAGCGATGTTTCTTGCAACGACGGCGGCTGGTGGAACCACGGGTGAGCGAGCAGCTCGGCTGCCGTCAGTCTCTCCCAGGGTTCTTTCCTCAGCAGGCTCTGAAGCAGACACTTGGCCTTAGGCGACAGGCCCTCGGGCAAACAGCACTGGCCCCTACGGATTTTGGAAAACAGAGTGGCCGGGTCCGGGTCGTGGAAGGGGTAGCGGCCGACCAGCATGGTGTAAAGCATGACGCCGAGGCTCCACATGTCAGCCATCTTGCCGGAGTACGGAGCCGAACCGCTGAGGATCTCCGGGCTGACGTAGGCGGGGCAGCCATGAGTGTCGGACATGGAATCATTGTTCGGGTCTTCTAACACACGACAGTCCTCCAGGCTCTCTAGTCTCACATGAGTCCTGGAAAGAAAACATTTACATTGATCAATTTATGTTGCATCTCCACAAATTCATTCTACCTTAAAGTACACTGACAATAAAATCTATTGTATTTGATTCTTTTATAGCTCATAAAAGTGAACATTTTCTCCTTCCTTATGTGGGAAATTCTTGCCTATTAATGAAAGCTTGACCTTATGACATGAGTGAATCCCCAATAAAGCGTGTTATGTTATAAATCAGAGGTCAACCAATATAAAGAGCAGAGTAATAAATACCTAGATAAAACAATAAAAATCCATCAGTGAATATCCTGCTAACCATAAAAAAAAAATATGTTGATTTTAAGTCAAGTTAATTTAAGTTGGGTCAAGTTCTGACTTGAATGATTAAGTCTGTCTCTACTGTAAACGAATGATAAAGTGAACAATCAGTACTGATAGAATGTTTCATAATCTCCTCTCAACTGGAATAGTGACCTTGAGGAAATATAATATCTACTAACTAGATTTTGTAACATTAGTCTGACTTTGAGTTCCTGATTTAATCATTACATTGACTCACATGTTCTGGTCAACAGCTTCTGCGTTTCTATTTAAGTCGCCCAATGACAGATGAATTACCTATCTGCAACTATTGCTATACCAGCCTTTATGAATCTATTATCAGTCGACCTGTACTGTAAACAATGACAATACTGAGAAATATGCCATTGACATCAGCTTAATATACACACAATGTATTTTTGTAGCTAATGTGATACTTATCGCACTATCCAGATGTGATAAGATTAACAATGAATGCATCATGGAAAAACAAATACCCTTACTTTGGCTTTAAGTTGCATTGCAGACGGACAAATGGACACACTTACACTCACTCACACGGATACAACATAAACACCCACCAGGCCCTCGTGAACTCACTATGACCTAAATGCACAGGCGTGAGGTCAGTTAGAGACGCAGAGCTGCCTAAGCAAGTTTCCAATGACTTCCTGGCACACACACACACACACACACACACACACTCCCATAAACACATATATAAATATTCAACCCTTTAACCCCCCCCTCCCCCCCCCTCCCACTGCACCCCACCTCTCTCCCCTCTTCTGCTCACACACACATTACTATATTTAGCCAAGTTAATGACGGCAGGACGTACATTTTGTCCAGCTCTAAGAGTACCCAAGACTATGAGAATGTAGAAGACATTTACCACCAAAATGCTTTGTCGATATAGTCCCAGGACTGGACTGAATATAAAGCATATGTTGGGAAATGCGGATGTCTCTGGGGGCAGACTGAGGGATGTTTTTCTATACGTAATTGACATGCTATGTGTTTAACAGCCCAAATAAGGACTTAACCACTGCCAGACAACAAATGCATCGACTGTACTAAAGCATTTAACAACTGTTTAACCACTAAGCCGATCAATTTATGTAAATCATTGAGGTAAAATGGAGTTTGTCAGCGTTTCATGGTCATTTGGATGTTCAGAGGCTCTGTAGTAAATGTAAAAAAAACCCACTGTCATCTTCTGCAACATTGATTCAAAAGTAAACCCCATGGAGTTTAATAGATGAGTGGATCACGATAATTGTTTTTATGTTTAGTCAATGATATTTGGCTTTAAATGTCAGTTTTCTCTCTTTTGATATAATAACCTTTGAATTTACTTTGAGCTTTTATGAATGTTTACACAACCACTTATTTATATATAAGGAAATGCCTCATTTAGACAGAAAAATACAGAGGATAATATGATAAATGGAAAGAAAGGGGGAAAAAAAAATCATTTGGAAGTTGATACAAAACTAGTTCTGGGTCTTTAAGGGTTAATGAAAACACACAGACATAAGAAGCGTGTTGTTTTATGTCACATTCAGAGGCTTCGACTCTGCAAATCATCACCAGACAAGAGTGGCTGAAGAGGGAAATAGATGAAAAGAGTGACAGTCAGGAGGACTAAGATAGAAAGCGACTGATATTTAAACGGCGAGATAGTGGAGAAGATAAGTCATGAGAGGAGAAGAGAGATGGAGACAGAAAAGGAAACAGAAAAGAGAGAGTTGGAGGGGTGGAGAGAGTGACTCATCCCTCTGTTGAGAGTGCATATCTTCTCTCCTCCTCCCGTCCCCTCTCAAGCCGAGGCTATCTGCACCTGGGTTCCACACTCGCGGCGCCAGCCATCCCATAATTACCCTCAAATGGCTGTTGCCACATCAGTGACGCACACGAGGAAGGCTGGCCCCAGCAGCGAAGCTCTGCATGCTTCACAGCGCTAGTCACCTTCCCTAAACTGGCTTTCCAAACAGCACCGTGGCTGTGAATGGAGACAGCATTTGTCAAATTGTTGTGACTTTCTCCGTCTCTGGTTTGGCCGCTGCATTGTTGCCGAAGACATTGCATCACAGGTCGATTGCCAGAGTTTGAAAGATGTCTGATTGTTAATTGAGAAGAATGTGGAGTGACGGAATATGAGCTCATCCACAATCGAAACATTTCAAGGAGACTGAATGTGTGATTCGTCTGATGCAATCTCACAGTGAGTGCACGAAGCAGATCTTTTTTTTTTTTTTTTTTCGGCTTCTCTTTTTAATCAGCAAAATCTGCTGCTTTGTCCTAAAGCACAATCACAGGGGGATCATTTGTGCTGCAGCTACAATATGTTTACTTAAGTGAGATCAGTCACACGTAACCCCCACCCTAGAGCTCCAGGGTCAAGTGGGTTTTGTGGGTAAATCTACCGTAACATTGCACTGCCAACTGAATAACAAGGTATGCATGGAAAGGAACATCTATACAGGGCAGTGCAGTGTGTGGAAGATTCAGTAGCAAATGTAAAAATGTCCAAAAGTTCTTTAAGGCCAATTTTCAGTCCTGGGTGAAAATTGATGAAACCAAATGATTAACTATAGTTTTAAATTGCCAATTAAGATGCGACAGGATGAAAATGTAGTAAAAGACACAATCCAACACAAACAAAGTAAGAGATGACATCATAAAGATGCTGTAATCAGACAAAATGAACATGAAAGATGAGAACAATGATGTATAGGACAAACCAATGGCAACAAAATGTCAAGTACATGCAACAAAAGCAAGGATGACGCATTATGAAAATGTTAACATCATACAACAGAACTGTAATATTATTATTAGTAGTAGTAGAAGTACTTCATGGTTTTGTGTCTAAAAAAGGCAATTTGTGTTACAGCTAACAATGCAAACAAATGACACATGCTATATCAGAATAATGGCACCTACAATAAGTACCAGTGTTTCATTGCCTAGCCCTACATGTTAATATGCATACACCTACATAGATATATTCACAGAAAATGAGCAACGCAGCCTCCCTTTCCTGATCACACGCAGTCAGTTGCTCTACATACGTGCATGCTAACAGTGACACCACTGACTTCAGCTTCTCTCACTGGCTGTCTGCTCTCATTCATTCAGCACAACCCTACAAACCCAGAGGTTGCGACTGGAGAATGTGACTGCCCCAAGTATCCACGAAAACAGGCATTTTGAAAAGGGGGGGGGGGGGGGGATCAGCAAGTGCTTACAGGAAAGAGAGTGACGCAAGGGCAAAGAGGCGACAAATAGTTTTGTAAGCAAAGGTTCTGTGTGTCTTCCGGAACAGAATGTCATACTCCAAGACATTAAGGCCTGTGTGCGTGTGTGTGTGTGAGTGTGAGTGTGAGTGGGTGTGTGGGTGAGTGTGTGGGAGATAGTTCAAAAGGACATAGATCTGAATGACTGCATGGATCAAAGTGTATTTGAATGAATCCTTGTTGCAAACATAAGTTATTCTGTAGCCCAGTTATGATGTAATTTATTCATAAATAATGACTAATAAATATATTCCAACTTATAGACTGCAGAAAGAGGATGATTGTCTCATTCACCAGCCTCGTCTAGCAGCTCTGCCAAAATAACACCCACCACGTACACAAATACACAATGTGCAAGTGAAGACACACACCGAAAGTGAGAAAGGGAGACAGACAGAAACGGTGAAAATCTGGGAAGCTATGCAGTCTGCCTCCACAAGTACAGAACCTCCTACTCTATCTGTCCCCACATCAAAATCTGCACACACACATGGCCTGTGTGTATCAGCTGTTGCAGCGTTTTGGAACATCCCACTGCACTTTATGTATTTTAGTCAATTCACTGAATATAGTGGGCAGGCTGTGAGACCTTTGTGTGAAGTTTGAAGATTATAAGGCAGGTTCTGTAAAGCAGAGGTCTCAAACATGTGGCCCGGGGGCCAAATGCAGCCCCCCCCCCAACATTTCCCATGTGGGCCGTGGGTTGAAGAGCATAATAACATATTAAAAACACTCCATATTTTCTTTTTTTTTGCCTAAAAATGGTAACAAATTCACATTTTTGCCATTGTTTTATTGCAAAAAATAGCATTAAATTATGAAAATATTCACATTTACAAACTATAACTATGTGAATAACCTGAATAAATGTGAACAACCTAAAAGGTCTAAAGAAAATTAGAGACAACATGACAACATCTGCTTCTGTTACTCTTTGTAGAACTGATCCATAATAAAACACATTGCAGAATATTGTTAAAATTCCCCTTATTTTCCTTGCTAAATGTAACTTTGTTTTGCATTTGGGTCATTTATAAAAAGCCTTTACATAATTTGATGTTTGTTTGGGGTTTTTTTTTGCACTAAAACAATGACAAAAATTTGGAGTAGGCATTATGTTTTCATTTTACTGGTCTAGTCCATTGGAGATTAAATCAGGTTGAATGTGGCCCCTGACGAAAATGAGTTTGAGACCCCTGCTGTAAAGTATTGATAGAACTACTTTCCTCTGTCATCTCACCTTTTCTCGTCAGCGAAGACAAACTTGCGCAATTTGAGGTCACCCAGCACAATGCCTGCCTGGTGGCAGTGCGCCACTGCCTGCGCCACCTGACGGAACAACCTGCAGGCCTGCTCCTCATCCAGCCTCCGACAGCTCTTCACTAAGGTGTGCATGTCCCCAAAGTCCTTGTCCAGGAACACGTAGGCCTTGCGTTCTCCTAGGATGATATCCCGGATGCTGGCCACGTTCTTGTGACCTGGTAGGATTCCATATGCTCGGATTTTTTCCTGATACATCCCCATCTCAAAGACCTGGGAGAGAGATCAGAGAAGAAGAAAGAAAAAAAAGGGAGAGGGGAGGGAAGGGGATGGGGGGGGGGTGGAGGATGAAAATTGGGAAGACAGGGATGGAGGCAGTGGGTCAGTGTGTTCTTAATGATCATATGAGGAAACAACCATGCACATTTGGCAGGGAGATAAAAAAAGGAGTATGATATGCTTTGATTCCAGCTCAATTCAATGCTTTTGCAAGAGCATGACAAATGAATCACCCAAGCATGAAACGATTAACTTCATTAACCAACAAAAGCCGATCGCCCGTAGGTCTATCATGCAGAAATAAACATATGGATCTGGAACAGTTACAGTCTATCTATACCTTTTATCGAGACTGATCTGATCTGCACCAGGATCTATCTGTCTCTCACTCACGTTTTTTTTTTGTGTGTGTCATGGTGTATTGCAGTGACGTGTATGCAAATGAATTGAGTTGACAGACAGTGTGAATCCACCGTGCCAAATATACGTGGATTTACATTGATGGTGGGCTTGATTTCCACAACACAATACAATGCACACACACACACACACATACACACACGCGCGCGCGCGCGCTGCGAGGATGCGTAATCCTTTGTGCACTTGAATACAGAGTAAAAATAACCCCCAGACTTGTACGTTTGAGTGTTTTAAACGGTGAAGCAACACTCTTGTTATGGCGTAAAGTGTGACACATTTCGCGTGAGAGTGACATTTGGTGAAGAAAAAAAAAAAAAAGAGTCTGCTAATACTGATGATACATGTCAGACTGGCTATTGAGCAACGCGATGTCTCGAAACACCACTCATTCAAAGAAATTGCACAATGACGCGATTGCGCATACCTTGCACAGTAGCTCATCGCCAGTGTCGGTGTTCAATGCGCTGTGCACGCTCTCCCTGTCCGCCAGAGGTAGAAGAAGAAACGGTCCTATCCTGGAGGGTCCCTGGTGGGTCGCGAGGATCGGGTTTAAGACGGGGCTCACGGGGGATCCGGGAGAGGAACCAAGGAGCCCCTGTGTGGTGGTGGTGGTGGTGGTGGTGGTGGTAGTGGTGCTATCCCCCCCAGCTTCGGTACTCAGTCTGGCGCATTTAGTCGGAGGTTGGTCGTCCGAGTCCAGCCGCTTGTGCGCCGCTGCTCTACCGGTGCGGATGCAGGTTACCGGGCTACTCCACTGCAAGTTCATCCTGATAGACCGATTAGCCATGAAGGTGAAAAAAGAAGGAGGGATAGACAACAACAACAACAACAAAAAAAAGTCCGATGTGGTTATAAGTCCTCCCGATGGTTAAGATCAGCTAAAAACTCTGAGCTCCATTCCTCTGTTAGACTCCAAATAGTTGTGATATAAATAAAACTTGCGCGTCTTCACTTTTACTTCTTTGGTAAATAATCCAACCCACGAGTAAATGTCCGTTACTCTTGAGGTAGGTGTACTTTTTTTTCTTCTTCTTGAGAACAATCCCGATTCTCAGAGGAGATTAAGCTCAAATAGACAGAGAGAAAGAGAGAGGGAGAGAAAGAGAGACCGCCTCACACTCAGAGGCAGACTGAGTGTGTGTGATGTTGTTGCTCTGAGCTCCAACACTCCGCCCGACCAGTCCAACCTCCTGGTGACACAACCATTGAGCAATCCTGTAAAGGCACCGACTCCTGCTCAGCTCTGATCACACTGTCCATTTTAAATGAATACCTTTCACTGTGCGCTTCAAACATAACCTTTAGTATTTCCCCCCCCTCTGTGTTGTAATGAATCTTCAACTTCATACCCTGAGAGCTTTCAGATATTTTTTTTTTTGCTGATAATGCCAGAATCTAACCTCGTGAGAGGAATGAAGAAATCATCTGCTACTTATCATGGGTGTCTCATCAAGCATGCACATGCTTTAGATAATTATTAACTCTCCTTAAAACTCTTTCCTCTGACTCAGTGGTCTATTAATGTCCTGTTCTTGTTGCCATTTAATGCAACAATGGCTTCATACACCTCATGTATGGCAACTAAACTGTTTACTGACTAAATGTCAGGCCTAAAGCATGAACTGGCCTCTGTGTATGAACCTCAACGGCAGTTTGAGCCTAGCCATGATATTTTCCCATGCTGGGCCTGTTTGTTATGACTCACCCCCATAAAGCTTTAGTGGTGCTGTGCTATAAGCATTCACATAAAATATGCCAGCATAGCTCTGTATAAACAAGATCACAGCAGCTGGGTTCTCACACACACACTGATCCTGAGCTTTAAAGTATTTGCACACAGAACAACCCACAAACAAGCAACCCAACACTGTGCAATCAGTGTGAAAATTGTGCAACAATTTTTGAAAAATGTATAATCACTGAACTATGGACTGTGACTAAGTCAAAAGCAGAAATTAAAGGGTGTAGTAAGGATAAGATCAACTCCAAAAACAGTCCTATGATGAAGAGTGTTGAGATCAGCTTCTGACAGTGTGAGATAATTATAAATGTACATGATTGTGTGTTTGTTGGGGTGTGCGCACACGCATGACCATGTGTGAGTTGCACAAGAGTTCTCTTTTTCTACTGCTTTATGTTGAACAAGCACAGTGGCTACAGTAGGGGCTTAGTCTAGTGTTCACTAAAGCATAGAACACCAGCTGGTCTGTGTGTGAATGCACTATCACTTCTATTTTGCACAACCTCTCCTGCCGTTCCAAAACATTTCCTTTCACATTTCCAACATTGCTTTCCAGAGCAGGTCAAACATTTAACCGGGTCACAGCAGCTGGACTGAAGAAGGCCATATGAACCTGTTTCTGCAGGCCATTCCAAACAAGAACAAGTTACACGTTCCAGAGGAAATAAATGGGTGTTATTTTTAGGCCTTGCATTCTTTCTTTGTGCAGTGGTCGTCCTACGATAAGGTGACTCACCAACTGATTGATGCGTGTGTGTCTCAGTAAGCAAGTGTGTTTGTCATGCTGTTGAGCAGGCACAGGAACAGGTTTCCTTTCACGTTGTCGTCTCTGTCTTTTTAAGAAGTTCAAAAAGCAGGATGAGCCCTCACCGTGGGAATACACGCAAAGGCTCAGGAGCCCAAAACATTCTTTGTGAGCTGACAATAGCCTGGACCGACTGTGTCATTACATAAAAGTGCTGATGAGTGTTTGTTGACTGTTTGTGTGTGACATACTGGAAACACTGAACTTATTTGTATTGGCTTTGATTAACAGTGTTTGCATGAGTGTGATACAACAGTTTGTCCAGATGTAGTTGGAATCATTACACAAGATTACAGGAAACTAAATGGGTAGGCTGCACGTAAAATATACTACCTTTGTTATGTTCCCAGTGTGTACACTATAATGTCTGTGTGTTGGTGCATAGTTTGTGTAGGAGCGTGACGGCAGCTTCTTGCCAGTGAGCTACAAGAGAAAACAATATTCAGGGCATGCTCTCCCTTCTTATAATTAGCTGCCACCAGCAGCGGTAGAGGGAGTCTGGGAATTGATCTGCCCTGAGAATAGTTCAGTCTGATCTGGCTGACAGCCAGCCATCACTGTGAATTATTCTTCTGGTGAGCCGCCCTTGTGACTAGACCTTGTGACTTAACTGCCTAAAAGATGAGACAGTGAGGTGATGATGTGGTTCAATCTCACAGCCAATGACTTGAAAGAGAATTTTAAAAAGAAACACAAATGTATAAAAACCCATCCTTACCACAGGCATAGATGAGTTCATTTCTTTGCTCACTCACAGATGAGCTCCATCATTCTTCTGTTGGCAGTGGGTAATACAATGGAGAGGTGTGCTATGATAAACAGAAAATAAAAAACCTCAGTGGTTACTACCAGCTCATCCAGCTGGCACCGATGGAAAAACAGCAAACAATTGTCTTTCATATGCCCGACCCTGCTTTTTTATTTCTGGCGGAGTTGGTTACATGTCGAATATTGACAATTACTATGAATATGTTTAGACCAACACTGTGTTTACTCATATGACTCCTGTTGATATGGGTAAGAGTTGATGAAAATCTGTAGACGGAGCTGTATATTATATTATACTGTAATTAAATCAAATGTGTAATACAACCAAAAAGCTTGCAGTCATTTGAAGGTTTTATAGCAGGGGTCTCAAACATGCGGCCCGCCAAATGCGACCAATAGGATGAAGAGCATAATAGTCTATTAAATGACTTAATATTTTCTTCTCAGTTTTTTCTTTTGCCAATAAATGATGACAACATTGATATTGTTTGACTGCAAAAAAATATTAAATTGTCAAATTGTTTTAATTTACAAACTATCCTGGAAAAAATTTTAATAACCTAAACAAATGTGAACAACCTGAAATGTCTAAAGAAAATTCTACCTAATTTTACCCATTTTCTGCTTCTGTTACTAAGAGTTTAGTGTCTTTGTAGAAGTGATTCATAATACAAATGGAGAAATGATAAATTGAGGCACAATATTATTAAAATTGCCCTTATTTTCCTTATGAAATGTAACACTTTTTTTTTTGCATTTGGATAATTTATTAAAGTATTTTCATAATTAACTAACTAAAATAATGACAAAAATTTGGAGTTGTCATTATTTATAGGTTATTATGTTTTAATTCTACTGCTCTGGCCCATAGTAGATCTAATCAGGCTGAATGTGGCCCATGAAGAAAATTAGTTTGAGACCCCTGCTTTATAGGATTTAGTAGACAACAATTAGAGCTATGTTTCCTCTATCTGAGTGAGATGTGATGAGATAGCTGTGAATGCTATTCATCTACATTTATCTTTCATTTTTAAAGCAGGGGGCATCCAATGTTAAAGGTTCGTTCAGTGTCCAATGTTCACTGACATCTAGTGGAGGAGTTACACATCACTGCTCTTCCCGTGACCTTGACCCTGGCCTGTGCGGCCCACTCAAAACATGTTTGTTTTGTCCATTCCTAGCTTTTATATTTAGAAAAAACTACCTTAAGGAGATGGGAGATGTTATACATTTCAACACCATGCTGCCCACCATAAAGTAAACATAATGTTTACTTTATGGTGCACTTGAAAACCCTCAGTGTTTTCTTATCATTCAGTATGTTTACATGCACATCTAAGTCGAGCTATTGGCAGTAATTGCATTAAGAACTTAACTGGAGTTTCCCAGAAATCCAAGTTTCCATGCACAGAACAAATTAAAACTAGAAAAGCACTTTGAGAGAGCAAACCTCCACCAAGGAAGACCTGCCCCCTCGAATGAAGAGAGATTCAATTTGAGTCAGTTTGTTTGTCTTTCAGCACGATTATGCAAAAAGTTCTGAACGGATATTGATAACATTTCCATGATGTGTTGGGAGTGTCATAAGAAACAAAATATTACATTTTGGTGGTGATCTGGAAGAGATCCTGGATTCTGGATCACTTTGAAATGTATTCTTCATTTACCACAATGTAAAATTTCAAAGTGATCCACAATCCAGGATCTCTTCTGGATCACCACCAAAATGTACTCATTTGTTCCGTGTGACACTCCCAACACATCTTGAAAATTTGATAAAAATCTGCATAATATTTATAACATTTTGCATAATCCTGCTGACAGACAAACAAACAAATGAATTTCATACCTCCATGGCAGAGGTAATCATTGAGTGAGCTACATTGGACTCCCAGACACTAGGTGGCGCTACACATCTTTACACATTGGCATTCTTCCAGTTGTGCTCATAGAAGAAGAACAATAACTAAAGAAAAGCAGGAGATTTGAAGCAGATGTAGTAGAAAGACAACAACAGCCAGAGAACATATGGACCACAACCATGAAGCAGCTTAGTATATTTATACAATTCATTCTAATTTATTACACATAATGTGTCTGTTGTCATGGTGACTCTGGTCACTTCCAGAAGGGGGCGTGTCCAGTTCGATTCGATTATACTTCGACCCAGGTCTTTACAGTCATACGTCACCTTCCAAAAGACCCAACTAAAGAATAATCCAAGTTATGAAACGTCTTTACGTCAAATTGTCGACCTTGAAAACAAAAGAAAATTTAAGTTATGAAATGAATCCCCTGAAACATAAATACACTTGTAGCACCCTGTATTTTGTTTGGAAATTGGCGCGATAGAGTTGCTCTCCCATTGGCTATCTTCCAACACTCCATTGGCTCGGAGGTAGCTGCAACTCCATGATCACCCATGATGCTTTTTGTGTGCCTTCCACCCTTGTTCGCCACAAACGTGTGTGTGTGCGTACATTTTCTCTTATCTGCCAAATGTTTGCCTCCTTCTCCCTCACCCATCATGAACTTCACTTCATTACGCACTCACTCTTACGTATCTTGCGCATAGTTGTCCAACCCCAATGGTAAATGATTTACACATTTTATTCATTTTAATGGTTTAATCAATAATTTTCTTTTACTTTTAGCACATATTTCTTACAAAATTAGTATACTTTTATAATTTTTAAAAGGTTTAGGGGGTAGTATCAGGGGCCTTGGAATGAATCAGGCCTTTTATATGTAAAATGCAACTCTACTTATGAAAAAAATCATGTTATGAAACCACTTCTGGAACAAATTAATTTTGTAAGGTGAGGTATGACTGTGAAAACTTACATTTTAGTTGGACTAAGGTAATAATTTGAATTTCTCTAATTACATGTAAACATACTGACTCAGTATCTGATGCCCCCTCCCTTGGTTGAGAACTACAGATGCACACCAATGTGGTGTGGCCATAGCTCTTTTTGGAGAGCGGGTCGTCCATTGACCGAAGGGTTGGCGGTTCGATTCCCGCTCTGTCCTAGTCAGTCCGTTGTGTCCTTGGGCAAGACACTTTACCCTCCTTGCCTCCAGTGTCACTCACACTGGTGTATGAATGAGTATGAATGTTGGGTGGTGGTCAGATATGAATGTTGGGTGGTGGGTTGAGGGGCCGTAGGCGCAAAATGGCAGCCACGCTTCTGTCAGTCTGCCCCAGGGCAACTGTGACTACATATGTGGTTTACCACCACCAGAGGGAGCATGTGAGAGTGAATGAATAATGGAACACTAATGTGAAGCGCTTTGGGTGCCTTGAAAAGCGCTATATAAATCTAATCCATTATTATTATTATAATGTTTTTACACATACGGATGGACAGACAGAAAATGAACAATGAACTAAGGACAATACCCTGTAGTGAGGGTCGAGGGTAAAGAGGCAGAGAGGAGTATACATTTTGACAAGACTTATTTATTTAGTTCTAGTCATAGTCTCATCTAGTCATCTGAACACACTTTATCCTCACTACTGTAGGGTCTCGGGGTCACTGGGGGCCTAATTCAGCTACAATGGGTGAAGGCGGGGTACACCCTGTATGAGTCTCCAGTTCATCTCAGGGCTGAACATATATAGACAAACAATCACTCTCACATTCACACCTATGGGCAATTTAGATTAACCAATTAACCTATCAGTGCATGTGTTTGGATGGTGGGAGGAAACTGGAGGACCTGGAGAAAACCCACACAGACATGAAGAGAACATGCAAACTCCACACAGAAAGGTCTGGTGTGGGAGTCAAACCAGGGGCCTTCTTGCTGTAAAACCACTGCACCACAGTGCCGCCCAGTTCTAGTCATAGTCTTAGATGAAAATCTGTTTTAGTTTTAGTCATAATCTAATCATCTAAACTATTTAGTTTGTGAAGCTTTAGTCAACTAAATATCATTACAGTACAATTCTCACAAACTTGTATCATAATATAAAGGGTAAGATTACGTGAAACTTCAAAGTATAATAGAATGGCCTTAAAGGTGGGGTAGGAGATCTTAGAAAAATGGTGACCAAGCTACAAGTTACAACAGAAACTGCAACAAACATGTGCAATAGTGTAAATAATGTATTTAGTGTAAATAATGTATATGGTGTGCATAGAAATTGGTAGATTTTTTTTATACAACTTTTGTTCCTGTGCTGCTGTAAACCTGGAATTTCCCCTAGTGGGACTAATAAAGGAATATCTTATCGTATCGTATCGTATCGTATCGTATCGTATCGTATCGTATCGTATCTTATCGTATCTTATCGTATCTTATCGTATCTTATCGTATCTTATCTTATCTACATTTTGAAAATACACAATTCAAAATCCAAATCCTTTTCTTCAAACATTCCCTGAAGCCACGCCTTCAGAATACTGGTGTGTGCATTTCTTATTCTCAAGGAACAATTAGCCTGGTGCCACCTCCGTCTCCAACCCCAGCATCAATCCTGGCTCCAGCCCTGATCCATCTATACCTTATTCAGTCTCTTCCAAGGACACAAAAAGAAGCAATTCATAATATCAGGTGACAATTATTCTAAATCATTCCTGTAATTGAAACAGCATGAATCCTTGTAAATGTTATTGTATTTTTATGGTGCACTGTGGTCCACATTGTGGTCCACACAGTGACATGAGTTAATATCCCTTCAACTAAAAAGCCCAGAACAGACCAGTACTGATGGTAACAAGGGACCTTTGTGTTTTTTGTGACCTCCATAAATGAGGGCGTATGGGTGGAGGGAGAAGAACTCACTTGGTTCCTACCTGCAGCTTCAACACTATATGTCACTAGATATGATAAACTGAACTTTTAACCTTTGTATTGATGTGCTTTTGTTTAAAATGACAGATGATTTGATATTTCAACTGTGTTATGGTGAGCTATTTTTACTTCAAGTGCAATGTTAGTGTTTCATTGTAACAATAGTTGGACGTTGGGGCATCTGAAGAGGTTACACAATGATAAAGAGCTGAGCAGATCCCATAAGCAGCAGTGGCTGTTTAATATATCTGTCATCCTCCTCTAGTGCTATTACTGATCTCCTGCCACTTTTATACATTTTGTAAAGTGTTACTTATTTTTTTTCCCCCCTCAAATGTCTGGTGGTCTGCCATTGTTATTGCGTCTTTGGACAACTGATAATTTGTTGTGAATGCAGAATTCTAGTGTGGGAGATGGAACCTGGTCAGTTGATGCTGAACTACTGAATAAAACAACAATATAAATGGTTTCATCTTAATACTTTTCTCGAATAAATAAATGAAGAGCATTTTATAAGGCTGAAGTTGTGATTCACTGCAGAATATTGTGACTTATGTCTCCAGATGTTGTGAACTGTATGAACTCAAGAGCTGAGGTCCCATCCAAAATTAGTCATCAGCCCACTATAACCATCTCTACTGAAAATGCTCTATATTTTCACAACCTCAGCTGACCTCAAGGACAATCAATCAAACAACAAACCGAGATGGGGATTGTTTCATGTGGATGGACTCCAGACTGTCGTCTGGCCAAAAATTTCTGCCTTCCTTTGCTAGTTATCCCGATGTGTCCATCAGTTTTTCTTTGATCTGCTGGGTTGAGTCAGTGTTGGTTAGACTGGACTCACTGAATTCTTGGCAATATGGATGATTTGTGTAAATTCAAAAGCCAGTTTATAGGTTTGTTTTATTCTTTCAATTTCCACAATTTGCTGTGCTCAGATTACACAGTACATGACCACTAATTGTTGTTATAGATTGCACAAATACACCTACACATTGTTCCCCATTGATTGAAAACATTTCTTTTCACACAAGGGAGTTGTCATGTTTGCACATACTCAGCACAAAGACTTCCCCAAAGGTCTTCTCAGAAGCTATTCAGTATTAGCCAGGAGGAAACACGATTCTTTATTGTCTATTGAATGAGGATTTACATGAAATGTAGGCTACATCCTAAGAGAAAATAGTAGTTTTTTAATCATTAAAGAAAAGACCCTTCTCATGATGCTCATGTTACTCTGCTAACATAAATGTTAAACAGTTTCAGTTCGCTGACTTCATTCTAAAATAAGAGAGTTATGTGAGAACTATACGCGCTAGGCTACTGACTGTCTCCACTGAGTACGTCCATGACCAACAGACACTATCCACTGGATTTGGTTGTTCTATGAAAATCCTTATATTCACTTCTATCGTCTTCTGCTCCTCTACAACAGCAACACTGTAGGAATTCTGCTTATTTCTGCTGATGAACACAGCCAGTTTCTGTAAAAGAACTGTGGTTAGAAACTGAAACCAGTGTGAAAGTGACTGGAAGTGTAACACCACTGATGGCACTGGGGGTGTCTCTAAAAAGGTTGGGCTCCCACGTACAATGAAGCCATTTTTAAAAGACTACAGTATGTTGTCAGCTGTGTGAGGCTGTAGTTGTGGTTAATATTAACACTAACATGACAAATAATGTTGGATGAAGGTGGCTGTTTTAGAACCAATGAAATGATGTCAATCCACAAAGGTTTAATATCATTTCAGTCTTTGTCTACATGACACTGTCGCTGTCAGTGCCCTGAAATTGTATTTTTTGAGAATGGGTCCAAGAATAGAAAACTGTAGAGTGGAAAAATTTCCACACAGCTCTCACATTGCTATGTGGAAAGGCGAAACACCAGTTTTTTGAAACGATGACACCATATTATGTAACTAGAAGAAGAAAAACAGACAAAACAACAATGGTGAGTTGTGTTGTTCTAAGTTTATTAGACCATTTCCAAGTTTTGTTGTTGTCGTGCTATCAACTTGATGACCAATAGAGACAGACAAACAAACACGTGTGTCAGACACTTTTAAATCCACCAGTGTCCTGCTAGAAGAGTGACCTGGACCCTGGACCCACATATAGGTGAAGCCTACATATTATAGTGTTTTAACTTAGTTTTTCTCTTTCCATCTAGACAATGTTATTTCTTGAAATGATCCAAACATGGATGTAACCTTTTAAAATCCAGAAGAGAAAAATACCATGAGTATTCTCATTTGGACGTAGCCTTACTGTTTCAATACGTTAGCATTTAGCATTAGCTTACCCATCACCCACTTTTATTCACTGCCTATGGTCGTAAACCAAAATAAGATCTGGATGACCTGTAAATGAGACAAAACATTTCATTAGCTTAGCTTGTTTCTAATGAGCAGACTTATCTGTACCTAAATTAGACATATATATATATATATATATATATATATATATATATATATATATATATATATATATATATATATATATATATATATATATATATATATATATGTATTGTTGGTAGATACTGTGTTTTCTTTTTATCTTTTCATGCGTTTTTCTTAAGTGACCATAGATTCTTTCAAAAATAATCTTCTACTTTAACAGCAAGTTATAAAACTAGGCTTACACTGTCAGAAAGTTGACGGCTGGGGTTATAATCCCTGAATGCCTTTAATCCTTAACCAGACAGTTATAATGTCATGATGTGAGACATATGAACAGAAGAGTGTTTAGTGATTTTAAACTTTTGTGTGGCCCCTTGTGGACAATCTAGAAATGGTTAAATGTTCAAAAACAAAATCAATTATTCCTCTCCATGATATTCATTAATATGGAAAACATGGAATTTCTAAATTGAATATTTTTCAAATGAAGGACATCCAGCACTGGCAGTCAGACCAAAACCTTTTGGGGATATAAACAAAATGCATTACAAATATTAACTTACTATAGGGGGAATTTGCCCAATGCCCAACAGACTTACACATTAAAAGGATAACCATGGACATTTATGAGGGTATTAATTGTGGAATTATGTTTCATTTTGTCTTTAAAAATGCAAAAGTAAGATAGATCAACTTTGGCAAACTTGAAAAATATAATTCCTGTACATTTCTTGCAAACACTGTTTGTCTGATCAAACCTCATAACTGTGCAAACCACTCAAGCACAAGGCTGCGGTGAACAGCAAAACCTAAAAAAAACCTTCTGGAGCTCAGACTAATAAGAACAAGACCAGTTATGTAATCCAGCCACAACTGATAGTATAAACACATGATTCATTTTAAATGGCCACTTTAACCAATATATCTATTATGATCCAGGAATAACACAGTTCAACTAAAAGGCATGTTTACTTTATCATCATTCATCCAACCAAAAGTAAAGTGGCTTCTATAAAATTATTGGTCTTTATGCATTAGAATTGTTTTAATTTATGCATTGGTATGTTTTTCTGAAAGCATTCAAACATAAAAAAACCATTATGCACAAAAAGTATAAAGAGAGTGAACAGAAGCAGAATGTGTGGATGTGTAGATTTTTTTTGGGGGGGGAGAATGTAATAGAATTAGTATCAAGAGGACAGTTTTTACCTGTGTTTATCTTTCTGTCTGTCTGTCAAAGTACATTTTATTCTCCATTTCTTCACATACACTGGTCATACAAAGGAAGGAATTGAAATTTTGTTTCTCACTGTCTCACACGTAGACAGAGACAAGACAGACGTCAAAGTGCAAGACAAGGTGAACATGACAGGACAACTCTACAGCCTATAGTATTCATGATAATGGGATGTACTGTGTTGCAACCTAACCTCACCTAACCTAACCTATATGTGGCAAGTGTAACGGTGTAATAAAAACATTATTATTATTATTATTAGTAGTAGTAGTAGTAGTATAAATATTATTATTATTATTATTATTATTATTATTATTATTATTATTATTATTATTATTATTATTATTATTATTATTATTATTATTATTATTATCATCATCATCATTATCATTATCATTATCATTATCATTATCATTATCATTATTATTATTATTATTAATAATATTAATATTAATATTAATATTAATATTAATATTAATATTATTATTATTATTATTATTATTATTATTATTATTATTATTATCACTATTATTATTATTATTATTATTATTATTATTATTATTATTATTATTATCATCATCATTATTATTATTATTATCATTATCATTATTATTATTATTATTATTATTATTATTATTATTATTATCATTATTATTATTATTATTATTATTATTATTATTATTATTATTATTATTATTATTATTATTATTATTATTATTATTATTATAACCTTTATTTAAGGGACAATGTACAGAGAACATTAAACTCACAGATACAGATGTACTGTACCCTATTATAGCTAAATAGCTAGTTTCCATCTGTAGTTCCTGACAACACAGTAAGTACATTTAAAATGCACAGTCACTAATGATTGTCTAATGAAAACATTAAAACAACATTAAAACAATCGGTCCCACTCACCATGACAGTTACTCACAACAGCACAGACCCAGTGTTTCACCAATCACTGCATTACTTTACATCAGACCATTCTCCATTTACATGCTATTTGTTTCACAAATTAGATCTAGGTGGCGGCGTAATAAAAAAAAACATTTAAGTTTAGGCTAAAACAAAAAAAACAGGAAAGTACTATTACATAATAGGTCAACAAAGCCAACATATGGTATATTGCATATTTCAGGACCCAGGCAGATCTTACTGATTTCTACTGCAAAAAATAACTGTGTTCAACATTACTCAAAAACTCATGGACAGATTTGGCTGAAATTTTCAGGAAATGTTGATACTGGGTACAAGGAAGAAGTGATAAAAATTTGGTGGTGATCAGTGTGAGTGGGGGTCACTTGACCATAACAATTTCATTGCACAAATGGCTGTGAGGTTTGTTCAGGGATAAAACCAGTACACAGGCTCATCATCAGATAACACTGTTTGTTGCTTGCATGTGTGTTTTATGTGAATATAGGTGTGTATTTTCAGGTCGTTCCCACAGTGGCAACTGGTGTCACAATGATCAAAGAGACGCCAGTAAAGCTCCTCCAAGGTGAAATATTTTTAGCTCTTATAATACAAAATTTTGCACCATATATTTCACATTTACAATGGAACTCAATGTAACAATGTGAAAGTGACACGGGAGCCAGAAACATTTTTGGTTTATGTGCCAACAAGCTAGCCTAGCCTACCATAGTGGCAGCAAAATCTAATTTGGTACCAGGGACAGTCTAGTTCTGCTCAATGTAACTTTTCGCTAGATTTCCCTGAAACTGGCCGACAAATCACGATGAAGTGTAGAGTCAGGGGGCGGATGTAACAAAGTGACGACAGAGTTGCGACGATTCAGAGAGAAACAACAGCAAACAACAATAGAAGAAGAACAACAACGACAATAGATGGCTGCTGACTGCGCGGTGATTTCCTTTTATCAAAGAAGAATGAAGAATGTGAGCAATCATCAGCAATCTTTAAATTCTTTTTACAAAGCAACAACAGTCGTTAAGCTCCATAATCCACCATTTTGTTTAGTCATTCGTAACTTTCTCTAGACTCCTCTGCGAACTTTCCGGTGTCTAACTACGTCATCCTAAAGATTACACTGATTGGTTGTAGTACCGTCCTATTGCATACAGAGGGATTTGAAAGACAAACTTTTAGCCCCGCCTCCCCTGACTATGAAGCACCACTAGACCCATACATGTAATGAATGGGGATAGCGTGGCTAGGCTACCAACAAGCAATATTGGAATAAAAAGGCAACATTTTTGGGTCCAGATTCCAGTTCTAATAAATGCCGATGAATAGTTACGAAATAATAGTCACATGATCAGTCACATGGCCTGAATGTTTGCTATGTCAGAATTAAAACAATAATAACTAGAAAAGCACTCTGAGAGCACAGGCCTCTGCCAAGGTAGACCCCCCCCCCCCGGGCCACCACCCAAATCTAATCCCCATTACCAAACTACTCTGAAAATTTCATCCATAATTTTTGAGTTATCTTGTACACAAACAAACAAACAAACCAACGCTGGCAAAAAGAGGTAATAATAAGTACATATATTTGATTTTTTTTATAGCCACATAGCAATATCTGGTGAATAAAACATTTCCATATAACCCAGCTGAAAGGTAGTAGGAAGTTTTCTTACATGATGTCTTACATTTGCTTGAGAATCTGCTTTTGACCAACACATGGTCATGGTTGCAGTGTGCACAGATGCAGTGGCTCGAGGCTATCCCTTTCCCTGCATTCTTGTGTCTTTCACATTCCAACTCAAACTGAGCTAGAGCTACTGGTGGTTCTGACCCAGATTCCAGGTGTCGCTTCCACGCCATTGGCCTGTGAAGATTCAGCAACAGGGCTGCGTGAAGAAGGAGAATCTCTTCTCGTTCAGTTGAGGTGCACTCCAGGTTACAACTAATAGTCCTGGTGATGTATGCTCACCCATCCATTAATTAAATGTTTGTGGTAATTACAGCTGCAAAATATATTGTTAGAGCATCAATTTTGCAATGTACATGTGATTGCAATTTTTAAATTTTTTTATTTGTATGCATTTTTCTTTTTTAAATTCGTTAATTTATTTTTTTATTTAGTTATTTATTTGTCTTTTTTATTTCTTTATTTATTTTAGATTTATGTTTAATTATGAATTTTATGTAATTATTTTGGCTATAAGAAGGATGACACTAAAACATACATTCTGTGTCAACCCCTGATCTGTTTAACTGTGTGGCTGAGTGGTTAACACTCTTACCTCACAACAAGAAGACCAGGGTTCAATACCCAGACCATGCAGGCCTTTCTGTGTGGAGTTTACATGTTTTTCTCCCCATGACTGAATGGGATCACCAGGTGATTCTGATCATTAGGGTCTCTGGGAGCCACACATGGCTGCCCACAGGTGCCCCAATGGCATCAATGTAAGGATGGGTTAAATGCAGAGGACAAGTTTCATTGTACAATGTATAATGACAAATAAAGTGCTTTACCTCATCATTTGTATTGGCGCCAAAACGGCATTATCTATACTCCTGAGTATTTTTTCATATTGCAATATATATATCGCAGTGTTAAAAAAAATTGCAATCTCAGTTTTTTTTTTCTAATATCGTGCAGCGCCAGCACTAAATGACTTTATTTTACATTTGGGTGTTGGATTTCCTCATACTAGTGGAGACATGGCTAACACCAGGTGATAACAACAACTCCCACGTGCCCAGTACAGTCCTGGTCTAGTACCCCCCCCCCCCCCCCACACACACACACACATGGCTTAAGTAGGTGGTTAAAAATCTGTGAGTACTGTAAGTTTAGACACACATTTAAAAGTGAACAGACAAATCGACTCAGTTGTCAGATCGAGCTTTTTTCAACTCTTAGTAAAAGTGAAACCTTTTCTCAGCCGCTGTGACCTTGAGAAAAGCTTTTCATGCCTTTGCTACTGTAAGATCACGATTGGCCTACTGCAGCACTCTGTACCAGACAGTTAACCAGCCAACTCGTGCAGAATGCTGCTGACCGTTTCCTCACAAACAGCCGTAAACATGACAACATCACACCACTTCTTGTCTTTGCATTATACCATGCGTATAATGCAAATTTTACATGTGTATTGTGACAATAAAGGTATTCTATTCTATTCTTTAACTCCCTTCATTGGCTCCTAGTGTAGCTCAAACTCCTGTGTTTTGTTTTCAGATCCATTCATAGCCTTACACCTACATATTTACTGGACATCCCACTGTCCAGGTACAAACACTGGTGTGATTCTGCCTTTGCTGTGGGTGGTCCAATTCTATGGAACTTCTTTCCTCTTGAGTTTGAGTCTGTCCACTTTTAGAACAAAACTTAAAACCTATCAATTCAGAATGGCCTTTGACACTCAGGCCTCATTTATATGGAGATGATTGGGAGAGAAGACCCAAAACTTGTCTTAACTTTTGTATCTGCATTTGTCATTAAGACCTCTCTGTGCATATAGGGACACAACTGTGTGGAATTTGGTTACATATGTATGCCAGGCTGCTGGATGGTGCTGCAATAGAACACTGCTTGTCAATGTGCATGTGTAACAGAAATATTTTTGCGTTTTTGACCATGAGATGGACATGCAACAGTGGATAGTTTTCAAGATTTAAAAAGTGAAGCTAACTTAATATCTGTAGTGAAATGAAAGTTCACTTAGGGACTAGCTTCAAATGTTAGAGTCAATCCCCAAAGACCGTCAAGTTACAGCACATTTACACGTACAAGGGACAATCCCAATTCACCCATTGACCCTTGCACTTAGCACTACCCCTTAAAACGGAGCTGCATGGGAAGGGGTTGAAACATTCCCCTACATTATCAGCAGTCATTAATGGTGTGATAAACAATCACCACACTGCTGGACTTTTTTGGTGTTTATCTCAATCTTGTTTTTGAACAGAATTATGGGATATTTCTCATGCCCCTCCATTTGTAGCATGTCCCTGTAAAAAATCTCAGTTTCAATGGTCCCTTTGATTCACCAACTATTGGGGCACTCCTACGCCTTTACATGAATGTGCAAAACGGAATAGGAAGGGCCAGGGAGTGAATAGGACTGATGTCAAATGACATGAAAATTTGGTGATTAATATTCATGAGCTCTGAGTTGCCCAAATGTTTGGAAAAACACATTGGTACCTGCTGTAGCAAGGATAATACTGGAAAAAAATAATGTCCTGTGAGCTTTATAGGCTGCCAGATGGTTCTGTCATATGATTAATCAAGACAAAAATGTAGAACAATTTAAACAACGATTGTTACAGTTGAGGCCGCCATGGCTCAGGGGATCATCCATTAACTGAACGGTTGGTCGTTGAAATCCCACCATGTCCTAGTCAGTCCGTTGTGTCCTTTAGCAGGACACTTCACCCTCAGCAACTCCACACACTGGTGTATGAATATTTGGTGGTGGTTGGAGGGACTGTAGGTGCGATATGGCAGAAATGCTTCTGTCAGTCTGCCCCAGAACAACTGTGGTTCCAAATGTAGTTTACCACCACCAGAGGGAGAATCTTAGAGTGAATGAATAATGGATCACTAATGTAAAGTGCTGTGGGTGCCTCGATAATCACTATAAAAATAAAACCTATTATTATTATATACAGCCCTCAAAGTCAGCAGAAAGAATTAGTGCAAAGGTCTTTATCTTTTTGAACTTGTAAGCAATCACTCAGTAGTCTGTGCATCTGTGGTGTTGCTAGTGTTGTGTTGTATTGTTTAATTTTAACTTGATAAACCCATTGAAGTTATTAAATTTTAACCTGACTCACATTATCTGGGTGTTTTGCTATGTTCACACGCAACCATCTGAGTACCATGAGGTTCAGGTTTTCTTCAAAATGAAGGAGCCAATCAGTGTTGCCCGGGTGGGATTACCCCATGACTGATGGGGTAAATGTGGCCGATGTAACGTAAAGTGTTACGGCTTGAGTCAATGTGAGTGGCTGAAGCCAGTCAAGATGACGGACAGATTCTTCATTTTATTCAGCACGGATTTTTGATAAGGCCCCTCCTTTGAAAACGGATCGGATGCAGAAGGGTCCCAGATGGTATCTCACAATACCATCTGGGACCATTCCGCATCATGAGATACCATCTGGCGACAGTCAGTTTAAGTAAATTTAACACTAGATATGGATTCTACTGGTGTCCTGTTTCTATCCACCATCTATGAACTCAGTCGCTTCCAGAATTGTTACTTGTTGATGAGAATTGTCACTAATCATAAAATAAAAAAAATAAGTATTATTAGGCGATAGGCCCATCTTCTAAATTACAATTAGTTCTATGTAATTATATACTGATTAATTGGTTTGTACGTTTATGATAAGGGATGATATGCACAACTGCATGTTTACCTATTCATTCTGCTGTGGAAAAAAAGCTAATAAACATACATGTTATAAATACCTGTGCAGATGCTGCAGTCACTGGTATTGGGTCTGGATTTTCAACCAATGAAATGCAGTACACACATACAGGTGTCTTTGGCCACATTTTCAACAGTAAATCCTTCTTGTTTACAAGTTTCTATTCAACATCAACATTTATCTGGATCCCTTCCAGGCTTAGGAAAAGCAATGAAAAAAATTACAACGACTAGTCTCGATGGCACACACTAAAGCAGCAGCAGTTTGTTGTTACCATCATACTAAAGTTGAAGTGATATTTAAGATAAAATTACAACCAGAAGTCTGATCTCCAACATTTTATTACACTGCACCATTACTTTGTTCAATTCCAATATGGCTGTGAGACATGTACAGTATCCTGTTCTAAATTTAGCATTTATTCTTAATTGCGACAAGTCCTATTAGGATTGGTTATTTCTCTGTGACAATGGTATGGGTGGTGAATTTTGATAGAAGTCACCCATTTAGGTTATGCCAATCCAAAAATCTTCACTCATTGGCACTTGGGATGGGCTGTGACCTTCTCTAGAGTATAGTGATGAATTAGAAAAAATGGTAGCATGACTTGATAGTATTTATTCTGACATTATTAGTGGATTTTGGTCAGTGTTTTCAGTTTTATTCCCTCACTCTTCTCTAACTCCAGCTTTTTTCATGCCTCTCAATGCTCCACAATTGCTGTTTACAGGCTAAATGGCTGCTGTCATGGAGGGTTTTCTCCCTTTATTATATATAGTGTATGGTAAGCTAACATTAGAGCCATATAAATAAAGTATTGCGAGTTGTTCTTTGAAGCTTTTGAACTGGTGTCTGCACATATCTACTGAAAAGCTGTTCAGAGTACTGAGCAAGGGGTGCAAATGGTTCAAATATCAGAATCAGAATAAATCTTTTTATTACTAAAGATCTGGATTGTTACATATTATGTCACATTGGGTGTTAGTAGTAAATATATTCTTTATTTGAAAATAAGCAAATATGAGATTTTTTAGTGTTTGACAACACAATAATTGCAAAATTATTGATGTGTTTGGGAACATCCTCAGCATTTGGAGATGTGAGTGTGTGTTTCAAAATTCTTCCCCTGAAATCAGCATTTACCTCATAAAATTAACATTTATTTTACTGAGAACATTCAAAGCGAAAGTATTTTACTTCTTCTCTATGCAAGAATAAAATTTCACTGCAGAGGATTTTCCATACAAGGTATCCCCGTCATGCTGTCATCATCAGAATTTCACTTGAAAAGATCGTCTCACTTCCCATCATTTCATCACTCATTCTCAAACACATGATTTCAGTGAAAGAGTTTGCTTTACATTCAGTGCTTCACTCCACGGTGAGTCAAAAACCTTCCTGTTGCAAAATGGGAAGTGGATGGCTATTGTGTATGAATGTGTGTGCAGCGCTGTGGCCACAACACACACACACACACACACACACACACACGTCACCCGGGTACTGTCAACGGCCCATCATTGAGGTTACACAAACTGTCTCCACTCAGTCCATGATGTCACCCTCTGTGGAATGAGAAAACACCGATTGAGAAAAGGAAACAAGAAGTGAGTGTTACTTATTACACAGCAGAGAAAAACACTGGCAGATTTGTATTATTTTTGGTGACCGCTCAGACTTTTTTTTTTTTTAACACAGTGTCAAAGTTGAAATACAGAAACCATTACAAATCAAAAGTGTGAGTTGTTAGTTTCTTTTGTTTTGTTGAAAGACTAAAAAGTATAATACAAAAATATGGACTTTTTCCCCTTATTTTTTTTGGGGGGGGGGTTGTCCAGTCATATGTAAATACTGTCTCTCACATAATGTCCCCTGGTGTCACTTGCTTTGATTTATTTTCTCAGCAGTGGTAAAAATACTCATTCACAAACAGCGCCTTAGAGGATGGCACATGAAAGTGTCCTCCGACATTAATCTCTTCTGTGCTGTTTGATGAAAGATAAACTACAGCTGCTGATCAAAAGGGTGTCTTTTTTTCCCCCTTCTTTTTTAAACATACCACCTTTAAATTATCCTCAGAAGTGACAAATGTTACAGTCTTTCTCTTCATTTCATGTACCAGAGGATGCAAATACTTTCCTCCAGCCAAAACAAGACAAGGTGGATCAACATTAATGACATTTCTGCTGAGAGACGGATGTACAGAGAGAGAGAGAGAGAGAGAGAGAGAGAGAGAGAGAGAGAGAGAGAGAGAGAGAGAGAGAGAGAGAGAGAGAGAGAGAGAGAGAGAGAGAGAGAGAGAGAGAGAAAACCCTCTTATTTGTTACCAATCCCTTCTACAAGTCGTACAACCCCCAGCCTCTTTCCAGACTGAGTCAACCATTGCTGCCTTTATCAAAGAGTGTGAACACGAGAGGGAAAGAAGAGCTTAGCTTTGGAAAAAGCAATTAATTGCAGGATAATACCCCATGTAACAGGATTTCAATGACTGTTAGCGCTGCTCTGCTCCAAAAGGAGATTTATTCTTATAATCCTTGTGATGAAAGGGATGGCCAATTATTTCCCATGCATTGGAACACACTGCCTGAGCCCAGGCTAGGCCAACGGGAGTAAGAGGAGCGAGAGGAAAAAGACAAGAAGGTGTTTGTGCACATATACGATATGCACACTTACTATTCAGCCAGCAACAACAACCTGTCACTCTTCACAAATTACCTAATGCAGAGCTTTTAATGATATGATTGCAGTACAACTCACAGGAGGAAGATGAAAGCCCAGCGTTGCTCCATTAACTGCCGAACTCCATGGCTGCAGAAAATTAGGCTCCATGTTTCTTGGCGTTTCATCAGTTTTGAAGGATGTTGAAAATGTGGGTTAACATTCATGAAGTTTGTGTTTGATTTTCGACGGTGGAGTGTCATCATAAAGGAGTACACATGATGTTATTGGAACAGACGCAAAAAGCTTTCAAAGGCATTAATTCACAGCTGTTTGTCCCTAGCGAATCATGATGATGCTACAGCTCACTAATTAAAGGTAGAATATAGCAAATGAGGCAAGTTTCCCCCGGAACAGCCTGAATTGTTGGAAAGCTTACAGAGAATGTGTATTTGTTTACTGTCAATCCAAAAAATTCTTGAGATATTTCTCGCTTTCAAACACAGAGTATGTCATTTCTGCTGTTAGCTTTGGCTTCCTCAAACAACAGAAGACATGCTAATGCAGCGTGGATGTTGTTGCTCCTCCATGAAAATCTATGTGACATGAATGAGGGACTAAATCTCTAAAGTGAAGCCGATACGTTGAAGTGGAATTCCACTGGATGCTTCAAAAGAGCTTTACTGTACATTTACACTCAGCATCTCTCTTCCATAAATGCACTGAGCCAATACCATTGTTTTTGCAAGGTGCATTCTGATACTCCAGGTTTTTATTACCTCCAACAGTGGAGGTTATGTAATCATCAGGGTCTGTTAGTTTGTCTGTCCATCTGTCTGTCTGTCTGTTGGCAACATAACACAAAAAGTTATCGACAAATATCAACAAAATTTTCACAGAGTGCCTGGAAATGATCTCGATCATCGTCTGGATGTTTTTTTTTTTTTTTTACAGTTGGGAGACAGAGCCAATTTTGACAGAAATGCTTCTAACTCAATATATAATATTGGCAGAGGTCTGTGCTCCCCGAGTGTTTTCTAATTATCTCTGCCAAGGAACAGTGGAGGTTATGTTTTCACCAGAGTTTGTCTATTTGTTTGTCTATTAGTAAGATAACTCAAAAAATTAGGGATGGATTTTTATGAAATTATCAGTAAATATTGATAGTGGCTTTAGGAACAAACGATTACATTTTGGTAGTGATTGGTGGAAAAGGGGGCATGTGTGTGTGTTTCATTCAGTAGATGGGGTCAGACCACCACTCGTAGAAGTGCAAGTGAATCCTATCACTCGTTTAGAATATTTAGAGCAGGTGGGGGGTGAGGGGTGGTCTGCCTTGGCAGAGATCTGTGCTTTCCAAATGTTTTTCCAGTTTGAGTAAGTATTCTGGTGGTCCATCTCAAATTTTATGCCAAACAAGTTTTGACAAGTGTTTTAGTGGACTTTGACAGATCCTGGAAACACTTCATCCCCCAGTTGTGGTTAACTTACAACACTAAGACTGTCTAATTGCTCTTCAATTTTGTCCAATTATGGCCACTGCTGGCTCCAACTAACCAACATGGTGCCAATGGCAAAAACCATGGAAATTGTGTTCTTAACTATTTGGAGTTTCCTGACATGACTCAATGAGAAATGGTGTTTACATTACACTGATAGGGATGTTTTTCTTCCCCCTCGGTTTAAAAAAAAAAGTTCTGTCCACATGACATGTATTTTACAAAATACTATACCTCCACTTACCAAATCAGTACAAATGCCGAGACAAATCATAGTTTCTGTTGGTCTATAAACTGTGGACTTCAGCACAGGCAGAGGCTTTAGTTTGTCATAACAATGAGTCAACAACAGGCCCAGTTCCAGACTGTTTTAACTGGGGGGGCAGTGCAAGCTGTTTATTGGACTGACAACCTTTCCCCTCATGACAGCATTTGCACATCATTAATTTTGATTAAATTAACTTTATATAATGAATAGGCTTATAACACTATGCTGTTAATATAGGTCCAGCTTCTTGTTTGCAGCCAGAGGGCAAACATTTTAATGACAGCAGTGGATCATAACTCAACCTTGATGTTACAACCTCTGCCATCAATCACTGACACAGGGTGAGTCTTACAGAAATAAATGAAGTTTATAGACATGGTAACGAAATCTACCCATGGAAAACTTGTTTTCAACATATGTCTGATTATCAGACAGAGCTAGCAAGCAGTTTTGTGTTTAAGTCAGTGGTATCTAAGTTGGAAATCATCTCTGCTGCTACCATTCGTAAGCGTCGGTCAACTTGCTGGAGCAAGTTCTGCCACGGTGCTACAGGTAACAAATGTTAGCCAATAGGGTGCCCTTGGCAATAGACACACACAGACTATTTAGTTAAATGTTATGTCATGAAAGTGATTCTGTATAACAGGGGCGGCCATGGCTCAGTTGGTAGAGTGGGTTGTCCAATAACTGAATGGTTGGTGATTTGAATCCTGCTCTGTCCAATTCAGTCCGTTGTGTCCTTGGGCAAGGCACTCCACCCTCCTTGCTTCCAGTGACACTGTTTGGTAGTGGTTTGAGGGGCCATAGGTGTGAATGGCAGCCATGCTTCTGTCCGTCTGCCCCAGGGCAACTGTGGATACATGTTTAGTTTATCACCACCAGAGTGAGAATATGAGAGTGAATGAGTCATGAGTCACTAATGTAAAGCGCTATATAAATGTAATCTATTATTATTATTATTATTATTATTATTATTATTATTATTATTATTATTATTATTATTATTATTGTTATTGTTGTTGTTGTTGTTATTGTTATTATTATTATTATTATTATTATTATTATTATTATTATTATTATTATTATTATTATTATTATTATTATTATATTATTAATAATATTATTATCTATATTATTAATTAATAATAATAATAATAATAAAATAAAATAATCCAAACAATTAGTAAGAAACAGTCATATACATGAAAAAGCATCATATCAAATCTGAACATTAACTGAAACCCAACTACTGTATCCTCTGAGTGAAATGATTGGATGAAGTAGTGGAGTTCTGATCTTTGCTAGGTATAACTTTTTAAATGGCCACATCAGGACACCTGATCCCTTACAGGAAGCCTGTTCCTGTAAGATATCAATTATCTATCTATCTATCTATCTATCTATCTATCTATCTATCTATCTATCTATCTATCTATCTATCTATCTATCTATCTATCTATCTATCTATCTATCTATCTATCTATCTATCTATCTATCTATCTATCTATCTATCTATCTATCTATCTATCTATCTGTCTGTCTGTCTGTCTGTCTGTCTGTCTGTCTGTCTGTCTGAGAATAATGAGAATAATAACTGTTTTGCAAAATTGCGGTTGTAACGTGGACAGGGAATTGTTTTATATAGTCATGGTTCATTATGTATTTTCGTTTTATTCAAGTGCTGTTAACTCAAACAGTGTTAAAGGTCAGTCTTGCATCATAGGAGTGGTACTATAAATATTACTGTTTTGCAAACTTAGTGACTTTAAACTATGATGAATGGAATACAATTTTGCACAAAATGAAACCACTTTAGCTGCTAAAGGTCAAATTTGCTATGTCCTTATGCGTCCACCCTAAATGACAGAGGAATGTGATATTTTAGCAAAATTTACTTGGAATGAAGTGATTAAATTGTGTTTTGTCAACCTCATTTGACATGTTTTTGCCTCGAAATGACATGACAAAATGTAAAAAGGTAATGCTTGCATTTGATTGACGTTTTAGAGCACAGAATACAACTTTTCTTTATTGCAACATTTGTCACTGAACTAGAAAACAAATAAACTGCATAAAAAAGTATTTTAGATTTTGGCATTTTTTTTAAACAAATGGTAGGACTTCCTACTATTTTATGTTAAACCACTGAGTACATTCACATGCACTTAGAGAAATTGAAATGATTGCCTTAATGCCAATTTTTGCTCCGAAACCTATTCATCTGTGAAGTGTTGCAGATGCATCGCAGAGACTTTGTGCAAACCTCCTAAAAACTGAAACCACTACAGACAGTGTCGCAGAAAAGACCAGAAAGGAGGCCTCTGATTGGTCCATTCTACATCCGCTCTACATACATTTCTGCTTCCCTACTTTTCCATCGTGTTTTGTGTACATGAGCGTCATTGTTGACGATGATTCATGTGAAGAGGGATTTGGCTGAGTGTTTGAGGAAGTGGAAGAATCTGCGAGACAAGTTTGACGTCTGATGTCAAAAAGGAGTGGGGATTCAGGAGGGGAATCCTAGCGAGTTTGTGAGAGTGCCCCTTGTGTTGTGGCAGTGAATAACATAGCATACACAATGTACTCCCCTCGCTGCAAAATTTGGCATAAATTACAAATATCTCTAACAAACTGTGACATTTTGCCGTGAGAACATGTGGAGTCCCTTAGTCTGACTAATATCAATATCAAAGCCATGTAATCACCTTAAAACTATAATGGAGCTGAAGTGGAGTTTTAGAAGTCCAATGAACCAAGTCAGATAATGCAATTGTAATTGAGCTTCTCCGTGCATGTAAATGTAAACCTTAGCTCAACTAACACTAGCCTGGACACGCCCCCTTCAGGAAGTGACCAGATGCATGTATGACAAACATGTATGTTACAGTAGTTTAACAGTAGAAATATACTGGGCTGCTGCATGATTGTGGATCCATATTGTTGCTCGGTGTTGTTGTCCTTCTTCTACTATGTTTCTACTATGTCACATGGTTGGACTTCTGTCTGTGTAAGAATATGTTTGTAAACAATAGTTCTGAAAGACGAAGCACAAGAACCATTACTAACTGATCTTTAATTTTAATTTTGTTTCATCATCTGAACCAGCTTTATCCTCACTAGGGTCATGGGGGTCTGTGGGGGCCTAATCCAGCTACAATGTGTGAAGGCGGGGTACACCCTGTATGAGTCTCCAGTTCATCTCAGGGCTGAACATATATAGACAAACAATCACTCTCACATCCACACCTATGGGTAATTTAGATTAACTAATTAACCCATCAGTGCATGTGTTTGGATGGTGGGAGGAAACTGGGGTACCTGGAGAAAACCCACGCAGACACGGGGAGAACATGTAAACGCCACACAGAAAGGTCTGGTGTGGGAATAGAACCAGGGTTCTTTATGCTATATATATATATATATATATATATATATATATATATATATATATATATATATATATATATATATATATATTACAGTGTCATTCACTTCAGGTCATTGCACCTCAGCAGTGCAATGACCTGATGTAACATCCAGGGTTTCCACTGGCTTCACCCATAGGTGGCCAGGATAGTAGTCTCTATCATGCCTGCAACCTAATCAATAAATCCATGGTTGAGTAAATAAAAGCTCCAATTTTTCAACATCATAAACATTTTAGAGATATTTTGAGTTTTTTTTATGTGTAAATACATGGTGATAATAAACATTAGTTGGATTGAAATGCCTATAACATGTGTCCAGCTTTAGCATCTGAGTGTGAGACTTAATGGACAAGGTGTATGAGGACGGCAGCTTATAGGAGGAATGTCTGTCAGGTGAACTGAAATCTGGAGGAATTTTACAATGAGCTCCCCTGAGGCGGTTCAAAATTAATTCTGACAGGTACTTACGTGGAAAAACTACCATCATTATACATGTCATCAGTATCTACAGTTCAGCCTCTGCAGGTCAAATGCTTCCATTCAGATTGTGTTTATGCACAGTTTGGTTGAATGGTGATTCACTGCACCAGATTTAACCCAGAGCAGTCAGATCTACAGGAAGCAGGTTTTTTCTTTAATGCTGCACATTTCAGTGAGCGCTGAGTCAGTGTGTGACGGACTCACTATGGGAGCGTGACAGTGGTGAGAACAGCACGTCCTGCAGTGTTGTGTGTGTGTGTGTGTGTGTGTGTTCAGGGACAGACAGCTGCAGTTACTTCAAGCCGTTGCGTGTATCTTTAGACAGGACAAGAAAGCATTTGTGTCCATGTGATAGAGTTGTTGCTGACTGAAGGCTTGTGTGTGTGTGTGTGTGTGTTTGAGTGTGTGCAAAGGGTGTGTTGGGAGGTAATTAAGGTGTCAGGAAACATGCATTATTAATTGTAACACGACGTAATAATGGTGCTGTAGCGTGATCTATCATGCCTTGCTTTAACAGCCCGGGGAAGTGTATGAATGTGTGTATTTCTTATGTGTTTTGTGTAGTTATAGTTGTGTTGAATAAAAAAAAAATACAAGAATACACTGCACATTGATGGATGCGTCTCTTTTATGGATGTAGCTGCTTGTGTGTCATAGAGTCTAAAAATGTGCTTCAGTCTGAATTTTTGGAAGAATAAAAAAACAAAAAAAACAAAAAAAAAAACCAAGACCATGTGCTCATCTGCTGAATGTGAGTGCTTTTAAGAGTACGTGTCCTACTTCTGATATGATCTTGCTGCAGCTTAATGAGGTCATTTTTTTTTTCCCCCATTGAAACCACAACAAAAAACATACTGTAAGGGACACAGAATGAAGTCGTGACATGACCAGCACATAAACAAGGACAGGGATGTTCTATTTGTGGAGCGGTGGGCTGAAGAGGAGCCACGCTTCTTGTTTGTGCTAGAGTGTGGAGACGGGGCTTAGGTGTTAGGCAAGTTACCAGGCTGTGACTCAATGTTTAGTGTTGATTTTCCCTCACTGTTTAATGTTATGTCATTTTCCCCACAGGGTAAATTCTAAAGAGGTTAGGTTGATCCGGTCCTCTTTAAATCTAGGATCAACGCAGGTAAGAACAAATAGAATACGAGACCTGTAGAGGCTTAAGGAAAGTTGTTTTCACACATCATAAGCCAAGCCAAGATCCACACATAGAGATATGGGTTGGTACAGGAAAACGCAAACATGCCTACATTAGCGTCATCGACTGTACATGATGGGTGTATCTAAATAAATGTTTAGAACAGGTCAATCTACATTTTTGAACGGAGATAACAGAAGCTTTTGTCATTCCTCTGATGTCGTTTATTTACAATAAAACATATATTCTACATGTTCAGCTACAAAACAATCCACTTGGACGACATTAAACTGAAGTGATTTGATATATTTTGTGATATTAGAGGAAGGGATTTGGGACAGATTCAGTCTCAGAGGATGACGTGGATGATACTGGAGCTGGTCCTGGCAGGGTGCTCTGCAAGAAGGCGTCTGAGCCTACACAGTTAAAGTATCCTCTGCAAGACCAGGGAGTCCAGATAAATGTAAGATGGTCAAGAAAAACAACCAGGGATTGCTTAAGTTTTGAATGAAATGGTCTGTAATAAAATGTGTGAACCAATGGAAAACAGTATAAATATTTTAAAGGTGGAATTGGCTTTGATTAGCTGTGAAAAATGATACCCATAGACACACTGAACTGTGTAAACTACCTCAACTATTCCACTTGAACTGTCTAATAAATTATCGGTTGGCCTATCATACATTTTTTTCCCTCTATTAATCAGGTCTCAGGTCAAAAAGAATTTAAAAAAAAGGAGTTTTGAGATTTTTGGTTAATGTAATAAAACACATTGTCAGTTCTAGAGCTGCACAATATATTGTTTGAGCATCGACATCACAATGTATGTGTGTGTATAGTCACATGACAGGTCCTGTTAATGTAGGAGACAAATGAGCTCAACCTGAAACACACTGAGCACATCACAATGGACTGAGTCACTGGTAACAAGACTGAAAAATGAGCGACCAACAAGAGAAAATCACCCAAAACGAACAAGAGAAAATCACCCAAAACGAACAAGAGAAAATCACCCAAAACCAACAAAAGAAAATCACCCAAAAAGTATGAACGTAGTTGTTGAAATTTTCAGAATGTGTTGGGAGTGTCACAAGGAACAAATGATTACATTTTGGTGGTGATCTGGAAGAGATCCTGGATTCTGGATCACTTTGAAATGTATTCTCCTTTTACCGCAATGTAAAATTTCAAAGTGATCCAGAATCACTTTCTGGACCCCCTGGATTCTGAACAATAATGGAAAAGCACTCTGAGAGCACAGACCTCCGCCAAGGTAGACCCCCCCCTTATCACCACCAAAATCTACTCATTTCCAGATCTCCCCAATACCAACCTACCCTGAAAATTTCATCAAGATCCGTCCATAACTTTTTGAGTTATCTTGCTAACTAACAGACAAACAAACTCTGGCAAAAACATAACCTCCTTCGCAGAGGTAATAAATGTACTAGCCTGTTACAAAAAATATGAATAACCTGAAATGTATGTGGAATTTTACCAATATTCTGAATGTTACTATATGTGTGTAAATCCACTGTTATCATTAAGTTGTGATGCACATGTATAAATTATCAACTTTTTTCTTAAGAATTTTCAGGTTGTTAATATTTGTGTTCATGTTATGTTCAAGTACAGTTCGTAGATGTAAACATTTTCATTGTGAAATATGGAACATAGAGAAAACTTTGGAGTTGACATTATTTATATATTTTTTATCCTATTATTTCTATTATTTTAATGGTCTGGCCCACTTTAGACCATATTAAGCTGAATGTGGCCCCTGAACTAAAGTGAGTTTGACACCCCTGCTTTAAAAAAAATCACTGAGTTATGTTTGTCACGTCACCGTCTGGAAAGATTCCATAGGCGACGCCATCAGACAAAAACCATGGCCATGTGGGTCCTTTAGTCTGGACAAACTGTTAGACCTGGATCTAGAACACAGAACTGCAGTGATTTTTCAGCGCACCTGGAACAGTCACCGATCAACTGAACCCAGAACAGGGAAACCATAGCTCAGATCCAAACCAGAGACTACTGTCTGTCCATGAGGAGGAGGATTCTGGCAGTTTTGATGCGAACAGGGTCCAGACTCATTACTGAGCCAGTGAAGTAATGTCTCAGCCTTAGACAACTTAACACTTACTTGTGTTTTGTGTGAATAGTGGAATAAAATGTGAATGAAAGTGAAGCTTTTCTGACACTGTGTTTTTAAATTATTCACATAACAGTTAAATGTCCTCTGTGGCTCCAAATGTTCTGTCCAGTGTCTGTCCAAAATGAGTTAGCTGTGTGTTTTAGCATACAACATATAATGCAATACATATCAGTAGATTTCAAAGATGAACCAGTAAATTAAACAACAAAGTCAGTTAAGTCACAACTTGTTTGTTACTTTAAACATAAATGTGTACAGTAAATATACTGATTTAGTTGACTGGCTTAATTGCATTTTGTCCATACTTTATACGCAGAGGTGTTCAAAGTACTCACATTCTGTACTTAAGTAAAAGTAGAAGTACTGATTCAACTCCTCTACTTAAGTAAAAGTACAAAAGTAAAACTTCTCAATTGTAATAAAGTACAAAAGTAAAAAAGTAAAACTGTTTTTTTGTCATGCAATAATACTTCAGAAAACAAAATCAGAAAAGTTAAAAAACTATCTAAAATAAAGCCTTTAAAAGTGAGTTACTGTGTAGATATGTTTGATCGAGTCACAGTTACTCAGTTTTGTGGATATGGGCAGGAAATGTAGGAAAAATGGGGGGGGGGGGGGAGTCACAGTTGAGATAAAAATCATGAGATTTGAAAAAAAAAGTTATAAGTGTTAGATAAAAAGGCATAATTTTAAGAAAAAATAGTCAAAATTATGATATAAAAAGTCCAAATTATGAGATAATAGTCATACAACTATAATATATAAAGTCACAGCGACTTATTTTTCATACTCTCACACCTGTTTTGTTTGTAAAAGTAATGAATATAAATATAAAGTACAGATATTTATACAAAAATGTCGGGAGTAAAGGTAAAAAGTTGCCAGAAAAATAAATACTCCAGTAAAGTACAGATACCTAAAAAATATACTTAAATACAGTAATGAAGTACTTTTACTTAGTTACTTTACACCTCTGATTATACGTAGGAGACAGATGTGGACTACAGGTAAGGACAGTCCAGAACCAGTACTCCATGACCATGAACTTCTACCAGAGGTGTAAAAATACTTCATTACTGTACTTAAGTACTTTACTTAGGTATCTGTACTTTACTTGAGTATTTATTTTTACTTTTACTCCCTACATTTTTACATAAATATCTCTTTACATTCTCAGAATATTGCCTTTACTTTTTCAAACTAAACAGATGTGACAGTACAAAAAATGAGTGACTTCAGAGGGAAAATCAGTGGAGGATGAACTATGACTTTATATATTATAGTTATAGGAGTATTGTCTCATAATTTAGACTTTTTATCTTGTAATTTAGGCTTTTCATCTTGTAATTTAGATTTTTTATCGTGTAATTTAGACTTTTTATCACACAATTTTAACATTTTATCTCACAACCTTTTCTCTTAAAAATTCTCTTAACATTTTTATCTCATATTTATAACTTCTTTTTTTTTAATCTCATGATTATTTATCTCAATTGTGAGATCAATTACATTTCCTGCCCACATCCACAAAACTGAGTAACTGTGACTTGATCAAACTCACTTTTAAAGGCTTTATTTTAGATACTTTTGAAACTTTACAGATTTTTCCGGGTTAAATAAGTATTAGTGCATTCATGACAAAAAAAACAAACAGTTTTACTTTTGTACTTTATTACAATTGAGAAATTGTACTTTTTTACTTTTACTTCAGTAGAGGAGTTGAATCAGTACTTCTACATTTATCAGAGTATTTTTCACACATGTAGCTGTACTTCTACTTAAGTACAGAATGTGAGTACTTTGAACACCTCTGAGCGCAATTCACTAAACTGACAAGTTTCCTGAAAATGTGTGCAATAGTTTTTATACAATCCTAATTAGCAAATAAATGATTAAAAAAAATGACTTCATTTCCTTTGAAGAGATAATCATTTATTGCTCTTTTGTTTTTATTTTATTGAGTATTACGTGTAATTCCCATTTGACATTCAGTATTAACAGTGTATCCATAACCTGCAGTAAACTTTCCTTGTCACGATAATTCATACTTGTCTTTGCATTGCTCCTCTGTAGAAAAAGACATAATTCCATTGAAACCAAATGCATATATTTGGAATCCTGTCCAAGACACCAACAAAGCATGACAACAAACTGAAAATGTCTAACAAGTCATTCAGATACACAAACATCCTGATACTTGGGCGTATGTGAAACATGGTTCCTATGAATGGATATCTGATTTGGCTGAAGCCTGATTGTTACACCCAACTCCTCAGCATCTTTACCTTTTGTTTTGTATGGACAATAAATCTTCTGTGGAACTGTGCATTAAGCCTTTATTTTCAGGCTCCAATTTCAACTGACCTGAGGCTCCAGCCAGAACAAAATGATTGCCCTGAAAAACTATAAAAATGAATACAAAGACTAGTTGATGTAACTTAATTCACTGTATGTAAATTAAAGGTCCTCTAGTATTTCAGACACAGAACTGTAGCATTTCTTATCAAGGCTTTTATTATGGAAAAATACTACAAAAAGTTATTTTGCCTGTTTATAATGCTTGATTATTGTAACTTTTCTAATATTTCAGATCTTTAAATCAGTACAAACTTCATTTTCAGAACAATATTACTTCCAAACACACTGGGTTTAACTTCACTAGGCTAGTTTACATTGGAGTTTTTATTCCTGTTTAATTCCGAATTAAAGTTAATTCCACTTTAAGATGACCATGTAAACACCTAATTCCAGTTGAAAATATTAATTCCGAGTTAAACTATATTCTGATGTTAATTCCGAATAAAATAATTCCTGTCACATGTAAACAGGTAATTCCACTTTAACATTATTCCTGTCATTCTGTACATGGTCCTGGTGTTGGTGCGATAATGTACATATTTCGTATTGATGACGGACATATTCCGTGCTGCTGGTATTAGTATAGGAACATTTTCCTTGATGGCTGTATGAAGGAAGCATTGGATTCATGGCGAAGTTAAGTACTCGATTGGAGAATTGGAAGAATAAAATATAATGGAAAGAGTGATCAAGAAAACAGGAAGTGGATGTTTTTTTTCCGGTAGATGTTAAGACGTCACACAGGCGTTCTGTCCAATCAGAGCCCTTTGTAACCCCAGCTCTTAAAACCCAATTAACTAATAATAATAATAATGGATTAGATTTATATAGCGCTTTTCAAGGCACCCAAAGCGCTTCACATTAGTGTTCCATTATTCATTCACTCTCACATGCTCCCTCTGGTGGTGGTAAACTACATATGTAGTCACAGTTGCCCTGGGGCAGACTGACAGAAGCGTGGCTGCCATTTCGCGCCTACGGCCCCTCTGACCACCACCCAACATTCATACGCATTCATACACCAGTGTGAGTGACACTGGAGGCAAGGAGGGTAAAGTGTCTTGCCCAAGGACACAACGGACTGACTAGGACTAGGTCAATGGACGACCCGCTCTCCCAACTGAGCCATGGCCGTCCGTCTAGAGCAGAATACACCTGTTTCTCATGTAATCACTTATTCAGAATTAACATGTCCATGTAAATACGACGGAAATATCTTTAATTCTGAATTGCTTTATTCGAAATAAATCATTTGGATTTAAAAAACGACATGTAAATGTTTGGAGTGTGTACTTGAGAATGAATGTGTAAACATGCATTGTTCCCTCTACAGCACGGATAGGCAATTCATTTTCTTATAGAGCCACATGAGAAACTTTTACAGTTGTTAAGGGTCAGACCAATACACTCACACTTAGATACGTTCATATCTTTACTGCAGATGTTGCTTTCATACACATGTACCACTGTAATGGATCCAGACACAGATAAATAACTTCATTTTAAAACAGTCTTTAAATTCACAGCACAGGAAATTAAATAATTTAAAGAAAATCTGTTTCAACAACATGCTGAAAAGTTAGTGATGGGAGAGAACACACAGAGAAGCATTGTGTGACAGTTATCTCCAGAAAATAACCAGGTCTGACGTGGGGCATGTAGAGACAGGGTCAGGGACAGGTGAGGGTCGGTACCAGGAGCCAGGATATCCAAGGTCCCTACCTTCACCTTAGCTGAGTTTGGGGAATGGCAGGTAGGTCAAGTAGCCAGAGCACAGGCGAGAAGACAGGGTTAAAGCAGGTGGTTGATACCAGGGTTTGAGGTGAGAAGAAGTGTTTGGGCAGGCAGAGGTTCAATTCAATTCAATTTTATTTATAAAGCCCTAAATCACAACAAAGTCGTTTCACAGGGCTTTACAAAAACACAATCAACTACAGAGATACTATATGAAAAGTCACAAGCATCCCCTGTCCTTAGACCCTCCTTCTCGGCAAGAAAAAAGTTCAAAACCCAGTGGGAAAAAGAAGAAATGTTGAGGAGAACCACATTGAAGGAGAGATCCACTGCCATGGACGGACAGATTATAGATGAACGTCCATTTATAAATGAAGGAGGAGGGACTGGTCCAGACACCAGACAGGCAAGGGCGGGGGTTTGGGGTCACAGGTCAGGCAACAGGTTTGGGCTGGGAGCAGAGCGGATCAGGTCAAGGTCAGAGAAGCACAACTGGAAATGTTGGAAAGACCCACACTGAGGTAGAGCAACAATCTGGCAAGGAAGAGATACCAGAGCAGTGACTATGTACCTGGTTGACTGATGGAGCTTCTGGACTAGACTGGTTAGAGTTCAGAGAGAGGAGCAAGCTCACTAATAGATATAACAACCACGGCCTGTGTCCAAGTATGAATGGGTGCTACAGCGCTAACACATTAGGTGACATTATGGAAAGAATGATGTAGCTATACAAAAAAATGCAGAAGTTACGACCCTTACTTATCTGTTAGCCTGTTTGAGGTGAGTAGTTCACTGGTTCCGACGATAAGGCAAGCCTGTACTGTGTGGATTTGAGGCTTTTAAAGGTGACAACAAGAGCGCTGTCTATGGTCCCAGGGTAATTAAATGACATCCATTGTTGTTGTTTGCATTCATGTGGATAAAAGTTACCAGACTTTGGGGTCCATCTTACGCTCTGTGTCATATTAACAACTCTGCATTTATTGATAATCAATCCTCTATCGGTACCAACAGGCAAATGAACCTGCTACAAAATTAGACCATTGTCGAAGAATAATTGAGTTGGCATATACAGTACCACTAATGGCAACTGTGGATGACTTCCAAAACTACAGCTCCCTTAAAGTTATACTGAATATGTGTGAAGCTGAGTCTTTAATGAATGCTGAGTTGGGCTGTGATTGAAAGGCCTGTATGACAGCTGGATTAGCCACTGAGTCAGACGTAAAAAATCCACTGTTGTTATCGTTAACAGGTTAGTCTTACCAGACGATAAAATAACCTGGTGAAGATTTACTGTTGTACTGAGTCAGTCCTCCTTTTTATCCAAATATGGCCACTTCATGCTCCAAAAAAAACCAGACCGCTGCAGAAAAAAGGGTGAATAGAATAGAATAAAGAATAGAATAGAATAGAATAGAATAGAATAGAATAGAATAGAATAGAATAGAATAGAATAGAATAGAGAATAGAGAATAGAGAATAGCGAATAGCGAATAGAGAATAGAGAATAGAGAATAGAGAATAGAATAGAATAGAATAGAGAATAGAATAGAATAGAAAATAGAGAATAGAATAGAGAATAGAGAATAGAGAATAGAGAATAGAGAATAGAGAATAGAGATTAGAGATTAGAATAGAATAGAATAGAATAGAATAGAATAGAATAGAATAGAATAGAATAATGGAATTTAGGTGCATTTAATCAAATTGGTCATACAATAAGGTAAAAGGTAAAATAGAAAATATGAAGCAATGCAAAGAAGTTAATTAAATAATAAAATATCACACAGTAATATAGGGGTGGTGATATTGCACTGCCCTGAAAAATTCCCAATAAGCGTGTTTCCACTATCAGAACTTCCGTGTCATTTCGGGCCGTTCCGACAGGGTCACCTTTCGGAAAATTTTACAGGAATCAACGGAGTTGCTGCTCGAGGGTAGGTACTCGAGAGCAGCCCAGTAGAGTCAGTGGGCGGAAGTTGTGCAGATTGATTGTCGCAAATGACATAATCATATGGTGAAAAATAACTCAAGAGCAATTGCTGGGGTAAGTTTACCACACGACAAAGCAGAAGAACAGCGAAAAGAAGAAGATAGAATGGACAAGAAGAGTGTCCATGTTTAGTCTTGTTGTGATTTCCTCCTCTGCTGCTGCTTTGTTTTGGCACTTTTAGTGACGTTACCATAGCAATTGACACAATATGACAATGTCATTGCAAGGTTCTTACAGACCTACTCTGTATGGAGACACAACACCTGAGAGGACCGCACTAACTGGTCGCCCAGTCAAAGTACGTCCCCCAAAAAAGTCCCGGGAACCCTGATAGTGGAAACATGCCTAAAGTATATTGTGTGGATGTGAAGAATAATGGGAGGTAGGGTAAAATATGCCGACTGGTTGATGGGAAACTGCTAACAACATTGTACGTTTGTATATTTCCTGACATATTTTTTCAGTTTTCATGGACAGCATTGGTGATAGTTGGGTCTAACAGCCCAAAATCAGAAAGAATAGCTCTTATACGTATGTAGTCAACATAAGTCATATAGGAACAACAGAATAAATCTTTATAGATCATTACGTACTTTGACTCCAGTTATGTTGACAAAGTGAGTATTAACTACATAAGTCATTATATTCATGTATATCTTGAAACTAATAAAATGATGTTTTAAACGGCTTTGCCCGTCCTTAGCATGGGGCCTGTGCCCATGCATGGGGTTTATGTAATCTCTTGGATGCATCTTTTTCATTTCACCTTTAATCTCCAGATCTTTATCTGCAGGCAGGGGTCCTGGACCATTCCCTAAACACACACCAAGTTTTATGAGAACCAGCGCAGTAGTTTTTATGTAATTCTGATGACAATCATGAAAACACCACCTATTTGGCAGAGATAATCATTATTTATAGCTATAGTTTTGCTTTTAATTTTGCTTGGTCTTAACTGTCAGATTGTGATTTGACATTAAATATCAACAGTGTATCCATGACCTGCAGCAGAGATGTAATCAACAATTTTCCTTGTCAAAACAACCCACCAGATATGTCTTTCATCTGCTACTCTATGGAAAAAAGATTTCGGATTTCCCTGAAAAAAAAAAAGAAAAAAAAAGAAACATAATGCATTTCTTATCCTTCTTTGAAATGCCTGCGACACCATAAAAGGAAACCATTAAACTGAAAGCATGTACTGTAACTAGCTGTTTCATAATGTGACATTCAAACATGTTAGGTTAAAATACATAATGGAAGGTCAAACCTATCATGAAAGTTGTGTTTTTTCTCACTTGTTGTAGCTGATCTTTATCAGCAGGCAGGGGTCCTGGCACTTAATAAATTTAAGAAGCATTGCAACTTAAAGTGTTTTTTTCCACCCTTAGGCATGTTCCATTTTCTCTGGTTGTGAGCTTCTTTGACATGTTATTATTCTTTACCGCACCTGGCTATGCATCTGAGAGAGCAGCTAAAACCTGTGTGGAGGCTTGCCTGGAAAATTATCAGTGAAGTATTCACAATGTGGAGTAAGGAAGGAGGAAAAACACTTTTTTCTCTATGTGCTTTAAATGGTATTCAGATTGCAAAGGAGACAAAGTGAAAATCAGAATTAATTATTTGCAGGGGTGATGAAAAAGAGTGAAAAGAGAACCTGAGTGCTAATTACACTTTGCTGAAACCAGAATGTGCAGTAGACTCTAGACACGGTTGTAATCAAGATTTACGTTGGAGTGATTACAGACACAGCCATAGCTATTTCTCTGGTATGCTTACATCATTCATCATACATCAAACTGAAGAAAAGCATACTCTAACTGGATACAAACCCTTGTGCCAAACAAAGAGTGAAAACAGTGAGACAGTTAGATCTATGAAAAATAATTACAAGGCAAAAGAAAGTCATCTCATTATGCTAGGTTTTTTTTTTGTAGGATTGTTTCTGCAATGACATAATTCCAGGAAGTGAATATTCCCTGCTTAGAAATCTGGCTCATCATGTAAACCCCCCCCCCCACCAAAAAAAAAAAATTAAAAATTAGACATTTACATACTTACATACGTCTTAATTATCTTTAAATGTGTAGTGTGTCAGCTTCAGGGGATCTAATTACAAAAAATGAATACAATAGTCATGTCATTAGTACTGTATATATTCAAAAGTACAGTAAAAATTGTTCCTTTTTCATTCATTTAAACACACCGTCACCTAATAATATCAGTTTGTTTAGAATATCACAACATTTTCCAGGCGTATTACTGCAAGGATGAAATACAAGGAATATATTAAGGGAATTTCTTCAGATTTAGTCAATATCTAGCTTAGCCGCACTATCCCTATTCATTACATGTGTGGGTCTAGTCATGCTTCATAGTCAGGGGAGGCGGGGCTAAAACCTGTCTTTCAAATCTCTCTGTGTACGTGATATGTCTATGCTTTACACACACAGTGTTACAGAAGATAATTTTGCTGCATGTCACCTTTGACCTCCAGAGATATAGCATGAAATGTCTCTGCGGACACACGCAGATACACACACACACACACACACACACACACACACACACACACACACAGTGATTACAATAATCTCTCCCAATCAATGTTGGGTGAGATTAATTAATAAATGTCATGTTCAATGTTACTATTTTGCATTAAACAAAGAGGAAACATGTTTTGTTCATTTTATTTATAGACTATTATGTTATTATTTTACTGGTCCAGCTGTAATTGGGCTGTTTGGCCCCTGACCTGACATCTGAATGAATGTATTAATGAATGAAGGAATGAATTTCATTTGGTTATGCACATTAAAAAAAGAACAACAACAACAAACTGTAGATTTAATTTAAGTCCACCCTGTACATCACATCAAAAACAACTAAGCAAACTTTCAAACTAATATATATTTTTTTCCATCACATGTACATTCCTTCAGAACAATGTGTATTTTTTTCCCCCAAGTAAAACAAATTCCTCACGTTATGAGACAAATAAAAAAAAATCAATTAAGTGTTCATAATTTCATATTTTAAAGATTTTTTGTATTTATTAACTTGAATTCCTCACTCAGATCATTCCATAGTTTTACCTTCGACAAATTAAAAATCTTTTGTTTGACGTTAGTTTTTATTCTATACATCATAAGGTTTGTGTCATAGACTACAGACATGAGAGTGGTATCTTGTTTTAGGAAGAAACTTAATAAATCTACTAACAAAATAATTTAACAGGTGTGTAAAGCTGTGAGGTCAGTGTGAAGTCTCTTGATTTTTAGGTCAAACTGGCGGTACGGAACCCACTCAGGACTTCAGGGTTGGCAGGTGGTTGATTTTAAACCCCTACAAAGCCAAACACAAATGCACACTCCAAATTCTGACTGCCAAAATGAATGTTTACAATCACAGCCATGAGAATGTTATCATGTCAGTATTTCGACACCTATTTTCAGATCCGTCTGCCACAGTGGATAATTCTAAACACATGATGTGAATCCTCAGAGGAGATGATCAGCTCATTAATGTACTTGGCCTTGATGTTTATTTGAAAGCTGTCATCACAGTTCCATATACTCCTCTTTGTGGTTTATACTACGGGTCGGTTCACGGTCCGAGGGTTTTAGTTTTAGTATACAAGAGCTTCACAGCGGATATGAGGGAAGGTTCCGAAACAATTCCCCGGAGCAAAGGAAGAGGAAGTCAGTGCCACACATACGCATCACAGTTGACCTTTGAGGTTTATGGTATGAATGGGATGTTCTTCTCCCAGAATGAGAGTTTGTCCATTAGTATGTAAGAAGGAAGTATAATGTGAATGTCCACCTACATATAATGGGAAGCTCTGTCATATGTCTCCTATGTGTGTTCCTCTGCTATTTGTTCAGAGATTTTTTTTGGCTTTTGTGCTGTGCAATGCAGCTGACTTTCCCTGTGGGAGACACACAGACACTGAAACAATACACTTCTCTTATGATTATCATTGGCCACCATGTACACACACACACACACACACAGACGCACACATATACACACGTGCAGATATGCACAAACACACTGAAGCTCCTCTAACACAAACCAGATGTCTCCTGGAACAGTGTTGGAGATGGAAAGTTATCCTCTTCATTTTCAGGAGTAAATATTTTTCACCGGTTGGAAGGTAACTGGAAACAGCCGGAGAAGCACAGAGAAACACACACACACACACACACACACACACGCACACACGATATTCTGCTGATAAATTTTTGCTGCCCTTTACATACGACGAAAGGAATTAAATGAAACTCTTTCTCATCTGCTCAATAGTCATGATAAAAGAATGAGTCTGATAGTAAAACAAGGCCACCATGATCGCTCACACTCAAACTCCCCCAACATTTTACAAGCATTTCAACACGTCTAGTCCTGTTCAGTGAACTCAGACTTACATAAATGTGTATGATTACATACAGGGTGTCTGCAGGTTTGAGCTCTGCCATTAACAAATGCACATTTAATATTTCAGAAAAAAGACGTAAAGAAAAATTCTTGGAACATTTTAACCCATACATTTTTAGTTACTGTTCTCTCTATTTAACCTTTCTGAAGTGATTTAACATCATTTATAATAACATGATCCTCTATATTTAGCATTTTCACTGCACAGTATGTAATTCCCTATATTTAATTTACATAGTCATACAAACTCAGAGTTAAAATGTTATTGTATTGAAAACAGAAACTGAAGAAAAAGTGACTTTTTAAGCAAAGATATCAAAAACTGAACATAAAAATAAGCATCTCCACCCACTGTCATTGAGTTACTAGTAAATCAATATTGTAGATAGATGATGACAGTGTTTCCACGTTCACTACTGAGCCTCCGAACATCCAAAGGGGTCATGGCGAACTGTATTTTACACCAAATATTTACATGTATTGATATGATTTATGGTTCAACAGTTAAACACGATTTAGTTCAATGGATGCCTTGCTCAATGGTGGAGGTTATTAAGCTTAATTAAACTATTTGTTTTTATGGTTTGCACTTCCATCAGTAGTATTTTAGCAATAAAACACAATAGATCTGAGAACATACCAACAATGAAACACATATTAATTTAGTAATCTGAGCAGTCAGATGATCTGACATGATGGTAATAGTTTTACATTTTTGGGACAAATTAAAGGAAAAAAAAAAACAGCATTGTCTTTGAAAAGTGTTGAGTGTTTATGGAATTCCACAGGCATTTGTCGTACTGTATATTGTATTGAAAATCATTCTTAAAGGATGTAATCATTTTCATCACATAATTTAACTTTTTTTGCTCTAAAACCTAGAGAAAAGTTTGGAGTTGACATCATTTCAATATTAGTATGTTATTATTTCACTGCACCGGCCCACTGCAGATAAAATTTGGCTGAACCCGGCCCCTGAACTGAAATAAGTTTAACACCCTCCTGCTGTAGAAGGTGTTGCTACGGTAACTATGGAGCGTCTGAATGTCCAAATGGGTCATATCTCAATACCATGAAAAGTTCAAAAACTGTATTTTTACACCAATTATTTGGTGTTGTTTCACAGTTTTAAAATGATTAAACAGTTTAGATCAGTAGATATTTTTTTGGGTCTTTATGGGGTAAACCCAGGTGTCTTTTTGCTGTCGTTCCCACACTGCACTGAATTAATGTTATTACTAATAATACGGACAATGTACAACATGTAATAGATGTCTGAATATGAGTGTCATACTTCAGATTACAGACTTTATAAAGACGTACAGTGCGTAGTTTATGTATCAGAACCATGGAGATGTTTTAATTGTTATGACAACTGTCCCTGGAGGAAGGGATTCCTTGTCCTCAGGAAGAGAGATTTGTATTTGGCTCCCCTCCACCCATCCGATCCCGTATCCGTTCCAGCCCAAACAAATCCTTGTTCACAGGGAGAACAGGATACAAGGCAAATCTCCCTGTACTTCAGGATATTTCACTCTCACTCACTGTCTCGGTTGTCCTCATAGTATTTGTCCTCTCCATCTCTCTGGTTATCATCTTCTTCATAGATTTAATCTTTTTTTTTTTTTTTTTTCCTTGTGTCTTGATTTCTTCCGTTAGCTCACTTTCCGTAAAGCAAAGAACATCTGACAAAACATTATACTTGGGGGATGTTTACATTACTGACTGACTGATGGAATGTAATGAAACAGTATAACCTTGAATAGACAGAGCATGTTCCAAACAGCCATAGATCAAACATACACTATGCATCTGTCCTCATAGTCTTGTCTACTGTTACGTTATTACAAAGACAATACATTGAAGAATGAAGGAAAGGTTGAACTCATCCAAGGTAAAGGACATTTACCAAAAGAATAAATATTGTGTCTCTGTGCGGTATTGACGGTGGAACATTCAGACACTGGCTGTAAAGTTGAGTTGATGCTGCAAGTTTGAAGGTTTTTTGATTCAAGACCCTGAGATATGTTATGACTAAGAAAGTATAAGAAATTAGTACTATGTGTCCTAACCAGTGTTCCAAATAATAAGCCTTTTTCATATGATAATATATATATTCGCAAGAACAAGCCCTAAACACCAGAGCAATAGATGCTGGCAGGTAAGGCATACATGGAGCAGCATAACCAGGTAGCGGGCATACTGTACAGGAACATCTGTAAAGAGTATGGACTGGAGGTCCCAGGGTCAAGATGGGAGAACCCCCCAAAGGTGACAGAGAACAAACAGGCCAAGATCCTGTGGGACTTCCAGATCCAGACTGACAAGATGGTGATGGCCAATCAGCCTGACATAGTGGTGGTGGATAAACATGAGAAGACAGTGGTGGTGATAGATGTAGCAGTCCCCAGTGATAGCAACATCAGAAAGAAAGAACATGAGAAGCTTGAGAAATACCAAGGGCTGAAAGAGGAGTTAGAGAAAATGCGGAGTGTGAAGGCAACGGTGGTACCAGTAGTGATCGGAGCACTAGGGGCAGTGACCCCCAAGCTGGGAGAATGGCTCCAGCAGATACCAGGAACAACATCAGAGATCTGTGTACAAAAGAGCACATTGCTAGGAACAGCTAAGATCCTGCGCAGAACCCTCAGGCTCCCAGGCCTCTGGTAGAGGACCCGAGCCTGAAGAAGACACCGCCCATTTGGGGCCAGAGGTATGTATATGACATTTCTATATATTTAGCACATGACTTATTTGTATTTATTGTTTTATCATACTCTTTATTTTGCATTTTCCCCAGTGAAAATCATGTATTTTTCTATATTTAACCCTTTGCTGCATGAATTATGAGAACCTTAGTCAATTTTTTTTTATTCCTCTTTAGGAATGAAAAAAGCAATGACACAGATCTTTTTTAATGAACCTATTTTTTTTTATGGTGTTACAAAAATGTCCACTCAGCTGGACAATATGTGTTTAAGCTTTGAAAGAAATATTTATTTAAAACGCAATATCAGAACATTATTATTATTATTATTTTTTTTTTTTTTTGGTCTGTCAGTTTATCTGTTTGTCAGCAAAGACTACTGGACCAGTTTCCATGAAATTTTCAGGAAAGGTGTGAGGTGGTCCACAATAGAGCCCATTCAATTTTGGTGAATGTACTGTAGGTGAAAGGTAAAGGTCACAGTCACCAAAAATGTGTTTTTGCGGTGATAAGAAATAAGGCCAACAAGTCTGGTACAACAAACCCCGCCTGCCTTGCACACATCTGACCTGATTTGCCCTATTTCTTATCATTGTGAAAACACATTTTTGGTGACTCTGACCTTTGACCTACATTCACCAAAATTTAATGGGATTTATTCTGGACCACCTTTCTGAAAATTTCATGAAAATTGGTCCAGTAGTTTTAGTGTAAACCTGCTTACAGTCAGACAGACAGTCAGACAGACAGACAGACAGACAGACAGATAAACCAACTCAAAAATAATACCCCTCTCTCCTCTTCAGGGGGAGAGGTATCCCCCTGAGAGCCAGTAAATAAACATTTTTATTTACACTTTATATTAAATAACCTTAATTGTAACCTGAATGATGCAACAGTTTTTTCAGATACATTTTTATAATTTCTTTGAATATAATATCCTTTTCAGTGGACATTTTTATTTTATTTTACTTTTTTAAATGAAGCTGTGAAACATTGGGGGGGGGGTTTATGCCCCACCAATGTCAACATCATTATTACGCCCTTGTGAACGACGTAACTTATGGAACTTAACGACTGTTGTCGATTCTGTAAAAATAATTTAAAGACTGCTGACTCTGACTGCTGATGATAAAAGGAAATCACCACGCAGTCGGCAGCCATCTATCGTCATTGTTGTTCTTCTTCGATGGTTGTTTCCGGTTGTTTCTCTCCGAAATGTCGCAGTGTCACTTTGTTATATCTGCCCTCTGTCTCTATACTTTGCTGTGGTTTACAATTAAGGTTATTTAATATAAAATGGATAAGATAAGATAAGATAAGATAAGATAAGATAAGATAAGATAAGATAAGATAAGATAAGATAAGATAAGATAAGATACGGGTTTATTAATTTCCCAAGGGCAGTAAAATACAGTTGCACCAATAAATAACAAACAATCAATGTATAAAAAGAGTCTAATTCATTCAGGTAGATTTGTTGTCCACCACAGAGGATAAAAATGCATGGCTGGTTCTCAGGAGGAAACAGTTTGAAGTACATGTCTGTGTGCTTGTGGTTGGACTTTAAAGTCTTTAGCGTCTAACAGAAGCCCTCACGCTCAGCTCTACTATAACTTGCAGCTGTGGTTTGGCAGGAAACTCTTTAATATCCCTGTTTTTATCTCGTGTGTTCTCACCATACAGTCCCCCCAGGTGAGTGTTAAAATGTATTTTTCTTGGTTAACTTAATCTGGATTTCATTGTTCTACAAATATCCATCATATAATCTGAGTCTTTGAAATTGTATGTTTAATAGTCCACAGTACACCATATAGGTATAGGGTATGTTATCTACCCATGTTACCCTCAAAGAAGGTTAAAGGTCAACTTGACTGAACATGAATGTAGACTTAGCTGCAAATCTTCACTATGACGATGAAATAACCTCCTCAGGGATGTTAAAATCCCTTTAGTTTATGGGTCAGCTACAGACCAATGTGGTCTCAAGTGTAAAATATTATCATAGTAACCTAGAAATGTTGGACACTCCAAATGTGTCTCTTTCTTTTAATGCAAAAAAGGAAAGATGACATAAAAATGTTTACATTTACAATCTGTCCTTTCCCAAAACATTTGAACAATCTGAATAAATAAGAACAAATATGAACAACTTAAAGTATCTTAAAATAAGTAAATGTAATTTAATGAATATTCTGTTTGCAGATCCACTGAGATCTGTAAATTGGAATAGACATGTGGAAATGATGAACTGAATATTGTTAACAATTCTTTAAAGTTTTCTGGTTGTTGGATTAGATTAGATTAGATAGATCAAAATAGATTAGATTAAGTGATCCTTTGGGCAGCGCCCCAAATAAATAAAAAGAAAGAAATACATATATAAGAAGAAAAGCAATACAATTACTATTTAAAGAAAGCAGTGAAAATTTTAAATTGTACTTTAGATAGTATTAGTAGAAACAAGTGGCAAAGTATTAAATAATAACAATAATAATAATATAAATATATATAGTTTAATAATCACAGAATAAGAGTTATAAGAAAGTGCTAGTAACAATAGTAGTCATATGTAAATAATAATAAGTGATATTATTCTACAGCCATCTAGAACGGCCCCGTTGGGAAATATTTTTCTGATAGTAACACGTGGCCAATACATTGTCGCTTGCTAAGTACATAACCAACAGTAAGAGTTCAAAAACTAAATAATAAACAACATTGCACTGTCCCTCTAAGCAAAGATAGAGCAGATGTCCACAGTTTTATCTCCTCCTGGTGACATCCTCCTCATCTTCCCTCCTTCTGCAACCCCCCCCCCCCCCTTGCACAGTTAGAAGGCTCCAGGGAACAAAAGGCATTTTTAGTCCTGTTTGTTTTATTCCTGTGGACGAGCAGACCTGTCTGTGATGACAGTGATGACAGTGTGTAGTGTTCATGTTATTCATATTTGATGTTAACATTTTCATTACACCATTTAATGTTTTCTCTGACTAAGTTGATTACTATAGAAATCTCGACAAAATATTGAAGGATCTGATCAATTCAACCATTGCCTTCAAAATTGCATTTTTTTAAAATGAAAAACCTGATATAAGAAAAAGTACATTATGTCTCATTCCTACCAAGATAAAAAAAAACCCACACAATTAAAGTGGAATGTCAAAGAGAGCTATCAGGAATAGTCACAAAAACAGTTTAAATGTTCAACTCTTTAAACTTTATGAGTCTGTGGCATTTTAACAATATCACAATTTTGACATTTTTGGCCAACTTTGGAGCCTTATTGTAGAGCAACCAAGATAGATAGATAGAATCTGAGCATATATTCTGATTCTAGGGTCAAATTTAAATCTAATATGTAGGTCAAATGATAGAGGAGCAGTGGACGATCCAAGTTAATCCAAACAGAAAATACCTCAAATTTTGCAAGGCTTTTACTTCAAAACTATTAGGGATATGGGTCTAAAACTTGGTATTCTTTCATATGTCCATAAGAGGAACATAGAGTGTGTGAATTTTGTTGAGAAGGGTCATCTGGGAGGGTCTGGATGCTTTGACATAGAATGACCCATTAGGCTGAACGTAGCGCCGAAGCTAACATGACTAATATCTACGCACATTCTATCATATCACATGTTTCAGACCACTAGGAGGGTTAAAGACATGACCGTCAGTGTTGACACAGTGATGATGTATATAGTGCATATATATGCAGTTAGTGATGTAAGGAAGAGGCATGTAAGCATGACTGTTGTTCTGCTCCCAGGGTGTGAGAATCCTGAGTTTTCAGCTGTTTGGTCAACTTCACTTATCTACTGTTTAACGTGTCTGCCACAGCGTTGAAAGATCTGTGTCTCTGCCCGTCTGCCATGTTGTATATAGAACCAGACAGCATTCCAGGCCTAATATAGGCTGCAGTTGTCAGAAAAATGTCTGATGTGACACATTTGTCAAGATAAGATATCTGACAGTGAAGGCTGGAATGTGTAATCTAAGGGATGAACATATACTTTGCAGAACTAATATTTTTTTCCACAGGCTTTTCCTTTACCATCTGAGAATCGAAAGATTGTGTTTCATCCTGACAAAAAAAAAGGGAATGTATAAAGGTTTTGCAGATTATTTTATTGTTGAAACGAACTGATTTATGACTAAAACATTATGTTATTCATGAGAAAATATTATTCATAGGGAAATGTTAATTTATGTAGCAGATGATGTGCTGCTGTTTTTGGTCTTAGAGTTTTTTGATCTGTAGCAAAACAAAAAGAAGAATAAATGCATGACACAAAACTGTGTAATGAAGCATAGGAACCCCAAATAGATACATACATAATGAATAATGTTCAGGTTTTTTTTTTAATGTTGGCAACTAAGTGCAATTTCACTTTGAAGTAACCATCCATACACTTTTCTTATAATGTGCTATGATGATTCAGACATGCCTGTCTTCACAAACACTGCAACATGAATATGAATGAAAGGAAAACAGCCTGTTTCAACCTGAAACATGCTTATTAAAGAGGAACATTCCACCACCCCCCACACAGTGTGTGGTCTGGGGCATTAATCAAACAAAACAGGGGAACATTTTTACATTTCAAATTTGTTGCATTTCAAAAGCTCCACTGTGTGGGTCATGTCTCGTATGGGGCTGTCAGACAAAGGATCGCACAGGGTGAGATGACTCAAGTGACAAACTGGTGGTTTGGAATCTGCTCAGCTCAGAAACCCATCATTACTGGGAATACGAGAGCATCACAGCTACACTACAGCCAATTAAAATTTGACCTTGGCTTTCTGTGTTGGAGCCAGTTACATATGAAACATACTTAGCATCATATGTTGAATAATTGAAAATGCGTAATGTGACCTCATGTTCAGATGAGTTATTTGCAAACAATTAGTGTACCATGAAAGGAAAGACAGTTTGGAAAAGTTCAAGAAGAGGGCAAAATATAAACAAAGACACACTTAAACACGTCCAGTGCTTTACTATACTGTTACAAAACACATGACTAAAGCAATAATCATACACCCAGGTTGTTGGCAGGTTCTGATTATTTCATACACACAAAAAAAGATGAATAAATTGATTTAAAGGTCTGATTATGTGAGCACATGTTTTGCCTGGTTGACTTAATTTCATCTGTGAACATGCATGCATTTTTCATATTCAAGAAAAGGTCAGAATAGAAGCAGCTTAGAGCAGGTGATCTGAGCAAGTGAAGATTTGACAGTGGTGAACAGTGTGATCTCCGATTCCTCAGACCACACCTCACCAGGTTTGCCAACCGTCCCTTAAAATATGAAATTGTCCCCTATTTAGAAACAAAAGCACAGGTTCCGTATTGAGCTGAAATGGGCCGCAATTTATCCTGTATTACCGTGAGAATCAACACTAGTTGTTAAAATATCAATGGAATGAATGGATACATGTAAGGAGTTTTATGGTAAACTTACATCAGACTCTATTTCCTACTAAATGACCAATGAGACGACAAACTCACACCCACTGGAAACTTAAACAAATCACTTCAGTGCGCTGCATACATATACTGCACATGATACTGTACCTACTGTATGCAAACATGTGCGGGAATCTTTAAAGTTGTCATTCCGCTGAAAACCACTTTTCCACGCTCCTTTTGGAATCTGATGGGTCACCCCAAGTTACCAACACATGTTGCCTTTGACAGTGGTTTGTCACCTCCACTGGCTGCATACTGCATTCACAGAAAACAACAGGAGGAACGAGGGACCCAGAAAAAGCCGGTCCATCTGACGTCAGATGGAGTTTAGCGCCACCCACTTGGGGTTAAGCCCGTCCCTGGCAGCAAATCTGAAGTAGCAGTAGCATTAGCATCTACAAGAGAAGACGGCGCCACAGTAGCTGCTGCACAAACTGGAACAAATGTTGGATCAAACTGTTTCATGTGCTCTTTTCCCTGCATGTTTTTAGAACAAGCAATAGCATGAAACCTACTGGGATGCTACTTGGGTAAAGGTAAATACATACACAATGAGAAGGTAGTGGGAAGTGTTCCTTCGCGCATTCTGAGCCAGTCAGAGACGCCTCGTGACCGCGTCATGGAGTATCGGTAAACTCTGTTTTTGACCTCAAGTCATTTTTCTATCATGCAAAAATGGCCAGAACAAAAGCAATCCGGACATTTTTTAAAAATGAAAACAACACACAATGTATTCAATAACAATGGAGAACACAGTAAAATTAATGAAATAACCATTGAATGACACCTTTAACAAATGCAGTGCAAACGCTTAATATTCTGTCCACAATGCACAAATAATGTACAGTATGTACACACCACATCCCCTTTATCAATAAACAGGATATTGATTAGTCACAACTTCAACCAGCAATGCTACTCCTCCAAAAAAAAAATATTAACAGCTGTGCGCCTTAGCAAACTATTTTCATCAGTTGTTTGGCAGTGTTTGTGGCTGCTACATGCAGGCGCACAACTGTTAGCAGTGACAATGCGCATTGATCGCTATAGAGGTAATGCATTGACGTCACACAATCCCATGATTCTGTAGTTGTGCCGCCACATTGGACGCCAAGAAAACATCATCTCGCATTGACACATTACAACAAAATCAAGACATTCCTGGTCCCATTTTGTGAAAATCATGTTGTGCCGTTGGTTGTATGAATCACCAGGAGACAACAGATGGAGTTTCCTTCTACAGAATCACTAGAGACTCAGAGAGACGGTCAAAATGGCTGGACGCTATACGCTGCAATACATGTAAGCCAAATGACCACACATGACTTTGCAGTGTTCATTTTATATCTGGTGCAGTAGGTCGAAATTTGATAATTCCACACACGTTCTGCATGTATCCACAGTCCGTATTGATTTGTTTATGCCAGTAGACATTGGTAGATGGCTTCCTGAATTCCTAATTTTTGTGCCAGTATGAAGACGTGCCAAATACGCTTGCTTGAATTTGAAATTGACTGGGAGGTCTGTTTGTTCGATTAAGTGCGGGAAATAATTCCCTTTCATTCATTTTACATGACATTTTATATGACACTGCTACACCTGACATACTACATAATACAATACACGACTGAATAGGCCTACGTGTAAGTGTTGTTTACCTTAATGAGGACGAATGGAGAAGTGGTCGATGATAGCATTTTGACATGTAATTCTTTGATCCAACCTGCCATGAAGTATCTATATCCATCTATGCTTTTATAATTCTTCATTGTCTCAGCTGTGTATGTAGATGTTCTGTTGATCAAATAGTTAGAAATGTCCGGATACCCTCATTCAGGAAGTGTCGGCACACATTGTCACTAGTCATTGTCACTATTGCTGTTGTTTATTGTTTCTGACTTGCTGAACCTGTAGCACTTTGAGAGCTGTTTCAGATGTAAAGTGCACTACAAATAAAATTTATTATTATTATTATTATTGAGAAAAACTGAGAAAACATCCTATCTGCTCAATCTTTCATCGATAGTGATCCTTCAGAGTATCAGACAACTTTCAAGCATAATCAGAAAGATAATAATTTTCAGCCAATGATAGAGCGCTGTGTTTTCTTGCCGCCCAATGTGGTGACACAACAGAATCATGGGATCTCGTGATGTCACATGCATGACCTCTAGTGAGAGAAAGTAGCTCCGAGCAATTACGAGGTTTTGTTCTGTGATGGATTTATCACAAATAAATCATTCATCTGAACATATACTGTTTTGAGAAGAAACACGTTTTATTTTGGTGACTATAGGAAACCTGTCGGGACTAGTTTCACTTTGACCAAAACTCGACTCACAGGACACTGTCGGGGGTCACTGTGGGTGCACCAGAGTAAAGACGGTGATGTGAAAAATACAGAACTATACCTTTAAGAGTGATACAGGGAGGACTGTGTGTGTGTGTGTGTGTGTGTGTGTGGGGGGGGGGGTAACACATGTTACTGTATAAATGTCTGCATGGGCCTGTGATGCTGTTGAGTCAGTTTCATTTCTATTATATTTTTGATGATTTTTACTTAGTATTCTTTTCTGTTTTACTTGCACGACTGTTTTTTTTTATCTACTGTGTTTTTATGTTCCTTGTTTTTAATTCCTCGCATTTTTTTTATTGTGTTTTTAATAGATTTTTGTATTTTGTTGTTCGAGAGACTGATTGCAAAGTGTCTGCCATATGCATAAATAAATAAATGAATAAATAAATAAATAGCTCAAACAAAATGAACCTGAATCACTTGTCATATTCACTCCCTGAACTTGTTTTAAATGTTGTTTCAACAGAATTTAAAACTGAATCACAATTTCATGAGGTGAAACATTAATACAGTTCAATTCTATCAGTTTAATAGATGTTAAAAAATCATGTACCCATTAATGTCTTTAGTTTTGCTTTGACTTTTGTGAACTTTGGACTTGTAAATGCAAAGTTTGTTCTTATGTTTAGAAGTCACTCTGTAGTAGAGCTGCACAATATACTGTTTGAGCATCGACATCGCAATGGTACTTTTTATTTTATTTTTTTATTGTATTTATTTATTTTTTATTTATTTGTATAGATATAGTTTTTTTAAATTTTTAGAAATTCTTTTTATTCATTTATTTGTCTTTATTTTATTTTATTATTTTATTTAGGTCTTTATTTTTATTTACATTTTTAATTATTAATTTTATTTAATTATTTCATCTACAAGGAGGATGACACTGCAACGTATGTTCTGTATCGACCACTAATCTGTTCGGCCAGTTGTGTCTATACTCCTTTACTATACTCCTGAGTATTTTTTCATATCAAAATATACTGTATATTACAGCGTTAAAAAAAAATAGAAAAATCACAATGTCAGTTTTTTTCTAATATCGTGCAGCCGTTACTCTGTAGATAAAGGACCACAACTATTATTTTTCTAAAAAGAACAGAAAATAATGTCGAACAAAATGTAAAATATACAATTACATTGCAAAAAAAATAAAAATAAAATAAACAACCCTTCACTGCACATTGCTATAATTCTGCTCTTGTTGAACCATCTGTATGTGTCGCTGTAGGACAGTTCTGGATGTGATGATTAAACAGAATGAGTTTCCAACAGCATCAGACTGGGCAGCAGAGAAGCAGTGAACAGATGACTGACTTACACCCTGATTCTGGGAGGAGCAGATGTCCGTATGTCAGCACATGGGGAAGTGCACTGACTAAGAGGCTGACATATGTGTGCTTAGTGACTGTACGCTGTGTCAGTACCAGGCACTGGCTGCTGTGTGTGTGTGTGGTCAGCAAACACAGGATTCCCACTGGTGAAGGTAACGCCAGGCCCAGCGCCTCACTTGGACGACAATGGCACAGTTCCACGCACATTTAAAGTCACCTCGGCCTTGCTTCATTTTCTCGATTGAGAAAGTGATCTGAAAGCTTCATGTGGTTGGTGTTCCCCAGCACTCCCACTGCGTTCACCTCCCTCCTCCTTTTGTGTTCTGGTAAAATCCCTCTGTGGCCCTGACAGTAAACACAGATTTACCAGGAAGACTGAGAGGATATTACCCCCTCGCTGCCACACACACACACACACACACACACACACAGATCTCCTCCTTGTGCATAGTTCATGGTTGACCTCAGTGCTGTCAGGGTTACCTTGTTAGTGAAACATCTGTTTCATCATCCTCCATATTTGTCTTTCAACACAGGTGTTCCGCTTTCCTGTTTGCTGTGGATGTGGAGGGTTTTACTGAGGGTTGCAATAAATCTCATTTTAAATTATATACAGGCTTGTTTTCTTTCTTTCTTTCTTTCTTTCTTTCTTTCTTTCTTTCTTTCTTTCTTTCTTTCTTTCTTTCTTTCTTTCTTTCTTTCTTTCTTTCTTTCTAAAAGGGTGTTTGTATGTCATTGCAGTACTATTTATTTATTTAATCTCTTAATATTTATTTTATCTCTTTTGAGTACTATTTATGTATTTATGTATTTATGTATTTATTTATTCACATGTATTGTATGTATGTATGTATGTATGTATGTATGTATGTATGTATGTATGTATGTATGTATCTATCTATCTATCTATCTATCTATCTATCTATCTATCTATCTATCTATCTATCTATCTATCTATCTATCTATCTATCTATCTATCTATCTATCTATCTATCTATCTATCTATCTATCTATCTATCTATCTATCTATCTATCTATCTGTCTATACATGTAAATAATGTAAATGTAAAATCCAGTTTGTCATTTTTTCATGGTAATTAGATATGACCAATATGGATGTTCAGAGGCTCCATAGATACTGTCATCTGTTACATCATTAATTCACCAGTAAATGAGAAATGACAGTGGATGGAGACATTTATTTTATGTTCAGTCAATGATACATTTTGCTGGAAAAAGTCACGTTTCCTTCACTTTCCTCTGTTTCTGATATTATGACAATTCATTTTAATCTGAGCTTTTATGAACATTCTACATCACAGATGCCAAACATAAGGCCTGGGGGCCAAATCCGGTCCGCCACAGGGCCCAATCTGGTGTTTAGGATGAGTAACAATTGTAGATATTTTACAGTGTAAACATGATTTGAATTCAGTTTTTACATACAGAATAATTAGATCTCAATTTGGTCAGACCAGTCAAATATGATCAGAATTACCGATAAATAATAATAATAACAATAATAAAACTGCAGATTTTAATGTAAAAAAAAGTTCAATTACATGAAAAACTTTATATTAATAAAGCGTTATTTTTTACAAAAACCTGGATAAATGCCTGAAGAAATATGAACCAGCTGAAAAACAGTATCTGAAGAGAAGTACAGTAAGTGTAATTTTACGAACATTCTGCCAGTTTTTAAACATTTTGTGTATTTGTAATTAAAATGTGCACATGTGCAAATGAAAAACTGATAGACTAAGGCAGAAAATGGGTCACATTGCACTTGTTTTTCTTAAGACGTAAGTTGTTACATTATAGATGTAAAAATGATGAGAATGTAATTTGACTCTTTTCACTGTTATTATTATTTTACTGGTCTGGGGTCTTTCAGGTCATATTGGGCTGAATGTGGAATACATGATCTAAATATTGTCAGTCTTTAGCCTTGGTTGTTTTCTGTATTTTGGTTTTATTTTTTTCTTATTTGGCTTTTTGTTTTGTTCTTTGGTGGGATTTTGTCATTTGGCTATTTGTCTTCAGGAGCTACTTTTTTTTTTAAACAATTTTCTGTATGTTGCTTTAGTTGTGTCACAAGAAATGATGTGTTCCCTTCCTTTAAAAAAAAAAAAAAAAAAAAAAAATATATATATATATATATATATATATATATATATACATATTGACTTGTATGTTGTTGTCTTGTTATATGTTCTGTGTGGACCCCAGGAAGAATAGCTGAGGGGTCCATTAGCTAATGGGGATCCTAATATAATCAAATCAAATCAAATCAAATCTATAAATTAGATGTAGGAAAATAGCTGATTTTTACAGAAGAAATGTAAAATACAGAGGGCAATTTTACAATAAATGGTGATAAATCACGTCATAGAGGGAAATATTTATTTGGGAACTGCCACAAAAGTCGGCCTCGGTCTTTTAATCACTAAAAGCTGACCCTAAAACTTACATTTTTAGGGATTTGTGTTGTTTTCTTTTTGTGTGAGTTAACATTTCATAGACAGTGCCTGTCAGTCCTGTTGCTCTGTAAAGATCCTAAAGCTGGCAACTTCTACCTGGCAACCCTAGGCTTCCAGACCTTATGCTTATGCAGGAATGTGAACAAACGTACAAACCCTCACAAGCTGAGCCAATATCTATTCAGTGTGCAAACCTATCAAAGATGTTCTGTGAAAAATATCTCAAGTACCACCAGCGGCATATCACACTAACTATGATAAAAACACCTCTGAAAAATACACGAACCTTAGAGTATTTCATTAAGGTGTTTTCGTTTAAAAGCAGTGACACATCTGTTTGTGACCTTTATCGATGTGTTGCTCAACATTTAATGCAACAGAAAATTGTGCAAGAGCTGCAGATTAAACGCAAATGACATTGGTTCAAAACAGAAAGGAGAAACATGTGAAAAACTGAACCCCACCCCCCCTTTCTTCTTTCTTAGAATGTTGCTATTTGCTTTGGATAAATAGGCTGCAGTTGCACAACTATGCAGCCTCTAACACACACACAGACACACAGACACACACACACACACACATATTCATTTAATGTCTCATGAGGGCCACGTTTGTAATCAAGTAGCCATTTGGTAGTGAGTATAAGCATATGTTTTAAAAATAAAATAAAAAAAAAAATTGAATGAATGAATATATTAAAGATAATTCTTTAAAAAAAAGACAGAAAAATAACTAAATAAAATAGATAACGTTTAAAAAAATATATGTAAAACATTTTAAAAATGTAATAAAAAACATTTTAATACATAAAATACTTGTTTTTTTTATAAAGTAAACTTATTTTCAAACCTTTGAAAACTACATGTTTCGCTTTGCATCGGTTTCCCTCATGCTTTATGGGGACTTCAGTAACAAAAACAAATTAATGTATTTATAGTTCTAATTGCAGGACTGCTCATGTAAACGAGCCATTTGGCTACAATTGGGTACATTTACCAAAATGTTCATTCATGTACATTGTCCCTCTATACCAAATGAATAAATAAATTAAATAGGGCTACATCATTTCTATTTTACTAGTGGGGACCTTTATTTATATTTAACCCCATGGTGTGACTGGGTAAACATATCAATGTCCCCATAAAGATAGGAATACAAACACACACACACACACACAGCTGTAAATATTATGGAGCAAAAACACAGTTAATGAGGCATAATTCTCCTGCATTATACCTTTATTTTTCCCAGTTTAATTTCACACATTTGTAGTTTTGCTTCAGTGCATTCAGCTTTTACTTTCAAACAGCTTTTACTGAAACATTTTCAGTTTCATATAAGACCACTACTCCCTTACCTCCAGTGCTTAGAACATTTTAGAACGGCTGTAGAGGTATTATCTTTACTGTGTCTTACATCACAGAAATATTCTCCAAGGCATAAGCTGCTTGAATGTTCCCCATTTGTCTTGAAATATACATTTCTAAAACCTTGTTGCATAGTTTTGTCCTTTCGCTCTGTCTTCAATACATGGGACAAACCACAGTTGATTCAGAGACAGTGACTGCTACTTCTGATTAGGGGTGTGACTTTTGGTCCAAAACACCTAGGTGTGATTTGTTTAAAACCAGAGGTGGGGATGGGGGGGTTCAACCCCCCCCTGGTTTTGAACATCACCATTATTGTTCGTTTGCTGCTCGCATGTACTGCGGGCCAGGACCCCACTGCAGCCGGCGTTTCATTGTACCTTGGGGTTTCTGGGAGACCCTCTGAATCGCGTGTGCATTACACTGCTGTGTTTCAAGATCGGTCGGAGGGGGAGGGTTGCCGAAATTGCAGCTGACCCCTGGTTATGTCACGCGTCCTCACCCTGGCGATGCGCCGTTGGTGCGCTGGAGGAAAAGGGGTCCTGACTCCCGTCCCTCCTCAGGTTTATCGCCCAGAGAAGGTGCAGCGAGTCTACGGCCACTGGAAGTGGTGAAGTCCAGGCCTGGGGTGCTGTAAAGCTCGCCACTGGAGCCGCAATCCACCCTCGCCCCCTGAGCCTTCATGGCCGACCCACAGCCGATCGCAGCACACCGCCGGGACACAAGCCAGACTCTCTTCAAAGTTCTTTTCAACTTTCCCTTCAGGTACTTGTCGACTGTCAGTCTGGTGTCAGTATTTATCTTCAGATGGAGTTTACCACCTGCTGCTGCATTCACTAACAACCTGACTGTTCCCACTTCGCTCGCCGAAGGAATCCTGGTAGAGTTTCTTTTGCTCCACTTAGTAATATGATAATAATAGGGAATGAAGGTCATAACGTCTAACACAAGCTATTGTCTGTTAGAAAAAAAACACCCCCCTCTGGTTTTTTGACAAATCGCACCCTGCAAACCACTGTCCGAAATACGCTAGAAACTATTCGAATATTATTCAGAAGTTGAACGAATGGGTGAATAAGGACAATTCTTTGGCAGCGAATGAGAATGTCTCTTTTAAATATAACAACGTAGTAGGAAAAATGTAACAAAATGCTTGTGAGATTTGATAGTAGGAATGTCTCACCCTGGATTCAAACCCCTGGCAACATTTTCTAAACCACTAGGCAGTGTTGTACCTGAACGCGTTCATTGAACGATCGTTCATGAACTATATCATATTTTTGACGAACGTGAACGACTCGTTCACTTTTGCCAAATGAACTGGAAGTTGTGAACGCGGTTATTCTGGCATTTATTGAACTGCGCTCTTATGTAGTTCATATTTCGTTCTTATCACGTTGTAATTATTGAGTCCTATAAGGTATAAATGGGATCAAAACACAGCATTATCATAGGGGGGGCGACAGTGAGAGAGAGGGGTGCAGAGAGTTTTTGGGAGCGGAGAAAAGAGTTAAATGTACAGAGTGTGACCGGTGACCGGAGCAGGTGTTGTCCCGTTCTTGGAAATAAACATTGAAAACGAAGCTCACTGAAACCACTCCTTGTGTTCTAAGAACCTGCAGAGGGAAGTTAACCCCGGGGTAAGGTACTTACTTCCGCCCTGGAGGGGTGGAATTTTCCCCTGATTTTTTGACTACAGGATAACGTCAGAAACGGTTAATAAAAGGTTTACAACAATAACACAAAAAAGAACGAAAAAGAGAACGAAAAAGTTCATTTTGGGATCCATGAACTTCTAGTTCATAATTTGGAAGAATGAACGATGAACTGAACTAATTCATATTGAGTAACTTGAACTGAACTTTGAACTAGTTCCTAATTAAGGTGAACTTTCCCAACACTGCCACTAGAGTATCTGAGGTATATATAGAACCAGAGGTCACTCTGTTTTCACGTATATACTCATCTTATTCTATTTCACATTTTCCATCTTCATTCACAAACCAGTGAATCACTCTGGTTCTATATATACAAGGTGCTATAATTGTTTTAAGTACAAAGTGTATCAAGGTAAATGTTTTATTTTGTTAAGTTTTGTCTTGAAATAACAACACAGTTCACATCTGGACTAAACAAAGCTTTATTTTTGGCCAAACTGACAAATGGCTCTGACAAAAGCTAAGTCTGAAAACTTCTATTTGATCAGTGAAGTAGAACTGTGTTCGACAGTTCTGGTCTGTTTGCTTTGGTGACTGATTGGCTGAAAGCATTTCAACTTTATTGTCCAAAAAAGGAGGAGATAATTATCGTAACAACAATCAGTGCTTTTTACGGCATTTTTCATTTGTTAACAAAACTGTTTTTTATGATGTAATTCAAAGCACCGTATAAACGCCATCTCTCCTGAATAATGGTGTAAAATACACCGTAAAATGCGCAAAAAATGTGCATTCTTTACAGTGTTCTTCATCTTAATGTGTTCAGAAATACACGAAATGTGAATTGGTCTGCCATATAAAACAGGCACAGAGAGGTACGTGTTCGCCAACTTTGCCATGTGTTTTTTTTTTTTTTTTCGGGTTGTTCATCTTTCTTGTGTTTGCAGCATTTTGTCGATGTGGTGAATTCGCCCCTGACGACCACCATACAATGCAAGTCAGTACAGTATTCTTACCAAGTGAAACGCAATACAAGTAATGCAGCATTCAAATTTAGTATTGTACTTTCAAGCGTGTCACGAATATTCGAAAATCATGTCCCATCCCTCCTTCTGATTAAGTGACTTTATGTTAGTGTGTATGATGATGTACTATGATTCTGGGAAAGTTTAAGGACTCAAAGCATGAGAAATATTATTGTATTTTTCCGTAGTCCAGATTCCATGTAATAGATAGATAGGATTCAAATGTAGCTGCTTATTGCATCACTGTGCAGGTTCAAAGAATGAGTATAGAAATAACAGAAATTCATTTAGCTGGAAATCCCCTGCAGGTCATTATAGTTCATAGTATTTTGGCTCCTAGTTTCACATGTATCAGATTAATAAAATGAAACCTACACTCTGCAGAATCAGCAGTTCTGTGGCATGAGAAGTAAAGCTGAGGAGGCTTTTATTTTTTTCCCACTTTGTAACTCACACTACTTTAGTCACTAATAAATATGAAAATATGAATGCTATAAATCTCCCCTGATAGCTCAACCTCATGCCCACCCACCCTTAACCAAGTCCCGTCCTTGGCCAGAGAAAGGCGGTTTCCGACCCCGGGGCTCGCCCATATGTGAGCGTTGGCTTAGCTTCTGATGTGAAGGTCAGGTCTGATGGGACATGTGAGCCCCAGACCATCACCCTGGGCTTTGGTGTGAGCGTGCAGCGATAATTGACTTTAAAGCCAGCTGTGTGGCACAGTGGCTAGCCTACTTAGGGACAAAGGACATATTTATTCCAGAGATGTGGACATGTGTTATGTTTACATTATGTTTTTTTTAAATCTCAATTATTTATTCCGAATAAAATCATTCGGAATTACAAAATTTTTTTTTTCATAATTCGGAATAAAAGTTTCCATTCTGTTCAAGTTAATTGGGGTTTATGAGCTGGAGATACGGAGGGTTCTGATTGGACAGAACAGCCGCTTAATGCCTGGATCCCTACAGGAAGGACATGGTTGCGTTCACTTCCTGTTTTCCGTTTTTTTTCAATGATCAACATGTTAGACAGATACTATAGTACATGTGAGTTTTACATTTATTTTTGTGATAATTACGAAGCAGCAACTCGACTGAATCAACCATAGGAATCAACAAACTAATGTCGACAGCAAGGGATATGTGCGTCATCAATGCGAAATATGTGTGCATGTGCAGAAAGACAGGAATAATGTTAAAGTGGAATGAATGGTTTACATGGCAGAGGTATTATCAAATTAAATGATCAAATTAAGGTTGGAATAAACCAGTGACTTTATTTGGAATTAAGGTGTTTACATGATAATTTTAGAGGGGATTTTATTTTTATTCTGAATTAAACAAGAATAAAAACTTTCACGTAAGCAGGGATAGTGAGTATAATTAAAGAGTTTTTATTGTCATCATGTAAACATAATGGAGTTTTTCTAATGATCTTAAACAAATATAAACTAATCTGATAAATGGATTCAAGTAAAAATTTAACGAAGCTTTACTCAACAGGAATTTCCTGTAAGATGCAACTGTGGTGTTGCATTTTGTTGCTTGTTGTTCAATTCATATATTATTCAGATTTTTGCTCATATCATATTTTACATTCCCGTGTGAACTGAACTCCAAGCACAAGTGTTTTGATTTTTTCCAGCAGTAAAAATACTAATGCAAACTATCAGGGCCGGTTCTGGTCAATGTGGTGCCCTAGGCGAACACCCCTCTTTCCTTTTTGTGGAATTACAAATTAGCATCTGTAAACATCGTGTCCTACATCTGATGGAGTCCATGAATAATCACTGTCAATGTTATGTTTAATACTTTATTTAGCGTACTTTTAACACTATAAGGTACACTGTCAATGAATGGTTTATTTTGTGATTTTTTTTTTCATATATAAGGTGCATTAAGTAAAGCTAAACAGTCACAATAACTCTCAACCTTGTTGACTTGTAACATGGAATAAAACACACTCTTATTCTTCTAAATCAAACTTTAAAAGAGTCCAAACTCTGAGATTAAAAAAAGGCCAAATTATGCAATAAAAAGTAAAAATTATGTGATAAAAAGCCAAAATTATGCAATAAAAAAATCAAAATTATGTGATAAAAAGCCAAAATTATGCAATAAAAAGTCCAAATTATAAGATAAAAAGATCAAATTATGACATAAAAAGTAAAAAATGTCGTGTCACTAACCACAACCAGAATTACTCCACATATAAGGCGCTCTGGATTATAAAATGTACTGTCAGAAAATTCAAGACTTTAAAGTGTGTCTTATTGTCCACAAAATACAGTAGCTTAATATTGTAATTCTGTGGGACTTGACGCCCCCAAGACATCTGGTGCCCTAGGCCCGCCTAGTCTGCCTATGCCGAAGACCGGCCCTGCACACTATTGAAAAGCTCCACAACAAATAACAGTCCCAATATATTTCAGACCTCATTCTTAAGTAGAGTTGGGTAACCTGGCATACAGACACACAGGTATCATACTGTAAGATCTGAGTTGGAACCTTATCACATAAAAAAAAAAAAAATAAATAAAATACAGACAAATTACAAACTATCTTTTACATTTTCAACTCAAATTACAACAATATTGAGAATATTTAAATGAAATTAACACTCGTTCCTATTTCCATACACATAAATCTGTGTTTGCATTTATATTAATTATGGGGAATGTAGCAATCAAATGTATCCCTGGAGTTTTTAAAGACTTTATTTTTCTTCTTTTTTTTGTATCAGCTGAATTTTAAAGTATTTGTGCAAATCAGATTCATTATACATCAGAGTTCAGAAACTGGATCCACAGCTGATCAACATGTTAATTCTTCAATATTACTTCAGTAGCAGCAAAACATGTTCCACAAACTGTGCATATTAATATGAACTGAAACTGAACAACTGTAGAGCAAAGAGATGCTGAAGTATTTCTATGAAGTGAATGAAATGAGGTCACTTATCCTACTGTGATGCGACAAACTCATAGATCGTGGACTTTATATGTTGGCAAAAGTATTGTTTCACTGGTATAATCTGTATGATTCTTCTAAAATGCAGATCATATGACACATTAGGATTTTTCACAATCCAACACTAGATCACGTATCACATCACAATATCTACATTTACATGATGTTTTTTAATTCCAAATAATTTATTTACAATAAAATAATTCAGAATTAAAGCTATTTCCTTCCTGTTTACATCGACATGTTAATTCTTAATAAAGGTTTTCATTGGAAACGGGTGTATTCTGCTGTAGTTAAATAGGCTTTAAGAGCTGGAGGTACGGACGGTTCTGATTGGACAGAATCAGACTGTTTACATGGGAGTTTTTATTCCTGTTTAATTCAGAATAAAAGTTAATACCACTTTAAGGGGACCATTTAACACCTAATTCCTGTTGACTTAAATTTACTGTAATTCCGAATAAAGTCACTGGTTTATTCTGATGTTAATTCTGAATAAAGTAATTCCTGTCCCATGTAAACAGTTAATTCTGCTTTAACATTATTCCTGTCGTACATATTTTGTGTTGATAATGCACATATTCAGTGCTGTTAGCATTAGTGTATAAACATTTCCTGAGATGGTTGTACAAAGCAAACATTGGAGTCACAGAGAAGTTCAATATTTGATTGGAGAATTGGGAGAATTAAATATAATGGTAGGAGTGGTCAACAAAACAGGAAGTGAACGCGATTGTTTTCTTCCATTAGATGTCAAGATATTACGTGGATGTTCTGTCCAATCAGAACCATCTGATACACCCGTTTGCCATGTAAACCATGTAACCCTAACCCTTATTCAGAATTAACATGTCCACATAAACATTAAGGAAATAGCTTTAATTCCAAACTACTTTATTCAGAATAAATAATTCGGAATTAAAAAACACCATGTAAATGTATGGCCGCTTAACGTCTGGATGTCTACTGGAAAAAAAAACATTGCATCCATGTCCTGTTTTGCATTCATTTGCATTCAACATGGAAGACCAGATACTACATGCGATTTTTGCATTTACTTTTGTGATAATTATGAAGGACCAGCTCGACTGAATCAACTATAGGAATGAAAAAACAAATGCAACAAACTAGTGCGTCATCACGACGAGATCAGTAACATGGAAAACAGCAGGAATTATATTAAATTGGAATTAAATGGCAGAGGAATTATCAAATTCAGAAGTAAGATTGGAATAAACCAGTGACTTTATTCGGAATTAAGTTTAATTGAGAATTATCCCTTTAGGTGTTTACATGGTCACCTTAAAGTGGAATTAACCTTTATTTGGAATAAAAGAGGAATAAAAACTCTCATGTAAACAGGGCTATTGTTATTAAGTATTGAATGCAGTAAAATGGTATCAGTGTTTTACTATTATATATGGTGTATTTGTATTTATATTTATATTACACAGTTCCTCTACCACTTTACTGCAGCATGAAATTAATTCAAAATGTGGTCAACACAGAATACTAACAGTCAATGACTTCTCAGATTGAATAATTGCAGATGGTATCCAGTGCAGTTTTCCAAGTTTTTGTACATAACACAGTATATATGATAATACAAATAATTCGATCCAAGTGTTGTACTGTAGCTGATGTAACTTCTGGACATATTCCACAAACCTCAAGAAAATACAAGAACACAAACAACAATTAAGTCTTTGAAAACCAGGTTGAAAACTGTTCCTTTTACTGTTGTATGTGTTGCATGGACTAAGTACAATAAACTACCCAAGTACTGAAAACTAATAGTTTTTAAGTACAGGAAATGTGTTAGCAAACATTTGAATGTAAATACAAACTGTTTGTGTAAGAGCTGTTATTAACTCAGCTGTACTTGGTGTTAAACTGCAAATGATAACATACAGTCTCCATTTGTTGGATGGATAATGAGTTTATTATAGTCACACACATGCATGTACATATGCACGCACACACACACACACACACACACATGCACAGACACACACACACATGCACGGACACACGGCAACACACACACACTGGTTCCCATATCTCATGAGGACCAAGTCGCCATTGGGTAGTGACAGTAAACATATATATATATATATATATATATATATATATATATATATATATATATATATATATGGGGGAACAAAATTCAGGTCCCCAGAAGGTCAAATATAAATGTGAAGGTCAAAGGTGTGAAGATGTATTTACATTTTTATATTATTTTAATGTATTATTGTTTATTGAAGACTTATATTTAATATATTTAAAATGAACAACAGTAAAGGTGCTTCCACACTGACTGCTGTAAGCTCAGCAGCTAGTACCCAGCGCTGCCAACGTGCTGCGTGGCAAGGCACAAGTTGCTTTGCAACCAGTTCCAAGCATTACAAACCTGTCAACTATATATTTTTTTTCTTTTTTTCCCAAAAATAATAAAGAAAAAATTAATAAAGAAAAAAATAATAATTAAAAGTTTGAAAATGAAATAAAATATTAAAAAAAAATAATACATTAAAATAATAAAAAAAAATTAAATACATCTTCACACCTTTGCAAAATACTTTAACTTTGCATGTGTTTCCCCCATTCTTTATGGGGTCTTCCAGGAATAAAAATAAATATGTTTAGGGTACATCATTTGCATAAATATGCATCCTTCACACAGATTTATATTTTATTAGTGGAGACCTACATTTATATTTAACCCTTGTGGGGACCTGAATTTTGGTCCCCATAGTGTCAAGGTCCCCATGGTGTTACTGTGTAAGTAGATCAATGTCCCCATAAAGACAGGAATATAAGCACACACACACACACACTGTGATCAGACAGCTTATCTCTTAAGCTCAAACTCAAATCCAATTCCAACCTTTAGTTTTGTTAAAACCTTAAATGTCTCCCCTTGACTTCTCATGTTCCTTTGCTTCCTGTTAGGCCATGCAAGGACAGTGCATTGTGGGGACGTGACCGCATAAATGGTGGTTAAGTCGCTGTTTGATGAGACATCCAGTCGGGCTGCCTGCTGACAGAGACGAGCCAGTGGGAAACATTGTGCAATCAATGGGCTCAGTTAATTACAATAGATCAAACAGAGTCTCCATGGCAACCACTGCTGCATTTTCCAAAACAAAGGCCTGCGAGCCTCTCAGCTAGAGCGGTGGCTGTGACATGACGTTACGCATGGTTAACACAGGGATGATTAGCGCTGGACCCAGGGTTTATTGGTCAGGATGAATGCATACTGTCATTTTAAGGGCATTTATATCTATATCATGGACATCATTAATGAAACCTGTCAGAACTAATAACAGTTAAAGCAGTGCACAACTACACAGTGGTTGAATGTTCGTGACTTTTGTTTACTGTGATTTAAATGTGCAGATGTAAAAGAATGAAATCTGTATATTGTACATGCACAACGTATATAGTGTATAATGTTAGGGTGTGTTAATTTAATTTACCACGATCAAATGACTGCTGTTATGAGATGAAAATATATGATATTATGCTATTTACATCATCACATGAACAACCTGATAGTCACAGAAATCAAATATTGTGTGCATGTAAACAGGGGTCACTGTTATGCAACTAAGTTATAAAATAAATGGAATTATAATAAACCATTATAGTTAGTGACAGAAGAATAATTTAAGCAAAGAAGCGTTACTATCCAACATGTTGGTGATTAGTGTTCCACTAGACGTCTCTCTGCAGTTCTTTTTTCTGCCAGTTCTAGATAGGTCTGGCAACTTCCACTAACATTTTGGAATAAGGTGTAAAAACTTTCTGAGCTATTTGCCCAGTTTGTGTTTCTTTAAGTGAGTCACATGTCTTGGGCATCGATAAGAGCGAGGCAGTAAAATATTGTCAGGCAAAAAGTTATGTTGGTGGAACATTGACACGTGGAGTAGTTTTTAAAAAACCTAAATCTCTGCAGAAAAACATGTAAAAAGGCAGATATTTGTCAAATGTTGCTGTTATCAGTGAGTCGATCTAGTTTCAGTCTCAAAGTTGTTGTTAGATGGAACCAATGAAGACCAGTTTATTGTAAAATAGTAGCCTAGCCGCACTAGACGTACCTAGCATCGGCAAATAAAATTTGCTACCGTAATAGTCTAGTTATGCTCAATGTAACTTTTGGCTACATTTCCCTGAAACTGGCCGAAGAATTAGAGTCAGAGGACAGGTGTAACAAACAACAACAACTATAGAAGAAGAACAACAACGACAGTACATGGCTGCCAACCTTTTATTAAAAATGACTGAAGAATGTGACAAAAAAATGTCTATAAATTCTTTTTACAGAAGCGACAACAGTTCGTGAAGCTCTAACTATGTCATCCTAAAGATTTCGATGACTATTTCATACAGAAGGATTTGAAAGACAACCTTTTAGCCCCGCCTCCCTTGTCTATGAAGCATAACTAGACCCATACATGTAATGAATGGGGACACCATGGCTAAGCTAGTAAAATAGGACATCGTGTGGCTCAAAGTAGTAGGGATTAAACCCCATTATACTTTATCTCTACAATCATACATGCAGAGAATGTGTTCAGTATGTTGGTTTATATTATTTCATTGGACACAAACGATTTCATTAGATTTCCAGTGAAGTTACTCGTACAAATGTAAGTTCAATCATCCTGGGTAGGAAGGATCTGAGCGCCTTCATCATGTTGATGGAGTATCAAGCAATGAAGATGGTATCAATATTAAGTGGGTTCCATTTGAATGTTCTCCATACTGTATTGTAAATTAATTTTCACAAAGAAAATTTGAGTTTATCATTTTTACATGTAAATGTATGTCCTACTACTGTCATGGAAGAGTTAGTTTATCCCTATTTTAGACATTTTACACATTAACATACTGCACGAGCTGCTGTCGATTTAACCCTTAGGCATCTATGGACACACCCTCACATCCAAATCACTAAATTTAAGATGACGCTGAGTCTTCCTTTCAACTAGCGTGGACAGTGCAGATGTCAAAGTAACACTGAGAAGTCAGTTGTCTTGAAAGGCCAAATAAAAGCAGATTTATGATGCACCATAAAAATGTTATTTTCTAAACTATTGTTACCACATTTGGTGGAAATGTTTAATACATTAAATAATCAGATGTGTGTCATCTGATGACAACTGATTATTTTTTTTACAACAAGTTTTATATAGTTTTATAGTTGGAAAATTGGATTGTTGAACATGTGACACCAGATTGTGTTGTAAATAGTTGATAATAGATTTCCTAAAAAAAAATCCTGAAGCATTGCCTCCATTTTCAGGTAAGTAGGTGCTGGTTTTGGTGAAAAACATTAAAGAAACAAAACTTTCTGAGATTTCACATTTTTTTGTGTATTGTTTGTGTATTCAATGTGTTTGTACAGCATGTCAAATGGAATATATATAACTGCAAATTGACTCAGGTGACATTGTGCTGAAACAACATGATTCCAAACATCATAGTGTAGTTTTTTTAACTCAGAAATATAAAGCCAAAATCCAAAGTTTTAAAAAATGGCCAAACCCCTTTCAGACTTCTGATGGTAACCATGACATTTTGGTTTGTTTCTTGCATTAATTCATTGATCTTAATGTTCTACAAGTACACACACTTTATGATAAATGGTAAATGGACTGTACATTTTATACACCACCTTTACAATTCCTCACATTCACCCATTCTCACACACACACACACACACACACATATTAATATTTGATAACCTATTGAACCTATTGAACTAATAAAGTCAACTTTCCATCTAACTGTGGCATTTTCACACCATCCAAAGACATGATGGGTTAATTGGCAAACCTAAAACTTCCCCATAGGTGTGAATGTGTGATTGAATTAATAATTAGTTGCTCATCTCTATATGTTCGGCCTATGATGACCTGGCGCCTTATCCAGAGTGAACCCGTCTTTGTCCATATTTAGCTGGGATAGGCTTCAGCACCTCCCACCACCCTAATGGGGCTAAAGCGGGTTGAGGAGACAAATGTATGAATGACCTTTCCACCTTTCCCAAGCCAAAAAAAATTCTGGAATCCCCCTTTTTTTTGTCCCCATCTACAAATAAAATCAGCTGTAAAAACATTTATTGTAAGCTACAACCACATAAAATATGTAATAACATGATCTAACCTCCCTGATCCTTTTAAAACGGACACTGACTGTTAACACTTTACACTACGGCTCGCTGATAAGGTGGTAATTCTATCATAATATTAATGTATTTGCATGGTAATAAAGCCTTTATCACCACTTACTACAAGTAAGAGATCACTAATAAGGTGGTAATTCTTCAGTGAAGCTAGGAAAAGGTAAGGAGGTTAAGTTTCTACAAAGCTATGAAGCCACGTTACTCATTTTGCTCAATAATTGTGTTTATATTCTGCCTTAGAACACTGAAGCACCTGAAACCCATGGAAAAATATACTGTAAAATATACAGTTAGTGCTTAAACAAGGGAAAATCAGACAATACCATGGTAAACAATAATAGTTAGCCAACCTGTTCAAGTTAGGTCTTATATATAGACCTAGCAGACTTAGCTAGCAATAGTAGCTACGTTAGCATACAGTAAGCCAGTGTGGTACAAATGGCACATTTCATGCAATTTTAGCATCTTGTCACCAATTACATTGAAATTACTATAGAATTACTACCTTACTAGCAATCTGTTACATGTAATAAGTGGTTACAAAGGCGTTATTACCATGATATTACATCAAAATTACCATAGTAATCCACATTGTACCAAACATTTCATACAGTAAAGATTTGTTTTAATCATTCAGATGAAAAATGTTTTCAAATGCCCTGGTACTGAGTTTCAGTACATATTCATAGTTGTGGAATCTGTGTACTTTCATGCAATTTATTCACACTCCAAATGGCTCCTGCTGGCTGTGCGACTACTTCGAAACCCTGTCCAAACACACATAAAGTTACTCATCTTGTACTTTTTTTTTTTTCCCGGTACACAGAACTTGTATATATGTGTGCGTGTGCTTGAGTCGTGACAGCGAAGGACACCCATGCTGTCCGTCTATCAGCTCACAGCAGGGCAACCAGTGAAGTTTTCAACCCCGTCTGCCTCAGACACCAGATCTGTTCTGGTAAACTCACTCATGTTGGCTCTCACATCCACTCCAGAAGCCAATTCCAAGAACAAATGTCGAGTGCAAATAAAACTCTGAGATTCATATCCTCATAACTGTCTCACTCTGCAATGTTTTGACCTTTCTGTGCCCTTGTTTATTTTCTTCTTATTCTGTTTTCTCAGCACCCCCCCCCCCCCCCCCCACACACACACACACACACACACACACACACACCCCCACCCACTTCTTTTTGGTCTCAAATTAGTGTCAAATTCCCCAGTGGTCCTGTTATGTTTATTTCTACCAGAGCACCTACCGAATTACAAGTGTCCTATTCTTGGATTCCTTTTATCAGTTCTCATTCATGTGTAAGAGGGCAGCTCTCGGACAGTAAAGTAGCTCCATGTGTGTTTGTGTGTGTCAGGGCAGGTCAGTCATGAGAGCGGAGAGCCTGCATTCCTCTGTGCAGTACTAAATCCTCATGGGATAGACCTCATTAGTGGACTGGCTGTTCCCAGGCTGTCTCACAGCCACTGTTTGTGGGCATTCTGATGTGTGTGGGTGTAGGTAAAAGCATTTGTTTTTGGGTTACCTTGACCTACTTTGTATGCGTTCCTATCCTCTTATGGATTATTATAGCGTGATTCGTTTTTTGTTAAAATGTATTTATAAGTACCCTTTGAAAGTCTCATAAATACTTTAAAATTAGGTTATAAACCCATTTAAACATTGTAAACCAGGGGTGTCAAATTCATTTTAGTTCAGGAGCCACAGTCAGCACAATATGATCTGAAAAGATCCAGACCAGTACAATAATAACAGTGAAAGAGTAAAATTATATTGTGATCATTTTTTACATATGTAATGTTTCCCTCAAAATGTCAACAGCATCAATAACTTGACACGTCTTAAGAAAAACAAGTGCAATTTTAATTGTTTTCTACCTCAGTCTGTCAGTTTGTCATTTGTATTTCAATTACTACCACTTAGTGACGGGAAGAATATTTTTTAAATTACACTTATTTCTCCTCAAATATTTCAGGTGGTTCATATTTGTTTATGTATTTATTCAGATTTTTGTAAAAAAAAAAAAAAATAAAATAAAGATTTTCATGTAATGTGACTTTTTTTTTTACATAAAAATCTGCAGTTTTCATTTTTTTATAGGTAATTATTACAGTGAATAAAGTGTTAAAGTTAAACCAACAGTACTATGTTTGTAAATGGTACTGAAGTCTATACTGGAGATGCACTACTTGTTTCTTGTGTTTACACAAAGGATAGATTTACTATTGGCTTGCTGCCTTTCTGTTTTCTACAATCCGGAGTAAGGAAGCATAGGAACATGGAGACGTACCCTAAGGACCAGCTGCAAGATGGACTCATCTCAACCTTGAACATAATCTACATCAGGGGTGTCAAACTTCAGTCCTTGAGGGCGGGTGTCCTGCATGTTTTAGATATTTCCTTCTTCCATCACACCTGGAAGCCATTCTATCATTATCAGGCTTCTGCAGGAGCTGATTATTAACTCTGACTTATTCTGAATCAATGGTTTAGTGTAAATATTCAGAAAAATTCAACCCGATTACATTTTTTTTAACTGTGTTTTTTTAGGTTTGCTTCAAGGAGCAGGTGTCAAAAGGCAAGATTAAAACTACTCAGACCAAATTTTAATGCTACTTCTCTCTCTCTCTTTAGTAATTTTTTTGCAAATATTTCCATGTTATTTTGCAAACATTTACGACTTTTTGCTCATTTTGTTTATTTTTCTACATTTTGTTTTTAGTTTATTATTTTTTTCTTTAATTTTATTCCGTTTGTGTCTTACTTTGTTCCTGTTACCAATTATTTTGTTAGTTTATTATTCATTTTTGTTGATTTTATTGATGACTTTGGCCAGTTTTGTTCATTTTGTTCACTTTATTGTTTTTTTATTTACTGTGGAACTGCTAAAGTCTCAGGAGTTAAAAGGTTAAACTGAATCATGTGGAAGAGGTAAATATCTAAAACATGCAGGACACCCAGGACACGTATGTTCTAAATGTACAAACATGTGTATATATATATATATATATATATATATATATATATATATATATATATATATATATATATATATATATATATATAGTCTCCCAGTCAAGCTTTCCCTATGCTGTCATGTATTAAAGTGTCCCTGACAGACACTGAACACATCACTGTCAACTTGAAATGGTCCTGACAAGTTTTCACATCACATTCTGTCTTTTACTTTACTATACTTTTCCGTGTATTGAGAGCAGAAAGGGTGCACTGTTTTCATGAAAATCTGTCTGTTCTGATTTTTTAAAATGTGAAAGAAGAAGAATGCCGTCTTTGTTGTGTAAGAGGGCAGGGAGATTTTTTTTTTCAGGTCCTCATGACCTGATGTGCACATTCAGCAACTTTGCACATTCTTGTGAATTATAACTTACCTGAGACATGAAAACCTAAGACTCCTCTGCACTATGACCACAGAGAAAAGAAAGATAATATCAGCTCCACTAGAGTATGTGTGTCAGACGTGTAACTTACTTGAATCTTGTATATATGTAATAGGACCTACTGTGCATTCATCATGTGTTGACTTTGCTGCAGGATAATACTAAAATAACAGAGTAGCCATATGTTTTTAGGCTTGTTTGTCTTTCTACTTCACATCTTATGCTTCTGACTCATATGAGGACTGGGTACTAAGTGGGAAGCAGGAACCAGGTGAATTGCACAGTTCTATGAATGCAAAATAAAGTGTGCACAGTAGCCTGGCAAGCCTGACTATGATGTGAATACATAGTCTGGATATGATCCATAGACTGAGCTTAAGCGTATGTGTGGTGTCAACAGCTGTGTACGTAATAGGTCAGTGCTATGACCGATCAAAGCAACGAACAATGTGATGTATACAGAGTAATGAAAACTTCCCAAATACAACTCTTCCAAAATTAATGTTAAAGCCAGATTAAACAACTGCTGTTCCGTAGCCATCGTTATCGTACTTCTGCAAACAACACTGTCGAGTAACCCTGTCGTCATTGAGCTAAACCTGCCCTACAACCTCGCTACACAAATAGAGCTTTGTGATTGGATCAGTTAACTGGAACCGGTCCTGGTTGAGGCTCTATGGAGTGTGCCTAGACCAACGTTTCAGGCAAAAAATAGTTTTTGTCACTAGAGTCAGACTAGTTTACTAGGCTACATATATGGAACTGCAGGAGCTGATGTCACACAATCCCATCATGCAACAATTGTTATGTTCATAGGATGTTTTTAAATACAAATTATTTATTTGGAATAAAATAATTTGGAATTAAAGCCATTTTTTTCGTGTTTACATAGATATGTTAATTCCGAATAAAGGTTTCCATGGGAAATGGGTGTATTCTATTCTAGTTAATTGGGCTTTAAGAGCTGGAGGTACAGAACGGCTGCTTACCAGAAGAAAACGATCACATCCACTTCCTGTTTTGCATTCGTTTCAACTGTCAACATGTTAGACCAGATACTACATGTGATTTTTGCATTTATTTTTGTAATAATTATGAAGCAGCAGCTCAACCAAATCAATCATAGTAATTAACATAACAATGCCAGCAGTGACAAGGCCAGGAGCATGTGCAGAACGACATGGAAGGTCGACTTATCGAATTCTGAATTAAGTTTGGAATGAACCAGTGACTATATTCAGAATTCAGTTTAATTCAGAATCATCATATTCAACTGGAATTAGATGTTTACATGGTCATCTTAAAGTGGAAATAACTTTTATTTGGAATTAAACAGAAATAAAAACTCCCATGTGAATCCAAACACCACCATATTATCAGGAAAGTACGCCAAAACCACAGCCAGGGTGTAATTTCCCTGCTTTTTTTTTTTTGAGTCTCTCCCTGTGTCTGGATGAGTTTCCTCTGGGTGCTCTGGTTTCCTCCATCACCCAAAAACATGTTTGTTAGGGTGATTCTGACCATTATCCTGGCTCTACAGCAGGATACATGGTGCATGGCTGCCCACTGCTCCTCTCCTTACAGGTTGCCCTAACGGCAGCAAAAAAAAGGATGGGTACAGAGGCAGACATCCCAACTTCCAAAAACTCATTTCAGGGAGATGCTTATCGACCCTTCTAACCCCCCCATCCCCTTTCCGAATTATTGAACGAAAGTGTGTAATTCATGAGAAAAAAATCGCTAGAAAATCAATGAAGTGATATAAATTAAATATGCATGGTGTGTTTTGTGTGCCCAGACCAGAGCTATAAATTAAAGGTGTATTGACGTCCAGAGGTCACGTGACCCGCACACTATTGTACAAAAACTTGTAATTTGAGTAAGCAATTGCTAGTTAAATTAAATTATTCATTCATTTTTGTATTGATTAATTCATTCATGTATTTATTTATATATTTGAGATGAATATACAATTGATTTAATAGGGAAAAGTTTTGTTTAGTTTTTTTTTTAGTCTTGCCGGTCGATTTATTTTATGACGGTCCCTAAATTCCCCGACAGCAAGGAAGTCTGTGTCCGCTCCTGAAGCCTCTCCAGTAGGATAAGGCTGAGCAGACAGCCGCTGATGCTTGTGGAGAAGTTGCACATCTGTCAAATATCAGACTTAAGCAACTCACCGGGTATAAGTTTGATCGGAGAGTTGGTGAAGAGACGCCTGCACGCTCTCACTTGCAGTGTTAAAAAAACCTCCCTAACATAGTCCTAAATCTGGAATATTTCACCTGACTCGCGGGCATCAGTGAGCCACTATCGAAATCAGGGAGACTCCTGGAACTTCCGGGAGACTTGGGATGTCTGCAGAGGACACAATGTACAGTTGTATAAATGACAAATAAAACTACTTTACCTTGATTTGATTGATTTGAATGCTTTATTTCGAACATGTGCAGAATTCAACAACAATACTACTACTACTACTACTACTAATAATAATAATAATAATAACAATAATAATAATATTAATACTACTACTACTACTAATAATAATAATAATACACAATGGCATGTCCGAAAAGGAGTAGGATGAAGCATATTTAATCCTACCCCTTCTTCACTTCCCCATTAACCTGAATTCATCTTATAGCAATAGAGTGCATAGTACAAAAATTATGATAATAATAAAAATAATAAAAATAACAATAATAATAAAAAACAATTGAAGTACTAAACATATACATAAAAACAAAACAGTACAAAAAAAACAACAACAACAAATCAGTAGATAGGAAAGTAGGTAACAAATAGAATTTTTTTTCCCAAATTTTTCTGCATTTTGTTGTTTTTTATTATTATTTTTTTAACCCCACAGAGGGGGAGTCAACATTGCTTGAGATCAATGCATATTCCTTAACTTATTATATTAAAAAAGCAGATATGGTCCATGGCTGTTGTTCCCTGTGATGCCAAAATAGTGGGAGTGGATTCAACTGGGGGTCATTCAATCTGTGGAAATGATGAACTTGAAATACAGGCTACAAAGCACTTTCCTGTTAACTGATGTTCATGATAAATGTATAATAAATTCACCTATCTGTTTTTCCTTCATTCAGTCAAACTGTGTTCATGTGGTAAACTATTTGTGTGTCACAGGCAGAGTAATTAACAAACACATTAGCACATCAATTAGCTAATTACATTATGTTGCCCTGCTATTTATGCTAACGTTGCTGTGATAAACAGACCCTTATCCTTCCAGTCACGATGATGCTGTTTTTAGCCGATAGAGTCCAAAGCTGGACAGTATTGGTGTCAACTCATTTTAATTCAGGGGTCACATGATATAAAATGGGCCGCACCAATAAAAGGATATAAATAATGGGATAAGAATGTATGAAATGATGTCAATGCCAAAGTTTTCTGGTTTTTGAGTGAAAAAAAAGCAAAATTCTGCAATAAAAATGGTTACATCTACAAACTACTTGAACATAACATGAAGAAATATGAACAACCTGTAAATTGTTAAGGAAAATCAATGAAATGTTAACAATATTATGTTTAGTTTATCATTTATAAACATGCATCACAACTTTCAGATCAGAGTAGATTGACAAATATACACAACTTTAAGTACATAACCGGCTGAATATTGGTAAAATTCCCCAAACATTTCAGGTTATTTCCATTTCTTTGTAAAAGGCTGGTCTTTTTTGTACGTTAAAACCATTTTACACTAGGATTAGGTTTAGAATTACGTTGGTTTCCATTATTTCTAGGTTATTATCAAAGTATTTCACCAGTCTCATTCACTTTACATTGAATTGACCAAAACTTTGACTGTTAATACCCTCAGTGTAATACAGTGGTATCTCTACTTGCAAAATTAATTAGTTCTAGAAGTGTTTTTGTACCATGAATTTTTCATAAATATAGTTGCATTTTATATGTAAAAGGTCTAATTCATTCCAACGTCCCCAATATTATCCATAAAACTCATTGAAAATTAGAAATATTTACCGATTTTGTATGATATATGTGTTAAAAGTAAATGTAGATTTAGATTTTAGCCTGTCCATGCTAATGGCAGTATCCAGGACAGAAGAGTTGAGCCACGTCTCAGTTAGAATGAGGATGCATCAGTCTGGTGGATCATGTTTGGTGTTTAAATCCAGCTTCAGGTAGAACAGTTTGTTTTCCAGTGAGCGTACGTTGGCGAGCAGGACTGATGGAAGTGGTGGTTAGCTCTTCGCTTAGCTGTAAATCCACTGCAACAGCCTCACTTCTGCTCCCCCTCGCTACGGTTCTAACGTCTCAGGGAGGCATCCTCTGCTATAGGACGCTGGATCTGACTTGTGCAGCAGACCCAGGTTCTGTAGAACGGTCCGCGTCTCTGGGCTTGTGGAGTCCAAGTTTTTAACAATTTTTCTTAAGCTGATGATAGTCTGCTGGTCATATACTCGTCTTTCACTGTTCAGCTGAACTTTGATATACCGTTAAAGTGTCTGTGTTACTGGGAGACACAGCAGCTACAGACAAACAGGCACCGCCTTCGTCATGTTTACTGTAATTTTATAATACGTACTGTAATAAAGTTTAAATTAACACACTCGGAAAAACTGAGGAAACAACAGTAACTCTGTAATGAATGAAAGTCAAAGGGTGACAAAAAGCATCATGGGTAGCTCCCTCATAGCCAATGGGATGCTATGTACAGTACGTATGTGACGTATTTACGTACATTACGTAGTTACGTATAATAATGTTCAGTATTTATGTCTCAGAGGTTTCAGTTTCCTCTTGTAAATAGAATTTTCTTTTTCGTATTCAGAGACAAAATATTTAGGCAAAGGTTTTTCGTTACTCGATCATTCGTTAGCTTGGTCTTTCTTAAGTAGAGTATTTGCATTTCACAAATTCAACCCACAGGCCAGATTGGATCCTTTGGTGGGCCGCTTTTGACCCAAGGGCCACATGTTTGACACCTGTGCTGTACAGTTTTCATGAATCCAGATTGCATCCATTTGTACCTTTTAAGGCCTTTGGAGACTCTAACAGACTGACAGAACAGAACAGAAGTTGTCTTTGTGGATTCTGTAGGTCTGGGGTAGAGTCCAGTCCAGTCCGGCTGTCTCAGTATTTGTGACAATCACACCTGAGGGATTAGAAGGGTCAGTGATGTTTAGTTTATCCAATTTAGTGTTGTATTGTTTGATTTCTGTAGCTTTAAAGTGTGCGGTTCAACTGTGACGGCTTGAAATCAACACTGACACCACTCATTCTCACACAGGCTTTTCCTGCCAACATGGCGGAGTAAACAAACTGAGTCAAGTGATGCCTGGAGTTCTATTGGCTTCATAGGTGTACATGATACTACACAGGTGTAAAACATTAGGACAAACTACAACAAATCTGGGTCCGATCTGGCCTGTAGGATGAATAACAATTGTAGATATTAACAGTGTAAATATTATTTGAATTCAGGTTCTACACACAGAATAATTAGATCTCAATTGGGTCAGAGCAGTAAAATATGATCATAATTATCTATACATAATTAAAAAAACAGGAGATTTTAATGTAAAAAAAGGAAAATTACATGAAAATCTTTATATTAACAAACCATCATTTTTACAAATACCTGAATAAATATGAACCAGCTGAAATATCTGAAGGGAAGTGTCATTTTACAAATATTCTGCCTGTTACTAAACACATTTTGTGTATTTGTAAGTGAAATGTAAGTTATTCTGCACATGTGCAAATGACAAACTGATCGACTGAAGCAGAAAATGTTTTAAATTGCACTTGTTTTTCTTAAGACGTATCAAGTTGTTGATTTTATTCACATTTTTAGGGAAACATTATAGATGTAAAAATTATCATAATATAATTTGACTCTTTTCACTATTATTATTTTACTGGTCTGGCCCTTTTCAGATAATATTGGGCTGAATATGGAACTAAATTAAGTTTGACACTCCTGTGATACTATCAACCAAAGGTAGGAACCAACTATTTTTTGAACTATAAGTCTCTCTGGAGTCACACCAGCCCAAAAAAAAAGCAAGATAAAGAAAAAAAAAAAAACATATATAAGTTCAACTGGAGTATAAGTTGCATTTTTGGGGGGGAAATGTATTTGATAAAATCACCAAGAACAGACATTTCATCTTGAAAGGCAATTTAAAATAAAATAGAATACAGACCAACAGGCTGAATAAGCGTATGGTATGCTAACAACACATTCAGCTAACGCATAAACAACAAACTGAGAATATACCTGGAATGTTAATGTAATATATTAAAAGTTATTCAGATAACTATAGCATGAAGAACATGCTCATGCTCAACAGCGCCCTCTTGCAGTTATTAGTGGTAAAATAACGTGAAATTATATAATAATGTGTTAATAATTTCACATATAAGCCACTCCAGAGTTTAAGTCGGTACATACAAATACATTTTTTATGATAAATTCTATCTTTTTACATTTTAACACAAAGAGGCCATTTACACAAGGATGATTGCGGCTAAATACGACAGCATGTTTTATTAGAAATTTACACGACAGGGTGTGAAGACGCACAAATCTGAAGACTCTATCCAGAGTGAAGATACGCTGGGTCACGTGTTTGTCTAGAGGTAAGAAACGCACATGGTGTTTAGGTCACATATATTCACGTCCATAGACATAGTATACTATGTCTACGTTCATGTCACATACACTTTTCACGTTACATTCATACGTTCCGAGCAGGTAAAGCAACAAACCTGTCGGACAACCTAGATCCCATCTTCCAGCTACACTAGCATTAGCATTAGCATTAGCATTAGCACTAGCAGCTCTAGTAAATGTACAGGAGTGATTTCAGCTATTGTACAGACATTACACACATATTATAGCCGAACACAAACAGGTGTACAATTACATACATCAAAATTAGAAAAGGACATGTCATCGGTCTATCACAGGACAACATAACCGGCCTGGCACGACTATCCAATCATATTTTACCTACTGTTGCTTCTTCATATAAACAAGGATTTCCTCCTAAATACGCTCATCTAAACACGAGACGACACTTTTGCGTCTTCTGTTTGCATCGTCTCTGTGTAAATGTAGCCTAGGTCTGTTATTTCTACTCCTTACATTTTTAGAATATAGTTATTTTAATATTAAATGCTTTTGGAGGGGGTTACTGGTCATTTTGATTTTGTGTCAATACATTTGCACAAATTAAAAGACAGATTTCATCCTAAATGTTTGGAGACAACATGATTCTCCTTCAGTACTTACATATGGTACAGTATATACACTTACATTACTTCAACCTTACTCCTTTTGAGTGGTGGCTATGAAATGCTTATTTTGTCTTTTGTTTCTTTTGTTCTCTATTTTATGTATTTTTAAGATGAACTGCTCAAATAAAAACAACTGAACTGAACTGGACATATACAACATAGTGTACATACAACTACTTAAAATAGACCTGGATGTTGTGCTCAATTTGTTCATATTTATTTATATTAAGTAAGAATACAGAAAATAAATATAAAAAAATGAATGAAAAACACTAGGGTCTTTCCAGGCAAATCCACTCATAATGTGTGTGAGTGAGACTTAATTTCCAGACTAGGTCCTAAATTTGGGTGAATGAATGAGTAAGAGTAGGGTTTTTCATATATTGCATGTTTACATCATACAAAGATGATGTAAACATAAGAAGAAAAAAATGTTACTTAACTGATTACAGTTCAGAGCGTTTTCACTTTTACTCAAGTAAGGAAGTTGATCAGTATCTCTACCTTTTCCACAGTATTTCTACTTCTACTGAAGTAAAGAATGTACTGTATATACATGGTCCATCTCTGCCAATAACATTGACGAATTCTTACTTGTTTGTTACCTGTTGTTAATTACATTACAATGTTTATTGGAAAAAAACAAGGTTCAGAAAGACAGGCGGAAACATTGTAGATTAAAACTGGAAATATAAAATAGAATCTGCTTTTTATATTCAATTCAATTCTTTATTTATTTCAGACAGAGCAACAACTTACACGTCCATATGTGTAAAATAAAAATAAAAGAGTAAAAACAGGGGTAAAATTGTATTAAAAAAAAGATATCACAAAATATTATCAGTTGGCTTAAAAACAATAAAACTGCTGCACATACAAATGCTTATACCAGTATATCCTTGTTTTGAATCCAATATATACACATGAATTAATTATTTTCTCAGAGTATTATACCATATAACTGGTATAATACCAGTTGTGTACGTAAATAATGAAGTACAGGTGCTGTTTTTGACTTTAAAGTTTCTAAAATAATTCCACATTACAATGGTCTGGAGCACAGATCAGTTTGATGAAGTTCAGGTTATAGTTGATATGAGACCAGTGTGACATTAGGAAGTGGTTAGTTACCTGAAAATACTGTATTCACCTGACAGGAACTGGGCTAACACACACACACACACACACACACACACAGCTGTTGAGAACCATGGGGCAGGTGAACAAAGTGACATCAGAGCCTCAGACACAGAAACAGTTTGGTCTGTCAGGGCAGAAGTGACACAGACCTAAGCCAAGGCCTCGCTCACTGATCTATGAACAACTTGGTGTGATAAGCATCTTGCGCAATTTGTACTCAGTCTTCCTGTCTTTTTCTCTCCATACCACTCCTTTGAAAACAGATGATTTCGAAATCATTACTAACAGCCGCAGGGCAGAGTGTATGGCCAGTCCTGGATATCAGGTCTAACAGAAACACATAAGACACAGGAATGTAAACGTGACACAGACGTTATCACACAGATCCAAGATGACTTCACTAAATATCTAACGTCAAATGACCTGGAAAAAAATGGACAAATGTACCTTTTCAGATTCAGTCATTTACCACTATACATATATACAGTACACACACACACACACACAAATACATTTTACTGTAATGTAAAATAATATGTATTTGTAAAATGACAAAATGCTTGGAAACTCTAATTATGATTAATTGCAATTCAAAAAAATATATGCGATTAAAAAATAAATAGTTAATCGCAATTAACTCAATTAATCGTGACAGCCCTAATTTTATATATATATATATATATATATATATATATATATATATTTATATATATATATATTGTGTCACAGAGTAAAGACAACAAACAGAGAAATAAATAAATGATACTGATAAGATAATTAGCAGAGGTACATAACTGCAGTATTATATAAGCTGCCTAAATGTATTTACAGTTAAATGATAAAAAACATTTAAATGCTAAATTAACTGGAGATTAATCACGTACAATATATACAATGCAAAATGACATTAGGCACATTTGACATAATTGTAACTTAGCACATTTTCAAACCTAATGTACGTGGATTATTTAACTGAAGTTACTGTTGTTTAGTTCCTTCAGTCAACAAACAAACAAAAATTGATCCAAAAATCACTACAATGTCATTGAATTTAAAACTTTGTTTCCAAAACAGGGCATTGAAATTGATCCATGAATAGCAGGGATAATAGATAACCAAGGAATATAAGTACATTCATAAAACATGTGGAATATTGAGGTGTATTAACAGTCTACAAAGGTTTAATGGGTTTTTTCATTTTTATATCCATAAAGATTAGACACTTGAACACAATTCCAGATGAATGTCTGTAATGTAACTGTATTCTAGATCAGATATTATTATTTCTGTAGGTTTTATAATTAAATTTTTCAAAAAAAAAAAAAAAAAAAAAGGTTGTTCCAGGGTAACACAGGCACATGATCATAAAGAGATGTGATTGCAAATATTGCACCACAAATCATGCATGGAACAGTTATTGTACTTTATTTTGTTGAGAACAGAAACAGTTCAGGTTTTTCACTTCCCTCTGAGCGTCTGTGAACAGTGATTTATGCTCAGAGGGGATGTCCATGTGACGCTACTATCATTCATTGGAAAGTAAATAACAATTCACTTTCTGCTTTGTCACCATCAGGTGATGAAGTGCAGGAGTTGACCCAGTGTTGATACATTCTGTACCTACACACATTATGATTTACGGCGCTGTACCCATGTTTAAAGCAAACACACCCCCTAATTTACGTTTGTACCGACAATGTTGGAATGCACGCCTAGATACTGTACAACTGTTGTGACTTACTGCTCTTGACAACCAGTACGCTGCCTTTCATGTTGCTCCATCAATCAGTAAAATGGGAGGTGAATGGTTGTCACTGGAAACATATACAGCATATAGAAACCATGCCTTTAGAACAGGGGTGTCAAACTCATTTTAATTCAGGGGCCACATTAAACCAAATTTGATTTGAATTAAACTAAAATAATGACATATGTTTTTTAGAGCAAAAAAAAAAAAAGTTGAATTATGTGATGAAAATGTTCACATCTACCAATTATCCTTCAAAACAATGTGAATAACATGAATAAACCAACGCTTCTTCAGGAAACTAAATGCAATTTTAACAAGATTATGTCTCAGTTTATCATTTACACGTCAATTACAATGTACAGATTATGTATTAGTGGATCTACAAATACACAAAACATTTCATAACAGGCAGAATATTGTTAAACTTACACTTCAGACATTTCAAAAATGTTCTAGTTGTTCATGTTTTGTTGTGAAATAATAGTTTGTTTTATTGTAAATACAGTAAAATGACATGAAAATGTTTAAATGAACAAAGACAAAAATGTGTTGTGAGTATTTATAGGTTATTATTGTGATAGTATTTTACTGATCTGACCTATTTTGAGCTGTATGTGGAACCTGAAATTAAATTATCAGCATATTCATGGTCATTTTTGTATTTCACAAAGTTATCCCAGGGCCGGACTGGACCCTTTTGGGGGCCGGATTTGGCCCCTGGGCCGCATGTTTAACGCCCCTGCTCTAGAAAGTGTTGGTTAGTAATAGTTACCTGGAACAGTGTTTTACTTTACAATCACTTACTTGGTAAAGTGTGTAAATTAACCCTTTAACCCCTGATGCATCAGCGCTGAAACGTTCTGAATGGATGATTTAAAAATTTTTTTTTTTTTTTTTTTAGTTTTTTATTTGGTATTTTGTGAATATTTATTAGTTTCTGTTGTTGCTTATTTTTTCTACATTTTATTTTAGTATTTTTCTTCAATTGTATCTTACTTTGTTCATGTTACATATTATTTTGTTAGTTTAATATGAATTTTTGTTCATTTTACTGATCACTGTTCATTTTGTTGCTTTTTTAATCTTATTTTATTCTTTTTTTTTACTGTGGAATTGCTTAAGTCTCAGGTTAAATGGTTAATAATGATAATAAATAATAATAATTATAAAGAATAATAAATGTTACAAAATTTTAAAAATAATTTTAAAAAAGTAATTTTTGTCTACCTACCTACCTACATACCTACCCACTTAACTACCGACCTACCTACCTACCTAGCTAGCTACCTACCTACTCACTTAACTACCTACCTACCTACCCACTTAACCACCTACCTACCTACTTAACTAACTACCTACCTACCTACCCACTTAACTACCTACCTACCTACCTACCTACTTACTTACTTACCTACCTACCTACTTAACTACCTACTTACCTACCTACCTACTTAACTACTTACCTACCTACCTACCTACCTATCCACCTACCTACTTACCTACCTACCTACTTAACTACCTACTTACCCACCTACCTACCTACCTACCTACCTACTTAACTACTTACCTACCTACCTACCTACCTATCCACCTACCTACTTACCTACCTACCTACTTAACTACCTACCTACCCACCTACCTACCTATCTACCTACCTAAACAGGTTGACATTTGCAGAGGCAGAGGTATTTTCATTGCTGACAGTCCTCACACATTACTACAGATATAGTCCACTGGGCAGGATCACCTAAAACCAGATGATACTTTACTGTCATTACAACGAACTTTGTTTTTCTTCACTAATAAATCACATTTTGATTTAACTAACATTACATGTGTAAATGGTTTTAACATTGAAATGCTGTCTCTGACTGCCTTGTTTTACAAATATTCTGCCTGTTACTAAATGTTTTGTGAATTTGTAAATCAAATGTAAGTTATTCTGCACATGTGCAGATGAAAAACTGATAAACTGAGGAAGAAAATGGTTCAAATTGTACTTGTTTTTCTTAAGACGTGTCAAGTTGTTGATGTTGTTCACATTTTAAGGGAAACATTATTGATGTTGGTACCAGGGCGGCTGTGGCTCAGTTGGTAGAACGGGTCGTCCAATGACTGAAGGGTTGGCGGTTCGCGTCCCTTTTGCTGGCTGTCCACATGTTGAAGTGTCCTTGGGCAAGACACTGAACCCTAAGTTTCTCCCAGTAGGGTCAGGCAGCACCAGTGTATCAGCAGCAGCCGTCTACTGGTGTATGAGTGTGAATGTGAGGAACTGAGAAGCTCTTTGGGAACCAACTGGTGATAAGTACAGTCGATTTACCATGTGGAAATGATTATTATATACTGTGTTTGACTTTTCACTGTTATTATTTTACTGGTCTGGACCTTTTCAGATCATATTGGGCTGAATATGGAACTGACACCCTTGGACTATGACATGGACTTCACACATACAGTCTGTGAATGCTACGACAGAACAGACAATAGGTTAGGTTAGTTTAGGTTAGGTTGGTTTAGGTTAGGTTTAGGTTTAAGGTTAGGATTAGGTTAAGGGTTAGGTTAGGTTAGGTTAGGTTTAATCTTAGGTTAAGTTTAGTTTTAAGGTTAGGATTAGGTTAAGGGTTAGGTTAAGGGTTAGGTTAGGTTAGGTTAGGTTAGGTTAGGTTAGGTTAGGTTAGGTTAGGTTAAGTTAAGTTAAGTTTAGGTTTCTTTATTAGTCTCCACCAGGGACAAATTTGTCTTGGGGTCAGGGAGGTTGCAGCACCATAAGGATAAACAGCATTAACAGACAAATACAGATAAAAACAACATCAAATACATCGCTGATGGGACACACATAAGACAAGGACACAGTCAGTTAATGGCTCAGAAACATTGGACGTCCCAACCCAGTATCCCTGGGTACTGGGTTGGGACCCAACAGTTCATACCCACATATTACAACGTGTTTACTGGTGTGAAACTTAGACGTTTAACAAAACCTAGTGGGTCTTCAATGGGAACTGCAACGACTGAGACACACACACACACACACGCACACATGCAAAAAAACATACACATGCCATGGCAGCGCTGTCAGTGAGTCAGTGTGTGAGTCACACTCCAGCTATGCTGCCTCTCAATTTTACAACAGCCGCCAGCACGGCACTGTATTTAATTTTCCAAACAACTGTACGGTAAAACTCTGTGGCACACATGTTCACATGCAGATACTCACAGACCACAGGAAAACAGGAAAGAACATGCATTATACTGCAGCCTAAGCAATAATAGTAATTTGTTTATGGGTCCTACATAAACACACACACCCTCTTTAATACCTTTAGTATTTTATTCATACACATAGAGCTGCACTATTATCATTGAGGACGACTGTCGATGACTCAGAGTGGAAAAGAGGAGGGAATCAACACTTCTTTATGTGCCACATCTATAGGAGAGGCAATCATAGCAGATAGCAGCTCTATTATGCTTAACCTATGGTATGAATCACTCCTCCATACATTTTCACAGTGGAACACACACACACACACAGTATCAGGAGAAGATAGGTGCACAGACTAAAGTGTTGTTTTTGTGCCGTGTCCATTTCCAAGGTTAAAATATTGAATACCCACCTGCTTCACAGTACTAACTTGGCAAAACAGACACATAACATTGGCTTGTGTCAGCAGTGATACGGCAGATCAAAAGGACTAAACAATCTCTGCACATTGTTTAAAGCACAACAAGGGCTGTAGTCAGTTTACATGTGTTATTGGTTGAGATGAAAAGAAAAAAAAAATAAGAAAGTTGAAACTAAAATGTAAAATACAACCCAAAGGTATTTCAGCATTTCTGTTGAAAACACAGTAATGGAAGTTTTTATAATATACTTAACTTCCCTTTTCAAAGAAGATGAGTGACAACAGGAAGATGGACAGACAGACAGACAGACAGACAGACCTGCAGACAGACAGTCATGCCTGCAGACAGACAGACAGACAGACAGACAGACTGTAGCTACCCACAGGTTGGAAAAGAACACAATGTCTCCATATCACAGTTTACCAAATTACAGTGAAGAGACAAGGTAAAAAAAACAAAAACATTTCCATATCGCCCTCTGGTGGTGACTCAGGGGAAATAGACAAATTCACTACATATACTGTGTATGGCACTGCAGTTCAGAGAGAAAAAAAAAAAATCATAAAAAAAATAAAAGGATGTATTAATGTTTTCCTGGTGAATATTGGTGAAATTTAAAGAACAGAAAATTATTTTACTGAAAAAAAAAACAAACAAACTGCCACGTTACAAGTGTTGCATATTGAGTGTCCTTTATGATGGAAGGAAACCAACCTGTGAGGCTGTGGTGGTTGACGTTGCCGTGGGTGATAGATCAGATAGGAGTGGCGTGGTGACACTGCAGGGCTATGAGTCAGAGTCAATGATAAGAACCAGGGGTTATGACTGACCTGTTTCAACTGTCCCTCTTATTGCTTCACCCCCCTCCCCCCCTCCCCCCCCCTTCTCTTCACATCTGGTTCTTTTACAAGGATATCCCTGTTTGTTTTTCATTCAACCTTTTTCTTTCTTTTTTACAGTCAGTGACTCATCAACCTCTTGCCTCCTTTTATATATTTGACTCTTGCTTAACACTATGTTCTACCGTTCGCCCTACGTAAATTACATTTGACCTTTGTCTATAAGCGTGCTCACCTTCAGTCGCTCCTTTTTGATTAAGGAATTGTCAAGGTTTATTTGTGATCAGAAGAAAAAAATACAAACAAACAAACAACAACAAAAAAAAACTCCTCCCTGACTCACTCACTCAAATATGCACTTTGTTAGAGATGACTCATTGCAAACCCAGCCATTCAGTTTCACACTATACAAAAGTAAAAGTGGTGCTGGAGTGTGTGTGATTATCTTATTTACACATAAACATTTGGATGCATTAAATTGGTGTTGCACAAAAATAGGAAAAATATCAATTTTGATTTATAACATTTATTGCTAGTATAATGGTGATTTGTCCTCAATTTGAAGCTACCAAAAAATAAATAAATAAACTACACAAACTTAAATTCAAATGGCCATTGATTGATGCACTGCAGAAATGAATGTTACGCAGGGAAAAAGAAGTCTATTGTCCAGTCAAAGGCTGTGTTTCTTTATATTTTTTGCACCATTTTGCAAGCAATCAAACACAGCATTGTTTCTTTTGCCCTGGTAAGAAAAAAAGTATGGCCTCTTGGTGCATGCTGGTCCCCTACCTACCTGACGTTTATAAAAAAAATGCCCAAAATAACCCTAATTGTCTCAGACTGCTAAAGGTATATCCCCGAAATGCAATACTTCCAGTCCATTTCCACCACTCCCATCCACCCATTCATAAACGTATATATTAAATCCAAAATATAAAAGAATGAGTTCATGTGCCTGTCCTACAGCACGGGCACACTGAATTTGGTGACAATCGGTCCACCCAGTCAAAAGTTACTGTATGGGCCAGACAAAATTCAGCCATTTTGAAAGTTTTGACCTCCAAAGTCTAATCACTTCATGTACCTACAGTATCCTAGAGCATTAGCACGCTGAATTTGGGACAAATCCGTCCAGCTGTTCAAAAGTTATAAGACCTTATGCTGTGGCACACGTAAAACCATTACATCCCCAACGCTACGTGTTTCGGAGATGTAATTAAAAAGCACTCATATGTGAAATTATAAATGAGGGGTAGGATCTTTAATAATAAGTTCTTTGAACTTCAACCTACTCCTTTTGAGTGGTGACTCCTTATTTTGTCCTTTGCTCTTTGTTCTGTATTTTATTTCTTTATTATTATTATTATTATTTTATTTCTTTATTTATCTGCTCAAATAAAAATAACTGAACTGAACTTTAAAAAAAAATTATACTCAAATTAAGTCAATTATGTTCTTTAGGGGAAAAAAAAATATATATATTTATACATATGCAATTCAAAACAAAAAAATGTAACTTTATATTTAACCTCAGCAAAAGAACAAATAGTTCCAACAGCTAGTATTATAGCTGACAATTCATGCATGTACATAAATGTGCCTTGTTGAAATAAATAACAACCTACAGAGTATGTGTGTGTGTGTGTGTGTGTGAGTGTGTGTGTGTGTGTAGTACATGTTCAGGGGTGGAAATGCATTTGCAGTGACACAAGCAGCTGAGGAATGATAAATGTGTGGAGTGACTCATGCAAGACAGACATAGGAGCCATCATCTGACACAGTGGCAGCAGCCTCCGCTGTGCCAGGCAATACATACACACACACACACCATTAGTTTCACAAAGTGCCATATGCCTATACAGACGCATGATTCCAGACAAACAAACACACACGTACTGTACACACATCCAGATATACTGTGGTGCAAAATGTCCCTAGCCTCATTTGTACCACTTTTGCATGTCTGTGGAAATGATGAGTCACTTTCAGCTCCAGTCGTCTCATAACGGTTGTCACTTAGACTGATTCACACAGGGGACGGATTCTAAAATTACAATCAAGCTCTCTGCTTTCATGTTTATGCAAAGTTACTCAAAGTACACTATGTAGACTTAGATTATAAAGCAGTAACTCTCAAACAGATACAGTTATTTATGTTTTTTTTTTTTTTTTTTTTATTAATAAACACAAGTAACTATCATGTAATAAAATACACTGGCAATTCCAGGCATAGCAACACATGAAATGGTATATAAAAAAATACTTAATAACCGGCTGGATTTTTGAAATAAACAATACTAAGGGACATGTTCTGTTAATAAGTACAATGCAAATGGACTAGAATACTGCTCAGATCACCTGTGTGGAGGAATTTTGGCAATAAGTGATTTATTTGAAGAAAATTTAATTGTCATCGTCTGAGTCATCGTTGTCATCATCATCATCATCATTCTCATCTTCAGAATCATCTTCATCCTCATCATCCTCTTCCTCCTCCCTCCTCGTGTGCTGGCTGTTAGTACGCTGTTGCTGTGTGACAAGAAAAGGAAAGGAAACAAAAAAAAATCATGACACAAATAAAGCAGGTAGTCATCAAATATCTTTGGAATTGACCTGTAAACGTTCCCCTATTTTTGGGAAAGAGGTAGAGATGGAAGCATCCAAAAGACCTGTGTGGTAAGAGGTGACAAACATACGGCCCAGGAGCCAAAATATTAATAATGAAGGAAGTTAAAATGATTTGACATCAGTTCACTCTAAAATGGATCAGAACATGATCATAATAAACAATACATTATGAAAAATGCTAATGTTCTTCTTTGTTTTAGTGTAAAAAAGGGAATAATGTGAATGTGAATAACCTGAAATATATGTGGATTTTTACCAATAATGTGAATGTTACTAAATGTTGTGAATATGAGTAAATCCATTGTTATCTTTAAGTTGTGATGCACGTGTATAAATGATAAACTAAAGCGCAATATTGTTAATATTGCATTTATTTTCTTAAGAATTTTCACATTATTCATGTAATTTTCAAATACAGTTCGTAGATGTGAACATTTTCATCATGAAATTTTACTATTTTTGCTCAAAAACATTGAGAAAACTTTGGAGTTGACATTATTTATACGTTTTGATCCTATTACTTCTACAGACCATTCTTAATCAACTCCTAAAAACTCATAGGGCCTTATTGACTACATTCACTACACATACATATCATTCATTCAGTTGTATTATAGTGAGTCTATCATTTACTGTGCTAATTTCTCTCTCTCTGAACCTGCTTTATTCTCACTAGGGTCACTAGAGCCTATCTCAGGTACTTATGGGTGAAGGTAGAGTGCACCCTGAACATGATGCTAGTTCACCGCAGGGCTGATATATAGTGACAGATTATTAACAGACACACAAAAGAGTGTGACAGACACACATCGCATGTGTGGAAATATTTCACTTGAGATGAAAAAAATGGCACAGCCATCTGAAGAGGCATTCGTTACCTAACCTGAGTGTGAGCAGCAGTGCAGACAACATTAAGACAACGTGCTTTTTTTCCCAAACATGATGTGGACAGTGTTGTGTGTGTCTTGGCGGCTGCTGATTTAAAGTTTTTGCACTTAATATAAAAAGTGAAGACGATTGACAGACGTTTGGATAGTCCGGTTTTAGAGCCGACAAATTACATACCTTCTGCTGTTCAACTACTAACTTCCACTAGGACACAGAGATAACCACCTGCTCATTAATGCTTTGTATGTTGCATACCTTGTATCTTTTATTCCTTTCCTATTTATTATTATTTTTAAATTATTGTGTGTCTTGGGATGCCGTGTGGCTTATGGTGCAATATGTGTGTTTGTTTGAGTGCTGTGTACAAGTACTGCGACTGCAAAACAATTACCCAAATTGGGACAAATAAAGTATTACTTACTTCTTGCTATGATGCAGGAGTGCTAACCACTGCACTACTATACAGTATGTTGCCAATACTGAGCGTCAAGTTGTTTGCTCATACTAAACAATCTGCTATTAATTTGTGTGTCGTGATAAGTGCTCAACTAAGATTGTTTGCGCAAATGACAACAGGTGTAAAGACTTGGAGACCTTCCTATGTAAATGAGGATTTTGTACAGTATGTGCTACTGGTTATCGTCACAGAAAACATGTGCTGGAAAAACTGTTCTGGGATCCGTCTGCACTAATGGCAACAGTGAGTGGAGTGATCCAGATGCACAGAAGTGTAATGTTGGAGACGTTATGTCATAGACGGTATTACATGACTCCTTCAACCGTCATGTCCAAAGGAAAGAGCTTCTAATCATAGACTGTGTGGATCACCTTCTCTATGGGGAGTTTGAACCTGTGCCCTTGTACCCATAGGAACAAAAGATACAAATGCTGTTGTGTTTGCACAGACCCTCCAGTATTTTGTGATGTTGTGATTTGTAACTTCAACGCAAATTCAGCGAGATGTTGCAATTTTCACCAATCACTGCGACTTTCCCGCCAAATGTGACCAATCATTTGTAACGTCTTGAGCTGCCCCTTCCGCCATTTCCTGTTCACCTTACAGTACGAAGCAACATGTGCGCGGCCAGCAGTTCGCATTTGATGACTAAAATGATTTACTAGTACCAACAGGTGCATTTGGAAGAGTACTTTTTTTGCTGCATCTTTGTCATCCAGGGAATATTTTATTTGCCATATTTGAAAGGTTGTCTTAATATCTCAGCATCTTTGTTCTATTTTTATCAGAAAAACTGCCTCTGCTATACAGTACTAGTAATGATTTTGTTTTGTTTTTAGTTTTTTTACAGCCTGGGACATTTATATTAGGTTTTATAACTTCATGTAGTGTTGTGAGGTCTTATGAACTTTAACCTTTGAACCAACAGGTGCTTTTGGCAAAAAATATATTTTGTTGCATTTTTTTGTAATCCTCGTATTCCTTTATTTGCCATCCCGGTAAGGTAGTTTTGAGGACCATATCACAATGACTTTGTATTAATTAATTTTCCAGTAACTAAATATTTTAAATATTACTTAATTTTGATTACAAAAAGGGGAAAAATCGTGACTGTTTATCGCAACTTTCACTTCCTCCTGCAACAAAGACTAAAAAGCACCACAACTTTTATTACAATTTTTTGGAAAAGCTAAGGTAACATTAGACATTTTAAGACGCAACAATCCCAAATAAAGCCTGCCAAATCCTGGAGGGACTGAAATATGGAAAAAGTGCAGAAAGAAGCATTAATTGTGCAAATCCAACATATTTCAGTCCCTCCAGGATTTCGCAGGCTTTTTTGGGGATTGTTGCGTCCTAAAATGTCTGATGTTGCATGAGCTTTTCTGAAAAATTGCAATGAAAGTTGCGGTGCCTCTGTTTTTTTCTTTGTTTTTTTTAGTTCAAGTGTCCAATGTGCAAAGTGCAAACATGCAAAAAGTGCAGGAGAAAGCATTAATTGTGCAAATTCAACATGTTTGCATTTTGCACATTGGACACTTGAACTGGTATCTTGACTGTCCATGTTTTGATCTGATCTTAATCTTAAGATCAGACCATTTTTTTTATTCTGTGTATAGGTCCCAGTCTATGTGAAATGGCTGGAGTCTTTGTGTTTTTGTGCTGTGTTGAACTGCGTCGCTGTTTTTATATTGTTTTTAATATTTATACCTGCTATAACCTAATTTCCCCCTTGGGAACAAATAAACATAGTGTCATTCAATCAATGTGAGGGGACACAGAACTTGTCTAGTTTTAGGCCATGCTTTAACAATTAAGTTTTTATGTGGTTATAATGAGCATAATATCAGATTTTCAGTGTCTTTATCAAAATGCAACAGAAAATTTTGCACAATATTAAAAAGTTTAACATTTTTTACATGGTTTTTAAAGGAAAGTCTGCTCCCAAATAAGAAGAAATGTTGGACATGTGTTGAATTAAACTTGGTGTTAAACAGTTGTAGGTTACAGTGCTTTAGCAAAAGTTCAAAATATGATAAATACAAAGGAAGGTCACACTAAATACTGGACACCTGTTTTTTTCTGAAATTCTTGGTCCAAGTGTATTTTGTTACAGAGAGAGAAATGTGTTTGTACATTATAATATATCATGGTATTCTTGTTAACATACATAACATATTGACATATTTGTAATAACCGATGGCTGATCAGTCAATTAACTACAAACTGGAGGTGATTCTACTGCACTGTAAACACGAATAATTTAGCAGAACTCAAAAATGTAAGGCAATTGATTGCCTCAATTATTTAAGTTGATGAAACTTAAATAACACAAGTTTCCATAGCTTAATATTTAGATGCTTATTAAAGTATACTTAAATAAAAACATTACTTATTAACTTAGTATTCTAAGGTTTTGTCAGTCCTACTGAGAGACTGAGTCAGCCTTCAGTGTCTTTGTCCAAGGACACTTGGACATGTGGACAGACAGAGCTGGGACATGAACCTCTGACCCTTCAGTCATTGGACGACCCGCTCTACCAACTGAACCACAGTCGCCCCTGAATAAACTGACTGTGTTTTGTGATTCTAATTTTTTTTTTGGTGTAATAGATATTGGTGGTTATTTGCAGTGTTCTGAAATTGTATTTCATCATCTACTACATCAGTTAAGTTTTTTTTTTTTCAATCATCCTTATTTGAAACAATAGTAATAACAGTACAATATCATTCTCTGCATTTAATGACTTTATTTCACTCAGTTGAACCTCATCTATGTTGTTAAGTTATATTCACTTATATCCACAATAGTTCCCCTTAATAAAAAAAATATTAGTTGGAAGTACAGCAACAGTAGTGTTACAGCAACTTAATACATTCGAGTTAGTAGTACTATTTCTGGAACTTTGAGTATTCAGAATTTAATATATTTAATTATTATGAACATTAGGGTTTACAGTGTGGTTAAACATAGAAGCTTACCCAAATTAGTTATTTAATTTATTTTAAATGTGTTTGCTAATAGGATATTATTTTTCAGAATGTAACAAAGGTCATTATTTAGCTAGGTCATAATAGCTAATGCTACAGTTAGCATTATTGTGCTGAGTCATCGCATCACTGCAATAGTTTCATATGTTGTGAGAATCACCCACATGCTTGAATATATATAAGCCAATAATTTTGCCACCAGTGCATATTTATACCTATTATTTATAAAAGTGATATATTTTAAGAATTCTTACATGTTTGACAGTTGAAAGTAGTGGAAAATTGCTAGAATTAGAATGACCCACAGCCTTGTGTGTGTATCCAGATCAAGATCTAAATATAAATAAAAATGACCTGAGAGTTCCATGTGGAAAAATTAAACTGTTTTCCAAGTTTCCATGTGGAGCCAAAGAATTGAGCAGCAGAATCAAGTCGTATGAAGTCTGATCAACAACCACTAATTACAGCTGCTGATCCCATATTTAGCTTCCTGCCATCTAAAAACGCCTGTGAGCGGCTACAACCTGCCATCAATACTGTACCTTAAAAACAGACTCCACAGACAGAGGTGTAGAATTCTTGTTTCCTGCCAGGCCACTTGAATTACAATATGCAGGAAAGTAATTAATGACATTTTTCCTCCACTGGTGCCAAAACCTTATGAAACCCTCCTGCTTAAAAGTCCTGCATAGTTTTGTCCTGTGTCCACATGTTGTGTATGGTCTTTCGAGGACAGTTTATTCAGCAGAAACAACAGTTCCCCACAAACAAACAAATGTCTTCCCAGAAGTCTGATCTCATGTTATGATGTGCGAGGAATTTGATGCACATTCTGATGACACGTGTCAACTACAATCCGTCTGTGTATGCTCCAGTCTGGACATCCTCCAGATTCAACAGAGACCATGTGACCCAGCTCTTGTGAAACGTACAGAAGACAATTCAAAGATGGACGCTGGTCTCTGTTTGCGAGACAGATGGCTATTGGGACTTTACGTTCCCAAAAGAGGCGCAGCACTGAGAGACACAGTGAGTGTAGGAGGATATGCATGATGTTACTGGCATGCAATGATGACATGTGGGGAAAGTCAACGTGAATGATGGATGGGTGATGCTGATTATCCACATAGCGACAAATGATAAAGTCTCGATGTTATCAAACTGTGGTCTCCGCTGGTATGAGGATGATTAATGGACTTTTAAGTCATCATCATAATAAAATGTAAATCAGTCACTGACTAAAATGAAAATGCTTCCAGTGTAACAGAGAAATCTTGCAGGGAAATTACTATGGAGCGATTTTTGGCACAAAATTAAGCGTATTCACAGGAAAATATGCCGTGCATATTTGGGATATGCATGCATCTTTGGTTGTGTAAATATTTGCAAACTCTAAAATGACTCCATTTGTCCTTATAATGTGTAGTGTGTTTGATATTTGTCAGAATTCAAATTGAAAAGTGACGACATCAAAACGTACATTTAAGAAATGAAAAGTTACGAGTACACTGTCTTCAGTAGGAAACAAATTTGTCAGATGGAAGAAAGTAATCAAAAATATGTCATCAGCTGCTGTAGCCTGTTGTTGTGTCATTCTCCCTCTGCTTTCAATCATAAACAAAATCAAATTGTCACCATGGACAGAGTCGCACTGTGCTACGAGTCACAGATTTTCTACAACAACTAGGAGTGAAGTTGTCAGTGAGCGCTGATGGTTTGAATTTAATCTGTTTTCTGTGTTCAATGGATAATGTCTGATATGATGACGTATGCAGTGACGTATTTTTGATCAGTTTCTTCCATCTGAGAAATTCGTATTCCTATTGAATACGAATTCAATGTAAAAATTTAACTTTTCATTTCGTGAATGTCATTTTTGATGTCGTAACTTTTGATTCATATTCTCTCAAATATCAAACACACTACACATTATAAGTACAAATGGACTCATTTTAGAGTTTACAAATATTTATTTTATACTCAACTACAACCAAAGACGCATGCATATCTCAAACATGCACGGATTACGTTACTGTGAATACGCTTAACTTTGTCCCAAAAATTGCTCCATAAATGACTTTGTGTTAGAGAGTGATAGTGTTAATACCTGTAAGGTCCCTGATGTACTCAAGAAGGACCCGGTCCGATCGAGGGAGGTTTTGGAATTAGCTCGCACTGTGTCTAAGCGTGACTGGTAGTAAGGGGGGTGCAGCAAACTTCTGGACACCTGCCAAAAACAGTAGGAGTCGCTATACTTTTCTAAAGGCCAACAGAAAAATGCCTACAAACCAAACATTTCAGAACCAAAATGACCACAGAATAAACAGTCTCAACGCTGACAGTGAAATACATTTAGATGGATTTTTGCAAAGAGATGGAAAAATCTGATATTGGTACGGGTTTACACACATTTTTAAGGCTAAATATTAAAAGTTCCCCCATGACGTTTCAAGGACTGTTACTATGTACTTGTACAAAAGTGGATTTTTACTATGTGGAAATTAAGTAAGACCTTTTTAGTCAAATAAAAAGAAATAACCCTGTTTTGTTGTGGTTGTTTTTTTTGTTGTTTTTTTTGGATCATGTTCTTAATGTCATGGTTACATTAAATCGAATTCCATATAATTAAAATTTTGTTTGACTGGTTAATTTAATATTTTCTAAGGGACACAAAAGGAAGTATTATTTCAGGACATAATGTGAGCAAATATCTTTCACTTTGTTGCAAATGCAAATGTCTGTGCAATGTGATATTTAAACAGTTGCTCTTATAATAACAGCCAGGTTTTAGTCAAAGAATATCAGAAAACTGCAGTAACTAAGTCATGAGAAAAGTAAATGTAAGTTGACCTAATAGGCAGACTGTTGATGTTTGCATAATAAAACATCACATTTTGCATGTGGTCTGAATTTGACAATATTTTATTTAATAAAGACTTTCTTTAGCCTTGGCTGTCTATTCATACTAACCTTGAGTCTTACATATAAATATTTAGGCATCTCTACTTCTGACTCTCATTTTAATTTTAATTGTCACATGTTTAAGAAACAGCTGAGACACATAGATACACTCATTTTTCCATCCCTAAAAATTTTGACTTTTTCAGAGCTTTTCACAATTGCATCTAATTCATGATGTTTCTAGATTTTTAATAACTGTGTGAACCATGATACTACACCCCAATAAAACCTGAAATTCTCAGACATGTAGAACCGCAAAGAGGACATACACTATGACCTGGAATATCCTGTAAATCAACTCGAGGCCTGTCAATACGCTTGAGTTGTACATAAACAAAGCAACTACAGAGGTGCGTCACTAAATTTATTTCACTTCACTTTCATTAAAACCACAACAAATAATTTGAGTGTATACTTAAAAATTCCACAGAAGCGCTTGATCAGGATTGTCTTCATGCCTGTCATTGTGTCTTTTTCAGATGAATCAGTCTCCCTGCCTTGGACTATGAGTCACTGAAAAACTGCCTTGTCTGGGTTGAGGAGTTTCGTTTCGATATGAATGGAGGGTAGATGATTCAGAGCAAAAACACACACATGAGATGGCAAGGAGTGGAAGAAAATAGCACAAGGGCAACTGCAGGAGAAACCTCGCTTAAATTCATTGATTCTTTTGTTTTCTCACTATAAGAAAAGTCGAGTTGTTCCAAACAAACTGTCAACACAGAAATACAAGTCTGTGGAAAACCTACCGTAGGTTATTTAAAGTCACCACATCAGTATATGGGTGTGGACAACAGTATGAGTGAGGAACAACTCGTGTCAATCAGGACCCAAACTAGAGGACTGACATCATTTCATTTCATATTTTGGATTTGTCAGTTTATGGCAATGAGCAGATCAGCTCGACATCACATATCACATCATTCTACACTATCAAACGACTGTTTAAGAACGCCGTTTAAAGTCTCGCCAACCCAAGCAGAGTGTTACTGTACCTCTAGATCTTCCTCTTCATCCACACTTTGAATACTCTGGTAGGCCAAGGTGTATACCTCCAGGGCTTTGGCATGGAACATCATCTCAACAGTCACAAACTCACCAAAGATCCTCTATAAATGGAAAGACAAGGTTTTTAGGCTTCAAAAGGGCTTCGTTTATAGCAGGGCGATATGGAAGACATGGTCTGATTAGGCTCACAAGAAGAATTTGATGTCACTGATGGTAAAGTTGTATTAATCATAATGTTTAATGCTACAGTATATTGTTTCAGTTCCAGACACCTATTACTAAATGGTTTGTGCATTTGTAGATCCACTGTTGAAATGCACATGTGTAAATGATAAACTGAGGTAGAATACTATTGGGTCATTCCATGTCAAAGCATCCAGACCCTTCCAGACGACCCTCAAAATCCATATAGGTTCCTCTTATGGAGTTATGAAATAATACCAAGTGTTACACCGGTATTACTAATCGTCTTGAAGTAAATACCTTCCAAAATGTAGGGACTTTTTAAAATTATTATTATTTTGACAAAGTTCTCTTTCATCCAAATTTGAGCTTCCGCTGCTCCTCTATCATTTGACCTATATATTAGATTTTTGGTCAACCAGGCTAACTTTTCCCATATAATTATCATATATGGTCAGATTAGGTCTATCTACATTGGTTGCTCCACAATATGGCTTTAAAGTTGGCCAAAAAGCCAAAAATTGCATAAATGGTGACGGTTGTTAAATGCCACAGATCATAAAGTTTAAAGAGTCGAAGCTTTAAACTTTTTGTCTGACTATTCCTGATACCTCTCTTTGACATTCCACTTTCATTTTATTTGTATCTTGGTAGGAACGAGAAACAAGACACATTTTCCTTTGTTTGGTTTAAAATGTTTCCCCAAAAATTGCAATTTTGATGGCCACGGTTCACCATGTATGTATATTGATCAATATCCTTAACATTTGTACCATAGATTGCTATAGTTCTCAGCTTTGTCATAAAACTAAATTGGAGTGGTGTTTTTTTACTGCAATTTTGAATGATCATATTCAAAGTATTTCTGATTAAATCTCAGGTTGTCCATGAATTTTCAGGTTATTCACAGTTTTGTGTTAAAGGATAGTTTGTGAGTATTTTCATATTTTACTTTTTACACTAAGACACAGAGAAAAAACTCCAGTTGGTATTATTTCTAAGTTATTACACTATTACTTTATTGGTCTGACTCATTTGAGGTCAAGATGGACTGAATGTGGCATGTGAACTAAAATGAGTTTTCAGAATTATGGTTTAAAAGAGCAGCACCTTAAAAGTCAAAGGAAAAAAATAACACAATCTGAGGTCTATCTTTTGCACTGTGATCTTAGTCTGAACAGTCAGATCAGAGATCATGGTACTTTTCCGTCCTCCTACATTGAGATTCATCACAGCTCTGAAGTCAACCTTAAACACGCACAGTACTAAAATACAACATGCAGATGAATGCAGCTGTGAAACAAACAAAAAAAAAACAACCCCATCAGATGACATGGTAAAACACTGAACCATTTCTACATATAGTTGATTATTATATTTTATAGTATTAGCACATTTATTGAAGGAAATTGTTTGCACACAACTCTTAAAAGCATTGCTTTTATATACAGGGTTCATACCACCACCATGACCAGTCACCATTAAAAAAATTATGTAAACAGACCAATACAAAACATCAGGTCTCAGGAACACACTGAGCCTTTAAAGATTTTAGATTTGAACCCTTTAACTCCTGAGACTTAAGCAATTCCACAGTAAAAAATAAAATAAGATAAAATAAGCAACAAAATGAACAAAAACTGCCAAAGTCATCAGTGAAATAAACAAAAATGACAATTAAACTACCAAAATAATATGTAAGATTAACAATGTAAGACACTAACAGAACACAATTGAAGAAAAAATAAGAAAATAAATCAACAAAACGTAGAAAAATACACAAAAATAAGCAATAACATCAACAGAAACTAATAAATATTCACAAAATGACAAATAAAATAAATAATAATAATAATAAAAATGCCAAAAAAAAGGAACAAGGCAGTCAGAGACAGCAGACCTCCGCCAAGACTTGATATGGTGTCATATGGCGTCAAAACATGATGAGATCAAGCCATAGGTGTTGACCCATCTGATGTCTGAAGGTGAGACAATGTGAATGAAAAAAAAAACCTGTCTGATTCTAGCTTCTCTGAATCCTGAGATATAACCACTGATGTGTTTCAGCTGTTGACCTTTGACCTTCATTGCTCAAAATCTAAAGGGTTCTTCCTTGACCCATTGTCTATCATTCCTGAAAGTTTCATCAAAATCCGTTAAGAGCTTTTTGCGTAATCCTGCTTAAAGTCAGACAAACAGACGGACCCAAATTTAATACCTCTTTGGCGGAGGTAAATAATGACTAGTGTTGTAATTTGGGCTTTTTCTTTTTCTAAATCAGTGGCTTTTTGACACCTGCACATCAGCTCCACGAACAAAATTATCAGTAAAATAACACAAAAAAAACTTTCATTATTCAAAAATGTTAAACTAAACCATGTATTCAGAACGTGTCGGCGCTGACGCATCAGGAGTTAAAGGGTTAAAGATGCGTACTGCCCACATGTGAGGCTGCACCTGTTAGACTGTAGAGGCTCTTTGTTGCTCCCTGGTCTTTGGGGGGGGTGGGGGGTTCTGTGGTTGCAGTTGCACGGCTATGCTCATCACTGAGTGCACTTCATGCTCTTTGTCTTACTCTCTTTGCTTTACGCTGATGCAGTCCCTTTGTCGTGGAAGATTTATTTGAACAGCTGCTGTTGAGTGGATGTGGTGCTAGTGTTATTTATGCTGCTGTTGTTTAGATTTGGTCCATGGTTTTTCATGCAATATACTTATACTATATAAAGTATATATAATCAATGAAACCCAAATAAAAACAGTGGAAAACTAGAAAAGCACTCCGAGAGCAAAGCCTCTGGCAAGGCAGATCACCCCCCACCACACACACACACACACACACACACACACACTTAAAGACATGCGTGTGCACCCTCCGCTGATCACCACCAAACTTTTTTTCATTTGTTCCTTGTGCAACTATCAAAACCATTCACAACTTTTTGAGTTATCTAGCTACAAATCATACACACCCACACACACTTTACCAGATTTTCCCTATCTCGTTTGACCTACATTCACCAAAATGCAATGGGATCTATTCTATACATTGCATCTTTCCTCAAAATTTCATGGAAATTGGTTGAGTAGCTTTTGTGTAAACCTGCTTACAAACAAACTGAGTCAAACACAATACCCCTCTCCCCTTAGGGGCCGGGTGTAATAAACAGACAGACAAACCCCTGTGATCACATAACCTTAAAAGAGTAATTAAGGGGAGCTTTGTGCACTTTATGAAGTTCCCTTTGGCAAAGCAAATGTGTTCAGTGCAATAATGTTTGTTGGAAAAGACAAGTATAAATAAATGAATAAATAAATAGTTGGAACAGATTTTAGAGACTGATGAAATGCAAAGCAAACCTTAATGTCTCTGATTTTCTGCTTGTCAAACTCGTCGATGGTCTCCTCCAGCTGTCTGGTGGTCCTTGTGGCATCCATGGTGGCTCTCTGGAGCTCACTTTCAGCCTAATGGCAAAATATATGACACATGGGACATGCATACCCTGATATGGAGCATGTGAAAACCAGCCTCCAACACATCAACAAATATGGATAAAAAAGCTTTTTAGGTGGAGTCACACTTATGTTTTCTTCTAAAAGGTCAGAACATAATTAAGTCAGTACCTGAAGTTCCTGCATGCATGTCAAATATGCTACAGGTTGTAATGTAATGTCTGACCTGTAGGTTGGCACATGTTAGGATGGTCTAAAAATGACTAAACAGAGCCCCCTTGTGGAGAACCTGCAGTACACGTATGCATTAGTGTTCAGGTAAATTTTAGTTGCTTTCCAGCTCATTCAAAGAGGTGTTTACACTGTCAGTGTTCCCACATGTCTTTACAGATAACATTTCTAATGTTTTCCATGACCTGTAAAGGACCAACAATAAGATTTCAATGAATATTCAGAGCCTTTAAGTGCTTGAATATAAGATGTAGTTAAGGCTCTACATTCAACCTGTCATTGTATAGTTGTTGGTTAACTTTAATCACTTAAAATACTATAAACCTATTGAGTTATTTTCTAGGGGGTGATACAATATTTAAAAAAATGCATTGTTTGTATTAAATAACACTAACAACAAACCATTCCTCCACCTAAACCCTTTATAAACCTAAAGGAAAACCATAAGGTCTGCTCCATTTATAATTATAACATTATTCTTGTCAAAATGTAATGAGCCTATTCCCTTGTTTCATCCTTTACCCTTACTGAAAAGAACACCATGACTTTCATAAAAGTTTCCTGACTTTACTTCATTTGAAGAATTTTCCATCATGGAATATTTTGACTGAAACGTTCCATGACTTTTCCTGTCCATGGAAACCTTGTGTCTTTATAAAGAACAGCAACAAAATGTGACGTGGATGTGCATAGAAACAATCAAAACAAAGTCTTTAAACGTAAATCTCAGCTGGAAAAATGACAAACTAAAAATATCCTATAAAATACAGTTGATAGATTGTTCATCTTTGTGGTCCTACATTACCAAGGCTGAACTGCACCTTTAGGTGGAACACACCTGAGACTGGACACTAAGTCAAGGAAGGATCGGTCAAATACTTGCCTGTGTGTTATGATGAAATTTGGACAAAATGTTAATGCATTTTTAGGGCCATATTATGGGGGGCCAGGAGTTTGCAAAGGGCCCCCCAGCCCTGCGCCAACCTACCATATGAAAGTTTCATTCTGCTCTTCCTTCTTGCAAAGTTGTCCACTAACTCATCAAGGTTGAGCTGTTGAACAAACTTTGATTCTATTGCAAGAAAGGAGAGTGAATTCATTTGATTTTGGCACATTTTCATCCTGAGCTCATTTTTAATTTGAGCCAGTCTAGAGAACGTTCCCTTCACAGTTTGTTATTGGCAGGGTCAAACCCTCTGATTGCTGTCCCCCGTGGCCCATGGCCCCTCTAATTGCCGTCCTTGCCCCCCCTAAACCCCCCACCCTCGTCCAATTCACATCACCCTTCTCTCTTAGTTGTCTTCAGATATGCCCGATAACAGTGTAAATAGTCATTAGATACTAGAGAATAGAGGCCCTCTGACATCACAATTGGCATTGGTATTACCCCCCACCCCACTTGCCGCCGCCGGCCCCACTGGACCAGTCCATAATACGGCCCTGTGTTAAAGCTGTACATACATGCATTATAATTACACTAATGCTTGTTTTTACAAATGTGATGTCTATTACTTTTGGTTCTAAAATATGACAACAAAATGGGACAAGGATACGATGATCTGTCTGTCTGAGGGGTTCCTCTGTCTGGTCCTCTCCAGCTGAGCCATCTGTTTAGCTTCTCGGTCTCTGGCACGTTTAGTTGTCTTCAGATCCTCCTGTATGGACACAGCAGACCAAAAGACAATTATTCACTATGTGACATAAGAACAATGCACATAACCGTTGTTGTTTTAGGTCGTACCATAGTGTAAAGCACAAATGACTCAAATGAATAGAACAAACAGAATTCAGTTGTTGTTTTTCATCTAATATGTCTGTGTTGTGTTGACAGATGAGACAGATGGATCATTCCACAGATACCTATTGTAGCTGAAATTTTTTACACAATTCATAAGAACATGTGAGAAGACACAGTAAACTAAAATCACATGAGTTAAATGGTAATTATTATTAAAAAGGACATTTTTGAGTTGAGTTTTTTTCTGTTAAAAAAATATAGGTATTTTTTCTACAAATTTTTTACTGTTTCCCTAAAATATTTCATCCCAATGTGAAGTTCCAAAACATGAAATACCTTTATGAACACACCTAAGGGCACATTTTGTAAATGTTCTCACTGAGAATGTAAGCAAAACGAAGCCTGAAAATTAAAGAAAATGCATATTCCAATAATGACATTTAGTGATTTTGTGATTAAACCACAGTATAATCACAATCATGGTAGTTTACATTTTATTAAATAGCTATAAGAAACGGTTAAAAAAAACAAAAAAACTTAACTCTCAGAGGAAACAGTTTTGATTTAAATAAATATACTTGTGCTTTCTTATGCACCATTTTTGTACTTCTACATTAGAAGAAAAAATGTGACTCATTACAATTAGGAAAATTCCAATAAACTGTAATTAATGTAGATCATCTGACATCCCTACGAACAACATAATCGGAATAGAATTTCATGACCTGTTTAAATCCTAAAGTTCACTTTATCTTTACTGTGAAAAAAAAAAGGTGTTTAATCAAAGAATGGGCTGAATATTATACTATTTCAGTAGTGACATTTAAATGTATTTATGCATATTCCATCACAGACAAAGGGTGGTATCACTTTCATGGGAGTTAATCCTCACGGAAAGATTAAGGTTGTAACAGGAACATATATATATATAGTGAGTTTTCTGTCTCTGGGATTTAGTTACTCATTACATTTTCTACAATAATATTAACAAATATTTAGACCTTCTTCATCATATAAACACAGGTAATTGTTATAAAAAATCTACTTTTGTATTCTACACACCCTTCAATTGATATATGCTTTCAATGTAGTATGTGTAATGTATTAAAAATAACGACTTTGACATAATAAGAACTTCTGAATATTATTTAATTCTGTTACAGACAATACTAAACTAAAATGGGACAAACTGTAGCTATTTTTATCTGCTTTCTGTGGAAATATGAAATAATATGACCCATTGTTATCAGGGACTTTCTCACCTTCTAAAAACAGAAATACATTTTAGGAAGTGTCATAAATGAATTCTTTCTGTAGAATTCCACTGCGTAAAACGAAGTAAAGCATAAACTCCTTCCTCCTATGGTTTTAAAAAGTTCCACCCCGTTACAATGTTTTATGCATAATCCATGTCTGGCCAAAAAAGAGCCTCACCTTTATTGGTTTAAAAGTTGTGTTTTTCTCATTTAATTTTCACCTAAGTCATCTGAGATATTTAAATATTTTCTTAATAATTTTGAGTTGTTTTTTTACTTATTTTTTTTATTTTTTTTAGAATATAAGGTAAAAAATAAACTGAAAAATGGCCACAGGTACATTCATCCATTTACATATTGTTAAGTGTTTACAGATTGAATGAAAAAAATCAACATATTTCAAATATTTTACACCTTTATGTTGTTGTAGATGAAAATTATATGCCATCATTTACATTAGATGGATGGAATGAGCACATTTTTTTTTTTTATCACCAGGGATACTGAAGGAGGATACAACAGTATTTTAGCCACCATTTGGTAGCAGGATTCTCAGCACACATGCATGACTTGCATAATTACTCTAGGTCTGGAGGGGAGGGGTGACGAAAACAAAATAGCTATTGATTATATCAGAACAAACACCAAAAAACAAATACAAAAGCCAAAAATACCAAGGTGAGACCAGAAAACATATTGCTTGATGTGCCTCAAGTGACCGACACTCCCTCCAGCAAGAAAATTGAACACGGGAAAAAAATAAATAAATAAAATTACAAAGTGGCAGACCAAAGCAGCAGACCAGACTTAAAAAAATCCTCAAGGTTAGTAAGTTTGTTGTGCAACTTTGATATTTCCATTCCTCTGAACATATCTAATTTGATATTTCCTCTTGCAGGTCTCTCTCTCATTGATGTTTTGAGTGAAAATATATCTCATTATCCTTTGAATTCAAAACTGTATACATTTTGCAAATTGATGTTTTTGTATCCGGACCATTTATAGACATCGACATTTGAATTAGATAAGAGTGAGTCACAGAACTCTGTTTTTCCTTCACAATATAAACACAGACTTGGACATACCTGAAGAAGTCATGTTTACCAAGTCCAAATTTGAAAACATTTTGAAAGCTGTTCATCTGTCCATTTGAAGGTATCGTGCAGAAACCCTTGACCCCATGCTTGGACCACTGTGTAAATCTACAGTCACATAGTGCAGTTTGGAAGCATGGATCACCCACAGGCCAGTTTAGGATCCTAATTTCTACGAAGTGCAAATGTCTCAACCACTTACAGTACAGTACATACTTTAGTTGAATTACACACAGATAAATTGTCCAGCTGTCGGACTGCTCTGTTGTAGTCCAGACAGCCAAGAATTGGAGATAATGGAGCTTCAGGCAAAGACAACTCCATGCCCTTTCAATTTGGCTGCTATTGTGACCTTTTATAGCGACCCTTTTAAAAGTCGCTTGAGAGGCTAGTTTAGGTCCTGTGTATTGATGACGCACTACAACACTTTCCAAGAAGCACACGCTTAGTCTAGGTAAATTTCATCTGATTTAATAATACAGCTTCTAAGGCGGCCTCATGTTGGTCAACAAAAATTGTGGCTACCTGGACTGGCCTTTTTTGTCCACTCTGTGCAGGTGATTCACCTCCCTATATGACTTTGTGGGTGTCATCTCTGTGACCATGGTAACCAGTCTAAATACATCAAAAGAAGAATAATTCACCAGTGACAATATATGGCTCTGACAGCTGCAAAAGAATCATTATATCCAAGTAACAGTGATCTTATTTAGAGCTGGTTAAAAAAAAAAAAAGCATTATCATTTAATATTGGATGAGACTGATTTTTTTTTTTGGAGCCTGACCCAGGTACGAGCAACACAGAAGCACAGCTGTAGCTCCACTGCTTTACTGGTATTACTGTAGGTCACCACTTCAGAGTCAAAATGTACCCACATCTTTGTTAGTGGTGTTTGGAAGTGAATCAGAATGTAATCCTTTCTCCTCTGTTGCCCATCTGCTGCAGAGTCATGATCCAAAAGGACTCTTGTAAATAAAGTGCTGCTACTTTTTGTAGGTTAACTGAAGATTTGCTCTTTTGTTGTAAACTGCAGGAAGTGGACAACAATTGTATGCAGTGATGTCAGGGGAACGTGCTTAGTGAGCTTGTTTGATTTCAAGTTTGGCCTTCTGTTGATTACCAAGAGTGTCCCCGTGCTCGACCATGAAAAAAAAGTTTCCCCAATTGTCATCACAGACGTTCCCTCCTTGCTCTCAGGAATGCCATATATCTTGATGTTACTAAACCTAGAGGAGATTTCCAGATCAGACACTTTATTCTGCAGCACACGTCATTGATTAGAAGATCAACTTAAGTGACCTTGACTAAAATGTCCAACTTTACATTCCTCTCAGCCTCCTCCAGGTCCTCCAGCTGAGGACATAGACGGTGGCTGTTCCTCCATGTGGCTAGAAACTACTTGTACTCTGGTTGATCTCAGTTCTTAGCTTGTCAAACTGAGCTCTCATATCCTCTTTTAGCTAAATGTGAAAGTCAGCAACTTCCTTTCTTTAGATCAACTAGAGTTTTAGCCATGGTTTTCTAATTACAAAGTGGATGGAACCGACTCTGATCACTACATTAGCTTGTTCTCTGGTGTCATGGTTAGCTGTGAAGCTAGTGAAGTTTTCTGTCTTGGTTATCTTTTCATTATCCCCTTTGTCCTGGACTGCACCTTCTCTGCTGATCATCTTTCATTCTCAATTAGTATTCACTGAGAATCTGCAAAAATATCCTTGAATTTGATGGATATCTGAGGCTGTTGTTAAAGCCAAGTTTTTATGCGTCCATCTACTGTAGCAGTTTGTAATTTATGTCTCATGTCCCTGGGCATGACAAATATGTATTCCTAAAAGTTAAAAATATCACTAAAAACATCTGACAGGGTTTCCAAACAATTATGAGACCCAAATGTTGCATTGTCAGCATCCTAACCCCACAACACTGGAAGAATGCACGAATGTCCTAAGTGCAGATGCAGGTTTGATATGGGACAGAATCTCAAATCTGTCATGCACACTTACCCTCTTTTGTTTCACCAGAGTTCCGTAGCTTTTTAATGGCTCTATGACTTTGGCTTCAAGCCTTTCCACCTGTAAGACAGGGAAGTTGAGCAGTTTAGGCTCTGCATTTCAAAAGTATTTCACCAAACTGAAGTTACAATCCAAATTAAGTATAAGATCCTGAAGCTGCTGTTACCTCAGCCTGGCGGTAGTCTTGAATCTTGGCAAGGTGGTCACCAAACTGCTTCATACCTCTCTTGAGGTTTGGCGTTTCTGTGTCTGCATACATCCCTATTTCCTTAACCAGAACATCGGCCTTGTCTCTTAGCCTGGCTGTTTTACGGACATAGGCAGCAAAAAGTTGGCACATTTCCCCAAAATGCTTCTCCACATTGGTGATGTTTTCCTGGATCTTTCTTGTTTGGTAGTCCCTGTAAAGACATAACAGAATTATTATATGAATGTTTGTTCTCACTGCAAACGATTTCAGGGATACAACTTAGTCATATTTATTTAAAATACAATGTTATATTCTTTGAATAATGACACTTTCCTAAGCCATGAATTTAGTCATATTTTTTATCTTTTTAAATTAGATTTATAGATTTCCAAATGCCCCAGAAATGCATGTTCTCACTAACAAAGTATAAAAATGATTGATTAGTTGATTGGTCAGTCCAGGAAGCACTGGTGACATTTTTTACAGGTGAAAAATTATTTGGGTTGAGGATGGAGGAAATGTATGCTTTTCGACATGGCATTCATTAAAGATTTCCCATGACCCATTTCCAACAGACATAGACACACAATACTTGGAATACTTATTAGTCTTTGACTACATGTGCACCACCCAGTTATACACTTTTCCCATCATTATATGCAACTGTAGAGACCTTGTTTGTAAAAGTCAGTAGGTTGAGACTCAAGCTGTGACTTTACCTCAGAAATCAGTGTACCAGCATCTGAAAAACACATTCCCTTCAGGAACGACTTCATGGTTGGAAACAGATGAAAGTCAGATGGAACCAGGTCAAGAAAATAAGGGGGTGTAGAAGAATTTCATAGCCACAAGAGCGTGCTTCTGTGGGGTAATGTGTGAGTTGTGGACTGTGTCATTATTTTGCAGAAGATAAACTCCGCTGATCAACATGCGGTACCTTTTGAGTTTGATAGATTCTTGCAATTTACACAGTAGTGAAGTGTATGTACTGCAATAAATGTCCCATTTATTGCAGTACTCTTGGCCAGGAAAACCGTCATCACTACTCCATGGTGGTCTCAAAAGGGGGTGACCTTTTCTGCAGAGGGTTGAACCCTTGCCATCTTTGGGGGTAGAAATAAATATTTTTTCTATACAAGCATTGGTTTGACTTCACAAAAATGAATAGATCTGCCGTGTTACTACTTTATTTAAGGTATTGAACTCCTAACATTACTTAAAATGTCTTCCAATGACCTCTCTTATATTTGTATAGTGATTCATGTTAAGGGTGACTGTGGTTCAGTTGGTAGAGTTTGTCCTCATGTTGACATGTCCTTGGGCAAGACACTGAACCCTGAATTGGTCCCAGTAGGTCTGGTAGCAGCCACCTACTGGTGTGTGTGTGCATGGGAATGTGAGGCTAATGTAAAGTGCTTTGAGCACCATGAAGGTGGAAAGGGGCTATATAAGTTCAGTCCATTTGTTTGGCACTTTGAATGTTGACTGATGTCTGTGGTAAGCTGCAAATAAACAGCTTGTATGGGATAAATAATGTTTTCTGAAACAATTTAACTCATATGTGACACTGAATATGTCTTTATTGCATTTTAAAATTATACACGCTATACATAAGTAATGTGTGTGTGTGTGGGGGGGGTATTCGTGATGTCACAATTAATCGACTGAAATTTACTTGATTATTTGACATACAGGGTGAAGTGATGTATTTGGATTGGTCTAACTACAGTATAAACTGAATCCATGCAGATATAAATATCATTTCAATAACAAAAATCTCCTATTTTGAAATAAACATCATGCTTTTGACATTTATATCTGCATTTAAACTTTTCCGAAATTATGTCATGGATGACAAATTTCATACAAAATTTTTAGTTAATGTAACATTAACCTGGAGTAAGGTCATCTGTTTTTCATTTAAATGTAAAAAAGAAAATTAATGGTTTAATATGCCATTATTTGGTAGCTATTTCATTTTAATATCAATGTATCGCTAAACTGTGATAGATAAGCTAATTTTATAACATGTTTACCATGAAAAGTTTAGCTGCTGTATCTTTCCTTATGCTAAAAATGAGAAAAAAATAAATACATTCTAACACGTTTAGCCCTCTCCAAAAATTGACGTGTCATTTGTTATCAAATTAAAAATAAGACAGCAAGCTAGCTATGACAAAAACTTAACATTAGCATTTTCTCTGCTTTGTGCAGCTTACATTGTACAACTTTAAGGACAGTTGGTGACTGCACAAGCTAATAAAGAAGTCGTTGTGAGTTAGTATTTAATTCTTACCGCGCTCTTCCATCAGGGGTACGGCTCATCCTTACAGGAAGGAATTAATTCAAGCCTGTTTACACCGTTTACAGATGGTAACGCTAGCTAACTAGTGCTAGGCGCAGGTCACAGGCACGCCAGTCTGCTGTTTCCATGGAGCCCCTTGCTATTTCCGCCTGAGCAATGCATACTGGGAAATTGAGTGAATGGTGTCTTCCACCACATCGCCAAAAGAAAAGAAAAAGAAAAGAAAAGAAAAGAAAAGAAAAGAAAAGAAAAGAAAAGAAAAGAAAAGAAAAGAAAAGAAAAGAAAAGAAAAGAAAAGAAAAGAAAAGAAAAGAAAAGAAAAGAAAAGAAAAGAAAAGAAAAGAAAAGAAAAGAAAAGAAAAGAAATAGGTTATCTATTTCCCCTGACTGATATAATATATTTTGTTATTAGCTTAAATAATCAAACAGATTTTTTTTTAATCAGTGATTAAAACATTGCTAATATCCTATATGTTTATTGAACAATAACATATTATGTTGACAAGGTTTTGGGTTTATTTAAGAGGCACTTGATTTGCCTGTGTATACATTATGTCTATCCCCTTTTCACCAGTATTGGCCCATATTCAGCAGAAGTACATAGAGCATGAGGACTTTGTGATGCTTAATGGTAAATATCAGTTAATTGTATATAAAAATGGAACCTTTAAAACAAAATAAATCACTACAATTTGTTCAGACATCTTACATTGACAATGACATGGATAGATTAACCTAAAAAAGAAAATGTGTCACAACACAGATATAATAATTGATTATGACAAAACATTGATATTGACTGATATTGAGTACTTCTGTAATCTTGTGATGTGTTGTAGTCAACATACGTACACCGCTGCAGGAAAAATCAAACATTTGGCTGCTTTCTATGGTTTCTATTATTCCCCAAATAGATCAAGGTACATTGCCTACATTGCAACAGAGAGGGCTACAAATAGTCCTTTTCAACAACAGCTTGACTCTTTCTGAACTGTTGCCAGGAGCAGACTTTGTGATCACTGAAATGAATGGAAGCCTCATTGTAATTCCCTCCTCTGTGTTTGGGAATGCATGAATGTCACCAGCTGCCACGTCTGCTCCTCTGTGGAAAATGTCCAAAAACCTTAATTATCATGCTTAATCATCCATGGGATTGAAGCTGGGGAGATCCCACTGTAACAGATTGGCGATGTAAAACACGGTCATTGCAGTGAAGCTGTGTGCCTGGAATCCCAAGAGGATCTCGTTTATACTCTGGTACGACTGTTGCTGGTAGATTCATTTTTTCATGTTAAATGTCTCTGATATGATCTTACTCTGCCAGCAGTGATTGATCATTACACTGGGATTTTTTTTTATTCATTTTAAGTAAGTCATTAAATCTAGATGGTATCCTACAGTACAGTCATAGACTGAAAACACAATGGTAACACACTGTTGACTTAAAAACATTTTTCATCAGATCTGTCGTAGGTATCACAACTATGGGAAGTGGAGCAATAGGAGGAGGCAATACAGCTGTTTCCATATTTGTACTGCTGTGGTGATACTGTAATGTGGCTGCATGTAGCTGTGCTTTTCACAATGCTCATCATGACACGTTTCTGAAAATGTATGACTAATTTACTAGCTCTGTAAACAAATGAAGCGCTTATGGGGGAGTACACTTTGAAACTGCTCACCGTGAGGGAAGAGATTCAGGGGTGTAGTAATGAAAAGCCTTATGGATTTGAAATGCATGGGTTATGACCAGAGATTTAAAGATCTGAAAAAGAAAAATTGGTGATGACAGTTCTGTAAATGTTCATTTATACAAACTGTGCCATCTGAAAAATGTAATTAAGCATTCAAGAACTTGAATATATACATGCTACTTTAATTTGATCTTGTTTTTAAACCTGTCCTGGATCAATTTGTGAAATGCAAAAATGCTACTAAAGATATTAACAGTCAAAGGTGTCAAACTCATTTGAGCTCAGGTTTCACTTATGATCTCAAATGGATCGGACCAGAAAAAGATAAGATATGATGAGCTTTTAGCGATCCCACAATGGGGGGAAATACAATGTTTACAACAGCAAAAGTGTCAAAAGACAAGTAGAAACATGCAAGAGGAAATGTTATAAACCAATTATTTATTCTGTATATACAGACATTATTTATATGTTTCCATACGGTTGCATGTGATGTTGATACTGACATATGGGGGGATTACTGTGAACTGTTCTACTAAAGTCCAATAGACATGGGAAAAAATGAACTGCTAACATAATAATGTAGAAACAGGTACAACAAACAATTCCCCTTGGACATATTTTGGTCAGTACACATAAATGGGGACATTTAAAAAAAATCTTTGACCTACTTACCTACTGTTCCCAAAATGTATTGACATCTATTCTGAATTATTGGTAATCTATACACCACATTTGGTATACATTTAACCACCAGTTTTGCTGCTAAAGTGTTAAGAAACAAAGAAAGAAGAAACAAGTGTTGACAGGCACAACAAACCCCGCCCCCCTTGCACACATTTGACCTTATTTGCCTTATCTGTTATCATTATGAAAACACATTTTTGGTGACTTTGACCTAAATTCACCAAAATGTAATGGGATCTATTCTGGACCAACTCACACCTTTCCTGGTCCAGTAGTTTTGGCATAAACCTGCTGACAGACAAACAGACAAACTGAACCAAAAACAATACCCTTTGCCGTCCTTTCAAGGGGTGGGGTTAATAAGTCCAAGTTTTCTTTCATTTAAATGTAAAAAAAAAAAACATTTACAAACTGTCCTTTCATAAAAAAAGGAATGATTTAAACTAATATAAAAAACCTGAAACAGGTAAAGAAAAAGAAGCCACATTTTAACAGTATTTTTTGTATTTCATAGTTTGTTAACACAGACCTATAGGCCCCAATTTATGGAAGCACAGATGAAGACTTTTTTAAGCCATTTTATGTTTTTGCACAAACTGGCCAGTGTCAGAAGTCACATTAAAGAGCTGATGCTGCATTAATACTTATGAGAAGTCACTGAAAACTCAGTGAAACTATGGAAAATGTGGAAGTAAGTTACACAAATACAGTGGTTCTTGGAAATAGGTTGATTAACTTTAACAATCATGAAAAGTAATAACTTTTAAAAAAAAAAGCATTTTCATCATGACACAAACTATACCTAGCATTAGCATCTACAAGAGAAGACGGAGCCACAGTAGCTGCTGCACAAACTGGAAAAAATGGCGGATCAAACTGGTTCATGTGCTCCCTGTGGAAATAACAGCTTTATCCCCCCCCCACGTTTTCAGAACAAGCGACACACACACACAGTGACACTTTTATTTGTACTGTTTATGCACATTTTTTAACTGTAATGTGTTATTTAACTGTGGCTCAGTTGGTAGAGGGGATCATCCAGTGACCAGTGACTGAAGGGTTGACTGTTTGACTCCTGGCTTTGACTGTCCACGTGTTGAAGTGTCCTTGGGCAAGACACTGAACCCCAGTAAATCTGTCAGCACCCTGCATCAGGGCCGGACTGGATCAGGATTTCAAGCAACATTAAAGTAATACTATTCCACAACACCACACTATTAAACAAATGCATTTTAACAGTTCAGTTCAGTACTTTTCTCTCATCCTCTACCTGTCCTCAACATATTTCCTTTTGTCTAAGGTTACCTACATGATATGGGTTGTATTTTGTCAGCAAACATTTTAGATGCCATCTTAGTATCGCTAATAAACACTAATAATCAATGTTAAACTGAGGCTGGGAGTATCTTTTCATTATAACTTACAGATCTCAATGGGTCTGCAAATACACAAAACATTTAATATCAAAAGGAGAATCTTGTTAAAATTGCACTGACTTCTCTTAAAATATTCCAGATTTCTTCAGATTTGACACAGGATCAGGAACAATTATGAAGTGTAAGTGTGGCGAGGCTGCACCGATGATCAACAGATGCAATATGCTCTGGGCAGCAACTAGGAGACAAGGCAGAACCGTGTTCAGGGTACAGAGCAGGATCAGAACCAGCAAATCAGACTTAGTATTTAAGGAGAATCTGAAAGGCGTTACCAGAAAACAGGCGAAGGTCAAACAAGGTTTCCAGAATCCATGGAGGTACTGATGGGATTCGTGGTCAGGTCCAGAATCCAGATCCAGCAACAGACAAAGAGTGACGTGCAACTCAACAGACAAGGGGCAGGCAGCAGACAAGAACAAGATCCAAAACCAGTAAAGATGAGACAAGATACTGAACACTCATTTAGCATACAAGGACAAACAAATTCACAATTTGACAAATAAATAGGAGGAGCTTAAATAGGGCATTAACAGGTGAGACACATTGGGATTAATTAATGGGTGGAGACACACACATTGGCCAGGAGGAAAGTAGGTGAAGGGTGAATACAAACCCACATGTCAAAGTAAAAACCCAGACACTCACAATAACAGAAATAACAAGACAAACAGAAAACCACAAAACAAGACGCAGCAATGTCCAGAATGTAACAAGATTATATAATTATTTTTACATTATATTTAGATTATACTTTGTAAATGCTAATATTTTCACATATTTACATTCAAACAAAGAGAAAAATTTATTATTTATATTTATTTGTATATACACTTTTTAAATAAATAAATATTTATGGATAATGATAATATTTTACTGGTTCTGATCCACTTCAGATTGAATTGGTCTGACTGTGGAACCTGAATTAAAATGATTGTTCATATCTTAACAACTATTTTTGCATTTCAGAAATTTATCCCAACGGCCAAACTGGACCTTTAGGTAGACGGGATTTACAGCACAACAAATGCAAAAACAGCATTCATTCAGCACAGCACAATGAACAGATACATAATAGGAAAAAACAGAAATGTAACCTACAAATAATAATAATAAAAAATGTATAAATGACATTTACTGATGTTAAGTAGAAGCTGAATATGTTACAAGTTGGATAGGGGAGATACTTATATATACATCTACATCAGAGGTGGAAAGTAATAAAGTAAAAGTACTTTATTACTGTACTTCAGTAGATTTTTTAAGTATCTGTACTTTACTTGAGTATTTATTTTTCTGGCAACTTTTTACTTTTATTCCCTACCTTTTTACATAAATATCTGTACTTTGTACTCATTACATTCTCAGAATAGACTTTATCAAATTAAACATATGTGACAGTATGAAAAATAAGTCGCTTCAGAGGGAAAATCAGTGGAAGAGAGGAACTGTGACTTTATAAATTATTATATATGAATATTATCTCACAATTTTGACTTTTTATGTCATAATTTGGGCTTTTTATTTCAGAATTTTAACATTTTATCTCACAACTTTGACTTTTTCTTTTAAAATTATGCTTTTTTAAAATCTAATATTGTCAAAGATTATACTTTTTTTTTTACATTTACTTAAGTAGAGTAGTTGAATTAGTACTTCTACTTTTCCAAGAGTATTTTTTTCACACAAGTAGCTGTACTTCTACTTAAGTACAGAGTGTGAGCACTTTGACCACCTGTGATCTACATACATAACCTAATGGGTATTAAAATATGGACTTTTGAACAAAACCCTGTTTAAGGTTAAGGTTTAATGATCATGTTTTCATACAGAGACAAAGCCATTGTTCATTATATTGAATAAATCCATTGTATCACATCTTTGGCTCAATGTCTGAACATGACTGTGCAAAAAACAAAATGACAAACAAAACAATAAAACCAAAAACCTTGATTTGTTCAACATTTTGTAACCCAATACATCTTCCTTGTTCCATATCCCACACAGTGAATGTCATTTTTGTCTGCAGAATTTGTCTGTTACACATATTAGCATGTGGGAAATGAATACACAGTTCACATGACGTGTCATACAGTGAACCCAACAGGTCCCAGAACAGCCTAGTTCTATGCTTTTAACTTGATTTTTACATTTTAAAGTGTTCTTTCTGAATAACAACTATGCATCCAAATACAAGTGTTTACATTTCAACCACTACATATGAGATTATTTTGTACCTTGTTCATCTTTAAGCCATGTAGTGATTTTACATTTTATTTTTACAATGATTTTAATCCTTTGATGCATGAATTATAATTTTTCTGTGTTTTTATTCCTCATGAAGCATTAAAGATAGCCTGACTGTGCTTGACACACCTAACGGCAACAAATCTGATTTGTTACCAGGGACGGTCTAGTTAGGCTCAGTGTAACTTTTGGCTAGATTTCCCTGAAACTGGCCGACGAATCACGTTAAAGCAGAGAGTCAGAGGGCGGGCTTAACAAAGTGCTGCGACGATTCAGAGAGAAACAACCGGAAACAACCATAGAAGAAGAACAACAACGACAATAGATGGCTGCTGATTTCCTTTTATCAAAGATGAGTGAAGAATGTGAGAAAACATCAGTAATCTTTAAATTATTTTTCCAGAAGTGACAACAATCCTTAAACTCCATAATCCACCATTTTATTTGGTCAGTCATAACTTTCTCCTCCGTGAACTTTCCGGTGCTCTAACTACGTCATCCTAAAGATGACGCTGATTGGTTGTAGTAACGTCCTATTACATACAGAGGGATTTGAAAGACAACCTTTTAGCCCTGCCTCCCCGGACTATGAATGTGTGTTATGCACATTCTTCACTTATCTTTGATAAAAGGAAATCACCATCCAGCCTGCAGCCGTCTATTGTCATTATTGTTCTTCTTCTGTGGTTGTTTCCGGTTGTTTCTCTCCAAATGGTCACAGCTGTGTCGTCACTTTGTCACACCCGCCCTCTGACTCTATACTTTATCATGATTCATTGGTCAGTTTCAGGGAAATCTAGCCAAAAGTTACATTGAGCGTAACTAGACTGTCTATGGTAGAAAATAGGCTTTGCTGCTGCTAGGGGCATCGAGTGCGGCTAAATAAAAGTACATTTAAACACACATACATATACAAATCGACCAGACAATCTACATTGATTGCATTTCTATACATTACCTAGTATTTATTTACTTACTTACTTACACAAAAAAACTGCTTGTATGTGTGTAATTTCCAGTGTGTGAATGATAATAGCTCCGTGGAAGACTGTCTGGAATGCTTTTTTGTTGTAGCATCTTTGTGTAGATTCTATTGAATTTTCTACCTTTTCAACACAATAACTTTGTAATGAAATGTTATTAAAAGAACAATCATCACATTTAGCACCTTGTTTTTCTTCACCTTGTATATATTGTCTTTAATTTGTGGTACATATTTGCCATTGTGGTGTAGAGTTAGCTTTTTGTATATTTCAGTCATTTTTAGTACTTATAGTATAGTAGTAATAGAATATGTATATTTAATATTTGATCATGTATTGTTGCACTTCTTTTGGCGTTTTATTTTGATATTTTTATTCGAGCATGGCAGTGCACATTAATAAACAAATGTATACAATGAATTTTGGTATAGACATGTAAATATGCCAGAAATATCGCGAGTGCTAATTTTCATCTGCAGTCACCAGATAATAAATAGACAGTGATCTGTGCAATATGAAGTAATACACTGGAATAAGTGCAGTAAAACAAGACGGTGTACTACATTACAAAATAGTACAGTTACATACACTACAATATAGTACAAAGGGACATTTGTGCTTACATGTCAAGGACTAAAATAAACATTACTACTTAAAAGACAATACAATACAATGTAATACACTACATTAACCCTAAAATAAACATTCATCTGTCCCTTTAAAGCCCTAGTGTTTACACAGAATAGAATAGATACAGATCTATTATATTCTGCAAAAAACTAAGTTTATTATTAAAAATGGCAATTATGAGACAGACAGACAGACAGACAGACAGACAGACAGACAGACAGTTAGACAGATAGATAGATAGATAGATAGATAGATAGATAGATAGATAGATAGATAGATAGATAGATAGATAGATAGATAGATAGATAGATAGATAGATAGATAGATAGATAGATAGATAGATAGATAGATAGATAGATAGATAGATAGATAGATAGATAGATAGATAGATAGATAGATAGATAGATAGATAGATAGGTAAACATTATTAATTTCTCAAGGGAGAAATTCAGCAAAATGCAGTCACACACCAATAAATAGCAAACAAACAAACAAACAGACAAACAATAAGTAAAAATAAAGTCCTCCTATCCTTTCCAGATATCCTTTAAATATGATAATTATGTAATAATTACAGGTTTTAGTTGAGAAGAATAAAGTCTACAGTGCAGTAAAAAGCTATGGTTTCATGGCCTTTCTAACAGATGTAGCACAGTGTCAATGTTATTTCATCCTTCAGTGTGATTACAACACTGAGCCACATGA